>OV121084.1:747671-1372717 GCA_921293015.1 Phorcus lineatus
ACAAGATGTTTGAACCTCACTTCCTCTCGGCGATCCATCCTCACCCTGGTAACGTGGTCCCTCCACCTTGTCTGGAGATATGCCGGGAGCTTAAGAACAACACACTGCATGTTAGGTGCATGATTAAGGACATCCATGTGAGAAATACCATTCATTACATGAAGACACTTTGTCAGATGAATAGAGAATTGTCTGAGTCCTACATTGTCCTCATTCTTAATGTTAGGCCAATTACGAATCTTATTCAGGTAAGCTGTAGAAACTTTATAAGGATCACCATACTCATTGTGAAGCAGATCTCGTGCTGTAGCATATCCTTCCAGTGGATTCATGTGAAGACAAGCAGAAATAAGATCTTTTGGCTCACCTTGAAGTTGTTGTACGAGAAAGTAAAGTCTATCTGCATCACTTGATGTGTGTGGGACAATCCGCGCATCAAATGCCATTTGGAAGGCAGAAAACTCTGTTGGATCTCCGGCAAATTTGGGCACTTCCGGCTTGGGAAGAAGCATAGCTTGGGACATCTGTCTCTGTGTCTCTAAAACAGCATGATTCAACAATGAGGATGGGTTATCAAGAATTTTTGTACCTTGGATCTGATTGTCCTGACTAAAAGAGCTCTGATTGGCTGGGTGAAAGTCTGTTGCAGTAGGATCGAGCTTCTGTCGAAAGGTTTGGGGCTGTTGATGAACATGAGATTGAAGGTTTATATTTGGAGTTGAATTATAAATTGTAGGATCATAAACTTTCTTGCCTGTGTTTGAATCTGTCACGTGAGGACCATAATTCATACTATGGTTATCAGATGGATTTTGAAGCAGTGAAGAATGTTTTATCTTACCATATTCAGGCTTGCCAACTTTTGAAGCAGTCATTGAACCATCTTGACGTTCTTCATCTGCCCTTGCATACACCTTCTCCTTTGCTGTTGTTTTGGCAATCTGAATGTCGAGCTCCACTTCTTTCAGCTTCATCTCAGCTTCGGCACGGGTGTAGAACATGGACTTCTCTGCAAGGAGCTCTGCAAGTTTAGCTTTTTCATGAGTGCGTGAAAAATTAACTAAGCTTGATTTTCCAGAGTATTTTGAATTTAAAGATCTTTTGCTTTTCACTGAACCCCTCTGTGATACTGATTCATGTAACTCATTAGCTAGTTCCCTTTCTGCACATTGCACCCAACTTACTAACAAGTCTCTAAAGGACAGGAATGATGCCTCGTTCTTGTCTGAACCCTCTCTCATCAAGGCTCCTTCCTCCTCGTCTAGCTGGCTGCAATACAAATCCACACATGATCTATAATACATAAACAATTCATTGAAGTTGTCAAGACCAGATTTCACTAAATGCAAGTTATCAATGCTATTTCTCAAAAGATCTAGCTCGTTTTTACTTTTAGTACATGCTGATAAAGCAGCAACAGTCTTATTTCTCAAAAGTCTCAACTGTTCAAGTCTTCCCTTCTCTGTGAGAGTTCTGTTCTGACGCAACTGCATTCCACTGTGAGCAGAATTCCCATTATCACTGACATCTTTACCATTGTTAATACCAACATCAGTAACCACGTGTTGTGTGTCCTGATTACAAAGTTGACCTTCATCGTTGACAATGTCCTTGGACGCCATGCTAACCCTTGAACCAAGAGCACAGTACTTCAGACGTTTCACACACGTGAATCATAAACTTAAGCCGAATAACAGCCACTAC
Organism: Phorcus lineatus; assembly: GCA_921293015.1. Taxonomy (NCBI): domain Eukaryota; kingdom Metazoa; phylum Mollusca; class Gastropoda; order Trochida; family Trochidae; genus Phorcus; species Phorcus lineatus. Next base: position 749,376 of record OV121084.1, read on the forward strand.
TGTCGAACGTTGAAAGCTGTAGAGGCTCCACAAGCATGATTAGTGCTGCACTTGCCTGTCTGTAAATTTCCTTTAACAAATGTAGATACAAGAATCACAAGTCCATACTCGCATCGACAGGGATTTAATTCTCAAATATAGCTACATGTGAAAGCCATGAAAGTCACTGACGTTAAGGCGTTGGTGTGACTATAGTCCATCGATGAGGTTAAAGGAACTAAAAGAAACAAAATAATTCTTTTAGTTACTAATCCAACAATTAAACACTTTTAGCATGAATATTCCAAATTGACAATAAAGCACTTTACAATTATAAAATAAAGTACCTCAAAATTAGAAGTTAATCTACTAAAAATTTGTCAGTCCATTTCGGTTTCAAACTTTAAACAGCAACCTTTTATCCAAATATCACAATTATATTGTAAATCATACTCAAAAGTAACAACCCTAATAACAATTCATTTAAATATCAAATAATAGTAATAATACAAGTCAAAAGGGTACTCACATTTGTGTTTCAATATGGATTTTTACAAACAGGCAAGTGCTCCTGTGGACAGCACACTACACAATGAAAAGCAGTAAATGCATGAAATTCTGGTGCAACTGAAGTCATGTGACCAGCTGATCTGAAAGTGAGGCTTAGAAGATTAAATCTATATTTGCAAAAGTTTTTGTATGCCTCTAGCTGGATTTGAACCCTGGAACCTAGGGTTTACAGTTCAGTGTGCTATCCACTAGGCCACTGTACCTGATTTAACAATTTAGATATTTTAACTGTTGTACTTTGGCATTAACAGTAGTCGTTATCAGCAGATGGAAGCAGACCCGAATCTTGTTTGAAGCGAAGAAACGGTGGAGGGTATTCGTTATCAGCAGATGGAAGCAGACCCGAATCTTGTTTGAAGCGAAGAAACGGTGGAGGGTATTCGTTATCAGCAGATGGAAGCAGACCCGAATCTTATTTGAAGTGAAGAAACGGTGGAGGGTATTTGTTATCAGCAGATGGAAGCAGACCCGAATCTTGTTTGAAGTGAAGAAACGGTGGAGGGTATTCCTTATCAGCAGATGGAAGCAGACCTGAATCTTGTTTGAAGTGAAGAAACGGTGGAGGGTATTCATTATCAGCAGATGGAAGCAGACCTGAATCTTGTTTGAAGCGAAGAAACGCTGGAGGGTATTTGTTATCAGCAGATGGAAGCAGACCCGAATCTTATTTGAAGTGAAGAAACGGTGGACGGTATTTGTTATCAGCAGATGGAAGCAGACCTGAATCTTGTTTGAAGCAAAGAAACGGTGGAGGGTATTTGTTATCAGCAGATGGAAGCAGACCCGAATCTTGTTTGAAGTGAAGAAACGGTGGAGGGTATTCATTATCAGCAGATGGAAGCAGACCCGAATCTTGTTTGAAGCGAAGAAACGCTGGAGGGTATTTGTTATCAGCAGATGGAAGCAGACCCGAATCTTGTTTGAAGTGAAGAAATGGTGGAGGGTATTCATTATCAGCAGATGGAAGCAGACCCGAATCTTGTTTGAAGGGAAGAAACGGTGGAGGGTATTCGTTATCAGCAGATGGAAGCAGACCCGAATCTTGTTTGAAGCAAAGAAACGGTGGAGGGTATTCATTATCAGCAGATGGAAGCAGACCCGAATCTTGTTTGAAGCGAAGAAACGGTGGAGGGTATTCATTATCAGCAGATGGAAGCAGACCCGAATCTTGTTTGAAGCAAAGAAACGGTGGAGGGTATTTGTTATCAGCAGATGGAAGCAGACCCGAATCTTGTTTGAAGTGAAGAAACGATGGAGGGTATTTGTTATCAGCAGATGGAAGCAGACCCGAATCTTGTTTGAAGCAAAGAAACGGTGGAGGGTATTCATTATCAGCAGATGGAAGCAGACCCGAATCTTGTTTGAAGCGAAGAAACGTTCGAGGGTATTCATTATCAGCAGATGGAAGCAGACCCGAATCTTGTTTGAAGCAAAGAAACGGTGGAGGGTATTTGTTATCAGCAGATGGAAGCAGACCCGAATCTTGTTTGAAGCAAAGAAACGGTGGAGGGTATTCCTTATCAGCAGATGGAAGCCGACCCCTATCTTGTTTGAAGCGAAGAAACGGTGGAGGGTATTTGTTATCAGCAGATGGAAGCAGACCCGAATCTTGTTTGAAGCGAAGAAACGGTGGAGGGTATTCATTATCAGCAGATGGAAGCAGACCCGAATCTTGTTTGAAGTGAAGAAACGTTGGAGGGTATTCATTATTAGCAGATGGAAGCAGACCCGAATCTTGTTTGAAGCGAAGAAACGTTCGAGGGTATTCATTATCAGCAGATGGAAGCAGACCCGAATCTTCTTTGAAGAGAAGAAATGTTGGAGGGTATTTGTTATCAGCAGATGGAAGCAGACCCGAATTCTGAGGAGCCAACTGACCGTGGAGGATCTGATTGAGGTAGATCATTGGAGCAAACGCGTGTCTTAAGAGGAACCAATTGATGCTAGAGGGTCCCCACCTTGAGCAGATGGAGGTAAACCGATGTCTGAAAAATATTAAGGTTGAATACCCAAACGCATTAGAAACACATTGAAGTTTTAAGTGAAAGTAGTTACTCAAAGGAGAAATCAGCCGAGTCCTTTATGTGCAAATCTTATCTTATAACTTTACTAGGGTGAAAAAAATTACAGTTCAAATATAATTAATCTTACCAAAACGTACTTTGCATTTCGTTTTTATAGAAAACTTTCGTATCCAGGGTTAATGTGATTGGTATCAATTACTTACTAAACACAACATCATATTTAATCACTACCAAAATCTAACCTATCTATTTGATTCGGTAAATATGATCATTTTAACTATACTTATGAATAAGTCAGCGTATCGAGATAATCAGCTATTTATTTGCCTTTCTATCTATGAATATATTCTCTTTAACGATAGAAAATGACAATAGTTGCTGCATCTTTGAGAGTACTATACTTACATGACTTTCTTCTTTGTGGAACTAGTGGAGCACTTACCTGGCTAGAGATAGTGAGCAATGATTCGTTGCATTAAAACGTAATAGTTGTGCAATCAGCGATGTTGTTTCAATTTGAGCATCTGAGCTGTTCTGGTAACTGTTGAAAATACGAGAATTACTTCACCTTTGCCATGTTATACTGATATGTTGTTTTACATGTAACACGGGGCCTGGCGATGTCCTGCTGCAAAAGAGACGTCCAAAACTATTTTGCTTCTGTTATTATGCTGATGAATCTATTAACAAACTTTGGTTAAATTGTAGGAATCTCTGTCGTCATTATGGAACAAATGCTGATAAAAGAGTGGGAACTCTGATGGAATATTTCGACTAAATTAGCCTCTGTATGTTTGGAAAATTATCATTCCACACCACCAAAAACAATTGACGACACGTAGATACATACAAAGAACACAGATTGTCGGTTTACCTGAAACAACCAATAAGATTGAACGGAAATAGTGTAAGGTATTCAGCTACGCCCCCCTCAACAACCAGGCACCCCTCCTTCAACAAAACAGATTGCTGCCCATCGCAAAGAGACCGCCCCATTTAAGTCACCTTAAGAGAAGCGTGGATATGCCGATGGAACAAATCAGGGGATTTGAGGTTGATCCTTTATATTGGAATGAAGCAAGTTAATTTGTTACATTACATCAGATTTTAATAAGAAGGAGAAATATTTGTTTTCAAAGTTCATCTTTTTCAGATTGAATCATGATGAGAGTGAGAAAAAAACGTTTTCTTCTCTTCGTTTGTGCCATCATAACACTCCTGTGGAACCTAGCAAAGGTACGTGACATATTAATGACACCAATGATAATCAAAATAATAACTAGCACTCACACGCAGGGACAGATCTTCATATTCTACATGTTGCAAAGTGCCAAATTGAATCCAATATAGGCATACAACTTGTCAATGTTAGATTAGAGTTGGGTCAAAAAGAAAGTTAGGGCAATCTTTTTGCAAAAGTGTGTTATGAATAATGCAATCTGAATAATTTTTTGAAAATTGATGTCAATTATAGTTGCTGATGCTGTTAAAAGTCATGACTTTTGCTCTAGCTCAAAAGTTTTAAACTAGTTGTCAATTCATGATTTAGATGCACAATTGTAAGCTTTCGCGTGTTGGGCTAAATATTCCAAACTGCGTCGTCTTGTTAAGATCGCAACAGACTACTATCTATTTGATTTTGATGCTGTGGAATCACACAATTACAAAAATCTTCGAAATATTCACCATGCAAAGAATTATATTTAAAAGGTCTGATAGTCTGTTGGACACACGACACACAATATTCTTGTGTTTATAAATTTACACACTGCCTAAACAGCAGTAAAGATGTCATATAATCATTGCCTAGTGAATTCCCTAATTTATGCGCATGTAATATTTGTAGCATTGATATGAGAAGCATTCAAAGAAAACTTCCGTTACTTTAGATTTTTACTGTTCAGATATTTGCTTTCACTAAGAGATATCGACTATGTTCTAAAATGCATACACCTCATACCATGACATTACTCAGTTTGTTCTAAAATGCATACACCTCATACCATGACATTACTCAGTTTGTTCTAAAATGCATACACCTCATACCATGACATTACTCAGTTTGTTCTAAAATGCATACACCTCATACCATGACATTACTCAGTTTGTTCTAAAATGCATACACCTCATACCATGACATTACTCAGTTTGTTCTAAAATGCATACACCTCATACCATGACATTACTCAGTTTGTTCTAAAATGCATACACCTCATACCATGAAATTACTCAGTTTGCAGACAAAACGTCAAAAAATATACAGATGGTCAAACGCAGTTACAATTTCCATCCTAAAGTACAAGAAGTGACACCTGTACCGACATTCTGGTATGCTGATGTCCAGTATCTTGTGGACAGATCAACTATAGTTTACGTTGGCTATTATGACGACAGGGAAAAGGCTGTCGTTAAGATACCTGCCTTCTTCAACATGAAGACAATATTCAATTTTACCTGCACTTTGCACTACGCAACAGAAATAGCAACTAAAGTGGAGGCAGAGATTCGATTTCTGACATATAGTTGGTTGGGGAACATGGACAATTTTTCGTGAGTATAGAAATAATTTGTTTGCTATATTAAGATATATATATATTGAAGAGGCATGTTTATGCCCATTAACTACAAACTTTGAATTTCATAACATATTTCAATTTCCCTATATTTGTAACAAAATTACAAAAGTGCATTATCTGAATGGTTTATGTTTGTTTTGTTACAGACACAGAACAGCTTTGATAATATGTCCAGTAACGAAAAAGAACCCGATACCGTCCTATGTTCTTCTTGCAATTGATGGAGCTGACAATGAAACAACAAATGTTACTGTCAAACCTCCAGCTAAAAAACCCAACACACTTACCCGATGTATAAAACAATTTTGCAACGCTTACGATAATGTGACACAACTAGTGTGGAACATAGAGTTTTACCGTATTCTTGGTGTTGACAAACAAATATTTTACTTGAACAACCAGACACAGAGGGTACTGGACGTGCTTAAGATATATGAGAAGGAAGGGGTGGTTGAGTTGAGAAGCTTCGATCTTGCAAAACTGCCGATCAAATCTCCCGAGCATGAGCTAGAGTACATGGTCCTCCAGGAGTGTCTTCTCTCGGAGATGAACACTGCAAAATACGTTCTCTTTGTTGATGTTGATGAAGTCGTGTTCCCAAGGTCGCATAGGGATATTGTTCAAATGGCGGACTTCCTTTTTCAGCAGGGGCATCCAGACGGGAAACAGGTGGGAAGTTTGAGGTTTCATCTAGCCTTTTACCCTGTAGATAACAACATTACTGATACTTCTTTTCCAAACAAAGAGACAGCAGAGAAGTACAACATTGACCCTTTGTTGCATACAGAGAGGTACAAAACTGTAGATTTGGCTGGAACAAAAAGTCTAGTCAAACCTAAGAGTGTCGACGTGATGTTTGTTCACATCGTCGAGAAGTTCATAAATGATGAATGTGAAATGAGTGTGAAGGAAGATTTTGGAGTGCTCAACCATTATCGCAAAGGGACTAAAGATTATCTTGAACCTCCGGTATTTACAAATACTGAGATGTACCGGTTTTCAGACGATTTAATTGCAGCAGTTGTTGCAAGATATAGGAATTTACCTACAGTGTTATGAAAAGATAAGGGAAACACGCTATGTCACATCAGTAAGCTACATATTGCATTTTACTAATCTGAATTACATTATTTTCGAGGTGTAGGTTTAGATTTAACATAGATTTATTAAGAATAATGATTATCATATGATATGTGGTTCAATCGGTTATCTTACTGCAATGTGGTGATTGCTTTTTTCAGGGTTTATTTATTTCAAACCTTGGCACTGGTTGTAAATTAGCTTTGAATGAAGGGGTAGGATAGAAGGTAGGTTAAAGGTCCGGCGTTCTAATCCCTCCAGGGGCTCTGGAAATGTGTCTGCAGTAGAGAACTGTTCTACACACAGCAAGGTTTTGGTGCACTACCACCGATGGTTCGCTAGTTCCAGTCGATGCTCGCAGGCTCACCGCGATGCAAAGCCACAGTGGTGTTGCGAGCTTTCTCCCTGCAACAAAACTCAAAGCCGTGATATAAGTGAAATACTCTTGAAAGTGGTGTTATCTCATTCCCCCTTTAGCTAAAAAGCTTAAAAATTTATGGTCGGACGCCATGCGATGCCATTGGGCTTTTCAGGCCTGATGAGCTAAAATGTAATATTGGGACATTTTTTTTTATTTTGGAGTGTTTTGCCTGCTGATCAACAGAACAGTATCAGTATGGTAATTCTTGATTTTCTTTTGTTCCAAATAATTTACACCTTGTACGTTATAAATGGACTGTGTGCATAACTATATCTATGATCTACTTCGTGGTTAGACCCAGCTCATGGCCTAATTCTCTTGACAGATCTAGCATGTCCGTGGTAATCCCAGGGGTCTTGTCTGAAGACATGTGATCTGTCCTACTTGAACTGCTTCTTCTTCAAGTTGGTGTTATCCTGTCTTAAAATGACAATTTTATTGTTAAATTAGTTTATTAACAATATTAGCATTTGGTGAAACCAAACTTACTTTTTGAAATTAGAATCTTGGATCATAATAAAATAATCTAATCATTAATCTTTAACAGAGTTTATAATTGGTTATTTGGATAAAATATGTTTAACACTTTTTTACCAGACTTAACATGGCCAGTGAGCTAGTCTTCTTTATCATTTGATGTCATGGCCCATTTCTCGGTGTCTAATTCTAAATTATACCTAAAGTTGAGTAAAAACTTTGGAATTAGGAGAAAAAAAGCAAGCATGATTATTATTTGAGATATAAGCGCAGATTTGCAGCCTTACCTGTCAGTCCCCCTGTGACGGTCTAACGAAATCTAAACTCAGGCGAGACACGTTTATCCGGCAGAACGATAAAACAATAAAATAATCAAGTAAAAGTAAGCGAGAAGCAATGAGTGAATAAAGTGATTTATTTGCGGTCTGAACAAGACGATAACTGGGTACAACAACTGGCTACCCGTAGACAACTCAACAGGAGTTAACAACTAATTAGGGAAGTCAACGACCCGTGAATAAACAAATAGACAGCATAGACTAGGCAATCCACCCCAGCGTAACGACCAGACCTTGAAACAACAAGACAGGGCTAATGGCCGACTTAATGAGATAGCATCAATTAGACAAAAATATGGCGTGAATATACAGGGAACCATTGGGATGGGACAAGTACACAGAACTTTAAACAATCCCTAATCACTATTTGAGTGAGTAAATAAATAAAGCTACCAGTTAGGTATAGTAGAACTTGGTAAAAATGGTAGGAAAGGTAAGGTTAAAGAAAACTGTAAGTCTTTAAAGGAAGTGATCACATGCTCCAAAAAGGTACAGAGAAATAAAGGAATATAACCTCACGATTCCAACTTCCAACGTCCCAAAGTTCAGTCCTAAGTTCAGCCGCGTTCTACCCCTAGCAGGGCAGAGAGTCCTCTCCTAGCCAAGACCAGTTCGTAACTGACCGGTGGTAAGAGGTCCAGCGGTTTTTAAGGAGAAGGTGCGGACGTCAGGGAAAGCCATCTACAATTGCTTAAGCTTATCCCCGGGCGAAATTTAAATTGTGTTTCTTTGTACAACCATAATAGCACTAGCTCCATAAATATTGGGGTAACGGTGCCATATAGCTTATTGTAAAAGGCACAAACTAGTAGATATAAATATGAATGACATAAGCATTGACATATTTATGCTACATGTAAAAAGTCTGGTAAATGGGGCATGAACATGACATTTGAACACATAGAAATAGCCAGTCGGCGAATAAAGACATGAATGATGAAAATGGGTACATGAATGTAAATTATTTTCAAAATATACAATAATTGGTGACATTTCATAAAAGTACATACGTGGAGAGGCTGGAAAAAGGACGCACGCTCGAACCGCGTGACACACCCACTTCTCAATAAGCAGCACTTTGGTCGCCAAGGCCATTGTCACAACGTCATACATACATGTCCGCAGATTCCTACATACACTAAATACTTCTATTAAATATTTCTGCGTGATGATGTTCAAAGTTACAAGTTCTGAAATACTTAAAAATGTTCACAATTGTGTGAAATCGCCTCTATGAAGGCATGAGATCCAAATGCTATTACCATTTTCCTACGCAAAGAGTAACTATCGCGTGGGAAAATGATGCTTCTTGTTTTTATTGTGGGAATTCTTGACTAAAATACTGAATTTTCTTATGTTGTATATTTAGAAACAAAGTCTAATTTTATTGTTGCTGTGAAGAGGGTAGAAGAGGGGAAGACAGAACCCAAAGTTTCAGGGCTGCTCTGCATTTGCTTAACTATATTATTTGCCTAAAGTTTGCCTTATTTATCAAAATTTCACAATATTTCATGACTCATCTAGCATGAAAGAAATTTATAATGCCGTGCCGTACCAATTACTGTCTGTTGTCGGACATTAGTGCAGACAGTTCGTCTAGTCTCTCATTTACCATTTCAAAACGTCTCATACGTTCATGATATCAAGTAGGTATTTTTGAGAGACAGAGGTCTATCAGAGAACCATCACTGTCGGAAAAGATCCGATTCACAGATACGTCTCGATTCAGTCAACGTTGACTGGAATGTGTAAGGCTTTACTCTTAGATCCATGTCTGTATTGGTGAGTGCGATTTAGTGTAAAAACATAATTAGATCGGTTTATTTAAAGTTTCTCGATGTTTTTTTCCGCTATCATCTTATTGGTTTACAGCCAACTTCACCCCTTCTATCGTCTTTCTTGCCCCTTAGTTATAGATTTTTAATGAATGCAGAAAAAGTAGTTGTATTTTGAATTAGCAGAGGAGTGACTAATCATGTGAAGGAACCGTGTCGATTGGCTATTCTAGTGCATTCTCTCCCGACAGAGGTAGCTCCATCATATCATCCTTTACAATCTCTGTCTTAATATGAATGTTTTTCGGGCTTCTGGCAGTTCCCCAAGCGGGACAATATTGCAACTTAAACTACCTGGCTATATTTCAGCCAATGAAAACAACGAATGCATGAATAACATAACAGGCCTGTGCAATGAAACATACGCAAAATGAGGCGTTTGTGTTCTATAAAGACGACTCAAAGTGAAAGGTGCATATTCGAATAAAGTTTAGCATTTGGAAAGCTTACGGTAATAACCTAGGCGATTTGAAGGATAACTTTTGAAATGGCGTCGCTGATTGCACAACTAACTATGATTGCATCCAATCAGCGTTCTACATTTTGTGACCACGAAACCTTTAAATTAAGACAGTGGTTGGATAGGAAATTATGAAGGAGCTACCTCTGTTAGGAGAGAATGATTCTTTTGGTAACCTACAAGAAACGTTTTGTCTCCGGCAGTTCAATGCCTTATTTCTTTATTCAATACAGGTAATTGATTTCAAATCAATCAGAACGTCAACAAGTAAAATGAACTCTATCTGAAGTTATTTAATATGAATTTAGACAATTAAACAACCTCACAACAAATATTCATCTAAATGGGTTGAGCGACTCCTTCAAGATCCCTATTGAAGATCGCAGGAGTGTTCCAAGGTCCATATTCTAGATGTCTAAGTAACAACAGTTGGATTTCCACTAGGGTAATCACATCAGGCAGCACTTCATGCTAGACAGGTACATCGGAGAACACTTACTGTCAGTCAGATTTCATTATCAGTGGGTGCGGAATAACAGAAAAGTTTTAAGCCGCTTCTATGTTTGCATTCACTGCATATGTTTTGCTTATCACTGTATGAACGTTTCTCCTTTTTCTTCTAATTTAAAAAAAAGTCATATTTCATAACAGAGTTCTCTTATCTAAAATAATACCAAAATGTGGTTACCTAAACCATGCAAAACATAATAACAATTTAAGTATAAATTTTGTTAATAGGCCAATCATATCAGATTTCCTACGATGCCCTAGGGCAAAATATGACTTTTTCACTGTGACGTCACGTTAATAAATTGCTTGACGCGACTGTTCGCCTTTGACATTGCGTTTTAAATGTGACGGCAATGGGTAAACTTCGCGATTTTGGTTATGAACAGAATATACCCATGACATACTATGTTCACGATACTCGTGCCTAAATATCAATATACAATAGTATATATTGATAATAATAAAACGTATTTGAATAATACTCTCGGTTTTCAATCATAGTTAGTATTATATTCAGTATTAGGTAACAAAACTTTTTCTCTGCTGAAATGAACCCTGAATCAAATTTGTCTTAAAGGGAACATAAACGATTTGAGCATCGAGAGAGGAAACTGAGAAGGACCTTATGGTATTAGCCCTCAGTGAAACAAGCTATCGTCTAATGCCGTTGATAAATCCTGCTTCAGGTATCTGTAGGAAACAAGTTCGTTTTGTACTTTGGGACGTTGATGTAACAATGAATTTTAGTTTGTCTGCCTTTAGAAACGTAAAGTGATTGTAAAAATGCAAGGTCGACTGCTTCATTGTTATTGTTATTGTGATAAAATAGGGGTAAATTGAGATCATGGCTGCATTATTAGGTCCTTTGTTGAATACAATTTCTAGCGCTCAAGCAATTTCTCTGACCAGGATAGCGATTGGACGCCATGTTAGAATTGATAGTAATCATACTAGATCCTCCGAGACTTTCGTTTCAACCTGTCAAATTAGATTATTGTGCATTACATGCTTTTTATGATAGTTTGAAATAAACCGAACACAAGTTACACGTCTTAACCCCCTAGACGTAAATATCAGCAAAAGTAATGTGCTCAGAAGAACCTGTTTTTGTGTCTTAAAAATCCCATAAGTTAAGACTTTAAGTAAAAGAAAGAACTTGGGACATCACTGTTATCGCCAAAATTTTTATGGGTTGGCTCTTTTGTCCTATGAAGTATACGATTTTATGGATATTCAACTTTTTTAACTCCTTATACCGTTTTCAAGCTATACCGAAAGGCATTGCTTGAAAACGGTATAAGGAGCTATAACGAAACGTCGCAATTCTGTTAATAAAGAAGTTGATTATCCATAAAAATCGTTTACTTCAATACTACTACAACTTCTAGAATTCCACTAAAAGAGTCCTTTTGTTCCTGGAGAGGAAAATTGTAAAAAAGAGGTACTGCGGTGAGCCAAAATGCTTTTGTCTATTTTGATATTGTATGACATTTAGTAACGATGAATTAAAGTTATTTAAGGATAAGATAATTCGTTATTATCTTTAAGCAATTGCCAAAACTATTGTTTCTCACCTCAACATAATTCTACGATTTAAGATAAAGTTTTTAGTGAAACTGTAATTTAACAATTTTAGCTTTAACACATATCAACCGACTCAATAAATTTCTTTATCTCTGTAACTAATGTAACTTTAACAAACTTTTTGTCTAAAGGATTGTCATCGTGTAAACACACGTCCGAATTTCTTCCAAATTTTATATTTAATATTGATTACAAATTATTTCATAAATAGCATATTCTTGTGAAATGTACTCCATGTGTAAATCGTAAACGCCTGTTCATTCGACCGATATCGCCTTAGGCATCTTCAACAAGTCAACGGTCAGTGATTGCGTCACCTTAAATATTCGGCCTTTCAATCTCTCATAACATTCATTAAGCTGTTACCACAATCAACTCCCTTTGTTCAACATCCAGCATGTGGCATGCAAAACCAGTTGCGTAGCAATATGTTGGGTGTTGTTATATAACATCTATGTGCTTAAATACGTAGAGAGGCTCCCTCTCTTCTGACTCGTTACAGACTCCTGTCAGACTTCCTTTAGACTCAACACAGGTCGCCAGACTTGCTTTCGGACCTGCCTGTGCACCTTTCCTTTAAGCCACTATGTAACTCTGCCTTTGTACACCCCAGCCTGGACACAGTTTGGAGTTGAGTCTCCACGACAGAGTTTGGGGAATAACTCTGTCGTGTACTCCAAATTGTGACTGTACCACCGGCTCGGGGATGACCTTTATAACATGATCCATCAACGCCAAATAAAAGAAATGGTCGACCACAAACAACAGTCTCCAGTCTTCTTCTTGAATTCATCTTCCCTTGTCTCCGAGGTTCCACTTTCAAAGATGGTGGAGGATTTCCCGGTAGCGTGAGTTTGCTGTAAGCTCACGCAGTTCTGGTACCTAAAATTGCAGCTAAGTGACAGGGAACCCGAAGACGACGGAGGACAAAGCAGCACACACCAAGCTGGAGACCATAAACAACCAACCTATCTGTACCCATTCAACCGAGACGCCCGCAGGAAAATGTCCACTGTCAACGTTTAATCGACATCTTCAAGACATATCTATCAACGCCATCAACGCCTATTCATTGTACCCCTTGAAGATAGAAGACTCAAGAACGAAGACAGTGTGCACACCAAATATAATATGAACTCTTGCGGACAGTCCTCATAACCAAACTATTAATAATTCATGTGTTAAAAGTCTGTGGATCAATCAAACAGGTATGTGTGATTTAATCAGCCAGTAGCAACGTTTTATAATAATAATTGTATACATTATAGTGATAAGTTTTGTATGTACTGGAGTAGTTGGGATAAACCTTTGTTTCCTTTATCAATTTAAGTTGTTGACGTCGGTTAGGTTATGTTTTGCCATGTATTTTACTTCGCCTGGTTGATGAGTCTCCCGATTGCCAAATACGACTCTCGGTGTCAATGATTTTACTGATAAATTGGTTACTGGTTTGAAAACCCTGTAAAGACGTAAAGAGAAGCTGAAATGTTTCTGCCAGTAGTGCATTTCTCTGCATGTCATAATAATGCTGAACGAGATTTTCAAATTTTTTGTTAATTATGTTCCTGTTTACAGTTCAGAAATGTCCTGTGTAAAATACATGTTATACCCACTCTTCCTTTTACGAATTTGAAATATATATATATATATAATTGGAATTACAAAATCAGTCAACCACAGATAACTAAATAGCTTTTCGTCATAAAAGATTGACCTTTTTGTAGTCTTGAATATGTTTGATATATTTTACATATACTATCCTATTCAAAATGTTTCAAACAGATTTGCCGAATTGAGTAATAGAGGCACTCCTCCGTTTCCGATTCCTATGTTTTCCCTCGTCCTTTCGATCCCTTTCTCCCATATCTGTCCACTCTCTTTTGGATGCTGGTCATCCACGTGTTCAATAACTGAAATATTGTTCAAAGCACGTTAAACCCCAACTCACTCACTCACTCACTCACAAGAAGCAGTGAGGAAAATAACATTGCCTCAACTTGACAGTTTCCTCTACTGAAGGACCTAAACTAATGAATACAAAGTTTGTAATTGTTCATGGCAGGGAATACCTCTAAAGGCCTGAAGTGACCTTTGGGCTTTCACGATGATGCTTCGTCCAGTCAGTGGATATTTGATATTTGATATATCAAGACTAAAATCCCCTATGTATACAATTTAATCAATTTCGCATTGAAATCCCTGGAACGTTTAACTATTTATGTAAATATTTGATGACGCTGTTGCTGTAGAACATATATTTAATTCCACACTTTAAAAAAGTTAATTGTGAGGACAACATGGTAACCCAGGTGTTATTCCCGTTCAGAAGCATTTGGAGTGATTAAGCTACAACTGATGATGACTGATCGTCTGGCATTGAGAGCAGCAATCAACCTCACACTCTTTAGTTTCTGTTTGGGAAATCGCACACATTCTTATTTCCATCTATAATTTTCAGCAAGGTCCAATGTTTTGTCATGTTTCCCAAACAAATCATACAAAATATGAATGTTTTTAGCAATTTAAACACACAGAAGCTGTCTTTCTATGAAACTCGTAAGCTGACTTTAAGGTTTTGTTATTGATGCACGCCAATGTTAATGATCTATTAAAAGCATGGAGGATGAAAGATCGTTGAATGCATTCTTGATGGTTTACGTCCTCATACATCAGCGTATTTGAATCAACATTACATTTTCTCATGTCTACTAGGCAAGCATCTTCTATGGCTGACCGCTAGTTATTCATTGATTAATGTAAGATGTAATTTTGCTGCCAAAAGAATACCATAATACCGAGAACCTGAAACAAATATCTCGGAATCTCAAATCAGGGCACTGCTAATATTGCTCAAAGGATAATTTATTATTGGCTGTTAATACGTGAAGGAACGTTTATCATTGGCTGGTTATACGTGAGGGAACGTTTATTATTGGCTGGTTATACGTGAAGGAACGTTTATCATTGGCTGGTTATACGTGAGGGAACGTTTATCATTGGCTGGTTATACGTGAGGGAACGTTTATCAATGGCTGGTTATACGTGAAGGAACGTTTATTATTGGCTGTTTATACGTGAAGGAACGTTTATTATTGGCTGGTTATACGTGAAGGAACGTTTATCATTGGCTGGTTATACGTGAGGGAACGTTTATCATTGGCTGATTATACATGAGCGAACGTTTATCATTGGCTGGTTATACGTGAGGGAACGTTTATCATTGGCTGGTTATACGTGAGAGAACGTTTATCATTGGCTGATTATACATGAGCGAACGTTTATCATTGGCTGGTTATACGTGAAGGAACATTTATCATTGGCTGGTTATATGTGAGAGAACGTTTATTATTGGCTGGTTATACGTGAAGGAACGTTTATTATTGGCTGTTTATACGTGAAGGAACGTTTATTATTGGCTGGTTATACGTGAAGGAACGTTTATCATTGGCTGGTTATACGTGAGGGAACGTTTATCATTGGCTGGTTATACGTGAGGGAACGTTTATTATTGGCTGGTTATACGTGAGGGAACGTTTATTATTGGCTGGTTATACGTGAGGGAACGTTTATTATTGGCTGGTTATACGTGAAGGAACGTTTATTATTGGCTGGTTATACGTGAAGGAACGTTAATCATTGGCTGATTATACATGAGCGAACGTTTATCATTGGCTGGTTATACGTGAAGGAACATTTATCATTGGCTGGTTATATGTGAGAGAACGTTTATTATTGGCTGGTTATACGTGAAGGAACGTTTATTATTGGCTGGTTATACGTGAGAGAACGTTTATCATTGGCTGGTTGTACGTGAAGGAACGTATATCATGGCTGGTTATACGTGAAGGAACGTTTATTATTGGCTGGTTATACGCGAGGGAACGTTTATTATTGGCTGGTTATACGTGAGGGAACGTTCATTATTGGCTGGTGATACGTGAAGGAACGTTTATTATTGGCTGGTTATACGTGAGGGAACGTTTATCATTGGCTGGTTATACGTGAGGGAACGTTTATTATTGGCTGGTTATACGTGAAGGAACGTTTATTATTGGCTGGTTATACGTGAGGGAACGTTTACTATTGGCTGGTTATACGTGAAGGAACGTTTATTATTGGCTAGTTATACGTGAGGGAACGTTTATTATTGGCTGGTTATACGTGAAGGAACGTTTATTATTGGCTGGTTATACGTGAGGGAACGTTTATCATTGGCTGGTTATACGTGAAGGAACGTTTATTATTGGCTGGTTATACATGAGGGAACGTTTAGCACTGGCTGGTTTTTGGTTTTGTAGGAACTTTCCCGATCCAAATACGCTTATGAAGCACGATTGTTTTTTTTATTTAGAAATGCCTGGTAGAATCCTACACAGGTCCTGAGAAGTTTTCGTTTTAAAATCTATTCTTTGTCAATAACACTTAGATAATCATTCTGGAACTTTGCGTGAAGATAAGGTGCATACAGACTCCATATATAATGATATAAATATTTAAATACAAATAAATCAAGACAGCTGAGACAGACAATTTTTCACATTGACACAATAATACAAACAACATCTATAGAAATAAATATAACTGTTCCAAGTGATAATCATTTAAACATTTCAATAGCATTTCATATAATATCTATAACTTTTAATTGTTTTTTTTCATATATTTATAGAGCATGCATTGTGTAGTTGTATTTCTACCGATATAATTTATCCTCATTTATAATAAAAGAATTTGCAATTCTTAAAAATAATGTTGATAAATTTAGCAAGCTTTTTCAGCACCTTCGGGTTATTACTAGTAAGTAGACTTTTAAATTAAAAAAGGTTCGGCAATGTAAAATAGAAGTTGTTAAAGGGCTCTACACTTTAGCAAATAATGGAACTCATCACCAACTGCAGGGGAATAATTTACATGTTCTTTCCTGCTTAATAGTATTCTGCCAGCGTCCTTTTTCTACAGGGAGTCTATTATTAGTGGTTCTAAAGCGAAGTATTGGTGAAGATATATGTTTAGATAAGAAGAGATAATTCTCAAAACTTGGTTTTTCTTTCAAAAGTTTGTGATATTGCCCTTTTGAACTGGAATTATCCTCCGAGCGCCAGGAGTGATTAAATTGGTCTTTTAAAACTGATTCATCTTGTAGCAAAAGCCAAGAGGTATTTCATTTATTTGGATTTGAAAAGACATAAGAAAATTGTTGCCGTGACGTCACTGACAAACACAATGAAGAAAATGGATGAAATTCCTGCAGAATAACTAAACCTTAGTTTACTGAAAGTTATTTTTCATGAAAATGAAAATGAAAACTTTTGCAAACATCGGAATGCTATAATAATATAGCCTTTATTAGGCCGTAAACAGTAGTGAGTAAAATTTTAATTTGAAAAATTTTGCAAGTATATAAACACTTTAAAATGAATTGCTGCATGATCATCTAATAATAGATAAGTATACAAAATGAAGACTGTAAATACAATAGTTTTAGATAGATGCTTTAAGTGAAAATTTAGACAAAATGGATATACTTGATTGAAGCCTGTCCATAATCGTTAAGCTTCGCCGAATTGCGGCGCTTGCACAGTGTACTTATCTCGCCCAATAAATAGATCTATTGCGAGATACTTTTGAGATTCAATGTTTACATTTTGTGATGATTGTTTGTGTGCATCAAGTCTACAGTTACCTCCCTTTTTTTTTACATAAGCAATGGAACTTCAGCATCAAATAACTCGGAAAATAGGTTCGTTTCAAATTATTCCTGGGCAATTCTTTTAACATATGTGAATTACTTTTGTTTGAACACACTTTTGAAGTGTGGAAATCAGTGTTGAAAGGTACTCTATGATCTCGAAATTGATATACAAAAGTCGAAACAAACGAAAACGAAAAAATCACAATTTTTAGTGCAATATCATTCCATTTATTTGATAAAATATGTTCACCTCTCACGTCTCAATGTTTTAATTCTAGTTTTAAAGGGAAATTTTGACTTTTTCCCATTCTGTAAAATACACGCCTTCAAACTCATAATTTTGCTGACCTAACCAGCCGCCAATATTACATTCCTATCTCCGATTAGATAGGTACTGATCAGTGTTTTCATGTCACAAATTTTGATAGTTCTGTGACAATGTACTTAGTCTATAGATATTGGCTTGTAAGTAAATGATCTTTATTGATACAGGTTTTTAAGTTAAGTTGAAAATAGTTTTAGCTTTTCATTATATCTTTATAGTATATGAAATACACTACTTATGGCATTCGACCATATACATCAATTGAGAACAAGAACGTTCTTTATCAAACTAAATTCAACTAAATATAACATTTGATCCAGTGTTAGACGGACCTCTCATTTACCACAGAATACGTATCATAAGTTAATTATGTCAAGTAGGACTATTTGAGAGACAGAGGTCTGTCGGAGAAGAGTTAATGTCAGCAAATTCGCTATTAAGGGCACTCCGATTCACAGAGATGTACATCTTCATTCAATGCTGTCTGCAACGTGTATGGATTTCCCTCTTAATTGGTAAGGGCGAGTGTGACAATGAAGGCTAAATTATAATATTTTGTCTTTAAGTCTCTCGGTGTTTTGAAAATAACGATCTCATCCACTTTTTAAGTCATAATGTGCTAAAAATTATAGTATGTAAAAGTTGTCGGTGATAAATCATTTGGATTTACTTTGGTGCTTAAGTTTTGTTAATGTGCTGATTGTTATGTTATCGTAGTGGCGTGTAACTGCTTGTAAAATAATAAAAGATTTTCTTACATGTATCTTTATGTTTATGACGAGGTTTCACTTAAATGAACAGTGTAAAATGCTGCTACACTCATTGCATTGCATATCTTTTTTTGTTGAAAATATCAAGAATGTTCACGTTCAACAATAGTACACTTACTATAGTGTGTGTATCTATTATGTTATATTTAGGAAATATGATCGTTTTGCTTTTTATTCCATGTAACATGAAATATGTAATAATCAAAATTTATTCACAAACTAGAAACTGTATAATGCGATCTAAACATATGATGCATATTCTAAGCTATGGCCATCCAATAAGATAATGTCGTTATTTGCTAGACGTCTTATGAGTCAGACTACAAATTAAAATCACGTGGATTTTTTTCATACATGAGTCTACATATTTCCAATTTTTTACTACGTGCAAGTATCGAAAATCAAATAACATCAGTTTCCTTCGGACATACGTGTATACAGGTTCTAGTTTGTCCATACAGGCATGAAGGCAAGAAGTACTCACCATTTAAAATATTGAAACGATACATGCAATTATTGTTATTGATAATAAACTGGTGATGTTATGAGTTATTCGGCATATTACCAGAAATCAAATATATAATTTGACACTATAGATAATCTCTAAAAAAAATCAAATAAAGGTATTTGAAAACAATATTTTTTTTATCTTACTCGAATTGGCAAGTCGAAAAAATGTAAATAATGCAGTAAATATGCAATTAAATGCATTTAGCGTCCCCTATCAAAATTGCAGAGGTGGGTGAATAAATAGAGAACCCGACTACATGTATGTGTGACATAAGTTGATAAAGTTACAAAATCTACAACAGTGGTCATAAGTGACGTCGAAGTCTATAAGACCTACTTGACATCAGAAAGTTATCAAACCATTGTTGCAGAATTCCCGTTTTAACACCAAACATAACTATATTGAATCTCACAGGATCACACGATACTCCGTGTTCAATGCATTGATTCGATGTTTCATTATTTACTTGGGTTCTTATGAAATTTTACATTGGGCCATGTTTACAATCTCCTGAAATATTAATTACCGATGTGAAATATAAGAATGAATTACAAATAGCAAAATTTAATGTATTTATCGTCAATGTTAGGATACCACTGTGTATATATGGTTAAAAATTCAATTATTTACTGTTGATTTTAGGATATGTGATTTATATTTTCTTTGTTAACGTACCAATGCATTCTGATAAACCACCTGACCTATGAAATTGATATAAAGTCCACTGTGTCCACCGTATGGTCACGTTTGTAACGATCATTAGTGCAGAGTCACAGTCTACGACCTTTCCTACACAACGGTAGCAGTTTTCGTCCGAACTAATAATAATGTACTTAAGAGCTGAATCCAGAGTTTATTACTTGCAGACATTGCCCATTGTTAACATAATGAGTAGTGACAACAGCATGGTGAACGATACCCTTAGGGCAGTGCTCGTATAGTCCAAGACTTATTGTAAGCAAAGATTACAAGTCAACATTAAACTTCAAGCCCTAAGCGCTTCATTTACGGAACATTTAAAGAAAGCTCAAACTCGAATTGAATTGCAAATATATTTAAGAAATCCTTTCTGTTATTCTTTTTCAGGTGACATGTTCTCGAAATATTCATTCAATGTCAATCGAGGGTTTGTTGGATATTTAGAAGTTGCGTTGTCAGTATGATTAATAAATAAAAACGAATTCCAAAACGTTGTACACAAGACGTACAAAACTGTTGTCAGGAACACATAACCTTTCAAATATTTTTCTTAATAATTTGGTTTAACAAGTATTGAAATACTATCAACACTAAGTCTAGGTTGGTTATAAAAAAATGGGTGTGTATAAATAGCTATCAACAAGATGTATGCTTTGTTTCAGATATGGAAACAAAATTCAGAGGCTCACTTCTACCTTGTAATATTTCAGCAATTGAAAACACCGCATGCATGGAGAACATAATCATTGTCTTTTAGTCCTATACAATGATCTCGTCGCTCAATAATGCGAATGTGCTCTGCAAATATGACTCAAAGTGCATATTCGAATAAAGCTAAGCTTTCCGAAAGCCTACAGAAATAACAGTTTTGCGTGTTCAATGATAATTTTGAAACGCTGTCGGTGAGTTTACAACTAACTCTGATTGCATTCAATAATTTTGTAGACCGAGAGACTCTAATGTTACGACAGAGGTTGCATAGGAATTTATGACTGCAGAGGATGACTCATGTTAAATTATTAGAATGTATCAAAGAAACGTCTTACGTCTCGAAGTCAGTAATTTTTATGAAGGTTTGTTATCAACATCAGTGGTATGTATAAATGTATTGTAAACAAGTAATTTAATGCAAGTCCAGGGTCTTGTAATATCAAACCTCAACTTTTCTAAAACGTAAAAAAAGTTCATTGGAAGAAAAGGGACGAAACCCTGTTATCACTTGCAGATGCGAGTAAATGATGTTGGTTTTCAAAATTAATTTACAATCATTAATATTATATAAAACATTCAATATTATGGTATCTTCTGTACAGATATTCCTAAAATAGTCAATTCTTTGATTTTTGTATAATTATAAATGGGTATATTTGGGATCACACTGCCTGCAATAGTATAATTTACTGTACTTGTTTCGGTCGAATCTCAGCTGGCATTTGAATCAATATCCTAAAAGTATGGCAATAATGCCAGAACCAACCATACCAACTGCATACTTTTATTCAATTTGTAAACGTCATCATTGTTATCAGTCATAAGAAATTGTGATTCTGCAAGTCAAATGCCATTCCATTTTACTAAACAACGATAATTTCCTTCAGAATATCTAGACAATTTACCTTAAACTAGCCAATAATCTTTTGAAATGATAAGTTTGACACAGAGCGACATAAACTGAAAAGGCTATAGAAAGCAATTATTTCAAGATGTAACAAACGTACATAAAACACTTTTTGTTGCGAATGTATCATGATCGTAGGTATTGAACTATCAATGCTTGAATGGGATAAATCAATAATTCTTTGTCAAAGTGTGTAGTGTATCGTGGTTCACAACATGACCACACGTGCATAAAGAAGTGAACCCATGACAAGATGTGCATTAAGGAGTGAACCCATGACAAGATGTGCATAAAGAAGTGAACCCATGACAAGATGTGCATAAAGAAGTGAACCCATGACAAGATGTGCATAAAGAAGTGAACCCACGACCACACGTGCATAAAGAAATAAACCCATGACCACACGTGCATAAAGAAGTGAACCCATGACCACATATGCATAAAGAAGTGAACCCATGATGTGCAACCAGTTGTCCATTGCATAGACCAATTTACCAAATTGAGATTCTCTGTTGTGTCTTCCTAACAGTCAAACTAAAATAGACTAAACGGTTAATTGTGGCAATATCTATAAATTCGTTCCTCTGTAGGTTGAGCTCTAGCGGTAGTGGAGACAAGACGGTGGACCTTTCGTATAGATTAGGTTATGGACAATTTATCTGTCAAGCATGTTTAAAACATTTGATAATTTAAAAAGAATCGTTTTGTTCGAAAATCGAAGATAATGTAAAATATAGTCGCAAAGCGACGACAATGACAGGATTCAGCGAACTATGAGCACCCGTGGCTCTTGGGGGCAAACTAAGTGCTTTTCCAAGTTAAGATAGCGTTTTGAAGACATTTTTAGTGCACTGCAGTTGATTTAGCCGTATTCTGAAGCAAAAGGACGTTTTGTGTACGTTTTCAGTACGTAGCGAGACATAGGAGCGGAAGTGAGGTTTACTCGATGTACACGGCCTGCTGCCAGTTGAGGCAAGAAAACAACAGCATCAAAATGTAAGGGGTATCTGGAGGGGAGGCAGTAGAGGTTTGAAAGTTGAAAAAGGGCTAGTGTTTTCCTTTGGCGTGATCATGTGCTTTGCCGACACTGGAATATAGTTCCCGAATGCTGGTACATAGGTTGAGGGTCTTATTATATATAAATAATCAAGACTATGTCAGTCAGTCGGCTCAGGTCAGTCAGGCAGGCTTTTTTGCTTGCTTCTCTGCCTGTCTGATCAGATTTTGACAGCTCTTGCCGCACTTGTGTGCATTTGGTCATCACGCACATGTTGACCATACGTGCAGTCGTACGGACTTCTGCTACAAAGAGCGATTTCGTCTTTCTGTAGACTGTCAATTACGTGCTTGTTTATCAGACATCGGAGAGTATTTCTCTCAAACTTTGCCCCATGTCACATATCTTGACAGTTTTCCTTAACTTTTCAAATTAACCCTTGCTAACGCACGTAACGAATCTTGATACAAGAGCAATGTAGCGTATTTCTGTCAACTTTTGCCCTTTCACACATGCAAGAGCGCATGTACCTGCATTTGGACATGTCACACGTCTTGACCGTTCTTCAATATTGATGTTTTCCTTCAATTGTTTGCAATTTAACCCTTGCTAACGCACTTAATTGACATATAGTATGATGCAAACTTTGACTCCCTCCTGTGAACTGCAATGACTGTTCGCGATCCATTTTATTCTTGATTCTTAATGACCTCGATCATGTTTACCTCTCATGCAAAATTCATGAAATTCGACGGGTAGGTTTTTGAGTTATCTGCCCTTTAAGTTGGCGATTTTTGAAAATTCACTGACTTTGAGTGGTTACTGTGGTAAAAGTATTAGGAATTTGCAAATTCCAAGACAAACTTGTTTTAGACCAATCATTTAGCCGTGTAACCGTGTAAGTATCATCTCTCCACTGCAAGTAGCGGCAGTGTAGTGTTCGCTCAAAAGTGCATGGGGTCGGACATTCCTAAAAAGTGCGTAAATTCAAGATGGCGCCCAAACCACGTGACTTACGAATTTGACATGATTTCCTTTTTTGCTTGAAATTTAATTGCGCATCTTTTAAAGCAAGTTTTAAGTCTCTAAGTTAATTTTGAAAATTTTTCCAATGTTAATTTTCAAAACTTTGAGTGGGACTGGGCCTTTAATGCAATGTTTGAATTGGCTGAAAAGTTTCTTGTCGCGAGTTAGTTGTAAGGGCTATAAGCTCGTAAAGTTTGGTTGTAATGGAGTCGGTAGTTTTGGCTGAATGTTGTTCACAAAAATCGTGGAATAATAATAAACACGCCAATAACAATAAGGATTCAGCATTTCTGCTGAATCCTTAACTAGCTATGTTGTTGTTGTCCTATTATCACAAGCTTCATGTAAAATGGCAAGACCTGTTGACAGACAGTCTGCACTTTAATGACAACATTGCTCCCAACAAAACACAAATATTGCACAAAGGAAAAGTAACTAATACACAAAGGGTTCAGCATTAGAAGCACCTTTGTTATGGTTGGAACGAGTTTTTGTCCATTCATCAGGTCAAATATTTTGAATGTCTTTGGAAAAAACTGGGGAAATAAACCTTTGCTTTATTATTCATAGCAAAGATGTGCGCATCACATTTGTTGCAGATTATAACAACATCTATTTGATAACATATAATTTGACTTTGATTCGTACCTAGATACAATATTTGATGATTTTAATTGGAAGCCTTTCACAAATTAATTTCTATTTGCCATATGCATGAGAAAACTAAAAATAATCCCAGCCTTTTGGATGAAGACATTTATAATAAGGCGTTCTATGTACACGAAAACTTGTTTTAAAGCCCTTCATATGCTTTCAAATCTAACTTGTCCTTCTGTTAGCATGGACAAGTTTTAACATTATATTTAAACAATTTACACGCACCACTCTCGAGTCTGGAAATTGAGATCACAAGCACGACTGTATGACAGCTTATTGTCAGACAAGCAATATAGTAAATGTTAATGTCACAACCTTCTGCATTAGCTCACTGATACTTAAAAAACTCAGTCTGTAAAAATAAATGTCTTGCCTGTAGCGACAGGTCGTAAACCTACCATGATATTTAACACTAGTTTGATTTCGCTGTATAAAATTAAACTCTTAACTGTAGTATCTTACTCAAATCAGTAATACGGCTAATTTCAGGACGCTTTTCAAAACAAAATACCTATTATGCTACTATGTTGATAATATGTTAGCATTGCTTGCACATCTTACAAGATTTAACCCTTTTCTAAAGTCATATAAAATTATTTGATTTAGAAGTTGAGAATAGATGAAAAGGATACCTGCATACATTTTGAGTTACATTGTTACAAATCGAAAGTTTAAAGAAGGAGGCAATGCTGAATTTAACCTATGCATTAACATATACAAAAAACAATATATCAATGCCCACTGCCTTCGCAATGTTGACCGTCTATGCACTTGTAGTGTGCTTATTTATGTGATATCTCCACGGCTATCATAGAGGAGGGCGACTATTGACCTTTCTTTCCTTCACAAAGAGTCCTGTTTGCGAGCAACACCTAAAGCTTATTCAACTTTACATAATGTGATCATTTTGTGTACAATGTACACACTACATGTAAATGTCAACACGTGTACTTCCAAATATTATCAGTTGTGACATTGTAATAATTTATATCAGGATATTTTGCTTATTGTTTATAACAGAAAAGTGGTAACCACGTGAAAGTATGACTCGCATTTCAAATTAGTGCTTCTCAGTATTATTAGCATGCGGATGTTTATATTTCGCTATCTTCAGATACGTGTACCTGCTGAATGTGCTACCAATGGAATAACCCTGAAGGATTCTTACTACTTAACTAATCACAGTAAGAATAACTGCTATACAGCGAGTAACAGGTCAATAATGAGAAAACTTAATCGGAAAGCACATCTTAAATAATTGGTTCCAAAATGTTTATCTTCAGTTTTAAACTTTATGCTCATCACATATCTGAGCATTAAGTTTAATCAACGATGGCTGTTAATGTGAGCATGCGATTCTGTAACCTATTGTCTCAGCATTTTGTAAAACGTGATTAAAGAGAAAAGTCAGATCTTTGTACATTTCGAGACCACAATTTTAAGATTTAATGAGTGGCTGGTAAATGTTCTAAGGATACATGAGAACAACGGTTTTTGTAAATGCCTGTATACCGCGGTGAAGCTATGATACAGTACTTAGTTGTTAGTTTTTTCTCCAACAAAAATTGATCTATACAAAACTTTTAATGTAATGCTAACATAATTTTTTTAAAACTTCTCCCTAAAACTCTTTAACTTTCAGCATAAAAAGAACCACTTGTGGTACAACTGTTACTAATAGCTTTAATTAATGTTTTTTCCACGTGTCCCAATTATTCAGGTTAGCACAGATTTTGTAGACAAAAAAGAGGCTTTCGGGACCTAGTAGAGATGACCCCGAACAGTCAAACTTTTAAGTTCTAAAAAACCTAGATGCTGAATATTTCTAGAGTACATTTGGCTGCGTGTGTGTATGATCGTATCTGAAACTCAATGATAATTAAGACAAAATTAAGAGGTAGTTAGTTTATTTTTCTATGCCATTTCATAAAAGGTTAAAAAACGAACGTGAATGTCAACTTGCATTTGAAGTGATGATGTATTTTAGAGGGATTTACATATGATTACCATTCACAAGGAGGCCTACAGGGGTTTCCTTCAGAGAGTTACAATAACAGTTCAGCTTTGACTATCTTTGATCTAGACAGCCATCTGACATATCGCCTTCAGATTTGTCAGACTTAGTATAAGCAAAAGACTTCATTATAAATTCACATTGTCAGACATATGCATCATATATCTTTGATCAACGCCTCTGGGAAATAAAAAAATTAGAATTTTTTTGATGATGAATTACACAATGATACAGTGTGCATGTATGTCTCAACGTGGCAAATATATTAGGAAGAATTCATCTTGAAAAATCCTGGCTAATGCAAAACACCAAACTATGATTAGTACATATAAAAGTGTTTTTCAATTTAGAAACATGTCTCTCTAGATACAGGATGTGACCAAGTGCATTCTGATCACAAATATATTAACGTAAGAGATCTATGAGATTTGCCAAGTGCTGATTTACTTGACATCAACATATACGAGGCTGAGATTTTTCTATCATTCAAAATCATTTTTCCAAAGTTTTCAGAAATATAATTATTCTCACAGTGTCTCTGACCACCTTACTGCCATTTGGCATCTTGAAAGTGCGGTCTTAGCATTGTTATGTCATCTAATTCCAATAGAATAAGCCCGACTATGAATATAAATACTTTAAGCTTTTGTAATAGGAAATGAAAGTTACCTAAAGAGTGATTCTCCCAAAAACTTTAACATATGCGAACATTACTCTTCGACACGACACGAGGGAGAGCATGCTTTGTCTGTTGAAATCGAAACCAGAAATGCTCTTTCACGAAAAAATGGAAAATTAATGATTCGCAGGGAAAAAAAAATTGGCTCTGACTAGTAACAGTAGAAAAATCCCTGTGATAAATTCCCAATTTTACTCTTTACTTAACCATATTCGAGAAACCTAAATCGATATTGAAGAAAAGGTTACTCAAAAAATAATCACATGAAATCAGTCTTTGATAAAAAAAATTGTCTTATTATTCAAATCACTTACCATAAATTGAAATATTTAAATCAACATATATTCATGTTTAAAGTGTAAAAGTAACATGTCCTCAACGTAATATGAATGAGTTAGATAAAATTTACATTTATGACGGGTTTCATGACGTCACTGCACAATACACAGATTAAGGGTCAGTTTATACAAATATCAATAACAGGAAAGGCGACAGATGTTTCATTCAGAGAGCGATATTGAGTATTTATCTGTGACAATATCTGACCCAGACAGTCCTCTTACATATTGCCTTCAGCAATATCAATATCTTCTATCGTCAAAGACTTTTTTCTGAATTATCCTGGCAGACATACTCGTCAAAATTTTAGAATAACCATAAGAAAAATGGTATTGATATCATGTTATCAAGCAGAAGATCCATTAACCGTTCCCTGCACGCCCATCTTTAAGAAAAAAAGAATAAGGCTATAGATATAGAAATAAAGTATATATACATACATGTATGTGATTATGATATATATACCCAAACACGTAAACAGTGTTATGAAAGAAAAGCTACGCTATGAATTATCCGTTTTCACATAAAGAAAATCTTGCTGGTAAAGCACACGTGTATGAAGAGCAGATTGCTCCTAAAACATACAATTGAAGATGAAATTGCAAAAAATGTAATAAATGAGAACCGTAATGAAGAGGTATGCACGAATAGCGTGACGTACATGATAATGAAAACTTCCTTTCATTAATGTAACTTGTAAAAATTGAAATGACGAGAAAAATCTGAATATAAATCGAGCCATAAATCACAAGAAGATGCAAACTATTAAGTTGACAAACCATATCGGCAGTAATGCAAAGATAAACCAATTAAGTTTATCGTGTTTTGACCTTCCTTGCAGAAAGCCTTTCAGAATCAAGGTATCTTTTATATATTTATCGACTTTGTGTTTTTCCTTGAAAGGGCATCAAACAAATGAAACTTCAACATATTGTCTTTAGTGTAGGATATAATAATCCCAAGGCTAATATAATTTGTAATTTTACTGAATTTTTCCTGTGAAATCTCTTTTTTATCATCTAATCATCAGAAATCACTGGCAATTTTTCTATATTTTGAAATGTTTTACAGATTACAATAGGCATATATACATCTAGGAAAACGAGTATCAACTTAAAGTCAGGTAGCTTTCAAACTTATCTTTACCATTAATCTAAATTTCTTTTTAAAATGTGTTGAGTAATCAATTCTGCTCTATGATCTACTTATAATGAATAAGATAGATATCGGTGATTTATTCTCGAAATAGTAGAAAAGCTGTCATCCCATATCTGTCTGCTCTTTCGACCTGAAGAGCATCAAGGAGTAGTAATTGTCCAAATGTTTCAAATCATTTGCTGGATTATGTAATAGAGGCTCTCTTCAATTCACGATTCCTGTAGATACAATTCTTGTAAGAAGCAGTAAGGGTAATCTACATCGTCTCAACTTGACAATTTCCGCTGATGGTTGACCTAAACCAATGGATGTAAAGTTTCTCATTTGAAATGAAAACCTTGTAAAGGCTTAAAGAGACCCTTGGGCAGTTTGGTGATACTAGCTATTTTGGTGATACTAGCTATTTCTAGACTAAAATGCCCAATGTATACATCTAATCAATTTCCCATTGAAATCCCTGAACTTTTAAATATTTATGTAAATGTCTGATGTAGCTGTTGCTCCTGGACTAGTAAGTCAATTGTGAAATCTTAAAAATAATATAGTAGTCGGAGAAGATATCCCTGTTCAGAAGCATTTGGAATGTTTTCAAAACAATTGATGATGAGAAGAATGAAGCAATCAACCACACAATACATATGTAGATTTCATATCTTCAGTGTCTAGTTAAAGTAATCGCAGAAATGTCCATTTTAATCTATAAAGTTCCACAAGGTTCAGTATTTAGTAATGTTCCATACCATATGTATACATAAACAGTATATTTTTAGCAATACTAATATACACATTTAAGTTGTCTTTTCATCAAACTTAAAGCTTGGCATTGAATTCCCTTTTGTTGAATTCTATTGATATTTTCCAATATTTTCCCCTTTACAATCGTGTTATTAAGTGATGATACCCTAATTTCTATCAAGGTAGATGCATGTCTCCTATTGTTGCAGGAGAAAAGTTGTATATAGTAAATGTGTACCAATATAATCAATATGAAAAATCAAACCCTGCAGAGGCATTTCCAAAAGAAGTTAGACCCTGATTTAAAACTAACTACATATATTAATGGATGACAACTTCTTTATTCTTGTATTGTTGTCAAGCGTGAATGGCATATGGAGGAACTGTTATTTATTATATTAATATTATTTATATTTAATTAAGAGCACTCCAGTTTACAGACGTGTATCTCTTCATTCAACACTGTCTTGAACTTATAAGGCTTTCCAAAAGAGCTTCTCTATATTAGTAAGGATACTTGTCAATGTGAAAGCATAATGAGAACAGTTTGTCTGCAAGTTTCTTGGTGCTTTAAATATCTTAATGAATTATAGTATGGAAATGCAGAGTTGTGGTTGGAAAATCATGTCAACAATAAAAACAAGTACATATATTTATTTAATAACGGGAGGCAAATTAATGGCTCATCTAGCCTGAAAGTCCGGATCACATCCTAAAAACCTATTTCCATCTCCTTCTCCAGAAGCAGAAGGTCTCGATAGCTGAAACCTTGTCTACAGACTCCTTAGCTATTTGGGATTTGGGAAAATTGAAACCTTGTATGCAGGCTCCTAGAGATTGGGTTTATTATGTAAACATTTGGTGACCCTGTGACCTTAATAACCAATAGTTATATAGTGTGTGTGATTATTATGTTATTTCATTAAATATGTCTTTTAAAAATTTGATTTTAGGTGTACATTTGAATCATGTAAATTACGTTTTAATCAGATTAATTCACAAACCAGAAAATATAAAATGCATTCTTATCAAATGATAACGTGATGTTTTTCTACGGATATTAGGGATGGTCGTTGTTTGTTATAATAGACGTTTAAAAGTCAGAGTATTATCAACCCCGTGTTTTGTATAAATTCTGTCAAACTTGTGTCGCCATAGGTCTTAACCATAATGTTTATACAGAACAAAAATCGAAAATCAAATAACATCAATTTGTTTCGGACATAAGCGTATACAGTTTCGAATGTGCCTGTAGGTCAAGGCATTAAGTGCTCATATTTTACAAAATTGAAACGACACATGCAATAAAACAGTTAACACTTGATAAGCATAAATGATAATACCGAGATGAAACATTTCTTTTGACCTATGCATAACTATGTCATATTATCACAAGCTTCATGTAAAATGGCAAGAGCTGTTGACAGACAGTCTGCATTTCAATGACAACATTGCTCCCAACAAAACACAAATGTTGCACAAAGGAAAAGTAACTAATACACAAAGGGTTCAGCATTAGAAGCACCTTTGTTATGGTTGCAACGAGTTTTTGTCCATTCATCAGGTCAAATATTTTGAATGTCTTTGGAAAAAACTGGGGAAATAAACCTTTGCTTTATTATTCATAGCAAAGATGTGCGCATCACATTTGTTGCAGATTATAACAACATCTATTTCATAACATATAATTTGACTTTGATTCGTACCTAGATACAATATTTGATGATTTTAATTGGAAGCCTTTCACAAATTAATTTCTATTTGCCATATGCATGAGAAAACTAAAAATAATCCCAGCCTTTTTGGATGAAGACATTTTATAATAAGGCGTTCTATGTACACGAAAACTTGTTTTAAAGCCCTTCATATGCTTTGAAATCTAACTTGTCCTTCTGTTAGCATGGAGAAGTTTCAACATTATATTTAAACAATTTACACGCACCACTCTCGAGTCTGGAAATTGAGATCACAAGCACGACTGTATGACGCTTATTGTCAGACAAGCAATATAGTAAATGTTAATGTCTCACCCTTCTGCATTAGCTCACTGATACTTAAAAAATTCAGTCTGTAAAAATAAATGTCTTGCCTGTAGCGACCTACCTACCATGATATTTAACACTAGTTTGATTTCGCTGTATAAAATTAAACTCTTAACTGTAGTATCTTACTCAAATCAGTAATACGGCTAATTTCAGGACGCTTTTCAAAACAAAATACTTATTATGCTACTATGTTGATAATATGTTAGCATTGCTTGCACATCTTACAAGATTTAACCCTTTTCTAAAGTCATATAAAATTATTTGATTTAGAAGTTGAGAATAGATGAAAAAGATACCTGCATACATTTTGAGTTACATTGTTACAAATCGAAAGTTTAAAGAAGGAGGCAATGCTGAATTTAACCTATGCATTAACTATACAAAAAACAATATATCAATGCCCACTGCCTTCGCAATGTTGAACTAGTTAACCGTCTATGCACGTGTAGTGTGCTTATTTATGTGATATCTCCACGGCTATCATAGAGGAGGGCGACTATTGACCTTTCTTTCCTTCACAAAGAGTCCTGTTTGCGAGCAACACCTAAAGCTTATTCAACTTTACATAATGTGATCATTTTGTGTACAATGTACACACTACATGTAAATGTCAACGCGTGTACTTCCAAATATTATCAGTGACATTGTAATAATTTTTATCAGGATATTTTGCTTATTGTTTATAACAGAAAAGTGGTAACCACGTGTACCTGCTGAATGTGCTACCAATGGAATAACCCTGAAGGATTCTTACTTAACTAATCACAGTAAGAATAACTGCTATACAGCGAGTAACAGGTCAATAATGAGAAAACTTAATCGGAAAGCATATCTTAAATAATTGGTTCCAAAATGTTTATCTTCAGTTTTAAACTTTATGCTCATCACATATCTGAGCATTAAGTTTAATCAACGATGGCTGTTAATGTGAGCATACGATTCTGTAACTTATTGTCTCAGCATTTTGTAAAATGTGATTAAAGAGAAAAGTCAGATCTTTGTACATTTCGAGACCACAATTTTAAGATTTAATGAGTGGCTGGTAAATGTTCTAAGGATACATGAGAACAACGGTTTTTGTAAATGCCTGTATACCGCGGTGAAGCTATGATACAGTACTTAGTTGTTAGTTTTTTCTCCAACAAAAAAATGATCTATACAAAACTTTTAATGTAATGTTAACTTAATTTTTTTAAAACTTCTCCCTAAAACTCTTTAACTTTCAGCATAAAAAGAACCACTTGTGGTACAACTGTTACTAATAGCTTTAATGTTTTTTCCACTTGTCCCAATTATTCAGGTTAGCACAGATTTTGTAGACAAAAAAGAGGCTTTCGGGACCTAGTAGAGATGACCCCGAACAGTCAGACTTTTAAGTTCTAAAAAACCTAGATGCTGAATATTTGAGTACATTTGGCTGCGTGTGTGTATGATCGTATCTGAAACTCAATGATAATTAAGACAAAATTAAGAGGTAGTTAGTTTATTTTTCTATGCCATTTCATAAAAGGTTAAAAAACGAACGTGAATGTCAACTTGCATTTGAAGTGATGATGTATTTTAGAGGGATTTACATATGATTACCATTCACAAGGAGGCCTACAGTGGTTTCCTTCAGAGAGTTATAATAACAGTTCAGCTTTGACTATCTTTGATCTAGACAGCCATCTGACATATCGCCTTCAGATTTGTCAGACTTAGTATGAGCAAAAGACGTCATTATAAATTCACACTGTCAGACATATGCATCATATATCTTTGATCAACGCCTCTGGGAAATAAAAAAATTAGAATTATTTTTGATGATGAATTACACAATGATACAGTGTGCATGTATGTCTCAACGTGGCAAATATATTAGGAAGAATTCATCTTGAAAAATCCTGGCTAATGCAAAACACCAAACTATAATTGGTACATATAAAAGGATTTTTCAATTTAGAAACATGTCTCTCTATGAATACAGGATCTGACCAAGTGCATTCTGATCACAAAAATATCAACGTAAGAGATCTATGAGATTTGCCAAGCGCTGATGTACATGATATCAACATATACGAGGCTGAGATTTTTCTATCATTCAAAATCATTTTTTCAAAGTTTTCAGAAATATAATTATTCTCTCAGTGTCTCTGACCACCTTACTGCCATTTGGCATCTTGAAAGTGCGGTCTTAGCATTGTTATGTCATCTAATTCTAAGAGAATAAGCCCAACTATGAATATAAATACTTTAAGCTTTTGTAATAGGAAATGAAAGTTACCTAAAGAGTGAATCTCCAAAATACTTTAACATATGCGAACATTACTCTTCGACACGACACGAGGGAGAGCATGCTTTGTCTGTTGAAATCGAAACCAGAAATGCTCTTTCACGAAAAAATGGAAAATTAATGTTTCGCAGGAAAAAAAAATTGGCTCTGACTAGTAACAGTAGAAAAATCCCTGTGATAAATTCCCAATTTTACTCTTTACTTAACCATATTCGAGAAACCTAAATCAATATTGAAGAAAAGGTTACTCAAAAAATAATCACATGAAATCAGTCTTTGATAAAAAAAATTGTCTTATTATTCAAATCACTTACCATAAATTGAAATATTTAAATCAACATATATTCATGTTTAAAGTGTAAAAGTAACATGTCCTCAACATAATATGAATGAGTTAGATAAAATTTACATTTATGACGGGTTTCATGACGTCACTGCACAAAACACAGATTAAGGGTCAGTTTATACAAATATCAATAACAGGAAAGGCGACAGATGTTTCATTCAGAGAGCGATATAGAGTATTTATCTGTGACAATATCTGACCCAGACAGTCCTCTTACATATTGCCTTCAGCAATATCAATATTTTCTATCGTCAAAGACTTTTTTCTGAATTATCCTGGCAGACATACTCGTAAAATAACCATAAGAAAAATGGTATTGATATCATGTTATCAAGCAGAAGATCCATTAACCGTTTCCTGCACGCCCATCTTTAAGAAAAAAAAGAATAAGGCTATATATATATATATATAGAAATAAGGTATATATACAAATGTGATTATGATATATACATAAACACGTAAAAAGTGTTATGAAAGAAAAGCTACGGTATGAATTATCCGTTTTCACATAAAGAAAATCTTGCTGGTAAGGCACACGTGTATGAAGAGCAGATTGCAAAAAATGTAATAAATGAGAACCGTAATGAAGAGGCATGCACGAATAGCGTGACATACATGATAATGAAAACTTCCTTTCATTAATGTAACTTGTAAAAATTGAAATGACGAGAAAAATCTGAATATAAATCGAGCCATAAATTACAAGAAGATGCAAACTATTAAGTTGACAAACCATATCGGCAGTAAAGCAAAGATAAACCAATTAAGTTTATCGTGTTTTAACCTTCCTTGCAGAAAGCCTTTCAGAATCAAGGTATCTTTTATATATTTATCGACTTTGTGTTTTTCCTTGAAAGGGCATCAAACAAATGAAACTTCAAAATATTGTCTTTAGTGTAGGATATAATAACCCCAAGGCTAATATAATTTGTAATTTTACTGAATTTTTCCTGTGAAATCTCTTTTTTATCATCTAATCATCAGAAATCACTGGCAATTTTTCTATATTTTGAAATGTTTTAAAGTATTACAATAGACATATATACATCTGTGAAAACGAGTATCAATTAAACTCAGGTAGCTTTCAAACTTATCTTTAGCATTAATCTAAATTTTTTTTAAAAATGCGTTAAGCATTTTGAAAAATCAATTCTGCTCTATGATCTACTTATAATGAATAAGATAGCTATCGGTGATTTATTCTCGAAATAGTAGAAAAGCTGTCATCCCATATCTGTCTGCTCTTGCGACCGGAAGAGCATCAAGGAGTAGAAATTGTCCAAATGTTTCAAATCATTTGCTGGATTATGTAATAGAGGCTCTCTTCAATTCACGATTCATGTAGATACAAGTCTTGTAAGAAGCAGTAAGGGTAAACTACATCGTCTCAACATGACAATTTCCTCTGATGGTTGACCTAAACCAATGGATGTAAAGTTTCTAATTTGAAATGAAAACCTTGTAAAGGCTAAAAGAGACCCTTGGGCAGTTGCATCCCCCACTTTGGTTATATAAGCTATTTCTAGACTAAAAAGCCCAATGTATACAATCTAATCAATTTCCCATTGAAATCCCTGAACTTTTAAATATTTATGTAAATGTCTGATGTAGCTGTTGCTCCTGGACTAGATGCTTTTAAAAACGTAAGTCAATTGTGAAATCTTAAGATAATATAGAAGTCGGAGAAGATATCCCTGTTCAGAAGCATTTAGAATGATTTCAAAACAATTGATGATGAGAAGAATGAAGCAATCAACCACACAATACATATGTAGATTTCATATCATCAGTGTCTAGTTAAAGTAATCGCAGAAATGTCCATTTTAATCTATAAAGTTCCACAAGGTTCAGTATTTAGTAATGTTCCATACCAAACGTATACATAAACAGTATATATTTAGCAATACTAATACACACATACAAGCTGTCTTTTCATCAAACTTAAAGCTTGACATTAAATTCCTTTTTGTTGAATTCTATTGATATTTTCCAATATTTCCCCCTTTAAAATCGTGTTATTAATACCCTATAGGGGATTCTTAATATTACCTCATGAATATTTATGAGGTATCAGAAACCAAGTGCACGTACTCGAAAACGAGGCTAAGGCCGCTTCGAAACCCGGAAGTTACGTTCCTACAGCATTGTCAAGTCAGTATCCTTTCGAAATTATGCTTTGTTTGTAAAACATCTCGCTAAATTCAACTGCAGAAACACCATAATCGGATAAGCTTCTACATTTCTTGGTGTAGCAGAGATTAGAATATCATTTTACTTGCAGATAGAATTCTTTCGACCGATATTCGGGGGTATTCCCATGCTGGGTTTACCGTCATTTTGCACTGTCCGTTGAAATATTTCAATGTTTAGCAAAATTTGGATATGAAATACTCACACTAATTTTCACATTTCCAAAAAAAATCAAGAAGTATTTTCATCACACACACTCGTTTACAGCTGGAAAATGATACAGATTTAGCGATCTCTACGTAAAAGCTTCAGCCGTTTCAACGTGCCCACTTACGTAACTATTGGGTCATTCAGTACAGGACTCAATGTAAACAAACCAGAATTTCAATTCAGGGGGCTAAGATAGAGATACAAACAAGACCAAACTTGAAATGTTACTATTCCTTTGAATATAATCAAAATACATAATTTTGTAAGTTTTTGATGAGGTCGCAAATAACTTTTAATTTAGCTGAAAAATAAATAAAATTTTCTAGCTTTAGTAACTCCCAAAGTTCTCTACTTTTTGGGCCTAATATGATTATTTATAAAACAAGCTACATAATAGCAGTAGCCAAATATTTCTAATAAAAAAGATTAGCTTTCCTTTTCATGATAAATACATAAGATATATACAGCAAATAAAATCACATAATTAGTTAAAACATTAATGTTAATCATTCAATAAAATAATCACTGTGATATTATTCTGAATTTAAGAGATTCAAATATTTACTACAGGGTCATATGAGGGTATTCATTAAATGTATGTACAAACAATTAATTGTTCAAATTGAATAAGAAATGCCTAGGCCTATTTTTGTTTTTATAAAATGCTGATTAGCTAAATGTATCAAAATTAGTAGGAAAATGAGGGACTTCTTTATAACGTATAGGAAATAAATAGATTAAAGAAATTAAGCCATTGATTTTAGGAATAATATTTGCATTATAATTATCTAAACTCTATTTTAAAATGACAGAAATTTATCATTATGATTAAAAAGACAGGACAATTTGGAAGTCTTGATACATATTTCACTCAATGTATGTTGTCAGTGAAAAAGCTGAAAGTAAGTTTTGAAAACTGACAGTCAATCTTATGAATTAGGATTTAGTGAATTCATGACTTCAGTATTTTTGATATTAGACACTTTATATACTAGTAAGTGTGTTTATCTTCAAGGCACAATATACAATCTCTCAGCTAATTTCAAGTTATTTGTATGCCAGTAATAAATGTGGGATTTCTACCTAAAAGTACTGAAATTAATCCCTCCCTTCACATTATTGGTGTCATAAATACCCAGTCACCACCTTATATACACCAATAAATATGACAGAATTTTAATTTAAAAAAATTATACTCATGATTATATTTTCCTATTCAATATGATTATAATTAATTCTAGCCTATGTTAAATTCGTTTTGTGAATTATAAATTAATAATTTCTGAAAAATTTTGCTAGGAAAATATTCTTAAAAATACATGTATATAAATATATCACTTTTCTTCCAATCAGTTAGTGTGTTTGAGAAGTTCGGTAAATACACGTTTTGGTTTCTTCATTATATTGATACCATTTTTTGTAAACATGCCGGTCCCACTACTTGATTCTTCATTGTTTTGGTTTAACAGTTTTGTGATCCTTGAGTTAAAAGTCCTGAAATTTCGGGTAAATATAATTTTATGAAGATGTATTTATGCATAACAATTAAGAGAAATTGGCACTGTGATTATTATAAATGCACTCGTGCCTATACGGACCAAATGCGAATGCAAAACTCACGTAATATATCTTCGAATTTACCACGGATACAACTATCAAAAACAAAGTTTTGAGGCTATCCCTGGATGAATTTCCCTTCATTTTGCCGTTTTATTATCACTCGACATGTTTTCATGTCTGAAATTGACTGATTTTCTTTTAATTCATGCTTATACACTCGTGTATAACCGAAGGAAATTCAAATTACACAGCGAATCGTACTATCAAAATGCAGCCATTACGCTATCCAGGAAGTAGGAAGCGGCCTTAGCCTCGGTTTGGATTTGAGGAGGTCATAGGTCGTATGCATGCATAAATATTGAGAATCCCCTATATATTAATTACCTAATATTAGTACCCTAATTTCTATCAAGGTAGATGTCTCCTATTGTTGCAGGAGAAAAGTTGTATATAGTAAATGTGTACCAATATAATCAATATGAAAAATCAAACCCTGCAGAGGCATTTTCAAAATAAGTTAGACCCTGATTTAAAACTAACTACATATATTAATGGATGACAACTTCTTTATTCTTGTATTGTTGTCAAGCGTGAATGGCATATGGAGGAACTGTTATTTATTATATTAATATTATTTATATTTAATTAAGAGCACTCCAGTTTACAGACGTGTATCTCTTCATTCAACACTGTCTTGAACTTATAAGGCTTTCCAAAAGAGCTTCTCTATATTAGTAAGGATACTTGTCAATGTGAAAGCATAATGAGAACAGTTTGTCTGCAAGTTTCTTGGTGCTTTAAATATCTTAATGAATTATAGTATGGAAATGCAGAGTTGTGGTTGGAAAATCATGTCAACAATAAAAACAAGTACATATATTTATTTAATAACGGGAGGCAAATTAATGGCTCATCTAGCCTGAAAGTCCGGATCACATCCTAAAAACCTATTTCCATCTCCTTCTCCAGAAGCAGAAGGTCTCGATAGCTGAAACCTTGTCTACAGACTCCTTAGCTATTTGGGATTTGGGAAAATTGAAACCTTGTATACAGGCTCCTAGAGATTGGGTTTATTATGTAAACATTTGGTGACCCTGTGACCTTAATAACCAATAGTTATATAGTGTGTGTGATTATTATGTTATTTCATTAAATATGTCTTTTAAAAATTTGATTTTAGATGTACATTTGAATCATGTAAATTACGTTTTAATCAGATTAATTCACAAACCAGAAAATATAAAATGCATTCTTATCAAATGATAACGTGATGTTTTTCTACGGATATTAGGGATGGTCGTTGTTTGTTATAATAGACGTTTAAAAGTCAGAGTATTATCAACCCCGTGTTTTGTATAAATTCTGTCAAACTTGTGTCGCCATAGGTCTTAACCATAATGTTTATACAGAACAAAAATCGAAAATCAAATAACATCAATTTGTTTCGGACATAAGCGTATACAGTTTCGAATGTGCCTGTAGGTCAAGGCATTAAGTGCTCATATTTTACAAAATTGAAACGACACATGCAATAAAACAGTTAACACTTGATAAGCATAAATGATAATACCGAGATGAAACATTTCTTTTGACCTATGCATAACTATGTCATATTATCACAAGCTTCATGTAAAATGGCAAGAGCTGTTGACAGACAGTCTGCATTTCAATGACAACATTGCTCCCAACAAAACACAAATGTTGCACAAAGGAAAAGTAACTAATACACAAAGGGTTCAGCATTAGAAGCACCTTTGTTATGGTTGCAACGAGTTTTTGTCCATTCATCAGGTCAAATATTTTGAATGTCTTTGGAAAAAACTGGGGAAATAAACCTTTGCTTTATTATTCATAGCAAAGATGTGCGCATCACATTTGTTGCAGATTATAACAACATCTATTTCATAACATATAATTTGACTTTGATTCGTACCTAGATACAATATTTGATGATTTTAATTGGAAGCCTTTCACAAATTAATTTCTATTTGCCATATGCATGAGAAAACTAAAAATAATCCCAGCCTTTTTGGATGAAGACATTTTATAATAAGGCGTTCTATGTACACGAAAACTTGTTTTAAAGCCCTTCATATGCTTTGAAATCTAACTTGTCCTTCTGTTAGCATGGAGAAGTTTCAACATTATATTTAAACAATTTACACGCACCACTCTCGAGTCTGGAAATTGAGATCACAAGCACGACTGTATGACGCTTATTGTCAGACAAGCAATATAGTAAATGTTAATGTCTCACCCTTCTGCATTAGCTCACTGATACTTAAAAAACTCAGTCTGTAAAAATAAATGTCTTGCCTGTAGCGACCTACCTACCATGATATTTAACACTAGTTTGATTTCGCTGTATAAAATTAAACTCTTAACTGTAGTATCTTACTCAAATCAGTAATACGGCTAATTTCAGGACGCTTTTCAAAACAAAATACCTATTATGCTACTATGTTGATAATATGTTAGCATTGCTTGCACATCTTACAAGATTTAACCCTTTTCTAAAGTCATATAAAATTATTTGATTTAGAAGTTGAGAATAGATGAAAAAGATACCTGCATACATTTTGAGTTACATTGTTACAAATCGAAAGTTTAAAGAAGGAGGCAATGCTGAATTTAACCTATGCATTAACTATACAAAAAACAATATATCAATGCCCACTGCCTTCGCAATGTTGAACTAGTTAACCGTCTATGCACGTGTAGTGTGCTTATTTATGTGATATCTCCACGGCTATCATAGAGGAGGGCGACTATTGACCTTTCTTTCCTTCACAAAGAGTCCTGTTTGCGAGCAACACCTAAAGCTTATTCAACTTTACATAATGTGATCATTTTGTGTACAATGTACACACTACATGTAAATGTCAACGCGTGT
The DNA here is from genome assembly GCA_921293015.1 of Phorcus lineatus. Taxonomy (NCBI): domain Eukaryota; kingdom Metazoa; phylum Mollusca; class Gastropoda; order Trochida; family Trochidae; genus Phorcus; species Phorcus lineatus. The sequence goes on from OV121084.1 coordinate 789,966, forward strand.
ACTTCCAAATATTATCAGTTGTGACATTGTAATAATTTTTATCAGGATATTTTGCTTATTGTTTATAACAGAAAAGTGGTAACCACGTGTACCTGCTGAATGTGCTACCAATGGAATAACCCTGAAGGATTCTTACTTAACTAATCACAGTAAGAATAACTGCTATACAGCGAGTAACAGGTCAATAATGAGAAAACTTAATCGGAAAGCACATCTTAAAACCATAATGTCCCCTTTAACACTACGCCTATGGGAAAAAAATTATATGTCTTAAAATGAAAGAGCGGACTTCGTACGATATATTTAGCGCGATTTTACGGACAGATTGTATACAGAAAGAGCGATTTCAACGGATTTAAAAATCCCGCTGGTGGCCAGCGGAAATTCGCTGTTGACATAATCTAGGTCAAAGCCCAGTGCGCATGTCCGGACATAATGGAATCACCAACGTAACTGGTTCGCGCGTTTCATTGCGCACAGTGACAGAATAAACAACATGGCTGCACTTGCTGAGTTTGTCTGCGGGCGAATTTTGAGCGATGTAATTTCCCGAGGAGGACGGCTGGGCTTTAGTCACGAGATGCCGAGGAAACAACTGCTAAATGCCTGGTAAGAATTGGTAAATTCCAAAGATAATCTTGCTGTGAACGTCGCAAAATTTAGATTTTCATAGCGATTGACACTAGAATATGACCGAGTCAGTTTGAGTAACTTACCATGTCGTCATATGGTCATCATTCATTCAAAGTAGTTGATTTATTCAAATAATAATGACAGGCTACACACTGATAGTTCATAAGTACTTCTCTCCTCAAGTGTCGGCATGGGCATATGCGTGTAAAAACTCGATAGTTTTCTGTATCCATAATCCAATACAATAATAATAATAATAAATACTTTTGCCTTTTCTTGGTTGTGTTACATCACCACAGTGCTTAAATTCAAATATACAGGCACATGCAATATTCATGTACTTGAAATTAATTATTTCAACATTTATATAAAGGATATATTGTGTTAGGAAGTTAGGAACTAAAGATATTGGACAGATTATGATTAGATTCTATTATGAAAGTATCATATGATGTTGTTCAAATCTCATGTCTATTTCACTCTTAATTGTTAAAAAAGCTCCACTTCATTTCAGTTATTAATCATAACTTACATAACAAAATCATTATTTAATCATTGATTTTTACAGGTCTAAATCCTTTCACGTGGACAGATGGGCTGCTTGCTTCTGGGATGAGAACACACTGGATGAATGATTATTTTTATCTGCTTCAGATGTGCGTATACATTACATAATGAGGTCCGAATATTAACATTAGTTTTCTCAATTAAAACTAATAAAATTATTTATCTAGTATTCATTAAATTTGTATCAAATTAGTAGAGAAGTAAAAATATTTTTATGCAACATATTTTTCAAGAGAAATCTGTTTAGTAAATAAGTATAAATTACTACTTGATGTAATTATTCATCAAAATGTATGATGCTTTTGTGTATATAATTCTCAGTGATATGTGTTGATTTTACTTTATCTCGATTATATAAAAATTAATGAGGTGAACCTTTATAAAAATAATATAATATGAATAATCATAAATGTAAAACATTCTTGTCTTTATCTTGTAGATTTATTTATTGTGATTTAATTTTGTATGCTCTTGAGTCAGCAGAATTTCAAATTAATAATAATCATTAAATCTCTGCAAATAGATGTGTGAGGGAATTAGAGAAAGTGCCACAGATGTCCATATACACTACCAGGATTCAGAGTCTGTGGCCTTCTTTTTGGATGGCCTGAAGCAAAGCTTGGGTGAGTTTTGCAATTGGCAAGTACAAATGTGTAGTAAATTATTGGACTGTGCAATAAATATTGCAAGAATAAAGACTGAAATTGAAATAATCTCAAATAGCCTTTGTAAACTATTGAATTTAAAGGCATATTATGTTTATGAACATTGAGTATGCTCAAATGTTTTGACTGTATTGGCAATTAATGAAATTGCAAAACATTTACTGTACTTTCAGGCATAGTTACTTTTGAGATGACATCTCATTTATATTAGGATCATGTCTTGACAATGGCATTTGAAACTTTGTCAAAGTTGATACTGCATTCAATCATGTTTATTGACAGTCTTCAGGGAAATTTACCCCCAATTGAAAATTCAAAAATAAGTGTTGTAGTTTTAGAAAGTAAGAATTGAAGTGTCTTCTGTCATATTTGTAACTACTTTCTAATCATTTGTCAAGCAAAGTAATTTTGTTTTGATCATTTACAATTTTTTTAATTTATTTTCCAGATGTTCATCATGTGTAGCAGTTTTAATTTACATTTATCCCTCCTGAAAAGTGGCAATCATAGTATCATCAAGGTAAATAATTAATTAAATTTAATTTAATTCAGACAACCGTGTTTTATTAACCTACATTCTCTTGCGTGGTTTATATTTGTATCATTATAAACTGAAATTGAAGGTGATTTTGGCAATCTAACCATATAAGTTACACATATATTCTTGACAAATATCATTGGCTTTTCATTGCATGTTTCTTTTTATCTTGTCAGTGCCGAACATGACTCATGAAGGCTCAAGACTATAAAACTCATGAAAATCAAAATAAAATTGATTTTAGCGGGTGTTTTTTATTTATCATTTTTTATATATTTAAAACCGATGTTCAAATAACTAAGTTTTTCACAACTAGGCCTTTTTAAAGGTAAAAATATTTTTTTTAGCAATAGTGTGATTTCTTATAATTTCTTGTTTGTGTACCATATCACCCATGACAGTTCTGTATTTCTCCACAAAATTGTAATGATTGATACTGACTAAATATATTTGAACATTGACCTTTGATAAAGTCACCTTTTAATGAAATCTCAAGTCTCTATTCTGAATATATTGAATAATTATAGGCTTGTAATCAAAGATACAAATCAAGGGTGCCAGTTTTCTTAATAGGTAGAAATGTGTTTTTTCAGTGTTGAATTTATATCAAAACTTGTTTTTTAATTTTTTAAGATGAGGTATTAACTTCAATTTGTAAGTTGAGACAAAGGTAGATTTTATATTAAAATTACATTGAGTTTGTTCATATTCTGCCCTGATTCTGAAATCAGCATGCTTATGGTAGTCAGTGTCTAACTTTTCTTGTTTTTGTTTCAGAAAGTTTGAAGAAAGCTCTTAGTAGCAGATCACCACTGTTCTGCAACAAGTTTTCATCAAGAAATGTATTGAAGAAGGAGATAGATTGTTATTTTCTTTCATCCTATAGCAGACCCATCATGTGCTTTTGGGACTATCATGGAGACCAAAATGAACTTCTTTATGTGTAATTTGATCAAGTGACATTTAAATAGTAATGTGATGAGTAACTTTACCTAGAGTTTATTTGAAAATCTATGGGAGACCAAGGTTCGAAGCTTATCAACTCTGTTATGGTCATGTCATTGTCATCTTAACCTGCTTATGTCATTAAAGTGTATATTATTTTTTAAATCAGTAAAATAATGTTTTCAGCAGTAAATAAATAAATTCACTGTCACGCCTATGAAGCCAGATGGGTTAATGGCATAGCCCATTATCCATTATCAGTGAACTTATTTTTTTCTACTCAACTGGGGGGCTGGATAGCGCAGCAGTTAGCGTGTTGGGCTTCAGAACAAGCAGTCTGTGGTGTCAATACTGCCACAGACTCAGAAACTTTGTCTGAAGTACAGGTCTGGGTGCAATGCTACACTGGTTCTCAGCGCAGTTTCACTCATGGTTCACTTGTTCCAGCGGTTGCTCGCAAGTTTCACTGCAATGCATAGCCACAATGATACTAGAAGTTGTTTTATATGTAAGTGAAATTTTCTTGCAACCGGCTTAAAAAAAACCCATATCACCTCACGTTGCCTACTACTGCACCCCCAAAGCTAGAGATGTGACATTTTTGGTGAATAAGTTTCATGTCAATTGACAATATTTTCAAAGCTGAATATATGTATTGATGAAGTGGGAAAATTTACTGATTTGAATTTTGAAATAAAATAGATTTAATAAATTAACCATCCATGTTATTTTTTATGTGATATTATATTTATATATATATATGTCTATTGTTAACCCATATTTGTAATGCCATATAGGCAGAAATCTGTTAAGTCATAAACAATTCCCAGAACATAAGAGCATTTTTGGATCAAGAGAAACATGAAAACAATGTTGTAAAGAATTTTCAACCTGCTTCAGTCACTGTAATAAGCACTGGTAATTTTTTGTTGCAGATGTATTCAGTTCCATGCAACAATGATGTCATAGTCTTTATCCCTGTGATTATTTAGTTTGGTTTTTGTAGATAATATTTAAAATTTGATTTAAAATTGATTTGAATTGGGTCTTCATATAGTATTCACATGGAAAAGAATAGGTTACACATGTATCAACTAAAAAAAACTCTCCTCTAATAATGTTCAAAATTTATTTAAATATTTGAAGACAGAACGTGAACAAGAAGAGAGAGGTTAAAAAATTAACATAAATATAAAATAAATTATTAAATCTATAAATTTCATTTACATAAGTTAGATGCACTTGAAGGAATAGCCACACCTTTTTTTTATTTTGATTATATCTCACTAGGCCTATCATGATTCATGGACAGTAATTTGTCAATATTATTTAACATAAACATTTTATTATTTATTTTATTTTATTTGGATAACAACTATTGTATGTTTTCGTATAGGTCTAGTTGAAAAAAGAATATCGATTCTCTCTAGTCTGCGTTGGGTATGAATTTTCAAAGGTCTCAATTTCGCACGGCACTAGAATTAAAGGGAAGCAACTCTTTTATTTCATTACTAACTACGAATTCAAGGGCAATTTAAGTGTAGATACGAAAAAAATAAGTTTATTTACTGGTTTGTTGTATCTTTCTTTTATCTCAAATATGATTTTCGACAACATAAAATGTGAGTTTTGTGCAAACGTCCTTTAATAGTCACAGGCAACAAACTTGCATCTCACCGGTCACTCGGACGAAAGTTTTTCTCCCAAACAAAACAAAATCTTCCTGTTGCAGGTGTGTGAAAATCCCAAATATTAGCAATACATTTCACACGTAAGGACTTACGATAGGAAAGGAGCACCCTAGATTTACGACTGATATCGCTACTAGTTTACACCTGCACTTTTTTGTGAAAAACACTCGTAAACTAGGTTACGATTTTTTGTGAAACGGGGTCCAGATTTGTTAGTATGCATTAATTCTCTATCCCATCTCTATAACAACATCTCTCTACATGCATATGCTTAACTTACCTTTGTTTCGGCGTGTTGTTTTATTTGATTGAGATAAAAACGCGAGGTCGTGTGATCTGTCAGAAGTTACAGACTTGGTTCCGTATTCACTTTTTCTAAGGTCAAGGTCGGTTTGTGCTTTCCTTATATGGACACGGTGTCAAATATCTAAAAATAGCGCGGGGAAGTCCTTTCCGTTAACGGAAGAAATTTCCGATAATTCCTTAATTTCATTGCAGGCGAGAAAAATGTTTCTTGGTTTTAATTATGATTTGCATTTACTTTAAATTGAAATCAGGTCAAAATTGGGACAGTATGGTTTTAAATAATTGGTTCCAAAATGTTTATCTTCAGTTTTAAACTTTATGCTCATCACATATCTGAGCATTAAGTTTAATCAACGATGGCTGTTAATGTGAGCATGCGATTCTGTAACCTATTGTCTCAGCATTTTGTAAAACGTGATTAAAGAGAAAAGTCAGATCTTTGTACATTTCGAGACCACAATTTTAAGATTTAATGAGTGGCTGGTAAATGTTCTAAGGATACATGAGAACAACGGTTTTTGTAAATGCCTGTATACCGCGGTGAAGCTATGATACAGTACTTAGTTGTTAGTTTTTTCTCCAACAAAAATTGATCTATACAAAACTTTTAATGTAATGCTAACATAATTTTTTTAAAACTTCTCCCTAAAACTCTTTAACTTTCAGCATAAAAAGAACCACTTGTGGTACAACTGTTACTAATAGCTTTAATTAATGTTTTTTCCACTTGTCCCAATTATTCAAGTTAGCACAGATTTTGTAGACAAAAAAGAGGCTTTCGGGACCTAGTAGAGATGACCCCGAACAGTCAGACTTTTAAGTTCTAAAAAACCTAGATGCTGAATATTTCTAGAGTACATTTGGCTGCGTGTGTGTATGATCGTATCTGAAACTCAATGATAATTAAGACAAAATTAAGAGGTAGTTAGTTTATTTTTCTATGCCATTTCATAAAAGGTTAAAAAACGAACGTGAATGTCAACTTGCATTTGAAGTGATGATGTATTTTAGAGGGATTTACATATGATTACCATTCACAAGGAGGCCTACAGGGGTTTCCTTCAGAGAGTTACAATAACAGTTCAGCTTTGACTATCTTTGATCTAGACAGCCATCTGACATATCGCCTTCAGATTTGTCAGACTTAGTATGAGCAAAAGACGTCATTATAAATTCACACTGTCAGACATATGCATCATATATCTTTGATCAACGCCTCTGGGAAATAAAAAAATTAGAATTATTTTTGATGATGAATTACACAATGATACAGTGTGCATGTATGTCTCAACGTGGCAAATATACTAGAAGGAAGAATTCATCTTGAAAAATCCTGGCTAATGCAAAACACCAAACTATGATTAGTACATATAAAAGTGTTTTTCAATTTAGAAACATGTCTCTCTATAGATACAGGATCTGACCAAGTGCATTCTGATCACAAATATATTAACGTAAGAGATCTATGAGATTTGCCAAGTGCTGATTTACTTGACATCAACATATACGAGGCTGAGATTTTTCTATCATTCAAAATCATTTTTCCAAAGTTTTCAGAAATATAGTTATTCTCACAGTGTCTCTGACCACCTTACTGCCATTTGGCATCTTGAAAGTGCGGTCTTAGCATTGTTATGTCATCTAATTCCAATAGAATAAGCCCAACTATGAATATAAATACTTTAAGCTTTTGTAATAGGAAATGAAAGTTACCTAAAGAGTGATTCTCCCAAAAACTTTAACATATGCGAACATTACTCTTCGACACGACACGAGGGAGAGCATGCTTTGTCTGTTGAAATCGAAACCAGAAATACTCTTTCACGACAAAATGGAAAATTAATGATTCGCAGGGGAAAAAAACTTGGCTCTGACTAGTAACAGTAGAAAAATCCCTGTGATAAATTCCCAATTTTACTCTTTACTTAACCATATTCGAGAAACCTAAATCGATATTGAAGAAAAGGTTACTCAAAAAATAATCACATGAAATCAGTCTTTGATAAAAAAAATTGTCTTATTATTCAAATCACTTATCATAAATTGAAATATTTAAATCAACATATATTCATGTTTAAAGTGTAAAAGTAACATGTCCTCAACATAATATGAATGAGTTAGATAAAATTTACATTTATGACGGGTTTCATGACGTCACTGCACAATACACAGATTAAGGGTCAGTTTATACAAATATCAATAACAGGAATGGCGACAGATGTTTCATTCAGAGAGCGATATTGAGTATTTATCTGTGACAATATCTGACCCAGACAGTCCTCTTACATATTGCCTTCAGCAATATCAATATCTTCTATCGTCAAAGACTTTTTTCTGAATTATCCTGGCAGACATACTCGTCAAAATTTTAGAATAACCATAAGAAAAATGGTATTGATATCATGTTATCAAGCAGAAGATCCATTAACCGTTCCCTGCACGCCCATCTTTAAGAAAAAAAGAATAAGGCTATAGATATAGAAATAAGGTATATATACATATGTGATTATGATATATATACCCAAACACGTAAACAGTGTTATGAAAGAAAAGCTACGCTATGAATTATCCGTTTTCACATAAAGAAAATCTTGCTGGTAAAGCACACGTGTATGAAGAGCAGATTGCTCCTAAAACATACAATTGAAGATGAAATTGCAAAAAATGTAATAAATGAGAACCGTAATGAAGAGGTATGCACGAATAGCGTGACGTACATGATAATGAAAACTTCCTTTCATTAATGTAACTTGTAAAAATTGAAATGACGAGAAAAATCTGAATATAAATCGAGCCATAAATCACAAGAAGATGCAAACTATTAAGTTGACAAACCATATCGGCAGTAATGCAAAGATAAACCAATTAAGTTTATCGTGTTTTGACCTTCCTTGCAGAAAGCCTTTCAGAATCAAGGTATCTTTTATATATTTATCGACTTTGTGTTTTTCCTTGAAAGGGCATCAAACAAATGAAACTTCAACATATTGTCTTTAGTGTAGGATATAATAATCCCAAGGCTAATATAATTTGTAATTTTACTGAATTTTTCCTGTGAAATCTCTTTTTTATCATCTAATCATCAGAAATCACTGGCAATTTTTCTATATTTTGAAATGTTTTACAGATTACAATAGGCATATATACATCTAGGAAAACGAGTATCAACTTAAAGTCAGGTAGCTTTCAAACTTATCTTTACCATTAATCTAAATTTCTTTTTAAAATGTGTTGAGTAATCAATTCTGCTCTATGATCTACTTATAATGAATAAGATAGATATCGGTGATTTATTCTCGAAATAGTAGAAAAGCTGTCATCCCATATCTGTCTGCTCTTTCGACCTGAAGAGCATCAAGGAGTAGTAATTGTCCAAATGTTTCAAATCATTTGCTGGATTATGTAATAGAGGCTCTCTTCAATTCACGATTCCTGTAGATACAATTCTTGTAAGAAGCAGTAAGGGTAATCTACATCGTCTCAACTTGACAATTTCCTCTGATGGTTGACCTAAACCAATGGATGTAAAGTTTCTCATTTGAAATGAAAACCTTGTAAAGGCTTAAAGAGACCCTTGGGCAGTTGCATCCTCCAGTTTGGTGATACTAGCTATTTCTAGACTAAAATGCCCAATGTATACATCTAATCAATTTCCCATTGAAATCCCTGAACTTTTAAATATTTATGTAAATGTCTGATGTAGCTGTTGCTCCTGGACTAGTAAGTCAATTGTGAAATCTTAAAAATAATATAGTAGCTGGAGAAGATATCCCTGTTCAGAAGCATTTGGAATGTTTTCAAAACAATTGATGATGAGAAGAATGAAGCAATCAACCACACAATACATATGTAGATTTCATATCTTCAGTGTCTAGTTAAAGTAATCGCAGAAATGTCCATTTTAATCTATAAAGTTCCACAAGGTTCAGTATTTAGTAATGTTCCATACCATATGTATACATAAACAGTATATTTTTAGCAATACTAATATACACATTTAAGTTGTCTTTTCATCAAACTTAAAGCTTGGCATTGAATTCCCTTTTGTTGAATTCTATTGATATTTTCCAATATTTTCCCCTTTACAATCGTGTTATTATGTGATGATACCCTAATTTCTATCAAGGTAGATGCATGTCTCCTATTGTTGCAGGAGAAAAGTTGTATATAGTAAATGTGTACCAATATAATCAATATGAAAAATCAAACCCTGCAGAGGCATTTTCAAAAGAAGTTAGACCCTGATTTAAAACTAATTACAAATATTAATGGATGACAACTTCTTTATTCTTGTATTGTTGTCAAGCGTGGATGACATATGGAGGAACTGTTATTTATTATATTAATATTATTCATATTTAATTAAGAGCACTCCAGTTTACAGACGTGTATCTCTTCATTCAACACTGTCTTGAATTTATAAAACTTTCCAAAAGAGCTTCTCTATATTAGTAAGGATGCTTGTCAATGTGAAAGCACAAGTAGAACAATTTGTCTACAAGTCTCTTGGTGCTTTAGATATCTTAATGAATTATAGTATGGAAATGCAGAGTTGTGGTTGGAAAATCATGTCAACAATAAAAACAAGTACATATATTTATTTATTAATGGGATCACATCCTAAAAACCTATTTCCACCTCCTTCTCCAGAAGCAGAAGGAGGTGGAAATCGATAAAGTTAGCCAGGTATTTAATCCGATGAATCAAACAAGCAATGACACAATTTTTTAAAGTGGTTTGCCGAAAATGTTAATATTTCCCCTCATTTACTTTATTGACCGAGTTCTGTCTAAATAATGTCATTGTTTATCCACATTTTCGTTATTGGCAACGGTGATAAAAAATACGTCTCTGTGTTACCAACTGGACGATAGAAGCAGTTTATTTGGTTCCGGAGGACACTCAATAGACCTTTAACATTGATTAGTGTCATTCTTCTCTATAACATTGGACATATTAACGTTCAATTGGGAACAAAAAAGTTATTTTATAGCATCTTAACAACGTTTCTTAACCAGCCGTCAATATTTCATTCCTTTATGTCCTGCTCAGAATAACGTCTTGAACAGTAGAGTATAGAATGCCTTTCAAGGCATTTTTTAAAAAACAAATATTGTTACTCTAAACATATAAGCTATTAGTAAATGGCTGCTTTTGATTACACGTTAATAATCAAGTTTAGTAAAAATATATATTTTGCTTTTAAAGAAATATTTATAGATATTCTTTATATGAAATACTCTACTGATATCATTTGCTTGTAATTTAACGATACATTATACATTCTTTTCAAGAATTTATCTTTTACTTTGAATGGGTCTCTAATTCACAACTTTATACGTCCCATACGTCAACCACATCACGTAGAGCTTCTTGAGAGACAAAGGTCTATCAGAGAACACTTACTGTCATCCAATTTTGATTTTAAGAGCACTCCGATTTACAGACGTGTATCTCTTCATTAAACGCTGTCTGGAACATGTAAGGCTTTCCAACAGAGCTTCTCTATATTGGTTAGGATGCGTGTCAATGTGAAAGCACAATTAGAACAGTTTGTCTACAAGTCTCTTGGTGCTTAAAATATCCTAATGAAACATGGAACAGAAGAGTAGTGGTTGGAACATCATTTCGATTTACTTTTTGTGATTACTTTCTTTTCTCCTAAGTATATCTCTCATATATAAAGGTTTCAAATCCACCATGCACGCTCTCAGGAACGATCATTTTCAACAATAGTAATATAGTATGTGTGACCATTATGTTATTTCATTAAATATGTCTTTTAAGATTTGATTTGTAGGTGTACATTTGAATCATGTAAATTAAGATTAATCAGATTAATTCACAAACCAGAAAATATAAAATGCATTCTTATCAAATGATAATGTGATGTTTTTCTATGGATATTAAGGAAGGTGGTTGCAATTTGTTTGTCATAATAGACGTTTAAAAGTGCGCATACTCTAAGTCATATCTATAATGTATGTATGTTGAAACGGTGTCATCCTATAGTCAGATTTTTTAATACTCGATGATGTTATGATTAGTTCTGTGTGTATTGCATAACTTTTATAGAGTTACAAGAGTCCAACTTCCAACATGCTAACGTCTTTTTATATACCCCATTTCGTTATCTTAGATTTTGTATGTACTTTTTATTCATACCCTCATGTCTATCTCTGTCTCTACCATTACATTTTAGTCTGCACGTTCCAACAAAGCCTGTATTTTACGAAACCATATGCTACACAAGGCGATTATACTTCACTGAATGATTCTATGGCAGAAACAAATTGGAAAGATGTTAACGAAGCTTGTCACATTTATTATACAAAATTTAATTCATTTCTGAAATCTTTTATCTCTATAAAGAGAATTACTTTCGCCCAAATGATAAACCGTGGTTTGATTCTGAATTAATAAAAGAGTGTAGGAATAAGGACAGATTGCAAAAGGAAACAAATAGAACAGAAAATGTATCTAATATTACAAAATTTAAAAAAAACAACTACAAAAAGTTACATAATATGAAATATCATGCTAACGAAACTCTTATGCAAACATTGATAATTATTTTCTTGACTCGTATATTAAAGATAAGAGTTCATATTGGAAACTACTGCGTAATTTAGTGAAGCAATCTGGATCTAGGACCTGCAAACCTCATCTCATATGTAAGGAGGATCAAGATAGTCCAACTTGCTTTTCAGATTTTGAAAAGGCTGCTGAGAGATTGAATGATTATTTTCAATCAACATCAACATTTATTAAGCAAGCGAGCGCTCTTTTTGACTATGTCATTAATACAAAAGGTGAAATCGAAGTTATCATTAAATGAGAAAAAAGCGTGAGGACCAGACAAGGTCAGCCATCAGTTATTACAGAGTATTGTATACTCAGTAAGTGGTTTATTGTGTTTATTGTTCCATATGTCTTTGCAAACTTATGTGTATCCTCTTAAAAGAAAGTTATGCCTCTGTTTAAGAAAGGGGATCCTACTCTAGCATCTAACCATAGAATCATTTCACTTATCAGTTGTATTTGTAAAGAAATTAGTTTTACATTCATCCTTTCTTGCATTGCTATTTTTTTCCCTTCAGCTCTGTCTTGTTCGGTATCTGTCATCCTTTGATAATTAAAATTTATAATATTGTAAATACCAAGGAGGGTACCGAGACTCTATGAACCCTAGCTAACCATGTGGTGACTTTGTTAACTCATTGTTAAATGTTAAATGAGCGCATTGGTATTTTTTTATTGTATTTTATTATTGAAATGATAGAATGTGTGCCATTGATGATCAAAATATGTTTTTATGCACAGTGATATATATTCTCTTGTTTGTATAATAATATCATGATACATTTGTGGGCTTTAACCATTAATTGTTATTATTAGACGTCGAAGTCCTAATATATATATATATATATATATATATATATAGATAAAATAATATTATTGTAGAATCAGGTACATATTCACATTCACATTTGCTAACAAGCGCTTTCTGCCATGATGGCTTCTTCAGGTTAGATTTTGAATGTCATTAGGGTTAGGGTTAGGGTTACGACATTCAAAATCTAACCTGAAGAAGCCATCATGGCAGAAAGCGCTTGTTAGCATATGTGAATGTGAATATGTACCTGATTCTACAATAATATTATTTTATCTATATATACCTGAGAGTAGTGTTTGTGAATTTTTCGTTTATATATATATATATATATATATATATATATATATATATATATATGTACATGTATATGTTTCTTGTTAACAAATATAACAAGTGTATAGATCCTTCACGGGAAATGATTGTCATAAGTTTATTTTGTATATATATTTATAGATTTATAATGCTTTTATCCTGAGCCAAAGGGAGCGAAGAAAACTTTATCAATATTTCTTGTATCATAGATGTTATGAAACGTATGTTATGAACTGCTAATCCTTCCCCATGTAATCCCTAAGAAATAATCCACAGGCTGTTGTCAAGTCACATTGTGTTGACAACTGAGTCTGTGGGTATTTAAGACCCAGGTTTGTCTTAAGGAAGGAAGTTCGTTCTCAGCCATCATCCTAGAGAAAGAGTTTAGTCTCAACCACGGGATTGAGGAGTTGACTCTCAGCCAGGACTCGGCCATGGGCTGGTGACGGCCACAGCCAGCCATGTGAGGAAAGACGCACTGGGCGTCGTGAGGGTGCCCAGGAAAAGCGGGCGTGAATGATCGACAGCCAGAGTAGTATGGAGTCCTCGGAAGAAATAAAAGCCAGAAAAATCTACTTCTCGTCTTTTTGTTGAATCTTACGAAGTGTGTGCCTGCTGATTGTGCTACAGTATCCTACTCAAACGTCTAACTATAGACCAATTTCACTTATCAGTTGTATTTGTAAAGACAATAGTTTTACATCCATCCTGTCTTGTAATGCTATTCTTTTTCCGACAGCTCTGTCTTGTTCGATATCTTTCATCTTTTGATAATTGAAATGTATAATATTGTAAATACCAGGGAGAGGGTGTCCTAGGTTGGAGAGCTTGTTACCAATATCATCCATTAGGAATAGAATATGTTTAAATTAAAGCATTGTTGTTCAGGATGCGGAATCACTGCAGAATTCCTGTCAAAAAAATATAAATTTGGCATATCACGCGATGACACAAATGCTATATCTAGTGTGGAATCATTTTTGATGTTTCATGTACTTAGGTAGGTTATCTAATATCTAATTTTATGAACAATGTGTAATCAATGAATAAATGATAAAACGTACGAGTTAATGAATTCACGAGTTAATGAAATCATTGTCGGTATTAGGGTAAATAATGTTTGTTATTTGTATTCTCTCAGCAATGTGCTGTCAGTGTTAGACTGGAATGTTTATTATCCCTGTGAACGTCTCAATGCATTCTGATGAACCATGTGACATATGGAAAGGAATAAAGCGTATGGTCATGTATATAATGGTCCTTAGTGCAGAGTCACTGTCTACGACCTTTCCTACACAACGGTTGCAGTTTTCATCAGATTAATAATAATGTATATGCCTGTAACGATTACTTGCAGGCATAGTATATAGTTAATAACAAAATTAAGTAAAGCCTTGTGTTGACGTTCGTGCCTCTTACAACCTAGTATAAATGTAGTATCTGATGAGTTTTCATGTCAATTGTTACTGAAGCCAGCAAATAGAAAACTAATTTGTGACTAAGAGAGTCACAGTCTATCGATCTTTCCTATATAGAGGTTGCAGTTTTCGTCTGAGCTAACAACCATGTTAATATACACGTTGATAACTTGCAGACATTGCTTATAGTTAATGTCATTGAGCAATAACAGAAGTATGGTTATTGGTTAGGGAAGGCCATTGAACAAAGAGTTATTGTAGGTTACCTTACCTTCTCGTTTATAGAACACTGAAAAAATGCACAAAAAGCACAGAACTACAAACATATTGAAAAAAGCCTATTTTAGGAAATAACATTTTCTCAAAATGATCATTTATGCCATTCTTTGAAGGGCGTCTTGGAGAGACACTGTCAATCCACTTAACTAATGAGTTAGTAAACAATGTTGCACTTAATTGTTGTAGTCAACAATGTTGTACTTAAAAGTTGTGGTAAACAATGTTGTACATAATTGCTGTATGTTGTACATACAAACCTGTTATCAGGGACGTGTAACTTTTCATATCAAACAACTGTTTCTATTATATTTGGTCTAACAATAAGTTTTGTCCAACTATCAAAACTTAGTCTGTGCCTGTTATCCAACTTGTTAAGGGGTGTACTATGAAATAGCTAACTACTAAAAGTATGCTTATTCAGATATTATATATCAGAAAAGGAAAACCCTTTACGACAAAATTCAGAAAGTGAATGTTTAAAAAGAAATATGGTGACCATATAATCATGACTTCCACAGGTCCTTTGCTTCCTCAGCTCTTAGATGAAGTGTGTCCAAGAATAATATCAATTTATGCATGGTCTTATTACCGGGTACTTAACAACAATTGTCTGACATTAGGTGGAGTCTTGTGTAGACGTTATTGTCTCCTACTACCTGGTAATCAATATATATGCATTTGATATTTCCATGACAACTAATGCAGATATGATAGTAAACTAAATTAAATAGTAATTGTGACTTCATGACATCTTTTGAAAATTATTCTGATTCAAAATGATATTGTCTGACAGTCAGTGTGAGAAACGCCTTCTCACCAGTCATCTTGAAGTTAACATAGGAAACTGTTCTATATATGATTTAAGAGCTGTACGTATAAGATAGAAAATAGAATATCAATTCAATCAATTGAGGTCAGTACCACTAAACTTCCCTAAGTATAACATATCACGGCATGTGAGTGTGAAAGTTTGTTGAGGTCTGAAGAAATACATTGATCCAATTTCTATCAACAGTTTCCTCGTCAGGTTGTCAACTTGTGTAAAGCTTGTGAGGTGTTGCTGAACTCGTGGTGTCTTATGCAAAAGAATAAGACGTTTGAGTGACACCATTTCTCAAATATTCAATCAGCAGAGTTTAAAAGTCTGTCATACTAGGTTCCTAGTAAAACAACTATTCACTAAACGTATTAAGTGGTCCGTAATTAGTTGGCAAATGAAATGTTTTGAAAGCTGTGGCAGTAACATGTTTTTGTTGTAGCCTGAAGATCAGTAGTCTTGTAATTCTACCAGGGGATATGTTTGGAACAATAGAATATGTATATTTGTGTTACTATTAAGAGCCTATAATCGAATATTCATAATTATGAACAATGATTTAATTACAAAATGTTATTTGGAATATGAAAATGATCAGTTTTACTGGATAAAGTCTTAACATTTCAGGTTAACATTAAACTTGCCTACCTTGTAGTAGATGTAGCATTCATATCGTGGGAAGAATTCTTCAAAATCCTGTCTAATGAATTATTTATTCTAAATGGGGAAACATTTCTGAACAGCAGATATAAATCAAAGAATAGGTAAACCTACTTATGATTATGAATCATGACTAACATTAAAAGCACTTACTCTAAGTGAAAAGTAATTTATAAATACAGGAAAAGATTTTAAAATTGTTTCAAGAATGTCTCTAAAACTAATTGGAAAGATTAAGTTGTGATGCAATGACGTCTATCAATTATTCCAAACATCTTGCAGTTATAAATGAAAGAGAAAACGCATCAATATAATTAACGTTTTAGGAGAAGGTTTGTGCTATGGGAGTATATCTGTCTGTAAGGAAATTAGTTTCAATTTATGAAATCCTTACTTAGGAATCCCTACAGTCACTTTCAGAACTTTATACCTTTTGCCTTCTTTTTCTCACTGTACTTAACCGATTAGTACCAAAATCTTATTTTTCTGCAACAAATGGTGCCTCTCAATACAATGTGAACGTTGTTAAAGTTTGGCAAAGCTCATGGGGTATTTATGATTTTTTATGTAAACCAAATGGATTTTAGTTAATTATATTTCTGTAGACTTTTCAGACATGGATTACGTGAATTCTTAAAAACTGATTGTTAGATCAGGAAAAGTTTCCAGTCAAGTTTGGAAAATATTTGACCTTTTCAGAGAACTATTAATTGTGTCGATAACCATAAATCAGCAACCTCTAATTTCTTAACTGTCACAAACACACTCTTCTATCTTCACGAAGCTGAAAACAAGATTCATTGGTAAGTATTTCCTTGGCTCTGCACTTACGAAACTCTCTCATAAGGTTGTACTTATTCTAAAGTTCAAACGTCTTACAAGGTTGTACATACTTCTAAAGTACAGGTGGAAATAGAAATAAAATGGGTTTTTTTAGGTGTAATTAATTTACTACTCGACTTACTTTATTTCTCAGGAAACATTTTCCCGTTCAAAATAGGATTTGAGAATGCATCAGATTAAATCCATTTATGTTGCCTTTTTACAAGTAAAAATGGGGAAAAATGCATATTTCAACTCATTTAGAAACATGTTATAACTCCGTCACTATAACCGGTGTTTGAAAAATAAAAAATCAAAGAATGAACTAGTAAGAATAGTATTTAAAAAACACAACTTTAGGACTCTTAAGCATTATGAAACATAACGTAATTTTTTCAACTATTTGTATTTAACACATAAGGTATAACTACATGTAGTGAAAGACAAAAGAAAGATAAATGATGTACCTAAGTACAACATTTTTACTGACTGTATTCAGATTACTGTTCATTGACACACCATGGTCTCCATAAGAAAAACACATTTTGAATTGAGAGAAAAAAATCGATTGTCGGAAAACTCATATTTACTGAGGATTTTACAAATGAAATGGATTTCAAGTGTATTTCAAATAGGAATGTCATTTAGAAGCGAAGTTTATCAAAATCAAAATGTAAAATACATTAGATAATATTTCAATGCCCGCTGCCCTCGTATTGATGAACTATTTGACATTTGGTACCTCCGTATAGTGTGTATTCCTCAATAACTATCGTACCCGTTATAGAGGAGGGCGTCTAATACGGAGTCCAGTTTGCCTTTGAGCTAGCAACATAATGCCTGATTCCCATATATATTACATAACCGCTTTGCTCAAAATATCATCACTGATTAGTCCAAATGTAAATGGCAATACTTGTACTTCGAATGTTTATCAGGTATGAAACTCTCATAATTTCATTATCAAAACATGTAGCTTCTTGTTAAAACAATTATAAAAGTGGTTCCTTTGTAAAAGTAAAACTTCATCATATCACATCATATATTAAAGCTGCTCAAATCCTTCATTATATTTTTATGGTATGTATTTTTTAATGAAGCTACTTTCCATACATTTTATTAAATAAAAACATAATTACAGTTACAAGTAGCACTTTCACATAAGGATCACATGCACATGTTACTAAAGCGTTCTTTAGAAGAGTGAACATGTAGCTATTAATGCTCATAGTAGAAACTTAAAAGAGTATAGAGCAAATAGCCAATATAATGAATCACAGCATTACTATCACACCTACTTTTTATGATAATGTTATTGAATGGAGTAAAGTATTTGTTTTGGACCACATATGTACGAAACAGTCCATAAACATATAAACACAAGTACTTGAAGCTGATGTAGTAGTACTTTTTAAGCTAAACAACCATATAGGTAAACATTCATTTTCGTAGGACGATGTTTTTCTATGCATCTATACTCATCTTGTAATAATAATGTTTAAATGGATATTTATATTAAGCTATTTCAGATACAAATACCTGCTTAAACGGCATAACACTGAATTAATCTAACTTTACAAATCACTGTAAGCATAACAGCTAATTATACAGTCAGTAATGGGTAGATAATGAAGAATCATTCAAAAGGCACATCTTAATTGCAAAGCATCCTGTGTCTTAATTTTATCCTCATGAAATATCTCAGCAGTAATTTTAATCATCGATGGAGCTTGACGTCAACAACTCTAATATTTTTCAGTTCTGTCATAACAGTTTTTAAGCAATGATGCAGTACTAAGTTGTTTAAAATTGTATTTTTCCGACAGGAATGTAACCTCTACTAACCTTTTTATGTAAACTAATGGTAAACTTTTTAAAACAAATTGGTAAAATGGTAAATGTTTTCAAAGTTCTTCCTATTAAACACTACATTCTAAAGCAATCCTTAAACTTTCAACCCATAAAAGAACCACTTGCGAAACAACTGTTACTAATAGATTTTAAGTTTTTTTCTATTTGTCCAAATTATTTAGGTTAGCACAGATTTTGTAGACAAAAAAAAGGCTATCAGGACCTAGTAGAGATGATCTCGAACAGTTAGACCTGAATAAGTTCTTTAAAAACATTCCAAGGAAACATTTGGCAGCCAGGAATTGTTCAATAATATTTAAGACAAAATTAACAGGTAGTTTGTGTATTTTTTCTGCATAAGTTCATTAAAGGTTAAACGATGAACTCTTAAATCGGCTGATGTTTGATGCAACCAGAGATGTCGTTATGGTTGATGGTGCTGATGCATCTGAGCCGAATTTACAAAGGATTATCAATATCAGGGTTTCCTCCATGGAGATATAATAACAGTTCATCTTTAGATATCTCTGATGCAACATATCGCCTTCAGATTTGTCAGACTTACTATCAGCAAAAGACTCTTCATAAATCTTCTGTGGCAGACATATTCATCATGTATCTTTGATCAATGGCTCTTGGGAATCTAGAGATATTCTTAGATGGTTAATTACATAATGATACAGTGTGCATATGTATCTCAACGTGGCAAAAGTACTAGATGGCCGATTTCATCCTGGCAAATGCAAAATATCAAACTATGACTGGTACATATAAACTGTGTTTTTCAAAAGTAGAAACTTGTCTGTATATAAATACAGAATTTCACCCAGTTGCATTCTGATATAAAATATATTAACACAATAAATTTTGGGGTTGTCTCTGTCATTTCACTAAACGGGTTCAACCTTAACTTGAGTTTCATTAACATTTTGTCAAAATATATCAATACCACAAAGAGAGAAGCGTTGCAGAAAATAATAACCATCCTGCTTAATCAACATATATGAATCCGCTCTCGTATAATAATCCGCTCTCGCTCCTTCCTAATTCCCTGATCTCCTTCGGGCCAAATGCCTCGTATTGATAGCTATTTAACCAGCCAATTAGACGACTCGCACCCAGCAACAGCGGCACAACCCAGATGGAAAAAGTTGAGAATATCAGCTTCAAGCTCCTCGCATAACAACATTTCATTGGCCGAAATAGTAATAGGTGAACTAAGCCACGAATATCAAACTGATCCAGCCGTACGAGGCATTTAGCCTGAAAGAGATCAGGGTATCAGGAAGGAGCGAGAACGGATTCATATAGGTTGATTTAGCAGGATGATAATAACTGATAAGAGGAATAAATCTGGTTCAGGTTCAACTTCAAATGAAATCTGGTCCTTTAGTTGACAGTAAGCAAATTCTTAATAACTCAGTCTCTCAATTAGTATTTCTTGATTTCATTAATTTATTTATTTGGAAGAGTAGAAACAACTGCACAAAATGCTTCAATATTATAGTTTAGAACTGCACAGTTAAAACACAGTTCAACCAAGTAAACTCATTCACACTAAAGAATTACATGTAAAATCCAAGAGTCAATTTGATATTCACAAGTGAAAGCTCATCAAGCAATATTACACACAATATCAAATATGGTTAGCTCATCTCCACCAAGTGCATGTACACTTATTTGTACACTGATTCACAATGAAGGACTTAATATAGAATCAAAGAGTGATAATATTAAAATTCACAAGTGGAAACTCATCAAGCACTAAAATAATGACAATATGGAATATTGTTGGATTATCTCCCTTCCACCAGGTGCATGGGCACTTATTTACAATGAAGCATTAAATGTAGACTCCAAGAATGCTGGTTTGAAATGTTCCAAGTGGAAACTCATCAAGCAATGAAATAAACAGGATGCGGAATATGGCTAATATAGTTAGAGTTTCCTAATATTTAAAGATGAATCTCACAGGTCAAATGTCTTAAGAATACTAGATATACTTCTGTCTCATAGCAGACCCTAAATATAGATTCAGTCAGTGATGACTAGTTCTATGATGTGAATTAACTTCCATTAATCCGATAGTGTTGTGGGATATTAAACAGTTGGAATCTAAGAACACAGTATGTTGGGCAAGTATCAAGTATCTTCAAGTTTACCTTTATCAAAAACAGACAAACAGAACCTGCACATTCTTTCTTCCCTTTTTAATCCTATATTAACAGCAAGATTATGATTGACACATTTCAATCTTAATTGCGCTGTTTTGTATCTGGTAATTTGTATCAAACTTAAATATTTTTACATTTTAACAGATGATTTGTATTTGCAATAGAGATATAGTTTACCACCCTTATTCTGTCTGAATAAGTTTACAAACAAATATATATTGATAACTTCTTGATTTTTCCACAGGATGTCAAAACCATATAGAAATAGCAAATGTCTGATTGCTGAAACCCATGACATTGATCACGTGATCATTTAAGTCATTAGGATTATGAAAATCGGTTTCCTGGAGGAGTGTTATGTCATTCATCAGAAGTAACAGATTTGTGATGATATTTTGATAAGTGAAAAATTAGTTTTATTACACTTTCTATCTTTCAAAATGAAAAATAACTATTAAATAATAAAGAGGACTGGTGCACTCTTATCGATAAGTGGCAATGAGGGGAAATTAGGAAGCAAAGTCATTTCCATATCTTACTTATGGACAATCACAATCAATCTAAAAAGAAGTTGGACTCAAGGAAGTGGATCGAAAATTGAGTTCTTAATTCAATTAATGAATCAATATTCAAAGTGACATTTAATTTTGAAAAATCTGCTTTATATTTCAGATAACTGAGGTGATCATGACAACTACATGTGACTGAGGATGGCTTAACTCTCTTGTGAGGAGCCAAGAGAGCAAACTGTCAAACATCTATTTACCTCAATTGTTATAAAGCTAACCTAGCCAGTGAGTGATGAGAATCTGTTTGTTCAGGCGACTATAAAATAATCTTAGCAACTGCAGGAAATACTTTTTTTCAGAGGGACATTATTTTTCATAGTAGTAGGCTTGTTAGTTGAACGGCACATTGTCTTCAGCCAGTCAGTAGTTCTGCAAATTTTTTTTACATGATATTTCCTATATTACTCAATTAATGAAATCTTTCCCTGAGATATAAATGCATCAAATACATGTAACTCTTCAGTTTTTAATTCATTGTATTTCATATTTATAAGTTACTATACACAATACTTTTACTCACAAACCTGTCATGGCTATATGTTGACAAGATGTTAATGAAACTTTAATTAAAGTTGACTTGTTTATCCACATAACTAGGTTACTGGTGGATATTGAACAATAGCGACCACAATAAAAACGATGATAGTAAAAACCACGATAGTAAACAGTAATTAAGAGATTTACATTATAACTAATGTTTCCAAGCTTGCTTTGCTCTGACAAAATCTTGAATCAAAAGTTCTTGTATTGTTTTTAATCATGCTAATACCAGTACAATGTATCACAGATAAAGGTGTATTATTGTTTCTTTCATCCCGATGAACTTTGTTATAGAAAAGAAAACTTCATTCAAGTAGAAAACTATCAACAAAGAAAAGTAAGTTTTACAGAATTAATTATTACAAATTAATATTATTCCTGCCTTACATAAGGTATCACCTTATTCTTTCTGGGCCTCCTGTCACAAAAAGCAATCGTTTCTATGGTTAACCTTAATTAACTGCCATTCTTCAACATTAGATTTCATATTACTTTGTGAAAGGAGGCCTTGAAATTCAAGTACTGTTGATAACGTCTGAAGTGTAAAAGTAACGTTTCCTCACCATAAATTAAATGCGTTTGACTCAATTAAAGTGTAAGAGTAACTTTTCCTAATCATGAATAGAGTAAGATTTAATATAAAATATGACGAGTTTGATGACATAAATGCACAATATATGGTTTAAAGGGTTAGTTTATAAAATCTCGATAACAGGAATGTCGACAGAAGTTTCATTCAGAGAGCTATATTGATCATTTATCTGACCCAGACAGTCTTCTTACATATTGCTGAAATTGCCTTCAGCAATATTAATATTTCTATCGTCAAAGATAGTTTTCTGAATTATCCTGCCAGACATATTCGTCAAGAATGTTTGTTATATTTTTTAATAGAGTTTTCATTTGATTTGTCAGTTCAAATACAATTAGGTTATTATGTAAAACAATGTGCATGTAATTCTATTTACGTGAACGGCAGTCCTATTTTTTTAACCTTTGAGCTTTTCTGACAGGTTTTATTTCTCTTTATTGACATGTTTTATTTTCATTGAAAAATGATAATATCCATACTTTTGTAATTTATGGAGGAATATGTGAGATATTTTGAATTCATATCATAACTGTAGTGTGAAAATTGCTGCCCAAAACTAAAACTCGATGATGACATTGCAAAATAATGAAATTAATGAGGCACATCAGCGTGACACTCATGATTATGAAAAAATACCTTCATTACTGTAAGTTGCATACTTTAAAATGACAATGAAATGTTACTAAAAGGGAGCTATGAACCACGAGAAGATGCAATTTACACACCAGTTCATCATTTATGCAGTCATCAAACGACTAAGTTCCTCACCTTTTGCTCTGCAGAGAGCCTGTACAGAGTTCCGGCGTTATTTTTTATTGGTCGAGTTGTTTTTTTTGTCAGTACATCACACAAATGATTTTCACGTTTCATATGAGCTCTCGGGGAAGTTGTAGTTAATGTGGTTGTTGTTCTATTGTAAGGTTTACACTTCAACTTCTTTTATCATAAATTGCACGAGGCAGAAAAACATGTACTTCCATCATGATCACACTTCAATTCAGTTAGATATCTGGTGGTTAAAAGAATCAATGTTATCTTTATCAACAAATGTCAGCAGCATTTGAATGCAATCATTTCATACCTAAGGAAGTTGCTGTTTATGCTTAATTGATTTTCAAAGACGTTCTTATCAGGTAGTAAGAATATGCACAAAACCGTGATAGTAGAACTGTACAGTGACAGTCAAACAGTGGAACCATTATCCATAACATTATTCCGTGATATTGCAAATGCAATTATTTCTATATTACTAAATAGCAATTGCTTTGCGTCAATCTGATTCGCTGGGCACTGTTATAGAAATTCAGTTTATACCTTCATAAATTAATTTCGTGACGTCACATCGTATTTAGTCACACCCATCGACGGAACTATTTGGAAACAAGTTACGTGTCTCTCATGATTAAATCACTTTGTGCAATGCCACTTATTGACGGTAAGGTAAATATAAATAACATAATTTATTATAGACTTTTTTTGTCAAAAGATTCTAAAGGTAGGCCTTTTCATTATAAATTAGAGAGATCTATCAGAGGCTCCAAACGATCGTTTTCTACCACACAGCTGGCAAATTTAATGTGAACAATGCTCTCTTGCAGGGGGATCGGCCGCAGAGATGCCGTAAGTTCATCACAGTTTCAAGCTTGGTGCCTCAACAAGTTTTACAACTGTGTGCCGTTTAATAAGATTCCGGTAGATCAAGATCCTAACACAACCAGTATATGGCATCTACGAGGGTAAATTCGGTTGGTTTCCTCTCCGACTTCCACATTCGCGATTTGTGTTTACAACTTTGGCAACTTGGAATCCTAACGTCACGTGTGACGGACGCCTGAAAACGTCAAACCAATGTTGATTTTCATTCGCTAATGAACGGGTTGTAAGCGGGGCTACGGATCCGATGACGTTTTGGTTGACACTTTGTCTTTTCATGCTGTTTAGTGTTGAATTCATTCGCGTAAATAGTGCAGCTCTATTTGTTGCAAATTTGAATATTTATAACAATAAAATCTTTTTAAAACACCAAGCAACGCGGATTTACACAGTTTGCACATCAGTTTATACCTGATGAACTTAATTTATTTTGAAGTCAATTCTTAAATGTTTTTCAAACAAATGTTGAATAAGGAACAGTGTCAGCCTTAGATTAATATCCATATTCTGTCAGTGCTGAATATCAAGGTAAATATTATTTGTAATTTGATATATAATATATAAATATAAATATTATATAGTTTTATCACCTAATCATCAGAAACCACTAGTAATGTTTAAAAAATATTTTGCAAGTTTTTACACATTCAAAAGAAGTTTATATACATCTAGGGAAATGAGTAACAAACTAAAGCTCAGAAAGCTACAAAACTGATCTTTTGCATTAATCTAAATTTTCTCTTAAAAAAGTGTATTTTCGAACGATCTTGGTATAATCACTTTCAAAAATCAATTCTGCTCTATAATTACTTACACTGAGAACTTTTTTCTCAAATGGTAGACGTGGTATCATTCTATTTCTGTCTGCTCTTCAGGCAGGAAGTGTACCAACAGGGAATCCGATTACTGGAGAGAGGATCTCATTCAGGAATTAATGACTGCCAGCTCGAGAAAGGCGCATGATCAATAATTTCAATATAGAAATACGGTTAACAAAGAAGAAACGACTATTTTCGATGGAAAATTAAAATAAAGCATAAATATTTTGAATGGTTAATTTAAAATTTGCTTCAGAGCAATGACAATTGGAATTTGTTTTTTAAAGGGAAAAAAAAGGATTCAGAAGATATTAGGAATTTATTAAACATGTTTTGGGTGTTTATATATATCATTTGTAAATATCCCTCTGCCCTTGGATATATTTGTATAAAAGAATTTTTTTAAGACCAAGAGTTAAATTGCACTTACAATGTATTTTAACATTTGGTATACAAATTAATCAAATGACGAGTAAGTAGCTTTTCATTTTGAAAATAATTTGTCATCATTATGACTTAAAGTATCAATGACTATTGGCCTATGGTTGAATTAGAATGATCGTTAAACACACGGAATGGTTGACTTGACGATGGAAGATATGAACAACAAAGTTGATAAGGTGTTTAAAAACTTTGATTTAATTTGATACTCATGTTTTTATTGTTTAATTAGCAAACTGAGCAGGAGTTCAATTAGCAAACTAAGCAGAAGTTCAAATTTTTCTGTGAATTATAGTATTTTTGGCAATCAATCCTGTACTGATTTGCTTTTGTGACTAGAAACATATTCTATTGAGATGTAAACTTCAGTAATTAATTAACAATGTTTTCATCCCCAAAAGCTTAATAGACGTGATGTTTTTAATAGAGTGTCTTCAATAACCAAGGCTCATCCCAATTTCAGCCTCAACTCACATGAACAGTTGCCAATTTACATGAATAGTCAAGACTTTAGAATAGGCAAAGTAGTGGATCGTGACGTGCGCTATGTTATGCTGGTCTTTAGCCTCAACATTGAACACTGTTGGTGGCATTTGTTTGAAGTCATGGCATTGTGTTTTATCTGAAGAGACAGTCGCAAACAACATGCAGTATAACGCTTGATCTGCGCCACAGCTAACGTTGCTATCTTGTGGTATATTAATCAAGTGGTTGAGTTTATGCAAAGTCGTCAATTTTCTTTCCATTTCAACCTAATAAGGTTTTGTTTCTATACAAAATGGCAGGAATGACTATCAACTTTGCGAAATCAATTTGTTGTTTGAGGAATGAAAGAATCGGACTATAGTAGACCCCCCGCCAATTACCAGGACTTCAAAGCTGTCATACAAAAACAGGTCTGTGTGAAATCAAATCAATACCAATTTGTAACCTATTTTATACGGTTATTATTGTGTTTTTTCGCCAGTCAGTGTTATCAATGTCTCTCTTTCAAGAGGGCGAAAGGTACTTCTAATAGTTCCGAGCAACTGAACGGAATCAACTTATTAACAAGGTTGTGTGTTTGGAATATACAGAACCGCATTTATTGTCATGGTGGTTTTGTCATTATTGGACGATTAATGGACTGTTTTTTTGAAGTCATAGCATTGATCTTTATCTGAAGAAATATTTATCTCACAAGAAAAACTATCAGTCTCACACATCATGCAAAATATAGCTTGATCTGCTTCATATCTTGTCGTATATTTATCAATGAGGTTGCAAAAATTCAAATCTACAATTTTTTTATTTATAACTTTACAAAGTAGCAAAGTACAATAATGACCTACAACATTGCTCTTTGCATTATAAATTTGTCGTTGTTTGAGGAATGATAGAATCGGACTATAATAGTTTTGCTTTTCACAGTACAAGGACTTCAAAGAAGTCAAACACAATTAGGTCTCTGTGATAACCACAAAATCAATGCTGATCAAGTTTTTCCAACTTCTTTTATACAGATCTTACTGTGTCACTGGTTATATTCTTCATTGAGTTTTTAAGGCCGTATTTTAAACTAGGACAAATTTTACTTTTCATACATGTGAATGGGAATAAACAAAATAAAGCAACAAGGTGTTGATATTTTTTGTGCTAAGTTTAGTGCATTGCTACATTTATGTTTACAATATCTCCATGGCTGACTTGCACGTGAGGGAGGCATTCTCCTGACCTTTCCCTCACAAAAAATTAGATATAGTATCAATGAATAACTTTCTTTTTCAATTATGTCAATTAATTTTCATCTTTTTTATATTGCCACATTGCTACATTTAACCATACACAGACATTTGTTATGAAAATGGGTTTTTTTTGTGTGAAGAAAGTTACCTTTTTCTAAAATAACTTACCGTGGCACTCGATTTATCATTTTCAAATGAATACATGAAGCATATATTTTCATCCAAACATTCTGGAGATTTAATTATAGAATTAAAAGTTATTCAGTTGCCACCTTTTCTCTTTATAATATAATTTGAAACTGTAAAATTCCTTTTAACCAAGGTACTGTCTTTGTAAATAGTCACGATCGCTCCCAATAACTGGAAGACAAGCTCTTGCCATCGAATATTCTGTCTTTACAGTTGGCTGATCCAACTAAAGGTTGTTGGAAAAGTTCCTACTAAGTTATGCTGTGGCTTAGAACGCATTATCTTTAGTAACCATGTTTAAGGGACGATATCTTTGAAATAACTCTTTGAAAGCAGTTTGGAAACTCTACCTTTTTCATTTCACATTAATCTAAACGTCTGAGTTGTGGATACATTTCTTCTTTTAAGACCCGAGATAGGATTTGCATTTTTCTTTGAAAGTCAATAGTTAACTTGAGATAATGTTGCTAAACCGATCACGAAACTGCTTCTTTTGAGTGAAAAACATTGTCTTGCATTTGAAAGCATTTATTTTCTTTCACATGCAATCACTTTATTTTGTTTAAAAATGTGTCTATGCCCCCTTGGAGAGATTTTTTAGTGTTTTAACATGTCTTTAATACAATATGTTAGGAGTAAAAATGTATGTTTTATGCTCGCCAAATCCTCTCAAATACACACTTTATTATAAATACATACGTTGTTGATAATCTTTACATCACAATTGTTTTACCAGAATTTTGATGTACTTTCAACTTTGACTTTAACCAAGCACTTGTGGTGAAATCTGTGAACTAAATAAAGAGGTTGTCATCTTAACATTTTCTTGTATCTAAAGAACGTATCTGAAAAGAAAATCATTAATCTCCATAAACCCTCTTAAGTTCATCTCATTGAGCTCTCACTAAAAAGATAACATTGAAAAGACCACTAATAAGAAAACCCAGCTCAGAATTTTGATTTTAAGAAGTTTTCAAAGGAACGGATGAATAGTATACATTTCAGGGAAATATGCTGACTGTTTCTGTGTAAGCTTCATCATGAGTGATATTTGATCTCGTTTTGGACGACATTGCATTTCTTTTTCATAAAAAATTTTAATGAAGTATTTTTACTTGAAGGTCTGCCGGCTGTAGATGCAACCAGATGTCAAAAGCCAGAATTTTCATGATATTTTTGCATCAGAGACGGATTTGCGGCCGAGGGTTAGAAATAGTTCGACTTTTCGACAGTTCATCTTCAACGATCTTTGGTCCAGACAGTTCTCTGTCATATTGCCTTCAGACTCGTTGGTATTCTTATCAGCAAAACCTCTTTTTAGATATACTAGTCGGACGTAATCATAACTTTCGTTTGATAAATTATGCTCTAGGGATTTGAAGTGTTAGACATATTCTTCAGTGATAAATAACCTAATGTTAAAGTGTGCATCATGTTTGATGCATATGTTGGCTGGGTATGTCTATCTCTAATTCACCTGGGGAAGTCACAATGAGATGTGTAAGATGTCTAGTAACATTCTGTAATGTCCTAAACTGTGAGTGGTTATTCCTTTACAATATACCACGATGATACAAACTGCGATATATCTAAAACTTGCGATATAATATGGATGTTTCAAAGATTCAAAACAAATTTAAGGGCATGACTGCTAACTGTAACCTCCTGTACACAAGAATGAACAGTCAATTCCGTTCAGGAAAGTTTCACTGTACAAATAACATTTTCGACAAATGTTTACAAATTGTTTTCTATTTTGTGGTTGAAATAAATGTTCACGACATTCGTGATTATCCAACGGTAGCGGAGATGCAGACTATGAAGAAGTGTTCAAATTATTTCTTTTTCCTGTGTTGAATATGCATGTTTTAAAATAAGAATGTATAAAGAACATTTTTTAGCTTCTTCCTAAGTAATTTGTATCAATGCAATATAAAATATACTTAAAATGAAACTTCCCTTTGCTATTGTAAATTTAATCCATCATTTTACAATTCTATCTTAAAGAAATAATGAAATGACATTTAAAATCAAAATGAAATGCTGCTTTTTTATGTATTTGTTCTGAGTCAAGATTCAACAGTCAGACAGCAACTATAGATTTTCTGATATCTTACAATATGCTAGCATTATAAAGAATTTGTGATAAATATGAACCAATGAAAAGACACACGACTTAAGTAAACATTGTACAAGGAGAAGTTCTGAATAAAATCATATAAACTCCTTTCTTTTATTTTAGATATAATGAAAAGTTGCTATTGTAGGTTTTTGTGTTTTGGCTGAATATTAGGAGTATATTCTAATATGTAAATTGTTACAATCTGGAATTTATGCTTAAGTAAAAATAACTAAAAAAATAACTTATTATTATTTACTGTTCAGCCCTTCTAGACATGAATCTACACGAAATACACCTGGTTACTGTTCATCTTGTCTTATGATACCAGGTAGTATCAGCTTCCATTTGCTTGTTTTGTACGTCGTTTGCTATTGCTTTTTTAAAGAACACAATCTGTCGGTAAAGATTTTTTTCACTTCAAACAAAAACCGTTTGTAGTGTAGCACTCTGACATTTCTATAGTTGTAATTTTCAAATGATTTTTAAATTGTTTGGTTGGCATTTTGAGTAATTGCAATGACATTCGAATTCCAATTAGATTCAGTTCTCGTTAAGGGTTTGGTTATATCACTCTATATATATGAACCCTTTGAACTTCTGACTCGTTTTCAATACACGCTTCACACATTAAAAAATCCCTCTGTTTCCTAAATCACACATATCGTATTCAATATCATATGTTTATAGACAAATGTGAGGGTATGTATTTTTTAGCTACGGTTAGATGGTTGGTGGGGGATGAGCATTTGGGTGGTTTAGGTAGATGGTTGGTGGGGGATGAGCGGTGGGTGGTTGCAATTGGAGAGGAGATGGTGGTGGGGGGGGGGGGGGGGGGGGGGGTGGGGTGAATAGACATCTTTACTCATTTGTAATTAGGTTTCATCTTCTACAAAACAACCTCCGTGAAAAATGATTTTCAGATCGGCGAATAAAAAAACTGCTTCAAAAGGGTTTTGGGGTGCTCCAGTTGAGTTCAAGTAACATGAATATTTGGCTACTGAAATATCGATATCCATATTATATCCCACGTATGGTTGATTAAGTGGAAGAAAGAAATGATGAATTCTGGCCAAAGACTTCGATCTAAATCTTAGAACAAAGCTTTACCATAATAAAGGAGCGCCAGTCTTAGAGCATGATTATTTTCATTTTCTCGTTACACACGTTTGCATGATCTACAAAGCTCAATTACTGTCATCTCAATAACTGCAAAACTGTTAAGTATCTAACCATGAACAGCACGAGACAGAAATGTATGCTTGAAATAGAAATAAAGATATTTAATAATACTCAAATAGGTCAAGAGTATTGATTTTCAATTTAATTAACCTGTTTACTCACTATCTCTTTTGCAAAAGACGTCATATTTAAAATTTCAATGTGCAACGGTTCTGGCGATATGCCATCATGAAAACGTAATCTTCAAACACCCCGACGATCATTCAACTTGACAGCAGCGGCTATTCTAATTATTCACAGTTTATTGAATAGACAAAATATGAGCAGACGCCTCTCCCCCGTCTGCTCGTCGGTATTTCCCGAAGCGTCTATTTTTCACGGAAACAGGACACTGTCGAAATTAAATCGGTAACATGTTGAAAGTGAAACATTTGATCTTTAGAAGTTTTTCTGTAACATCATGTTTTATATTTTCTGAATAGAAATCTTACAATAGCTTAACTTTTTATAAGGTTGCGCGGCAATATTCAATCCCTCGAAGTTACATCCGACAGGGTATATCTAACACGATTCTTTTGCTACTAGGAACACCAACAAATCTGACGGCAATATGTCAAAGGGCTGTCTGGACCAGAGTTGCCAAATATGAACCGTGTCAATGTGACATCCCTCTTATTTATATTCTCTGACCCTCGCCCTCATATTCGTCTTTGATGCAACAATATGTCAATCTCGGTAGAACATGTTTTGGCATCAACCCCCGGCTGACCCTTTTAGTAACAATACACCATTGAAACTGAAATGAAATAGATATTGAATGTATTTTTGACCAATTACCACTCATTATGAAACTACACCCCTCCAGAAAAGAACTTCTTTATTCGGTATTATATAATTGTTAATTTGTCGGGAAAATTTCAAACACATAGTCGTTTTACAAATTGATTCCTCTTACATTCCTCCTCACAGTTTACCAACTTTCTGGCTATAATATCCAGTTCAAAAGTACTTATTTTGCTAAATTCATGATTCTTTATAAAATAGGCATCTTATCAACAACTTGCAAACCTTAGCTACATTATCGATAACGTTTTGAAAACTGAATTGTTTGCTTGGCAATTGCTAAGATTCTTTGACTCATACTAAACTTTCAAGATAGGGGTTCAGTGTTAATTCGGAGTATTTATATCACTATTTGTACGTTTATTCCAGGAGGATATATCATGCACAAGGCAAGATTAAGTCAATTTGATTTAAAACTTGATGATATACTCTTTGGTTTAAAAGGAGAGAACAACATCCCGTACCAG
Source organism: Phorcus lineatus (assembly GCA_921293015.1). Classification (NCBI taxonomy): domain Eukaryota; kingdom Metazoa; phylum Mollusca; class Gastropoda; order Trochida; family Trochidae; genus Phorcus; species Phorcus lineatus. The sequence continues at coordinate 822,177 of OV121084.1, forward strand.
GAGCATGTCAGTTCCACCTGGCATACCTGTCAGGGCCATTGAAGCTCACAAACCATATTTAATTATAAGGTACTGAGCAAAGTGGTGGTTTTTCGAAAGAAGGATGTTGTAAAACGTACGTGCTGGCTAAGAAATCTCCTTCCTAGTTCCTTGTTTCTACATTTGACTTTGCCATCATTCTGCAATTGTTCTCAACCTTTTTGTGAACCATTATTTACCAGACGGATTCATCTAGGAATTATCATTCAGACAAGACTCATCAACTGCTGATAAAAGAGTTATGTAAATACATTTTTAACTAGCTTATTGTGCCTCATTTGATATTGAATTACCTATTCATATGAGTCTATATTGAATCTCTTTGTTTATTCAAAATTCAATTGATATTAGTGTATTCAATTGTTTGTCACATTCGCTTGTTTGACTGCGCACATTTTCCTATCCTAAATTTACACTCACAAATATGATATACAGTAAACTCATTAAAACATATAAGATATATTAAATTCTAAAAATACGGGTTCTAGACAGATCCATAAAGTTGTTCAGTGTTCATTTTTATATTTCGGATCACGCTATCTTTAAAAGTACTTTCTTGTAATTGTCTTGCTCCAGTCCGCTGTGGAATTCAATTCTATCCCTCATAGTCAGTCAACACCGCCAGAATTGCTATTGTGATGACTATTTGTATTAGTCTTTAATCTAACTTTCAACTGTTAGTTTATCATTAATGAAATTGGAGTTATTACAATGAAATGTTTGTGATATTAAACAAAACTTTAACCTCAAAAAACAAGAAATCATCTCAATTTAACTTAAAGCTTTTGAAGAAAAAAGCATTTTCTATTAATAAAAAACACAAAAAACTTTGAATGAAAATTCGATAAAATATTTTAAATGTCTAAAAATGTTGTTCCATAGAAAACATGTTAATGGCGTACCTTAATTGAAAGAAACAGTTTACTGTTGCAAATTATATTTTTTTAAATCATTTTTTGTCAATTGAATAACTATTGATTTTGTAAATGAATGGTTGCATATGTATTCATTTGAAAATGAATAATCAAATGCGATGTTAAGTTATTCTGGAAACAAATTTATCCTCAACACAGTCCAAGTAACATTGTACTAAAAATCATCTTTATTACGAATGCTTGTGATGGTAAAGTCAAAATGTTACTATCAATAAAATTAGTGGCAAAAATAAGGAAAGCTGAAATTAGAAATACATAATTAGAAATAAATGTAGAGACGTTTATACCTGTGGTCTGCTCATTGATAATGTAGCATGTAAGGACTGTTGCTAGATCAAAGGCAAACTGAATGTTTTAAAGGTACATCCAGGACAATACCTTCACCACAAACGGTCAGCTATTGAACCTTTGCAGAAACAAACACTCTAGAGATATCAAAGGTCAAGCAGTCGACCAGTATGAAGGTAGGTGCACCAAAGGGGTATAACAGAAATCAACCCAAATTTTATGTGTCTCCCACAATGTTTCTCCTTCCGTCTTACGTCTAATACTTTTGATACATCTCCCAAATTTGTCCATTCTTTTTTTCAATGATTTTCAATGATTTTCATCTACGTATTCAATAACTGAAATAACGTTGAAAATATGTTGAAACTTACTTTCTTTGCATCACAAAATGTTCATCATATATGACGACATCATTACTTCAATTAGCGTCACCTGCGGATTATGTTTTCTTTGTAACTGTATTTGTAACAGTCTTACCCGAGAGGACTTTGTGTAAGAAAGCAACAGATTTTTTGTTAATTTTGTAAAATATATTTCGCTACTAATCGAGTGACTATGTAAATTTAAAATGAATATTTTCAAAACTTGTTGTTAGGTTAATTCTATTGAGTTCTTCACATCTCAGATAAGTGACATTCGGCCTTTTTTATGAGACAAAACGACAACACATTGAATGAAGAACACAAACAAGGGTACACTAATAACTATATAATTAAGTTGGAGAAACCTGAATAGTATTGATTGTGTGGTTATCACAGATAACTAATTGTGTTCGGCTCCTTTGAAGTCCTTTTACTGACAAAACAAAACTATTATAGTCCGCTTTTATCAATCCTCTTACAACGACAAATTGATTTCGCAAAAGGTCATTATTGCAAATTTCTAAAAAATGTTATGTTATTTGCGAATTTGCTGAATTTAAATTGCTTGTTAAATATACCACAAGATAGAAACGTTGTACACAAAAGAACATACTTCGAATCGTTGTTATATTTTACACCTGCTTTGTTTAATGATTGAACCATTTCAAGTTACCTAGTGATTTCAGAAGATTCCAAACAATTTATTCTAAACACTATGTCACTGTACTAACCTTTTGCATCGTTTCCTGTGTTCCATAAGAAAACTAAATATTGCCAGTGGCAGTATACCATTTATACCCAAAGTTTAATACTCAAAATGATGAACAAATATTTGAAACATGAAAAATTATGTATTTGCCATTTGATATCTACAACTCATCCGTAAGAAACCACATATGTCTGATGGTGTCGAAAGATCTTTTTTATAATATTTTGTTCTTTTTTTTGGCCTTCTAAATTCTAAATTCATTATTTGAAATATTTTATGCCCTATTTTACTATCGTCTCTCCTTTGTTAATGGAGTGACTATATTGAAAGTATTGATTATGCGCCTTTCATGAGCTGACAGTCATTAATTCCTGAATGGATACTTCTCACACAATCAAATTGGCACTCTTCCTGCCTAGAGAGCAGACAGAAATAGAATAAGAGCACTTCGACTATTTCAAGAATAAATTGACGATTTTTCATTACAAGTAGTTCATAGCAGAATTGATTTTTGAAAGTAATTATACCAATATCGTTTAAATGACGTTTTTTAAAAGAAAACTTAGATCAATGCAATGATAGGTTTCGTAGTCATCTGAGTTTAAGCTTGTTACTCATTTTCCAGAGTGTATAAAAACTCTTTGGTGATTAGGTGATAAAAATACATGGAACTTTTTCAGTTAGATAACAAATTATGTTTGCCTTTATGTTCTTGTATCTAGCAATGATGACAGAATTTGACGTTAACTAAAACAATTGACATTATTCCCTCTCAATTTATTATTAAAGTATAGTGATCATAAATGCATTAGTACGTCATTGTCATGGCAGTATGGTTCTATTGTTTGATTGTCAATGTACAGTTCTACTTAAGCGGTTTTGTTCATATTGTCACTAATTAATTGGAACGTCATTTTGTATCAATGCATCATAATACCACACACCTCAGACATGATGCCTGTCATTCCAATGCATCCGAATGCTGCTGCTATTAAGTATCGGAGATAACAATGCTTGTTTCAGTCACCAGACATCTAAATGAGTGGACGTGATCATGCTATCGGAACAAAGCGTTACTGCCACTAATGAGGTGTATCGAACAAGTTGGTAAAAGTGTAAACATCACATTAAAAAATAGATATATAAAATTTCCCCAAGGGCTGGTATGAAAAGTTTCTTTGAAATATAATTTTTTGTTGATCTCTCAATAAACAAAATCGACCAGTCGAAAGGCGCCCCAACTCTGAACAGGCTTTTTGCTATGACGTCAAACATGAGAAACATAATTGGTTTATCACTGCGTTAGTGATGTGTCAACTGTATATTTGGCATCTTCCTCTGATTAATAGCTCGTTTTTTTATTAAGATTTCTGTCGTCATATCAGTTCATGCTAGTTACAGTAATCAGGAAAATCTATGATAATTATGTGTGTCATACTGAGGGTACCTCTTCATCCTGACTTAATTATAATGCAATTTCATCATCAAACATGTGGTGTTTTTAAAAAAAACCCTTTTATTCCCACACATTTGCCTTTAAAAATAAACATATGTCTTTATGTCAAAACTGATTATGCATGTATTTACTACCTACTGCATCTATCAATACACTTTCGGATTCATACTGTTAGTGCATAGATCTACGATTCGATCTCGATTTGTAGGTCATGTTCTTGTGTTGTATACTAATCATTTATATAATAAATAATAATATAATAAATAATTCAGTTTATAGAAGTTCTTCTTGTCGCATTATTTGCCTGTTCCACATCACAGCGAGAACATGACAAAAGTAGTGAAAAGTGCCAGCTTCTTTAAATCGTTTTCATTTTTATATCAGTTTACTGAAGGCTTAATACACCCTCATGGCATCGATTTTGGCCAAGGTTTATGAGTAACATTTCTTCATGAAAGTGCAATATGCTCGATCACGTGTTCATATTTGTAAGAGCCACATATTGGTAACGACTATTTGAATTGTGAACTTTTAAGCGTGTAGAAAACCAGAAATAAGCTCTCTATTTGGAGAAAATGAGAAGACCATTGAACCACCACCAATGAACATTTAATGAACAAGCGGATGGCTAGAAGCCTGACCAAATTTGAGTCCTTTTGAAACCTGTCTTTCTCTCACTAAGCCTTTCTGTCAGACCGTTCCCTCATCCCCTCGATCCCTTTTACAGCTTGTCCACTCTCTTTTAGATGATTGTCATCAACGTGTTAAATAACTGAAAAATTGACGAAATCTTCTTCAAGTCACAACTCACTTGCTAGGACTAAAATTTGGTCTGTGGTCTGACTTTAATCCGTCGACCTTTCAAGCTTGGTTGCTGCCCCTATCAAGCGTATCAAAGTTCCGGTTGACCGCCTCCCAGGTTAAGTACCAAATCACGATAAGGTATTGAGTCAAATGGTGGCCTTATTGGAGATGTATCGTTTGACCAAAGTTTCATTTCCAATATGATTATCATTGACGTCAGTGTTGTTACGAAACTGAACAAACATGAACTGTCATCTTCAGAATCAAATGTCTAGGGAAGTCGAGTTTGAATTTTAAATGCCCTCACTGTAACAGTTCTCGATAAAGTGTCTCCTTTTTCTAATGAAGATTTTTTTAGATAAATCAGAATATTTGGAAGGTCGTCAAGGAAGGTCTGCTATACACCTATATAGAATTACATGCACATTGTTTCACATAATAACCTGGTTTTGGATTGAAAACCCAAGAGAAATCTATCAAACATACATGACAAATATGTCTGCAAGGTTAATTCAGTAGAAATATCTTTGACATAAAAAAAATTATCGACATTACTGAAGGCAATATGTTAGAGGTCTGTCTGGGTCAGAAATTGTCATATATAGACCACTATATAAGTCGCTGAAAGAAACGTCTGTCGACAGCCCTGTTATTGATATTTTCTATGAACTGACCCTTAAATCCGTAAATTGGACATTGACGTCATCAAACCCACCACGAAAACCAAATTGAATTGTTATGTGAGTAAATTAGTAATATCTAATTCAATTTTTGTGAGGAAACGTTACTTTTACACTATAATGGTTGTAAGAGACATTCAAATTTCACACACTACTAACCAAAACATTACATGATACAGCATTAATATTCAAATGGTAAACGTTAGAATTAGATGTCTGGCACCATTAATTGCCTCAGTAATTTCAGTTTGGACAACTAATTTCTAAACTTTCTGATGCATATCTCTATTAAAGAAGTGTATTCATTTACTTTTTTTAATTTATCTCCTTTTGCCCATTTGCTTATCTATATCTTCTTATTCAAATACATACTTTTATAGAAAATTTCAATGGTTTAAGAAAGTATTTGGTAAAATATCTAATCTTAATTAAAAATGCTATCATGTTGTCATTAAAGCAAAACATACAGATGGCAACAGAAAAAAAAATATATATGTATAACTTTTGCAGCAGTTTCGGGCTAGTTCATGATCAAATCTACTGTTAGGAAGACAAACAGGATATCTTTTTTTTCTAACTAACTTAACTTCGAGGGTATTCCTCTTGTACATTCAGAACTCAATTACGAACTCACATTTGCTTATGATACATGATACACTACCTATTGAAGGTCAGTGAATGAGATTTTTTATTTAAATGTTCTTCGTATTTCAATACCTTAAATTGTAATGGACATATGTCATATTATCCACCGTATCCTTCAAGACAGAAGCAGATAAAATAGGGTCAACATGCCGAGGCAAATCTTCATACAAAGTCAAGATTGGAATTTTTTGATAAAAGTATTGATGTTGAACAAATCAATAACTTTGTTCTGTCCATGAGGAAAGTTAATTTAGAAATGATATTGAAAACCGAAAAGGAATCTTATGTCCTGTGACTTATGTCTTATTTTGATTACATTAGATGAATCACCTTAAATATTGTCAATGTACTTCTATACCAGTTGGTATTATTAGCATTACATTTTGTGAATGTACTTCTATACCAGTTGGTAGTATTAGCATTACATTTTGTGAATATACTTCTATACCAGTTGGTAGTATTAGCATTACATTTTGTGAATGTACTTCTATACCAGTTGGTATTATTAGCATTACATTTTGTGAATGTATTTCTATACCAGTTGGTAGTATAAGCATTACATATTGTGAATGTACTTCTATACCAGTTGGTATTATTAGCATTACATTTTGTGAATGTACATAAATACCAGTTGGTAGTATTAGCATTACATTTTGTGAATGTACTTCTATACCAGTTGGTAGTATTAGCATTACATTTTGTGAATGTACTTCTATACCAGTTGGTAGTATTAGCATTACATTTTGTGAATGTACTTCTATACCAGTTGGTAGTATTAGCATTACATTTTGTGAATGTACTTCTATACCAGTTGGTATTATTAGCATTACATTTTGTGAATGTACTTCTATACCAGTTGGTAGTATTAGCATTACATTTTGTGAATGTACTTCTATACCAGTTGGTAGTATTAGCATTACATTTTGTGAATGTACTTCTATACCAGTTGGTAGTATTAGCATTACATTTTGTGAATGTACTTCTGTACCAGTTGGTAGTATTAGCATTACATTTTGAGAATGTACTTCTGTACCAGTTGGTAGTATTAGCATTACATTTTGTGAATGTACATAAATACCAGTTGGTAGTATTAGCATTACATTTTGTGAATGTACTTCTATACCAGTTGGTATTATTAGCATTACATTTTGTGAATGTACATAAATATCAGTTGGTATTATTAGCATTACATTTTGTGAATGTACTTCTATACCAGTTGGTAGTATTAGCATTACATTTTGTGAATGTACTTCTATACCAGTTGGTATTATTAGCATTACATTTTGTGAATGTACTTCTATACCAGTTGGTATTATTAGCATTACATTTTGTGAATGTACTTCTGTACCAGTTGGTAGCATTAGCATTACATTTTGTGAATGTACTTCTATACCAGTTGGTATTATTAGCATTACATTTTGTGAATGTACTTCTATACCAGTTGGTAGTATTAGCATTACATTTTGTGAATGTACCTAAATACCAGTTGGCTAAATAAGCATTAAGGGGCTTTTGTTTTGTGTCCTATCGTCCGTTAATACGATAATGTTTAGGTTTTTTCTTTCGAATGTATAAATGGATTTTGATAACTGGATGACTCGCTATCATGTTAATATGCAACTGTAAGCAAGTCACGGGATAAACGACGCCCGCCATTATTGGAGTTTCGTAAACGTCTTGCCATCATATATCCATGGAAGATTAGAAAGTGATAGTTATGTGTAGAGTTACTTTTCAAATATGAATATACTTTGAGTAAGAAAACTGAAGAGTTATTTCTGCATTTCTATCTATGAAAACGATCTCATTAATTGAGTGACAGGCACACGTCATGTGAATCTCGTGTAAAACAAGTGCAAAACAAGTGCAAAATGACGAAAGGCGGAGGGCGGATAGAAACAGGCAGTGAACAAAACCACAGAAGGTCTGGTTGAATGATGCAATCACTCTTATATAGAGAATCTCACTCAAGTGTCTTCTTATATCAAATATTTGTCGATAGTTCTGAAGGGTAGAAGTTATTCCGTTGATTTTTGAGTGTAGAGATTATTTTATTTTTATATATTCAGAGATTTGTGATATTCAAGTTCAGCAAATCAGTCAATTCGAAAAATGTCAAATGTTCTATTTATTATGATTCCAAAAACCTCGTAAATTATGTAACTATTTGAATGGAGTAGCTAAATTGCTTCGCTAGCGCGGCCGTTGCATGACGCCATCCAATTGTTTCTTGACGTCACAGAGGACGTCATATGATTGTTAAAATACGGATTTTATTTTCACCGATAAAGGGCATAATTATCTTACCATTGAAAATTTAATGATTTGTTTTTTGAAAACTTATAATGGCGTTAAACGAAACTTATTGTAGGGAAAACACAAAATCAATATTCATCGTTGGTTGGTCACTAAGGATGATTGATAATTAGCTCATATTGAAAGTCTGAGTTGATTAACAGATTTGATATTGTCAATCAAGGAACCTGATTTTATGTCGAGTGGAGTCTAATCTAAACTAATGCAACATTTTATGCAAAGTTCATTGTGGTAGAGAAATTGTCAAAATGAGAAAGAAATATTGATGTTTAACTTTATGTTTTATAAAAAAAGGGTACTTTACTATCACGCTAAAGAACCTCCATAATGATATACGAAGCCCAGACAGCATCTTGCAATGTTAAAGATAGAGGATTGAGATGTACCGAGAGATTTTTCAACCTCGACCAAAAGTTTTAGATGGACCTTACTATAATGGATGATTATCATAGAACAAAGTATGATATGGGACAGAAAGAAATGGCAATTTTGTGAACAGAATGGCAAAGGATTAGACCATATAACCCCAATATTCGCGCTTATTTCACTACAAATATTGATCTTATTAGAAAGTTTTACATGAAATGTTACATGTAAACTTATGCCTTTTTGTAAAGGTGGAACATGTATGGTCGATAATTGGAGTTTGTTTTATAGAGTGACACGTTTCTACTTTCGAAGAACACTGTTCATTTGTAACAGTGCCTTGTAAAGGCCCTTTAGATCTTAAGCACAGTACTTGTCTAAGTGTATTCGATATTGGCCAAGTGGAGAAATATATACATGCACACTGTATCATCATGTAATTTATGATCAAAGAATATTTCTAAAAATGTAATGCCCTCAAGAAATCGATCAAAGATTTATGATCTATATGTCTGAATTTATGACACGTATTGTGCCGATTCAAAGTATTGTGTCTGAAGGCGATATGCCAAAGGGCTGTCTGAATCAAAGATAGTCAAATATGAACTGTTGATGTAACTCTCTGTAAGAAACCCCTCTGGGCTGGAGGTCAAATCTACTAGGCATCGAAAGCCTCTCTTTTTGCAAAGTCTGTGTTAACCTAGATAAATGACACTGACAGAACAAAACTTAAAAACTGTTAGTGACAGTTGTGCAGCAAGTGGTTCTTTTCTTGTTGAAAGTTTTAAGATTTCAGAATGCTTAAGATTGTAGTCAATCATGTGTGTTTAAAAGGTAAACGGTTTACTATTAGTTTACTATTAATTTACCATTTATTAACATGAAAAAGTTTGTAGAGGTCAATTAAGTATCAATTAACAACTGCCTATCATGGGTTGACAGTGGTATACGGACCAACATCAAAACCGTTGCTTTCATATCTACCAAGAATATTTACCAGCCATGAAAGCACATCATTGATATTTAGGGTTAGGGTTAGGATCTAGTTTCCATATCAACTACCTTCAGTCAGAGGGAAAAGATTTGCAACTTTTCTTTCAACACTTTTCACATAATGCTGAGACAACTGGTGGAAGAGAAGTGAAAATAATTTAATTCAAGGGCCATTGTTATACGCCCACTACGAAGTAGTCCGGGCTTATAGCTCTCTGCGTGTCCGTCCGTACATCCTTCCCTGTGTCCGAAATTGTTTCAGGAGCAAAACTTAAAAACAATATGACATGAAAACTTCAAATTTGGTATAAATGTTACCTATGGTGTGCAACTAATATTGCATGGAGGTGATCAAACTATACACGGGGTTATGTAAGGTGTGCTCTCTTTCGCCTTGTTCGTCAAAATCACTACTCAGATATTTCAAAGAGGATAAAATCAACAAACAAGATAAACATTATAAAATGTATTTGTTATCAATGTCACAGCCTAATGCAATTATCCACATACTTATTATCATTAGTAGATATCTATATATTCATAGAAAAGATCGCTTATTACACAATGCCTTAGGAAAATAAAGGTTTCCCTATATGGTTGTTTAGCTTAAGAAGAACTACTATGTCAACTTCTAATATTCTGAAGTTGCAGTAGGTTGAAGCACTCTTTCGTATACATGTAAACACTAACATATATATACCTTCCTCTATTCAATAACTTTATTGTAACAAGTGGATGTGATGGTAAGGCTATGGGGAATGATGTTCGCTGTGGGTTTAAAACATTTTGCTCTTAAAAGGTCTTATTATGATTTCAATCTAGTTAAAACTAGTTGTTATACAATACGTCGTCCGTTTTTTAAATCTAGAGAATTCCCACCTATTTCTTGTCGCGCAGGCGTGAAATTCAGCCAATCAAAAGAGAGCTGGCTCAGCACTTCGAATCGCGGGTCAATGCGGTTGTTTTGCAGTTCTTGAGCACCTCGGACAGAACATTACAATTTGTTTTAACTAGAATGATTATGAGGTTTAATAGCTACATGTTGAAGCTAATAAACAACAATAGTTTTGGTAACCCTTAAGTGCTACATTTGAATTAAATCATAATTCTAAAACAAATAATGAAAATGAGGCTATAGAATATATAAAAAAATATAATGAAGAATTTGAGCGACACTAATTCAATATTCGGCAAAGTGTATATCATACCTTCACGTGGTAACCACCTTTAGGGTTATCAAGAATCACGGATCAACACGGTTGTTTCGCAGTTCTTGAGCACCTCGTACGGAACATTTTTGATTATGAGCTTTAATAGCTACATGTTCTCGCTCATAAACAACATACGTTTTGGTAACCTTTTTGTGATCCATAATAATTCTCATATTTCTAAGAAAATAATGAAAATTAGGCTATAGAATATATAAAAAATATAATGAAGAATTTAAGCGACATATATTATACCTTCACGTGGTAACCACCTTTATGTTATCAAGAATATGCTAAACATTGTGATGATGATATTATGATAGTGAGTGTCACAGGTAATAACAATTGGAAGAACACGTATTGATATTTACATACATTGGTAATATATTTAGGTAGTGTTCATATAATGTACATTGTACATCGCGTAGCTAGCTCAAGGGCAAAGTGGACTCTTTGAAGCAAAGGTTAATAGCCGCCCTCCTCTATGATGGTCAGCAAACCCCTGGGGATATTTGCGGATATAAACACTTTACTGCGGTACCAAAGGTCAACAATTTCTTCAATACGAAGGCCGAGGGCATTACTATTTGAAAAAAGTAACGTTTAATACAGTTGAAGATATCATTAGCTTCCCTTAACTTCTGGACTCTTTGTAGCAGTAATTGCTTCAATATCTACAAGGACATGAAACTTGTGACAATGTTCGACAAAAGCAACATTAAGCCTTGTTTCACGACCCTTCTAGCATGTGAATCTTGATGCACTACATATTGACAAACAGTGTAGTAAATCTTTTCATTTATGATTGTTGGGACAGTTAAATACATGTTCAACACCTCTACCCTTCTAACCTTCATAGTAGATACAATATACATCAAAAATGGATTTTCCAGTCTGCTAAAGAGTCTTTCACACAGGATTTTAGGTTTTTCTGACTGTAGATCAAACGAGATCTAAATAGTTTATTTGAATGCGACCCTATGGCCTTTATTGAGGTGTCATGTTCACCAAATTTTCATGGGATAAGTAGTCTACTCACAGTAATGAGTTTTCTAGCTATTTTATAAATTTATAATAAGATGAAAAGAGTATCAGGGCTCACAGGGCAACCAAATCTACAATTTATAATCCTTATGAGGCAAGGAGTTCAGCTTTCTCAGCCATTCAGAATTATCTCCCCCATTGATATGGTTCTGAAAGAAAACTTGCTTTGTTCCAAGAAATTGTTTCAGCTCCCTAAATTTACGGTAGAATTTAATTTTTTCAGAGAAAATCTTCCAACAATGGGAATGATTCATCTACTTCAAACTTGGCAAGTTAAATGTTAACATGAAAGTAAAGCCTTGATCTTCTGAAACTTCAAGTTGACCATTTTCATATCATATTCAGTTATCAACAATCAATGAATCGTTCACATTTATCAAAGTTATCGTTTAAAAGTGCGTTATAAAACAACAAATTTACTTATCCATTGTTCCAGTTATATCCTTTTGCAGGAACACAAGAGTACTACTTTAAACTCGCATAAAGAAAAGACATTTGATAATAAAAAATATGCATACATCCAATGGTAGGGAATTAACACTTATTTTCACCTCACGCAAGTAAAAACACAGGTCGACCTATAAATGCTATGGCTTGAACCATCATAAGTTTTAAAGCATTTCATGAAGGAATCAATAACTGACCAGAATTACGTTGAGTGAATAGTTCTCAAAAATAGAAATCTATGAAAACGATGACAGATTGACACCATACAAACTCTGTCGATAAATTATTCAGGAAATGGTGTCACTAAAACGTCTTACCCATTTGTATTAGACACTACAAGTTTAGCAGCACCTCACAAGCGAAACACAAGTTGACAACTTGACAAGATAAGTGTTAACAAAATAATGATCAATATATTCCTTGACTGAAAACCTTTCACATTTAATTGCCATGATTTGTCATACGATGTTTAGTAACCATTTTGTTGCTTTGAAGTACGGAGTGTTAGAAAGGCATGTAACTTCACAAATCTAAACAACAGAGATTGGTAAGGGAGGTTTGGTGGTACTGACCTAGATTGATATTAAATGTATTATAAGTACAACTCTGCAGCAAGCATATATCAACGTGGTAGAGAATGAACAGTTTCCAACATTTACAAGATGACGAATGGGAAGCTGTTTCCCAAACCAACTGTCAGATAATATAATTTTGTATCATATACGTTTTCAAAAACTACTTTAAGTGGCATTTTAGAAGCTTGATTGATGAAGAAGAATTAGTTGTTATGGGTAGTCAACTTCTTTATTGCACGAAATGCAACGTTTAGGTGTAGATACTAACACCGTTATCAAGCAAGTGATACATATGATTCCATGAAAGCAAATATATACATAAATGAGATAGTGTTTTTAGAATTAACTGGTTTAATATACATATACACTGAATAATTTTGGGTACTGGTTGTAGTTGCGGATGTGGTTTACTTCGGCGTCTAGGGCTTCGTTGGCTCTTCTTGTTAAGGTCGAGATGACTCATTTCTTGACTTTCAGGGGGTAGTTGGAGGTGTAGTTGAGGTAATGACCCGTGTGGGTCGACTTCCCGTAGACGCTGGTGACAAGTCGGATGTTGTTCCTTAATACTAGAACGTCGAGAAAATCGAAGTTTGTTGTCTAATTCTTCTTCCGTTGTGAATTTCATGCGGGAATGGAGGGAGTTGAGGTGGTTAGTTTGGGTCGATCATGGCGGTGTGAGTATCTACACCGAAACTTTGCATTTCGTGCTATGAAGAAGTTCACCATCCAAAACAACTTGTAACAATTGATTTAGTTTGCTGTCGTGTCTGCTTTATTCCGTTAGAATTTACAATAGTTGTCAATGCAAATAATTTATTATGATATATAAATGATATATTGAATCCAAGGTAGTAAGAGAGAAGAATATCTACAGAAGACTTCAAGTACTGTCAGAAGACTTCAAGTTATTGTTTAAAACCCGGAAATAAAACCATGCATAACTTGATATTATTCTTGAACACACTTCACCTAAGAGCTCAGTTAGTCAAAAGTACCTTTAGAAATCATAATTATATGATTGCAATATTAGTTCTGAAACATTCACAGTTTCTGAATTTTGTCGTGAACGGTTTTCAATTTTTCAATTTCCGAGAAAAACAGAAACAAGTACATTGAACTATTTTGCAGTAAACCTCCATTTTTTAAAATTACCCATAAGCTAAGCTGTGATTGATTTTTAAAACGTAGAAAGTTAACAACAGCATATTTAGAAATCATTTAGAAAAGTTTGATGTTCCCGATAACAGTTTTTTAGGTGTTAAGAAGTATATTGCAGAATTTATCTTAATCATTATTCTAGTTGAATGACAGTCCCTCTTCAAAATGCCCTTCAATTGACTTTGATTTGATTGACATAAATAAATAATTTGATAAAATTAAAACAGTAAAGATATATATGCAGTATGTTTTCAGTTTCATGTTCTTTGTACTTTTATTTCATTACGCTATCGACGAGAGCTTAAAGAATATATTTGGATATCGAAAAAGTCTAGACTAGATATACTAGACTTGAATGTATGCCTACAATTACTCTTTGGTTAATGGCCTCCCCGTATCGTTATCAATTATTTTGTAACTGCTCAATGACATTTACTATAAGCAATATCTGCAAGTCATCGACAAAGACATGTGCATTTTCATTAGCTCAAATGGAAACTGCAACCTTTATATAGGAAAGGTCGATAGACTGTGACTTCCTTTTTCAGAATTTAGTTTCCTATTTGCTCGTTTTCAGTCAGAATGGATAACTAGTGTCGGGGAAAATCATCAAATATACATTGAATACCAGGTTGTAAGAGCAAACACAAGATTAGATTTTGTATTGATATTAACTTTGAGCTATGTCTGCAAGTAATCAACATAGAAATGTACGTTATTATTAGGTCAGACGAAAGCTGTAACCTTTATGTAGAAAGGTCTTAGACCGTGACTCTGCACTAATGAGCTGGACGCTGGACACAGTGTACTTTATATCAAATTCATTGGTTAAATGGTTCATGCAGAATGTTACCAAAAATAATAAACATTACAAAATCTTACACTTATCATTCATTATTTTAGTTCACATAGGTAACTTTATCAGGTCGCATTGATACGTTAACAGCGATGACGTAGCCTAAAATTCACAGTAAGTAATGAATAAATGAATTCACAAACATTATACACCCTACAAACCCTAATACCGATGGTTAATCAATGAACATATTATTCAAAAGAGTAAATCCAAATGTGCCTTTATAAAAAGGTATTTATACATTAAACAGTCTTGACGTATTTGAACATGCAAATTACACTAACGATTATACATTTTTCTTAACTAACTATAAATGATACAAGAAGATACCTTTGAAGAAGTTTAACTATAAATGGTAAATAACAAATGTAGGTGTCTTAAACTAAACGTTTTAAAAAGGGGTGTTGAGATAGACAGTTAACGATACAATTTTAAAAACAGCATTGAGAGACTTGTTGACAAACAATTTTAACTATGCTTTCACAGCGACACCCACAACTGTCACTGGGAAATCCTTACACATTCCAAATGAAGAGATACGTGTCTGTGAATCGGAGTGCTCTTCATAGCGAATTTGCTGACAGTAAGTGTTCTCTGATAGACCTCTGTCTCTTGTGAAGCTCTAGTTGATATGATTAACTTAAAACACGTATGAGGTCGTACATGAGAGACCCGTCTTACACTGGTTGTAAGGAACAAAAGTAGTAACTGAAAAGGAGGAAATAAAGTATCATGCAATTACGTGTATCCTCTTTATTTTTGGTACAGTTGAGCTTTTTTATGGATGGAAAGACTAAACACATAAAGAAATATAATCCTTTATGCTTTATAGGAATCAATGATATAAAGGAACTTATATATCATCTACTATGGACATTGAATAAAGAGCAAAATATATTCTTTGCTTAAGCTAATCCTGCAATCAACAACAGCTGATATCTATGGACTAATGGTATTTATCAGAATCAACCTAAGTCTGTGGCATGATGGGTAATTGTTGTACTATTGTTCAGTATGTTATTTTAATCTGGACATAAAGGAATGTAATATTGGCGTTGTTGAGTTGCTATAAAATCATGATTATGTTCCCAAGTAAAGATAATGTTCTAAATGTTATACTGAAGCACGAAACCAATCGCTGGTAACAGTGTAATGTGTCTCTTTATTAAAAACTATTACCACTTCTATCAACTAGTATGTTACGAAGAGATATATCGTTTATTTATCGCCATTGCAAATTACAATGATATGTCTAAACAATGACATCATTAAAAACTAAACTCGATTAATAAAGTTTATGTCAACATTGGGAAATTATGAAAAGTTTCGTCAATTGGTTAAGTAAACAATTCAAAGAAGGTTAATCAGACTAAATAACTGACCAAACATGTAAATAAATTTTATGTTATTTTGGCGTTTATCTAAATACAGTTCACGCCTTCAATCCTGTTAAATATTTAATTAATCTTTAAACATACTTTTTATGATGAAAGACATTTTACACCAATGTGTGAACTTTATATTTTAAGAAATGTAAGGTAACATTAAACAGGCATGTTTATGTTGCTTAAATGAATAGGTTTCCCTCATAAAATAAGATTTCATTTTATATACTTATGCTGCTTACGGCTAAGTTAGGTACATTTACAGCTTATGTACAAGTAAGAATAGATTAATTATTTTGCGACTTGTTTAGCAAAGTAGTTATGAATTAAAAAATATCGTGCATATTATATATCAAAGCATTATTAGGACAGTCATAATTGTAAACAAGATTTTTTATTGTCCTTACTGGTATCAGAGGATCAAAGCGTCTTTATTTCCATTAGATAAAGAAGAAAAGTAGTTACCGCCTTTGGGCTTCACAGTGTTCACCCATTTCCCTGTTTCGAAAATATTTGATTGAATTACTTACAGGATGTGCATTTAAAAGTCAATATTTCCAATGAAGATCTAGGCATATCTGCATTTAAAATGCCGATTCAGAATTAGATGTCTCATAGTGACTCTAATGATGCCTTTGGAAACGTCAATTCAAAAATAGATGCATTATTATTTCTTCTTTCAATTTGACAGCCCGTATGTGTATTCATATAACTGTAACTTGCTGGTTTTGTATACATTTGGTATAGAACATGACAAAATCGAGAACCTTGTGGAATATAATACGTTAAAATTTCTGCGATTTCTCAACTAGACACTGAAGAAATGAAATCTACATATGTATAGTGTGGTTGATTGCTGATAAAAATGCAGGGTGTCACCTTCGTCATCATCAATTGTTGTGAAATCATTCCAAATGCTTCTGAACAGGGATAGCATCTCCGACTAATATATGATCTTAAGATTTCACATTTGCCTTTTTGAAAGCGTGATCATCTAGTCCAAGACGAACAGCTACATCATATAACTATAAATAGTTAAACATTCAAGAGAATTCAATGCGAAATTGATTAGATTGGATACATTGGGGATTTAAGTATAAATAGCAAATATTCTCAGACCGATCAATGGATCTTTGGGAAAGCCCATGGGTCACTTTAAGCCTTTAAAAGGATGTCATGGCTTGAGATGTTATAAATTTTACACCGATTAGTTTAGGTCATTCAGTGGAGGAAATTGTCTAGTTGAGACAAGGTATATTCTTACAAGAATTGTACCCATTGGAATCGTGAATGGAAGAGTGTCTATTACAAACAATTTAGACAATAGTTTCAAACATTTTTACAATGATAGTAAATGTAAAATATATCATCTATTGTAGTTTTGACCCTTCTCGTCTATTAAATGAAATGCTACATGTTACTATTGAAACAATGATCACATATAATAATATTTTAATATTGATAATTTTGCGACTTTGGTTGGCTCAACGTACCCTGTAAGACGGGGGCTTAACAATGATCACATATGAACTTTTCATGTCAATTATTCTGCGACTATTATTTGAACAACATATCATATCATAGTTCCTTGACTACCTCTTCATAATTACACGTGGAATCCTGTAGGTCAGAGGCAAGTTGACGTGGAATCCTGTAGGTCAGAGGCCAGTTGACGTGGAATCCTGTAGGTCAGAGGCCAGTTGACGTGGAATCCTGTAGGTCAGAGGCCAGTTGACGTGGAATCCTGTAGGTCAGAGGCCAGTTGACGTGGAATCCTGTAGGTCAGAGGCAAGTTGACGTGTAATCCTGTAGGTCAGAGGCCAGTTAACGTGGAATCCTGTAGGTCAGAGGCCAGTTGACGTGGAATCCTGTAGGTCAGAGGCCAGTTGACGTGGAATCATGTAGGTCAGAGGCCAGTTGACGTGGAATCATGTAGGTCAGAGGCCAGTTGACGTGGAATCATGTAGGTCAGAGGCCAGTTGACGTGGAATCATGTAGGTCAGAGGCCAGTTGACGTGGAATCCTGTAGGTCAGAGGCCAGTTGACGCTTCAGGCGACAGGATAACGGTTCTACAGAAACCTTTGTGACCTGCTTGACAGTGGAAATTATTTGAATCATATGCTATTGAGAGAAAAACAGATCATCCTGCTGGGTTAATTTAATTAGGTATCTGATGATACAAGATATGTTATCCTACGTTGACCTTCCAGGTTAATGATATTCTCAAGGTAATAGTAAAAACGATGCAAATCAACGTTCATTGTAATGGTTACATGATAAGAGTTCATCGGAATTTTGTATGACCTTGTAAGTCAATGTCAAAGTAACTTTGGGAGTACACTACAACATTTTAAAAAAAGCAAAGTACGCTTACAATGTAAAACTGTAGGTCTGTGATACGAAGCTTTCTTTATGTAACATAATATATGAAAACTGTATATTGAAAATGTAGTCGGTTTAACGTCAGAGAATAAACCAGAAATGAACATCTGTCCAAATTAAAGACGGTCCTGTAAACACGTGAGAGCTTAGTGTGTCAAACTATCTTAAAAAGCATGTGATGATTAAAACGCTGGAACTGTCCTGATCACCAAACATTGTTCATTGATATATGCCGAGTAGATAGCTATCGAGTGTTTGTCAGTAAATTAACAACCAAGTTGACCAGTTCACTGTGTGCCATAAAGCATTCATAGATTGCTCGGAATTGCTCTTTTTGAGTTATCATTAATTCTTATCACATCTGATGTCAAGATGTCAAGAATCGCTTCAGACAGAGAAGTAGACTTACAGAAGTCAGAATTGATAAACCCAAACATTATCACAATAGCCCAATGTATTCAGTCAACGTTACATTATGTCAAAATCTTTAGATTTCAAAAGGCAGTCAAAAGATTATTTACTGCTACATCGACTTTCTTGAGTACCAAACAAACTTGTTTCTTTCGGATAGCCGAAGCAGGATTTACATAGGGTTATATTATGTTTCTTTGAGGGCTGATACAATCTAGTGGAATTTATTTTCATCATTTAGACAAATTTGACAGATAAAAAATGTTTTTCTTATTGTTTTGTTCCTATTACTGAATCTAAACTTACATATGATGGAATAAATGCGTCTTATTCAAAGACGGTTTATAGGCGTAAATATTTCATTACCATTAAATGTAATAAACGTAAACAAAATGTATGCATATTGTCAATATGTCTTGCATGTGGATGATTGAGTGATTTATATTCATTATTAATTGAAATAAGATACTTTAATCAAATATGACAATTGAAAACAATTTAGAGAACGATGCGAAATAGTGTACAAAGTGATCGACTTAACTTATACAGAAAACAAATACATACGCAGCTCAAAGTGAGTGAGTTATTGTTTAACGCCCCTTGGGCAATATTTCAGCCATTAGCGGCGAATTTAATGAAATGAAAATGATTGCAAAAGCAAAATCTTTTACTGCACGAAGGCTGTAAAACCATCAGCAAAATATCACAGAGTTGGTTCTATAACTTATCAAATAGATTAATTGCCTTTAGATGTTCTAAAATACGGTGTTCACCGAATTGATTAAACAGTTGTGAAATTGAAACATTTGGGTAAAATGTTTCCCTTACTTGTGCAGTGTCCCAGACGCAGCTTAAAGGAAACCTTTGTGTTACTTCAGACTGAGGAGGACATCTGACTGATATATCATAGAGTACTGCTTGATATAGCTACCCACATCCTTCTTTTGTGTCGTTAGTCATCAAGAATATGAACCTTATTTCTGCGATCCTCAATAGATTTCTTCGAAAACTTCACTGAGCACAGGGGGCGGTATAGCGCAGTGGTTAGCACGTTCGGCTTCGGATCAAGAGGCCCGTGGTTCGAATCCCGCCAGGGGCTCGGCAACTTTGGCTGCAGTAGAGAACTGTTCTACACGCAGTCAGGTTTGGGTGCAATGCAACACTGAATTTCAGCGTGGTACCACCCATGGTTCGCTAGTTCCAGCCGATGCTCTCAGGTTTCACCGCAATGCATAGCCACTATAGTGTTGCGGGCTTTCTTCCTGCAATAATACTAGCAGCCGCGATATAAGTGAAATAATCTTGAAAGCGGCGTTAAACCCCAACTCACCTCACCTCACTGCGCACAGCAAGAAGTAAATTTGTTTTGGGGTTTCAATTCATGTTTAGCATGACGCATTTAGAAACATTTTACTCTTTGACCTTCTGAAGAAACCTTTAAGAAACTATGTGAAATAAAATAGTTGATATATTCAAGGATGATAATGTTTAGATTTAGACTTGTTGTTATCTGATGACGGATTTCGTCACGATAACCTGAAGCCTTATGCATTTACTTACAAGAAACACTCTCTGAATTAATTTAAAAACGTTCCGTATTTAGCATAATATAAAAAGCAATCACCAAAGTTAGTTCAAACCATAAGTGACCCATTACCTCCTTTGCTATTGCAAACTTCAATTATTTTTTCTGCAATTTTTATAAATATGGATAACAAATTGGATGGGAAAGAAGTTCGAAGTATTTCCAAAAGGGATGAAATAGTCTATAGATTAATATGATGCCAACCGTTTGTATCTTTTACAAACATCGAGAGACTTGTAAACAAACTGATCTAATTTTGCTCTTACAGTAAATCACGCTCACCAATAAATGAATAGATCTAAGAGGAAAGCATTAAATATTCCAGTCAGCATTGACTAAAGCGAAACAGTTCTGTGAATCGGAGTCTTCTTATAATCGGATTCTTCTGGCTCTAAGTGTTCTCTAGTAGACCTATGTTTCTCAGGAAGTTCCACTTGATATCATTAACTTAAAGACGAAATGAAATGGTGAACGAGAGGCCAGACGAACTGTCTGCAATAATTTTCTAAAACAGACAACAATTGGTACGGTATGGCATGCCGAATTTTTTTAATGTTTGTTGGGCCATGAAATGTCATGAAATTTTGATAGATAAGGGAATAAAAATAGTAAAAAGGTCAAAGAAACCTAATGCTATACCATCAGACTGGTCTATTATCTCGTTATAATCGAAACGTAAAAAGACCAAAGTCAAGGAACTTTGACCGAATATTTTATATTGACACTTCTGAAATTGTTAGTTTTTAGTTTTATAGTCAAATTCTATCGTTTAGATCCGTTCTTGTACTATGTATGCTATGCAAACGTGTTCCTCCTGTATGATTAATGTTCCCCAGATGACGTCAATTATCACTGCAAAAATTATTTAAGTCTCAGATATTTGGATTATCAAGAAGAAACTAGTGTCCGCATATTGGTAATGCTATTACAATAATAGAACATCACAAAAAGTTATAGAACTATCTCTTTGTAAACGTGTCTTTTTTACAGATCAGATGGTTGTCTGAATGAACCACAAATTCAAACCACTTGAAGTATGAAATATGAACTATGAGGAAATGTGCTACATGCAATCATGTACATTAAGCTCAAACTATTGTTGTTAGATAGGAACGGCCTGTTTGCTCTACATACTATTGATATGCTACAAGAAAAGCCACGTCTGATTGCATGACTTCCAAATTGTGAAGACTGATGATTAGTGACGAAGCTGAGGAAAACTCCTGAGGCAGTTTTAAAAGAAAACATTCGAGCTCTGTCGAGTAGAGGTATTTAGAAGAAGTATTACTCATCGAGTAGAGATATTTAACCGTTAACGTGTATGTATGACGTTTGTTATAATGGCCTTGGCGTCAAACGCGCTGCCTGTTTAGAAATGGATGACCGACAGATAAGGCTGCAAATTGGCGCTTGAATCACATATAATAGTCCTCTATGCTTTTTACGCCGATTCCCAAACTGCACTATACTTAAAAGCAAAGGCGTTAGATTCTAACCCGCGTTAACTTTGGTAAAATGGTGTTAAACAAATTTACACCAATTTATTAATTTGACCTTTGTTAAACTTTCATGTTTAGGTATTGTTTTATCATGTTCCATCTCTCAAACTCCTACATTGTTACCAGTGATATTTTGCTATAATATAAATTAGTTTTGGGAAGTTAAGTTGAAATATAAATTATAATTTTTTAAGGATCAGGATTGTTTTTCTAAGACAGGTTACCACCAACTTTAAGAAGAAGCAGTGCAAGTAGGACAGATAATAGAGGTGTCTTGGTGCACACAGTCCATATAGCATGTACGAAGCATACTTAAAAGAAACCGTTCAGAAGGCAAATATACTCCAAACACTCATTCTAAGAAACTGAAATCTTGTGCACAGGTAATTTGGGCATTTTGGATTGTAGATTATGTAGCGCCTTGTAAGGAGCAGAGTGTGTCCACGACCTAAAACTCTGATGCTATGAGAAGATAAAATAAAGGCTTAGGCTGAAAACTTTTATTTTTAATCTTTATTATAAACTGTTTATACCCTCGGTACATTCGGTGACTCGCCCTAACAATCTTCTTTCTTCAAAAATGAAAAAGTATGGAAAGCTAAAACAATGCGTGTAAAATCGTTACCTTATAAGGATTACAAATTGTAGACGTTGTGGCCTAGTGGCCACTAATATCAGTAATGGGAAGTCAAGCATGCAACAGGAATATTTTAAGTTTAAGTTTAACAGGTCGACGGATAAAAGCCACGCCAAAATTGAGTCGTTCTAAAACTTGCTGTCTGTCTCTTACTTTGCATATCTTCCTTCTTTTCCCTCATCCTTTCGATCCCTCTCTTCCTTCATCTGTCCACTATCTTTTCAATGGTATTAATCAACTGCTTGATTTATTGTTGAAATTCTGCTGAAGCGTCAAACTAACAATATATGAGATCTGCCCGAGATGCATGTGGGCCAAATATTATTCAACAGCTTCGTCATAATTAGTTGCCTAGGTAGTCCAACTATTCGAAAATGACTGCTACCGCACTTTGGCCTCTTTAAAGTGATGAATTGATTTGTATTGTCTACATCAGGGATTGGGGATCTACAGACAATGTAGTTAATTTAAAGCCTTCGGGAATACCACTAGGTCTACTTATTGTTAAATTGTTATCTGGTAGTGAGAATTGAGAAACGTTATACCCATTAGTTGATATTATTCAGTAGAGGCATTTGTCAAGTTCAGATTATTGGATGATCATTGGAATTATTGGGTGTTGGCTCTACAGCCATTTACACGAATTTCACTCGTGAGGAATCGTCGATTGGACGATTTATCAATTCGTTAAAATGTCGTTGATATTTTCTTATATGTTTTCAATTTGGTTGCTAATGTCTCTGGGTAATAAATTAATATTACGTTTCAATGACTCATAAAAGTTACTTGTCGACTCGATCATCCATACACTAGTCATTACATTCTTCATTATCTGATCTAAGTAAATAATGGGAAATGTTCTAGCCTCTGATACGACAAAACGTATTGAATTCTATTACTCCACTGCCATTATACAAACTTGGAAAATACACAGATGCTTGTAGAATGTTTAAAAGAAACATAATAATACATATTGCAAATAGATAGTATTTGAAAACAATGAAGAGTTTACAGTGACTTTCCGCAAAGGGTTTAGGTTCAGCTTTCACAAAATGGTTGCTCTTCTTCAATTACACGTTAGAATTCAACAAGGTTATCATAGAAGTTTGAGTGTCTCACGGTAGTTTGTCCAAAAAAGGTAGCCTTTTCGTCAACCAGATTTTTAACATCATCACAATGTCATCGCCTTGACGAGCCGGATAAGATTTCGGGTTTCGTATAAAGAAATCAACAATGAGAATGAACTTTTTTGCAAAATAAATATTAACTCGGACCGTCAGGAATAACATCGTGCTAATTTTGACTGAAACTGTGGGTTAAGAAAATCCTAGTGGATGTCTCATGTGATTTATTTATTTTTGAGGGGCATGGAACCTTTTTTGATGAACAGAAAAAAGTTCTTGTGGAAAATCAACTTCTTTATTGCACTTGACGACGTTTAAATATACTTTATCTCCGTCCGAATTCTTATTCGTTAATGCTCTTATTTCTTTCTCTTCTCTCCAAAGTCATGAGAAACTTGGTGCATGCTAAGACCTGTTGCCGTCCTTTTGCAACTTTAATTACTAAGGATTACTTTCTGCTTTCCATGAAAACAATTTTAATATAATTCATATAATTAATGTCAAAATCTATTCATTCTCATTTTAATGAGACTTGGTATGTAAATAGAACTAGTAGTGGAACGGTGCCTTTTGCTGGTTAGATTGTTCTAGGGTTTAAATCTTCTGGTGTCCATAACAACAATGTTAGCCCATTGCAGATGGAGGCAAGCTTTTTCAGCCTTTAACTTCCATCCATAACCTTTAGCTCATCTGGCCTGAAAGACCGAATGAGATTTTAGCATGGCATATGTCGTCCGTCCCTCCGTAAATCTCTCACTATTGCATCTTCTTCTCCAGAACCATCGACTCAAGAAATGTGAAATCTTGTGCTCAGACTCCTTTACTAAGAGGTTTATAATTTACACATTTGTTGACCCTGTGACCATTTATATGGCAAAACAAATATTTTCGTCTCCTTCTCCGGAAGTAAATGGACTAGAACGGTAAAACCTTGCGTACAGTTTCCGTAGCAGCTAGGTATTAAGTTCATAGCCATCACTTGACAGCTTACCGTGATGTGGTGGTATGCGTGCTTCAGACCCCGACAGCTGTGCCAATGGGAGCTTACATGCTCCTGGTAGGGGCACCCGAGCTGGACAGTTTGAAGCCCGAACAAGGTGTCTTTCTATCAAAATGCCTTTCTTTCCGTCTTTGTGTTTTGTAATAAAGTATAGTTTTGCCCTGAACTATTATAGTTAAACACTACCGTCCTCGTGCTTTAACTATAATAGTTTAGGACGGTAGTGTTCAACGATAATAGTTCAGGGCAAAACTATACTTTATTACAAAACACATTGGGGTAGAGCGAACTTTATTTCTTTTCTAAGATGCTAAAATGATCTATACAGGGACCACTCTGATTTTAATAATCTCGAAATAAAATATAGTGTTTACATTGTTCACATTAATAATCCATGAACAGGGCTAACTGTTGGCTATTCCAAGTATAGAACTCAACCCATAATTTAAAACGACATTTAGTTGGTTAAAGCTCTGGTTACTGCAGTTTTGCACTCAAACTTTTTCATTTAATCAATTTTGAATTATATTTTCTTCTTATTTTTTTTCTTTAAAAACTTGAACAAACAAATTAACACGTCTTGGTTTTTAAAAACTCTTACTTTTACAAACTCTTGTCGTGCGATTATGCAGTGCGGGCCACATTGCCCATATAAGGCTAATCACGTGGTTAACATTCAATAAAGAATTATGGGTATTGTTTGTTTTGGAAGCGTGATGGCGGACTGAATGCTGACATCGATTTTTTTTTGCTTCTGCTGCTGTTGAAGGTGATGTTTTAATCTTTTATAGAAGCAGAATGTTGGGGCTGTACATCCAGAATTATTTAATTATTAGGTTGACCGTATCACATTGAACCTGGTAGAGACAGTTGACGTGAACCAACGTCACAGTCCCACGGGGCGCCGTGACCTGACGTGAAACAACGCGGTCACTCGACAATCATTTGCTTTCCATTCTTCTTTCCGGTAGATAGAATTAAATGATTCGAAACTAGTCTCTATTAAAAGAAACATTATCGGCAAAATCGCCAATACGATAGACATTGATAGGGACAAGCCATGTTGATCGAAAGAACCGAGGTGAAAGGTTACTATCACGAGGGGGCAGCGGGGAAGAGCGGATATAACGTCATTCAATTGTTACGTCATGAAAAAACTAAACCTTTATTGTCTGATAAAGTACTTTTTCCCGATTGTTCTAACCGCTAGGCATCTTAGAAAGCATCATAAAATATGACAATGACATTAACTTTGATGATGTTTTGGTCTTTGAAAAAGGCATTTGTCTCAGTTCTCAGTGGAAATTGAACATCTATATTACATGTCAAGCTAACATCATGAATTTAGTTGGCCAGGCATTCAGGTGCCGCTGATTGCAAAACTCAACTTTTGTGCAAATCAGGCATCTACATTTCCAGACCGAGAGATGCTCGTAGAACGAAATGGATTTTTAGGAATTATAAAAATCAAATCATTGATTCGTTCCCTTTGCATTGTGCGGTTGTTACTTGTCACTTTTCTGACGGAATCCTGTAGAGATCTGTGTCCACAGGAAGTTCTGTAAGTTCGAACTTCGCTTTCCTGAGAATTATGCGAAGGACATACCGAAAACCTGAATATTTCCAAATGCAGCCCTCCATCGCTCATCTGCACGTGCAGAAACAGTGCTTTATCAATGCGTCATTTCCTGTTCAAAGTTATACAGACACGGATGTCTACATGATTGTGTCAGATCATAGGTTAGTGACAAGAGATGAACAAATCTAATTTCATTGAAATGGTTATACAAGAGAGGTGTAAATGTCTTAATCACACATCGAGAGAATAAAAGAGCTGTTCACATGTTTTAGGGAAATCTGCAACAAGATCACAACAACGTGGAGAAGACTTTTCTTGGAGAAGTAGCACGTACATGCACAAACGAATTTCAAAGTGTCTGTTGGAATGCAAACTGAATGACGGATTCAATGTTTAGGACAATACAGAATGGACGTAATCTCTCTAATCGAGGATTATAACACC
This sequence comes from Phorcus lineatus, assembly GCA_921293015.1. NCBI lineage: Eukaryota > Metazoa > Mollusca > Gastropoda > Trochida > Trochidae > Phorcus > Phorcus lineatus. The sequence goes on from OV121084.1 coordinate 849,105, forward strand.
TCCTTAACAATTCAATTCGAGTGAAAGCGTTAACATATACCCTTAAATAACCCTTTCATATAAAGTTAAATAACTTCCAAACGTGCATACCAACATTACTACACAATGTCACTACATCTGTATTTAAATTAAGAGATAAAAGATTATTATTACTGCGTTTCATTAGCCAAATTTCACCAAACCAATAACCAAATAGTAACAAAGTTACATTTAAAGCCCAACAAGACTTGTGATTTTCAACCATTTGATGTTGGTAATATTTTGCGAAAGCAACCTTAACCAAATTTTATCATCTTAACAAAGTGAGAAACTTTGAAATTAGATCTACCTATAACACCATGTTGATTGCAGTATCTCTGATTAGCGATATTATCAACTTAACAAACGATGTAAAGTCTTTTCAGACAATGGGGGATTAACATGTTAAGATTTGGTGACACTGGGGCCTCTAATGAGGCCTAAGGCTCCTAATACAAATCACCCGTCCAACAATGATTTTTTATAATGTCAAGGACGCTGATTAGTATTTGTGGTTGTTAACACGTTTACAGCGACTGTGCTTATAATCCTTTGAAAAACGTTATTTTGTACATGTTTTCGTGAAAACCTATGGTTCACTCTCTATCAACCTTTACGAATTTTTTTTATCCCGCTACATCAGCGTAATCCGCTGATCGAGCTTTTTCCATAGACCCTGATCTCATTCAAGCCACAACCCTCGTATCGCTAGCTATCTAACCAGCCAATGAGACGACTCGCAAAAACGGCACAACCCGTATGGAAACAGCCGTTGAGTTCAAGCTAGTAGCTTTAATCGCCTTAATTGACGACATTTCATTGGTTTCAAAAAGAACAGGTGAGCACAGCCACGACTATCAAACCGCGCCAACCGTACGATGGATTTGGCCCGAATGAGATCAGGGTATATGGAAGGAGCTTGATCAGCGCTATCAATTACGCTGATGTAGCAGGATGCGCATTTTTATCAGTGATCTCCATCCCTCTCAGAAAGTTAACGAGGACGACTTTGACCTCTTCTACATTCAACTTTTCCCAATAACGATGATGCTTCGTAACACGTAAACACGGTTTACACTTGTACCGAGATCATACAAGTTTACAAATTTTCCTCAATGAACAATTCTTTGACCTTCAACAAGTGACTCAAAATTATGACATTATGAACAAAGCAATCTCAAGTATTCCAGTTTTGTGACAGGAACAAGGAGGTTTAAGCAGTCAATGTAAGGTTATGAAGTTCAGATGAGGTACATTTGTTCAAGCACTTGTTTTCCGATCTTACAAGGCTCATGCGATCAAGTGAAATGAGTTGTAAATAATGAAGATCACACGCCTCATGTAAAGGAGGGCCAATCAATAACGGTAATATAACAAGGACATGACCAAATAAGAATAATTCTTCAATACAAGATTAGCCCTCCTGCGGTTTTCAAAATGCTACTTAAGGTTGAGTATTAAGTGCAAACTCATTACAGCCTTAACCTTTCGTATAGGATAGTATGTGAATTTTTAGATTTAAAAAAACCCCATTTTTTAAAGCAAAATTTGACATTAAAACAATATGTTTCTCTCTGTAAATGGAATTTCTGAATACATAATGACGTAGGATGCAGTTTTGGCAAAATATAACTTGGCTATAACGTTTGATAGTGTTTTATTAGAAGTAGAAATTCAAAGTAGAAATGCCAACAACTCGGAGTAAGAATTCAAATTCACTGATTAATATAAGCAGGATGGAAGATATGAGACAATTGTGAAAAGAGTTTTAAATGATTAACTTCATTAATCTTTAGCGTTTCAGGGCATTATTCGAATGTTTAAATTTGGAAATTGATTTCTCTCTTTTATTGTCCAGTAAACATAAGTAGCGTAAACTTAGATTGAGTTAAATTACCCTCGTGAAGTTAGTACCTCTTTATGTTACACACAGCCTGGGAATGTATCGCAACGCCTTTGCAAAAATATATTTATGTTATTTTCTAGACGGAAGCCATTCAAATGTTTTCATCATTGTAAGGTAAATGACGGCGTCTTTACAATGGAGACGGTTGTAAAGCAGGGACTTCAGTTAATGTGTCTACCTGCCATCAACAGATTCATACAAACATTAAGTGATTTCATCCAAAATATGATAGGCCAGATAGCTTTTCCTTTAACGCAAGTTTTTTTGCGGGAAATATGAGTTGTTAATTTTTTTATGTCACTACATTTTCTTAACTTTAAATTACATTGTTTTTCAGTTGAGTTGTCATTTTCAGTTCTTAGTAATGGGTGGAATCTGTATCACTAAAACATTGCTATTCGGTTTCATAGAAATCATCCATTGTTTAAAACCCTAATGCTTTGTAAAATCTTAGATGTTTTATGTGCAAGCAGGCTGGAATCTAAATTACTTATAATGTCATTTAGGCGTTAATATTAATACATGTGAAGACTCGCATCCAGCGGCACAACCCGGATGGAAAAATCTGTTGAGTTCAAGATAGAAGATGCAAGCCCCTTTGCCAACGACAGTTCATTGACTGAAAAAAACCCAGTGAGCACAGTCACAAATATCAAGCCGCCAGCAATACATGGGATAAGGCCAGGAAGATATCAGGGTATTGGGAAGGAGCTCACCTGATTCAAATACGCAGATGAAACAGGATGCATATCTATTCTGCAAGATGCGATGAAGTCAAAGTCAAAAATATTTTAATCGAACATTTATAGTCCATTTCATTTGCTCTGATGGCTCCAGCACCTAAATTGAACTGCGAAACGCATTCACGTGTTGCTCGCCTTCACCATGACGTTATATATAAAAGTTGACATAGCCAGGTTAACAATCAAATCAGTTTTGATATGTTATACCAGGGTAAAACATACATAGACTAAAATAACACCAAAATGCATTTTTAGTGGGTGGGATAGTGCAGTGGTTAGCGCATTCGTCTTCGCTATCAAAAGGTCCGTGGTTCGAACCCTACAGGGCCAAGGCACTTCCAACTTTGTCTGCAGAAGAGAAGTGTTCATTAAGGTTTGTGTGCAATGCAGTATATCAAAGCAGATTTTCTAACCTCTAACTAATAGTTGAAAATAATATATTTCTGTTTCATTCCAAAGGTCCTGATGAGGATGGTTAAAGAGGATGTCAGAATTGTATCGAACCAAAGTTATGATCCAATAAAAATGATGACATGTTTTCTTCATGAAATAAATCAAGAGATACCTATCACCTCCCCCTAAGCCGGTATTAACCGCTATTGAAGTATTCACAGTATAAACAGATCAATCATTGCACTATATAGAGATACCATGTGTGACTTAAGATTTATTTATTTATTTCTGCATTCCTCCTACGATTATCTATGACAGAAATAATATTAGCGCATAACCGATATACATGAATTTCATCTATTGAGAGCTGTCCATTAATGTATGCGTATGGACATCCAAGTTAAAGAGCTAAACATGATCTGAATACACATTATAAATGATATTGGTGTCTGTAAGAATATTCAGGCTGATAATAATTCACTTCTAGGCAATAATGGCAATTATTCATTAACCAGGCACAAGCTTTTCGCCTTGGTGCTAACACAGATGGCTCTAACGTTGTGAGTGAGTGTGTTGTCGATCATAGCGTTTTATAACATATTTCAGCTATTAAACACTTGGATGAAAATCACCAGAAAGAGAGTGGACAGATCAGGGAGAAAGGGATTGAAAGGACGAGGGAGAAGTCGGAAAGAAAGACATAGGGAGAGAAAGACAGCTGGTTTCAAAGGGGTACAGAGTTTGTTGACTGAGTTGAAAGTGTCAACTTCATAAATGGTGTTATTTTAACGATGAGGTAAGTGTTGTTTCAGAAAATCAGAAAACTAATGCTAATTGACAAAATTCAGTAAAGTAACAATTAACGGGTAAAAGTCATGATTTGTACTCGAAAACCGGACCTTTGTGCAAATGATTCAAACGTAATTATGGAAACATTTTTACAGCAGACACAATAACAAACATAGGTTGATAGTGTTGTTAAGGTCATTTAACTAATAGACATGTGCATTGGTGCAATGCTACACTAAATGTCAGTGCCGATGCTCGCAGGTTTCGCCGAAATGCAATAGCCACAATGGTATTGATGGCAGGCGGGATATGAGTGAAATGTTTTAGAAAGCGGCGTTTTCCCCTGAATCACCTCACCTCACCTCACCTACATACAGAACTTCCAAGACATTAAGATTTTGTGGTTTGAAAGACAACAACAAATACAGCAATATAATACATATTAGAATTCATTTCTGAGATGGTTAAACAAGGAACGCAGGTTGATAAACGTATCGGCGTATGTAATGTTCACTAAAACCTATCTACAGTACCATAGATTCTAATAATGAATGTAATGTTAATGGTGTCATACTTTAAGAGTTCATCTTCTTTATCTTGTCCTCCTCTTGTGTGAGAACTTGCCAGCTGTACCTGCAATAACCACACTGGAATACGTTAATCGATGAACAGAGCTAATAAAGAGTGAACCAGACTGAAGTGTAGAAAAATAGAAACTTGAAGATACTCAGATGCGTGCCTTGGGAATATGTTAAAATTGGAATATATGTGTTTAACAGAATTTTTTAATGATGTGATCAAATTTATGTGAAATTAGTTAGCTTTAATTTTCACATATTGAATCGTTTCTGACAAAATTACTTTTTGGCAGAAAGTAACACCATTACAAACAGTTACTATCTCCCAACTCGAGGCTGTCCTTTTTCTATTTTTAAAAAAAACTTCGATTTTAATATTACTTGTGAGTTATTATTATTCATTACCCGTGAGAGTTTCATTGCTGATCTTCAATAATGCATTTTCTGAATGTATGAAGATTTATCAAGAAAATCACTGAAATATTGTTCAAAGCACGTTAAACCCCAACTCACTCACACTCACTCATTATTTCATGCACGTGTATTATAAGGATAATTTGCATATGGGTAACCTTATAACAATTCTTGTGGAACAGTATTTTCCGGACACATGTATCCAATAACAAACCCTCAGATGTTAGCTGGAGATTGCTTCTACCCACTCTCAGCAAACCATTGCTGTAGAAACTGCCCACTGGAACAGTGGAGTAGACCCTTATAGACGCTCCTGGCTGGAAGAGAGAAGTGGAAGTCAATGATATTTTAACCACCGGAAGATGGTCCGCCAGGTAATCACTGCATGATTGTTACCTTTGGGGATTGCGTGGGAGACACTGTCCAAGAACAAAGGACGTTGATCAGGAGCTTCTTACTGTCATGTCCAGAATAAATAAACAGATGACCTCCATGTCCAGGGGCAGAAGGGGCACTTAGGTAAAAGAGAGCAGGCGAGAGGTTTTTGCACTTTTATGTTCATGTTTCAGGCAATTTGATCTATTTTAGAGAATGACGAAATTAGGAGAGACCAAAAATATGACGCCCTTCGAAGAATTTTGAAATTTGAAAATAAAACAAATTTAGAAATGCTGAATTTGGGTACATTTACGTTGCTAATATGCTTCATGAATGGCTTTTGGGATTACTGTGAGACGCTTTCTTTAACGTCATTAATTCGTGTTGGATACAATGACAGAAACCGTTTATCAAATATCTACATACTAATTGAAAAGTGTGATTCTTCAGACATGATTTAGCGATCCGGCTGTTTTTGTACTGACTGAAAGTTGCTACATCTCTGAAGTTATGAGACATTGATTGATGTTTGAATCGATTCCACATTACAGCATAAATACTTGAAAGTATTGAATAATGAAAGTACAATAGTATGTCTTATTACCTCTCAACTAAAGTCTCTATTGATAAATACCTGTGCATACCCGCACTTTATAACCATTCATATACTTCTTTAATAGAAATAGTATCACACATTTTATTCTATGTTGTTGTTTCTTGTTTTTTGTTGTTTTTTCTGTGGCTTGAGTAGATATTCAGGACATAATTGTTTTCTTTGTGTTGTATTTTCCTAATCTTTTCTTCCCTTTTGTTCGAAAAGTTTAATTTAGTTTTTCACCAAGAATGCAATCTCTTAACAATATTGTTATTACGGCTTATCGGCTTACTAAATTGAATAATTGAAAAAAAGTTATGAAAGAACACATTACATTGTGTTGTTTCCATGTAATGCTTAAAATCGACTATATCTCCTATATATCGACCCACTATTAAAACTTGCTGGGAAATATAAGGCTTGCTGGTAAATATAAGGAACAAACCATTTACTCATCATATCTTCAATAAATGCATTTAAATATATAAGTGTCTCGAAATATGATATCTACACACATTTAAGCAAATGATTTAAATCCCTTTTTAATGAGGGAAAGAACCACGAATGAAGAAGTAGAATATTAATTTTCTAAATCTTTGACTTACCATTTGAAAGGTCATATCTATGAATCATAACTTAATGGAACATTAATTATCTTTATCACTTAAAGAACACGGTCGTCATGATCACATGAGATAAAAACAGGCACAATTTAAATGAACACAATCGGTTTCAGAAGTTCTACTATTATTAAAAAAAAGTTGGCAAAACGTAGTCATTTCAGACGACCAGTTTAACCTAGATTTATGCATTTTATTTGCGTATATTTCTATTACATGTTATACACATAAGGATGTCAAAACAATGTAAATTACGTTCTTAACAGAACATGATATCAAGATGCACTTACATATCTGAATTTCGATCCGTTGTTGTTGCATAAACTCTGATTACTATTGTATTCTCAACCATACTGGTTGTTGCTTTTTCATTAGAGATATGTTTTTGTTTGATATGTTGGGGTTGACATTAGATAATGTTTAATGTTAAGTATGACGATATAAATAAAATGAAAAGGGATTTGCAATTATGCAACATTGGTATTGGAATAAACGAGTAATAGGAATCGTCATATAAAGCATGGCACTGTCATAACATAACAAAGTTTTCTTCATTTCTCTGTCGCGTTTGTGTCATTTGTCTAACCATTTGGTTGTTTTGAATATAGCAGAAAGTCAAATGTCAATGTATCGTGTATGAAATACATACCAAAGCGTAAGGTTATATTGTGTAACATAATATTTTCAATTGCAAAAAAAATCTACAAATGCTTAAAATGTAAAACTAGTATTATATATGTTGCTCCTAATTCTTCTATTATTAAGACCCTCGTTTTCTATGATAAATCTTTGCAAACCTGCTGTAATCGATCTCAACATGCCTGTTTCTGGCTTAAACAGTGATGAGGTAGAAACTGGTTGTTTTATCTCGGGTGAAAAAGTTCTATTGTTGATATCGGATGTTAAATTGCTGATAAGGTAAGGGAAAACAGACATACACAGAAAAGCAAGAAAAGAAAAGCACACAGAAACTAAAGATAGCAGGTTAAAAATTAAATAAATATTTGGTATGTCTCGTGTTTCACTATCTCGTCTAATATCAAACACTGCCATCTATATTTTTTGAAGCTTCTTGTCTGAACCAACAGCAACTGTCAGTAAGTTCAAAGATCAATTTATTTTACGAGGTAATATTGCAAAGAGTGCTTGAGCATTTAAAACATTATTACTGTTAGCTATTATAATATGAACGATTATTAATTGGCATCTCTAAACACAGTTCCTTAAAACACATACACAGACTAACATTAACAGAATTAACATTAATTGAACCTCAGTGTTACTTTCACATATTTCATTCAATTCAAGTTTGTTAACCGTATGTTAAATTAAAAGCTGTGTTATCTTCAAAACAAAGGAGGGTCAGTATCACTTGCTATATTTTTCCATTTATGATGTCACAGAGTAATTGTTCGTGAGGACTATGTGTAAAGCTACATGGCTATCTGGATTTTTGTCATTTTTTGAAAATGCAGCCTTAACCTTTAATCTCGAGCAAAACGTAGAAAAAGGAACATTAGGAATTAAGCCCTAGTCATCATAATTGTCGATTTGTAAGTACTTCATCATATTTCTGTGGATGGTTTATTTGATAAAAACCCGATCCACCCTGGACAAAATGGGACTATTAAGGGTTGCGTTCTTGTCCCACACTGATACATAAGTTGAGAGACAATGTCACCTGAGGAAAAGATTTTGTTCAAAATACGCTTGTGTTTACACAGCAGCAATTGTGTATCTGATACGCTTGTGTTAAGGTGACCTAGCAACAATTCAGTCTACTTGGGTTGCACATGCGCGCCCTTTAGATGGACACATTATCATTCTCACTGTCTAATCGATTCATACCGATGTTAGCAGACCAATAAAATATGTCATCACCTTTAATCACATCACTTAAGCCAATGACTGTATAGGGGTTCTCAATTTAACTGATCCTTAAAACTTAACACTGAAGTATTAACAACACATTTTCTGTATTTAAGAATACATCCCCTTACTCCAGACGTTGCAATAGTGCATTACCTTCTTATATTTAAGAGTTTGACCTGAAAAGCAATACAGAAACGAGGATTGAGATGATCATTCTATTTGTTAACAAGCTCTTTAACGAATCCCTTCTCACAGAAATTAGTTAGTACAAGAGAACGCTGCAACCAAAAAGACGCAGCTGGAATGAAACCAGGTTAACGCGATGCGACAGTATCTTTGACACATACTGGTGTCTGTTCAGCCAAATGAATGAAATTCTCAATGGATCTCAGTGGTGTCCTGTGTTTGGAAGATGTTCCACAAAAGTGCATGAAAGAAACCAGATAAAAAAAATCTCAACTTTTTCAAAAATGTTTTTATTCCTTATATCTCACATCTTGATACATCATTAAAGGCATTTAGACTGCTACTTATGAAAACAAGTGTTTTCATGAAAGTATATAAGACAAAAGAAAACAAGAAAAAAAATTAAATAAATTAAGGAGAAAATATATGAATCACTCAATGAAAGATACTCATTCATTCTCCATTGTGTAACTACTCCATATCAAGTTTTAAATACATTGCCCATTTTCCAACAGTTTAATAATAATAATAATAAGTGCATTTACAAAGCGCCAAACTCCATTCACTTGGTGAATGCTCATAGCGCTAACAAAATGTAATAAATTTACAATATTTGATTGTCTCAATCTCAAGTTTCTTTGTAGAATTTCTTGAACAGGTATGTCTTAAGAGTATTTTTAAAGCTGCTGAGATTATCAATGTTTTTCATATCAAAAGGCAGTTCATTCCACAATGTTGCAGCATTGAAAGAGAATGATCGCTTGCCAAACCATCGAAGTTTTGCTTTTGGTACAGAGAGGAGACAGAAATCTGAAGATCGAAGCTGGCGTGCTGGTGTGTAATGGTTTGAGAGTTCAGACAAATAGGCAGGTGCAGAACAGTATAGCATTGATAAGCTAAAGACAGAATTGTGTACTCATCTTGGCTTGACTCATTTAGACTTATTCCAATATCTGATTTTTCTATAGTGTAATAATACTTTAATTCTTTCATGCGTGATAATTTTGGTTTTATCTTCTTATCAACTTACATTTGTAAATATGGTATGAGGCTTAAAGTAAAGATCCGATGAAATTTAAGAAAATTTACCTTGACAAAGACATGAGAAAACTATTCAAGGGACAAAAATCATTGAACAAGCAGGATTTATTTAGAATCTTAGGTTCATGGAACATTTTATTATTTAGAGATTTGCCATCAATAAGTATATTTCTATTATACAGTAGAGGTTCTCTAATATAAGTACATGGTTTAGTATTGTAGCTGTATATTGCAAAAGCATTCATCGTTCACTGTTTTTAATGTTTGTAAAAGTTTCAGTGGAAATTCATTGCCAAAGATTAAAAAGTTTAAATATTGTGGACATTCTTTTTAAAAAAGATCTTTCCACTTCCTATAATTATCATTAGAGAGCAACTTCCTTATCCATGTAATTTTCAGAGCATCAATGTAAGCATATATATATCAATCATTCCGAGGCCTCCCTCTGTCAGGTTTGTGGTCCCAGAGAAAGCAAAATAAAATGTTCAACTTTTTAGCTCATCAGGTCTGAAAGACCCGATGGGCTTATGGCATGGCATGGCGTCCGGCGTCCGTCCATCCATCCGTCCGTCCGTCCATAAACTTTTCACTTTTTCGACTTCTTCTCCAGAACCAATGACTCTAGAGAGCTGAAATTTAATGTGCATACTCCTTGGCAAATGGGGATTCTAAATTGTAGATTTCGTGACCCCATGACCCCAAATGGGGTCACAAGGGTCAAAACCTTAAAAATCTATTTTAATCTTCATCTCCAGTTCCAAAAGGTCCAGAGAGCTGAAAAGTTGTGTGTATACTTCTTGGCCAATGGAGATTCTAAATTGTAGATTTTGTGACACCATGACCCCAAATGAGGTCAGAGGGGTCAAAACATGAAAAACCTATTTTCATCTTCTTCTCCAGTTCCAAAAGGTCCAGAGAGCTGAATAGTTGTGTGTAGACTCCTTGGCCAAGGGGGATTCTAAATTGCAGGTTTGGTGACCCCATGACCCCAAATGGGGTCACAGGGGTCAAAACCTTAAAAACCTATTTTCATCTTCTTGTCCAGTTCCAAAAGGTCCAGAGAGCTGAATATATAGTTGTGTGTAGACTCCTTGGCCAAGGGGGATTCTAAATTGCAGGTTTGGTGACACCATGACCCCAAATGGGGTCACAGGGGTCAAAACCTAAAAAACCTAATTTCATCTTTTTCCCTAGTTCCAAAAGGTCTAGAGAGCTGAAAAGGTGTGTGTAGACTCCTTGGCCAAGGGGGATTCTAAATTATAGGTTTGGTGACCCCATGACCTCAAATGGGGTCACAGGGGTCAAAACCTAAAAAACCTAATTTCATCTTTTTCCCTAGTTCCAAAAGGTCTAGAGAGCTGAAAAGGTGTGTGTAGACTCCTTGGCCAAGGGGGATTCTAAATTGTAGGTTTGGTGACCCCATGACCCCAAATGCTATCACAGGGGTCAAAACCTTGAAATCCTAATTTCATCTTTTTCCCCGAGTTCCAAAAGGTCTACAGAGCTGAAAAATTGTGTGAAGACTCCTTGGACACTGGGGATTCTAAATTGTAGGTTTGGTGACCCCATGACCCCAAATGGGGTCACAGGGGTCAAAACCTTAAAATCCTACTTTCATCTTCTTTTCCAGTTCCAAAAGGTCTTGATAGCTTAATAGTTGTGTGTAGACTCCTTGGACAATGGGGATTCTGAATTGTAGGTTTGGTGACCCCTTGACCCCAAATGGGCAATGGGCCTTTTTTATTTGATTGTGAATAACTTTTAAGAAATACATTGTTGTTTTCTTTCCTAGACAAAATTGGTCTGACATAAGGACGGACTAAATAATTTTACAGCCCGTCCTCAAACAAAGTTACCAGTCTCGGACGTTGGGACAGGCCATCTTTCCTACACTGCCCATGACCCCATGGTCTAAACCCAAACACCTATTTCTATCAAAAGTCTGATGAGCTACAGAGCCCATGGCTCTATTTTTGAGGACATCTGTTGGTGGGTTAGGAAGAGTCAATAACAACAATTTTAATTCTGAAATGAACAATGACTTTATAAAGCAATATTTCCTAGAGGAGTTACGTTTCTTGTCACCCATCTCTTTATAATTTCTTCTATTTCATAGATTTTACTTTCAAAATTAAGTTTAATCATCTTGTTACAATCAACTGAAAAAATATGAAATACATTTGTGGCTTTGATTGAGATGTTACATAAGGAATAAAGAGACTATAAAAAATTATGTGTTTCAAGATCAAATCCTTTTCTCGTGTCTGATAGGCTATATGATGACTTAAATGATAACAATTTATGTCAAAATATTTTTATCAAGGTCTATTACAGTCATATATTGACAGAAAGTACATACAATTACAGCGTATTTGAATTAGTAGGATGTAAGTCTTGAAAGGCATTCAGTAGTTAAGTGATGCATGTAAAAACATCTGTATAAAAACTTTCCTTATTGTGGAATTCATGACGTTTCGGATATGTGCTTACTGATTAATCAGATGGGATTTTTTAGGGATAACAAAATTGCGTATATCTATATACCATAGCAGATAACAGCATGTAAACAATAGTGATGAAATATGAACTTAATTGATTTACTAAACATCAATAATTTTGTACAAAGTTTCAATCTTGACAAATGTTTGATGAATATGTATTGAAACCTCAGTCTAAAAAAGTTAAAAGTTTGCATGAAATATATGTAAAGAAAGGAGAAGGCCTTCATCGGTGTTCTTATATTATGTTCTTAAATATTACCAGAGTTTTGTTAAATTTCAAATCGAAAGTTTGAATATTCTCGCCATGAATCGTACTTCTTCAGAGAAACTAACATTTATAACAGGTTCAATAAATTATTGTAACATGAATTTATAATACTTTCTCGGATAAACGCATATCTTCACTAGGGCAAACAAATGTGATTAAAAAGATCATCCTTTGGGCAGTTGGATATTAGTAACCCCTAAACAAATCTTATTACACAGTATTTTCTTGACACATGTATCCAATAACAAACCCCCGGTCGTTATCTGGGGATTTAAGCTTCTCACTCACACCAAACCACTTTCATGGAGACTGACCACTGGAACAGCTGAGTGGGTGATAAGGTAATAGCATCCTTTGACCACCGGAAGATGGTTCGTCAATTACATTTGTTAGCTTCAGGGATTGTGTAGGAGACACTGCCCAAGAACAAAGGACACCTGATTTGGAGCTCCTTACTGTCCAAGTACAAAGGACACCTGATCAGGAGCTGTTTACTGTCAGGTCATGAACATAATGAACAGATGACCTTCAATTAGGGTTAGGACATTTAAGCAAGGGGATGGGGATATGGTAGTTGCGGGAATCGATGTGGTATGGGGGCTGGAGCTGGGCGACAACTGCAACAAGAATTGATTTACTTTACTATCTCTGTACTTTAACCTTGTACAAATCACCTCATCACAACTCTGCTAAATCAGCGTATACGAATCCGCACTCGCTCCGTCCTAATACCCTGATCTCTATCGGCCCAAATGCCACGTATGGCTGGCGGCTTGATATTCGTGGCTATGATCACCTGTTATTTTTTCAGCCAATAAAATGAAGGAGCTTGCAGCTACGAGCTTGAACTCAACGGATTTTTCCATCCCGATTGTGCCGCTGTAGCTGAAATTCGCGTCGTCTCATTGCCTGGTTAGATAGCTAGCGAAACGAGGCTTTTGGCTTGAAAGAGATGGCTTAATTCTTACTTATTCAGGACAAGGCAAATTTCAAAAAAATTAAAAGCTACGGGGGCAAATGCAAACTGTTGTAGTGATTTAACATTAACTATCATTAATGAAAAACAATCAAATCGATATCGTTCTTTAAAATATCGATGTCACTTAGAACTCAAAATGTGATATAAACTCGCTCACTCACCCTAAATACATGAATATTTCAAATAAAACACACATCAACTCTGCTACAGCAAATAATTTCTTGCAGAGTTGTTAAGCAAAATGATAACTGTAGAAAAGAAAATTTAAATGTACCATTATAATCACAAGTCATATGTCATAATGGAATACATTTTCGTAGTAAAACACAGAAAAAAAGATGTATAAAAAACACCTTTTGAAATAATTTTTTGCTTTTTTATATATCTCAAACACACATAATACAAACTATACAGATTTCTTCCATTAGTGATTTAAAATGTCTTTTCAAGAAACCAGCGGAAAGCTGGATCACTGATAACGTCAGCTGCAGACAAGCCGTCGGCTCAGAACAATCATTTTGACTTAATTTTTATTGATAGAGATTTCATCTTGCTATACCGGGGATTGCTTATATAAACACCCACGCAATTTGAAGAGGAGGCCTTTTGTCTTTCAACGTCATTTCTCAAAGTTTGAAGAAAGAAATTGACAAGACTGGTCTTGATATAAGGAAATATGATGCCATACATGTCTTTGTATGTTGATGAAAACACTGATGTTGATATGGAGCATGAGCTGTTTCTAGAGCAAAGTAAAGTCATTTAAGAATGTACCTTTTGCTGTATAATCTTACCTCAATCTCCACCACTTTTGTGTCAATAGAATTGCATAACTTTAGATGATAAAGTTTTTTATCTATCAGTTTTTTTTGAAAACCAGAGAGTGAAATGTATATGGAAGATTCCTATGAAATGCGTATAAAAATAATATGTGAAAGAATACCAAAGAGGTTTTCATCTCATTATTGAGATCTACATTATGTCTAATGTGCAACCTGCATAAAATAGTAAATATTGTTTTATACATGTACATGTAGCTCCAAATTCTTTGTTATCAAAATCATCAATCAGGATTAATGTACACAATCCTGTTGCAATCGACATCGGCATGTCCCTGACAACGTGAGCTTAAACAGATGGAATTAGGTGGAAACTGATTATTTTACCTGAAATGAAACACATTTATTAATAGTATCGATCAACGGATATTATTAGGAAAATGGTCCAGAAGTGAGTAATAATAGAAAATATTTTGCTAAGGATAGAGAATATGTTTGCCCTGATTCAGAGTTATCAGATTTTCATCTGTTTTTCAGCAATTGACAGCTAGGATTTAAGTTACACATAAAGGTAATTAAATTACTACTAGTCAGATACATGTTTAAATTAAGCAATATTTCCTTAAAAATGAATCACATTTACCATGATCTAATATTTAGTTTTAGTAGAAAGTCCTTTTGACTTGAGTTCTTCTTTTTTCTAAAGCATTTTCCTTTGCAATTCCTATCAGAAGAAAAAATCTATATCGCATAATAACAATAATTCTGCACATCGCAATAATCACTAATGCATTTCAAGGTTATCACAAGGAATATTTATTCAGATCCGGTCCTTATTTGCATTGCTCCTTAATAATAAGTTATCTTTACTTTAAGTTTACTGATATACTTGAATGCAACCATTTTGTATAGTGTAACAAACTTGGGAGGGGCACTAGGTAAGGAGGCCTCGAGGTCGGAGTAAGAGCGGGGTTGAGTGGCAGTGAGAGGGACCTGCGCTAGAGACACTTTAATTTCTGTCTTTTATCGAACGCAATTTCAACTTCTCTATAGAAATTTAATTTTCTGTCTCTTCAAAGTCTAACCCTCCTGCATCCTGAACCATAATCGGGGCCACAGGGTTGAGCCACCTGCCGTATTTTGGAATTCTTCGTTGACACAATAATTCACGAATGCTAAAATTTAAAATTCAATGGGGATTTTGAATGGTTTACAAGATTACACTGAGCATTTTATAGGAGACACAGACGTGAAATAAAACTGCTTTTGAGGGAAAGCACGAGAATGGAAACTTTCTTCAATTTGTTACAGATCATTAAACACGTTTTAAAGCCATTCCTCTTCTCCTTTGATAATAATGGTATCCCAAATTCCATTAGATTCTTATTGCTATATCATTTGATGTGGTTTGTTTTTGCCCATGAAACACACATCTTTAATCATGAAATTATTAAATTATTGAAAGTTTTAAAGCTTTTCTCGTTTTAGTTGGCTATATCAATATGACCATTGTTGATAATATTATCTCTGAAAAAATGTAACAGGACATAGTGATTTATGCCAAACTTTCTCTTTGTTATTCTTGCATATAACTTGGATTATGTTTAATAAAACCATGATCATGTTTCACTCACAGCTAAAGGTAGTGAGATTTTAAACTGGTTTATCTACTCAAATCACAAACACAGATTGTTAACTTTTCACAATCTTCAGCTAGAAAAGCGATAAGGAAAACTATACCTTTTCAGTTTAAGTAATTAAGGATTAGTTAATGATACCATATCATAGTGACAAAAGATAACTTGGAGAATTGCTCGTAACTTTGAGTGATAGTATTAATGTTTGCATTGTCTATTACGCGATAGGAGTGCATTGATACACAGTAAGCGTAAAGTTTCAATCTGGCCAATCAGATACAAGCAAAGATCTCAATGGAAGAGTGCATATCTAACATCAGTATCTGGATGAAAAAGACTAAACTGAAACTAAACTCTTAGTCCAGGCAATATACAGCTACACCTTCAACAAATTGCAATAAAAACAAAAACGTGCTAAAACCCATCCCTTATCGTGTATGTAAAACATATCAAAAGTATAGGAAAATATAATTAACGAAAATATCCGTAAACAAGAATTTTAAAAATCCCAAATAACATACATCGTCATTATCCAAATGTGACCCTTACAAGCTGCCGTACTCGACGTCAACGTAAACAAGATGGACGTAAAGGTTATTTTGCGCGTTTGTTTCCATTGGAATTTGGATGAATTGGTGAGTATTTGGACTATTTTCCAGTTCTAATGATAAGTTTTTTTCTAGGATAGATATCTTTTCTCAAAAACATCGGCAGGGAAGGGTTTTGTTTTGCTTGACAGAATTAAGATAGCTTTTATCAAAAGAGTTCTTCACGTTAGATTTGACACAGCAGAGAAAACAGCGACCGGGTGAGCGTTGTTATGTTTCTGCTAATTTTGTGACAGGTTTTGGACTTTATGCGTTCAAGACTAAATAACTTCCAATTTCCGAAATGATGTCTAACAAAATAAGAACAGGTCAATACAAAAAAATATTTTTATAACATATGGGAAGATCTGTCAAAATTTTAAAACTATGGAAGGACATAATGGTCAAAATATTTTCCGATTTTCTAACTAATTTGCGAATGAAAACAATAATTTATTGTATTTTTGTATACTTATGATTATATACCATTTAACTAATACCAAATTTTGTTTTCCTTAAACAGATAACATCGTAATATTGTTGAGGGACAGAATATTAAGCAAGATGCTTCATGCAGGTTCATTTAAGGTAAGTCCAAAAATCATAGAAAGTAATTGTTTGTGTGATTTTAAAACTGCATCCACAATGCAACTGTTTTATTTGAACTTGAATCTATTTTGTATAATAATGATTATGGCCAAACCATGAAATTTAAATAATTATTAAAAATTATCAAAATATAAAAAAAAATTAACTGGAAATATTTTTAAAAAAATTAGTTTTTGCTAAAAGAAACCTTTTTTTGGAATGGCAGAATGCAAATCATTATCTTCACTACTTTGAGTAATACCTAAACTTATATTTTATTGTTTTCTATTTACAGATTACCATAGAATAATCTTCATGAAAGGGAAATGTTGAGCCAAAATAACCACGAAGCTTCACATCAGGTAGGTTTGAAAATTATAATAAAAGAACATATCAAACTTGATTTAATTACATTCAAGTAATATGTAAATTTGATCTTGATCATTTTGTTAACATTTAATATGTTAACATGAATTGAAATGATTGTTTTCAAGTGAACAATGTATTGTAACTTAAATATCTATTTAATTTAATGTTTCTTTAATTTCAGAATGGAGATAATTGTGTTCTCTGTGATCAACCTCTGGATACAAAGCCAACAGTTAAATTAAGAAAGAAAGGAAGTGACAGTATTAACCAAGCAAGTCTGCAACGGGGCGACAAACTTCATACAGATGATGGTCAGACTGTACATCTAGAATGCAGGAGAACATACATCAATCCACACTGCATTGAGGCTGCATTGAAGAGAAAAGCATGTACAGAGGTCACAAACACTCCAAAGCGAACATTACGTTCACATGAAGACCAGTTTGATTTTGCCACTCATTGCATCTTCTGTAGCCAGGCTGGAAAGTATGATTGGCAAACACGTACATCAAACTTAATCCCAGTGAGAACTGAAACAAAGTTTCAGGATGCAATTAAGAAGATATCTATAGAGCGGAATGATGAATGGGGAATGACCGTCTTGTCAAGGCTGGAATTTGCTGGGGACTGTGTTGCAAAGGATGTTGTGTACCATAACACTTGTAGTGTGAACTTTAGGACATTAAAACAGATGCCCAAATCCAGTGTCACACAACATTGCATTAAACGTCAACGAGTTGGAAGACCTGAAGATGAAGAAAGGTTGAAAATATTCCATGACATTGCAATGTATATTGAAGAACATAATGAAGAACAGCTATCAGTGTGTGAGCTTGTCAATAGAATGAAGCAACAACTAGATCATCATACAACAGCATACAGTGTCTACTACATGAAAAAAAAACTGACAGAATATTTTGGCCAACGAGTAATCATTGCTGAACTGAATGGAAAAGCAGATGTTGTAACACTTAGAGAAACTGCTTCATCCATTCTTCAAGACTTTTACCATCTTCCAAAACTTGAGGACACTCATGCTGAAAAACTCCGATTTGTAGAAACTACAGCAGAACTTATCAAAAGTGACATCAAAGGTGCAGATTTCAAGACAGATGTTTATCCGTCAAAGGAAGAAATAGAATCTGTTGACTTCAACACATCGCTATTGCCTCCAACACTTCTTCTAATGCTGCAAAAGATCATCACAGGGAAAGATTCTGACCTCAAAATAGCATCAATTGGCCAAGCAATTATACAAGCCTGTCGACCAAGATCAGCCATAGCTCCTCTACAAATTGGTTTAGGAATACAGATGCATCATCACTTTGGATCAAGGTTTTTGATAGATTCCTTGAATAAGCATGGATTCTGTATGTCTTATGCAGAAGTGAAGAAATTTGAATCTAATGCTGCAGCTATGCAAGGAATTGATGTGCCTGGGAAGAAAGATGGACACTTCCTCCAGTTTGTTGCAGACAACGTTGACCACAATCTGTGTACCCTTGATGGTTTCAATACCTTCCATGGAATGGGAATACTAGCTACCTCAACACCTGGTACAACGGAAGACAAGCATGTTCCCAGATTGCATATACAGGAAAACACAATAACCGACATTGCCAAGATAGGTATCTTCTTTTGCAAGTCAGAGTGGAATGGTCTTTCATCTTTGTACTTTGAAGATTTGTCAGGTGTTGATCTTAATGATTCATCCGACCCAACTTCAGCAATAGATGTCCTGTGGAAAATCTCATGGCCCCTAAAAACACCAAGATCATCATGGTCAGGATTCATGCAAACAGTCACAAAAGGCAGTCATCCAGGTGTATCATCAGTGTCCTTTCTTCCTATGATTGACATGAGTTCCAGTGACCCATCTTGTATATATTCAACTATGAAGTTTGTTACTGCCCAGGCTACAAAACAAAACTCAACACCAATCATAACTTTTGACCAACCATTATGGTGGAAAGCTAAAATGATCATAGCCAATACAACCGCTAGTGATGGACTTCAAAGTGTGATCTTGAGACTTGGCGCATTCCATACTGAGATGAGTTTTCTCGGGTGTATCGGACATATCATGACTGGGTCAGGACTGTCTGACGTCTTTGAAACTATCTATGCTCCAAATGCAACTGTACATATGTTAACAGGAAAGGCAACCGCCCGAGCATTAAGAGCTCATCTGATCACTGAATCGGCTTTGCATGCTATTCTTGTGGCTCAAGCCTTTCATGATGACAAGACTGAAGACCTTGGTGAACTTGGAGAAGATCCTTTTCCTCTCATTGATAAGGATGAACTTGAGAAAACATCTGAAAATACAGAGCTGAAGGAAGTAGCAAGTCTGTATGAAAAACTGATGTCAGGTGAGAGGACAATTGATGATGTTTGTGCTTCAACTGAACTTGCTTCTGTATTAACCCAGCTTTCATGTTATGAGGAGTCCCTGAAGACCAGCAGAACAAGTAAGCTATGGATTCAGTACATCGATATGATAGATCTCTTAAGAAAATTCATCAAAGCTGAACGTACTGGAAACTGGCATCTGCATTTGAACTCTCTGTACAAAATGCTCCCATATTTCACTGCATCTGGACACAATCTTTACGCAAAATCTGCATGGCTGTATCTGCAAGACATGATGAAATTGGCTGAAACATCACCCGAAGTTGTCAGACTTTTTGAAGACGGATACCATGTTGTCAGGCGCAGTGACAGATATTGGGCTGGATTACCAACTGATCTCTTCATAGAACAGGTTCTGATGAGAAGTCTGAAGAGCAACGGTGGTCTTACACGGGGAAGGGGAATGGCTGAAAGTCAAAGAACTCTGTGGTTATTGTCAATGCCACTATGTGCGTCAATAAATATTGCCATGCAGAATTTCACTGGAATAGCATATGCCACAAGTGACCAACACAAAGACAACTCTGACGCACGCCTCCAAAGAGATGAAAAGGATTTGTTCACAGTTGTGAAATTCCTTCTGGATAGAAATCCTTTCAGTCCTGAAAGATCACTGAGAAACATTTCCACAGGAGAAACTGCTGACAAAACAGTAAACGTTGATGAGGCCTTACACCATGGTAAGAAGATACTTGAATCCATGTCAGGGAAACAGGTCCTCAAGTTCACGTTCAAGAAGAAGGATCAGGTTGTCACACTTGCACATAAATCAGCGATCAAAATCGATGGCCAAGATGTAAACATAGATCCGCAGCTACTATTCCAACGTCTGATAGCAACAGCCAAAAACATTGGGGAAGATCTTTCTGCAGTGTTTCAATATGAGCTATGCAATGTTCCATCTGCATTGTTCGAAACCTCAGGATTACCAAGAGTGGCTAACAAACCTGCACTGGCTGAAGCTCTGTGGACACAATTGAAGAAACCGGAGTGGCAGAAACCTTCTGATGAAATCAACACACACTATGTATTAGATGGGGGAGCTTTGCTTCATCGATTTGTATGGCCAAGAGGATACACGTATGACTACATTCTGGCAATCTATTCAGATTATGTCACAAGAAGGTATGGCAAACCAACCATTGTCTTTGATGGCTACGAAGAGGGACCTTCAATCAAAGATACCGCTCACATTCGTCGCTCTGGTGCTAAAGGTGCTAAAATCAACTTCAAGCCCAACATGGTCACGTGTACATCAAAGGAGGATTTTCTATCTAACCCCAGCAACAAGCAGAGGTTCATCCATCTACTTGGAGAGGAACTTGGAAATAAGGGGTGCACAGTTAAACATGCCAAGGGAGATGCAGACCTCTTGATTGTACAAACAGCTGTTGAAAGTTCATTGAGTCGTACCACAATCTTGGTAGGAGATGATACGGACTTGCTGATCCTGTTGTGCTACCATGCCCACTCTGATTCCCATAAACTGTTCTTCATTCCAGAACCCAAATCTAATTTGAAAAGGAATTCCAAAGTTTGGAACATCAATGAGTTGAGGAACTTACTAGGTAAGGATGTTTGCAATTACCTCCTGTTTGCCCATGCTTTTCTTGGCTGCGATACCACAAGTCGTGTCTTTGGAATTGGAAAAGGTATAGCATTGAAGAAGCTACTAAATGATAAAACATTTAGAGACCATGCAGCTGTTTTCACAAAGGAATCCAACAAGGCTGACATAATCAGATCTGGTGAAGCAGCAATGGTAGCAGTGTACAACGGCTGCAATGGAACGAAACTAGATTCCTTGCGCTATCTCCGGTTTTGTGAAAAGGTAGCAACAAACCACACATTTGTTCAACCTCAGACACTACCACCTACTTCATCTGCCACCAACTTCCACTCTCAGCGTGTATACTTCCAAGTACGAGAGTGGATGGGAGATCGACCAGCTGATATGAATCCTTTGCAGTGGGGATGGGAAAACCAAAATGGTTTCTTGGTTCCTGCCAAAATGGATAAACCACCAGCACCACAGCAGCTTCTCAAAGTTGTTCATTGTAACTGTAAAACAGATTGTGTGTCCTCAAAATGTACATGTCGGAAACACGGCCTGTCCTGCTCTACTGCATGTGGAGAATGTCGGGGACTCAGTTGTTCAAATTCATTGAAAGCAGATATTGACGTTGTAGATCAGAATTCATAAACATTTGCAAACAGAATAATGCATTCAAATAATGACTTCCTCATTGTTAAATGCATGTGTGAAGTATTTCGTGTGAGATTTAACATTTTGAGTGATAATGGTTTAGTATGGCTGCATTGGTTATTGAAGGACAACATTGTGATAGTGTTTGCATTTCAGGGACATTGTATTGTTAAAGTACCAATAGATGAAATGCAATTATATTGTATATACTTCATTAAGGTCAGTTACTTGTATGAAAAAAGTTATAAATGGTGTTCCATGAAGTAAGTTCTGTCTGTGACAAAAATCTTTTTACGGCAAACAGTTCAGTAGAGGCAAAAAGTATTGTGATCGAAATCAGGGCGGTTGTGATCGAAAACAGGACAATGCAACGCAAGCAAGCCAATTAGTCAATTTTATTTTTGGAAACTTATCTACAAGAAACAGAATCACAGATTGGTTTAAATTTCTGTTATGTAACTAGATTTCAAGGATATGGGAATTGGTATTTCGCCTTCTGCATATATTTAAACCTGTAGTTCGGCCTTTAATTTTATAACTATGAATTATAATATAATTGTTTCTATGAAATAATAACTATCATATTTTTTTAAAAAGAAAATCTAATATTTTTGAACTTATCAAAGCAAAACAAATGTCATGAAACATGTTTAAGCTAGTCAATTATTGAGTTAAATGTGCTACTAATCACGGAATATAGGTTAAAAGGCAAACAGCTTTCTTGGTCCTTATAATGCTACGGCAGATATCATGCTTTGCTACTCTTATCACATTTGCCATTCTAACATGTATATTAAACACTTTGTTATTTAAAAAATAGTTTATTGTTTTCTATAAGCAAAATACGCTAATGTGTATTTCATGCTGAATGAAGTAAGGTGCTTTAAATGCGTAAAGTGAACATTTTCCAATGATTTTTTGAGTTTCCGGCGTTGCCATGGCAACCATATTACGAAATACACATATTATTTCCATTTAATTCTCAAATATGGGAGTGATGACGATCACTATTGATAAATATTACTCAAATTAATAAAGTAATCGGTAAAAATATAACGACATGATATCAATTTAGAAAGAATATCTGTAATCCAAATTTTCTGAAATCATGTACTGGGCAAAACACATACCTTAATTTCAAACAGTCATAAAAAAATTATCGGTCACTATATTTTCCTATACTTTTGGTTTATTGCTCAATAGGTGTCACAGATATAAAAACACAAAGAATTGCTTTTATTGCAATTTGTTGTAGGTTGGCCAAAAATCTGGCTAGAATGACTGGACTATCTAACAAGACAGAGGTGATTCCTTTTGGACCTCAATCCAGAGTGCAGAAATGTAATTTGGATCACTTGACTATTAGATCAACAGATATAACTTTCAAGTCATCTGTCAAGAATCTGGGAGTGTATCTAGACTCATCTCTACCCATGGAAGATCATGCGAATCATTGCTTCAAGGTCTGTCATTACTAAGGATGGGTATCGGTTTTCATTTCCATATCGCGAAAGACGTATTGCAATGCGTATTACAATATATTGTTACTTTTCATACTCTAGTTTTTCCATGTTCTCTTTACTAATTAACAGCAATAAGAACAGTAATCAACGCTCAACTTGACGTCTTTTTATAAAGAGAGACCATTGAGTGACTGGTCATGTACTTTTAACGTGTTTGTGCTATTTTCACTTTGCATGTTCACACTTTGTCTACGACTTTCAGTAAAATTATAGGGTGTTTTTGTTACTTTTTTCTCCAATTTTACACGGAAATTGTTAATTCTAAAACCTCCGATATATTGGATATTTTCTGAACACTGTACCGGTACGAATCGGAGTGTTTCTGTATTGTAATATACCGATATACCGATAATACCGCGCATCCTTAGTCATTACCATCTCGATATCGATATCCTATGTATTCTTCTTTCAAAAGCTGTATAGAATCGGGATACGTATTGTATCGCAACCACTGTGATGATAATCGTCTCGCAGGTTCCTTGGCAATACTTCAATGATTTACTTTTCTCGCTTAATAAAACTGGAATCTGGATAAATTGTCTCGACACGAGGCCACAATCCACAGGTCTCATAGAGTGAACCACGATTAGAGTGCAACAACATATATTTACTTTTTGTTTAGACCTATTCTTTGAAAAAACAGTCTCTTCACAGAACTTCTGCTACACAAATAAGCGGGTTAATTATATCTTCTTTCTTTTCTAATGTCTTTCGTGCTTGAAGCTAGCCAGTAATGAAATGCATCTCCTTGCATTGTTGAGTACAATCACCACAAGACAAGTTCTAATTTAAATTCTCTGAGGAAAATGAAATCTTTGTTATTTTACAAGATAATTACATCATTTGTTTTATTTTCACTTTCTCACCATTAGTCTTTTCCTGTTACTCACCATTACGGTTCTGCATCGGATGGAGATAAATTTGCATACACAAGTCTATTAATGAAAGCCGAATATAGATTCTGTTGTTCAGCGAACCTTTCGAGATATATAAAGTCTAAACACACGAATAAATGACTGATGTTATACCAGATAACTTGTTTCTTCATTGTTAAATCGTGAGATGTTGCATGTAAGAAAGACTGGAACTTTTTATTGTAAGTCCTGAAGATACAAATTTGGTTTCAGATCACAGACGTGCCAAGTTTAAAGTGTATTAGACCAAAAATTTAGCTATTTTTGGATATAATTTTATCTCAATAGTTGAGGATAGAATACACAAAGTCCTTCCAATTGTTGATATGAATTGTAAATACCTAACCCCCCTTACAGGGGGCGGGATAGCGCAATGGTTAGCGCGTTCGGCCTCGGATCAAAGGGTGCAGGTTTGAATCCCACCAGGGTCTCTGAAAACCTATCTGCAGTAGAGAACTGTTCTACAAGCAGTAAGTTTTGAGTGCAATGCTTCACTGAATTTCAGCGCAGTACCACCAATGGTTCTCTAGTTCCAGCCGAAACGCGCAGGTAACACCGCAATGCATAGCCATATCGTGTTGCGGGCTTTCTCCCTGCAGCTCCCTACAACTTTCTCAGCCGTGATATGAGTGAAACACTCATGAAAGTGGTTTTAAACCCCAAGTCACTTCATCCCCTAACAGGAAACCACCGGGTCGCTAATAACGTCGTCTGCAGACTTGTCGTCTGTTCAGAACAATCTTCACGACTTCGTATTTATTGATGGCAGGTTCATCTGCAGATGACAGGCAATGCTCTTAGAAACACCCCCACAATTTCAAGACGAGGAATTATCTCTTTCGCCACCATTACTCACAATTAGGATAGCAAGAGGGGGCTGTCAGAATATTCAATAAGATTTTTCAACATCTCCTTATTTCTTGTTAGTGTGTTGCATGTCGGAGTTCTATTAGTATTTATAATTTATAGTTTCCTCAGTTTCCAATATACTGTCATTACGCAGTGGTACTGTGAGACAGAATTCATCACATTTGGTTTACGAAACATATAATGAAACGGATGAGTATTCTAATTGAAATTGGTATACACGGGTAATCATGTGAATGGGTTAGTGTTTAGAAAATGTGATGATCATATATTTCGAAGAAATGTTGCAGACAACAGGATGGACAGGTTTTTGTATTTTTCAACAATGAAGAAGAATGTTGAAGAATGGATCTCGACCAGAAAGTATATCTAAAGTCATTTTAGAATACATTGCATTCTGTATATTCTACATTTTTTATTTCCAACTCTAAATAATGTTTCAGTACAAGTGCACGACAAACTATATTTGTTTATTTATAATGCACAATGTCAATGATGTTCAAAACGGTTGGCCCAAATTCCCGGGACTCAAGGGTAAACGTTCCAGTTCTCGACGGGATTACTTTATTACCTCCCTTTACTGACCCCACCTTACCTCTGTAACAAACCGGATACACCTTACCCTTCTGAAAAATATTTATTAACTTTGACAGTGTCTTGCAACCAGTACATTGTTGGCAACATCCTGGTAATATTAGTTTTGGTAATATATGCACAAGTGATCATTGATGTTCAAATGTTACAGGTTAAGTTTGTGATATATATATATATATATATATATATATATATATATATATATATATATGTGTGTAAAGGTGTCACGTGACAAGATAAGTTGTATTTCATGATCGTTAGTCAAATGTCAAATGTATTAGTCGGATCTACATATGTTAGGCATGTTTACATTAATACCAAGCAACTTCATGTAGCTCCTAATTCTTCCATTGTTTAAATCCTCGTCTTCACATATAAATCTTCGCAATCATGCTGCGACGCATCAGCATGTCTCCCGCAACTTAAGCGGAAACAGTGATAAGGTAGAATTGTGTTATATTTGATGATTAAGTATTTATAAATGATGTCGGTCATCAGATATTAACCGACTGCCACTCAAATGGAATAATAATGAGAAATATTATCTGATGATGGTCAAAATATATTGTCTCTTTGCCCTGATGTCGAGTTAACATTGGATTTATTTATTTCTGTAGAAACCAAAACATACATGCATGTATTTACATGTAATTATGAAAACGAATTGGAGCTGCTTCTCCTGTCCTGCTTGTTTGTTAATGTACATTGTATAACAAATTCATGTACGTTCTTTACAGTAAGGTTTCTAGTTGAAAAAACGATATATTATAACTAACTCAAAATTAACTCAAAACGGTTTTAAGACGTTTCCTTTTCTTACAGTTGAGGACATTGGGTTTAATTCTAAATATGTATCATGTGTAAAATGTAAGAATTAAAGATTCTCTAAGAATGTTAAACAAAAAGTCCAAATACTACCTAGGCAAGAAGACTTCATTTTAAATTTGTATTAAAGTAATCAAAATAATGCAAATTGAAATAATCCATTGTTATTTTCGGAACTAGTTTATTTCAGACTGTCATCATCATTTAGACATGAACAAGTCAAAGCTGGGCGAGGCGAAACTTTGAAATTTCCTTGTTATTGAAATAAATAATTAAATTAAGAGAGTTCACTACCGATGGTCATACGTGGTGGCTCGTGGTCCTGTGCTATATAAATACCATAATTATTAAATTATCATTATTAATATAATTTGTGTTCAAGAACCCCGTAACTTGTCGAGAAATTCATCTAATGCAATATTTAGCACCAAAGTCACAAATATTTTGATCAGTACCTTTATTCCTTGTCTGCCTAGCACACGCGGGCTGCTTTTTCAGATAAGCTTCAGATCCCAAAACGTAGTACACGCTACTGATGGAGAGACTGTTTCACGACATACATGGTGTTGCGAGGTAGAGTGATTACATGTGCATTCAGGAAAATTGATTGTCTTACGCGTTTATGTGTTTCATTCAGAAGAATGTATAACATGTTCACTGAACTGCATAATCACATGTGAGGCGATAAACATACAAGCCCCTATGAAGTCTGAATCAGGGTAAAATGATTCGCTATCTTTGGCGAATTATACTTTATCACCCACGTGTTTAATGACTGAAATATTTTCAAAACACGTTAAACTCGATTACTCACTCACTATATCAATATTTGTCTCCGTCTCATTCAGAAACTAAATAGTAAGTTTTTATGCTTTCAATGAATTTTCCTAAATAAAGATATGCGTTAAATATCGCTATAGCAAAAGGAAACCACTTACATATAGTATAATTTGAGTTAGTTAACAATCAAACGACTACATGAATGACTTTACAACGAGCTTTTGCAAATACGTGTAGGATGTGGTCCAATGAAGTCTCTTTTAAATTGGCACAAGAGACTCGTCGACGACCAAGACTTTGAGGACCATATCTAACATAAACAAAGTCACTTCTGACAATCGGAGGTTGTGACCCATTGCAATTGGTATGTTAGCTTAGCGTCAAAACGCTATTCATAAACAGTGTTCTTATTTTGCTTTCAACTAAACATTAATGTGTTTATTATACTTACTTAATGTCTTTACCAGAAAGCATTGACAGCCCTTGAATAACCTTTTTGACATTAGTTAAAACTGTTGGAGCGATTCTTCACTTTATTATGTCTATTGGAGACAATGCAGGGGCAAGGTGGAAGTAATGATTACAACTTTGTTTCATTCAAGGGTACCTATCAATGGAAACTCTAATGTTCTGTTTCTTTTGGTAACAAAAGATACCACCTGTAACAGAAGATACGAAATAACAAAAGAAAGAAGAGCTTGAGGTTCTATTTAGTACTCTTGGTTTGTCAACCTTGCAGCTCCTGAGTGTACGCACATTTGATCATCTGGACATGGGATTGACAGTAAGACGCTACTGGTCAGTTCTCCTTTGTTCTTGACCCACGCAATCCCTGAAGCTAACAATCGTGCTGTGATTACCTGACGGACACTCTTCCGGTGGTCAAAGGAAGTAATTTCATTATCATCCACTCATTGTTCCAGTGGGCAATCTCTGTAACAGTGATTTGGTTGGGAGCCAGAAAACGTATACAGGTTGATTATTGGATTCATGTGGATTCAATGCTGTTTAACAAGATTTGTTTAAAAGGTTACTGATATCAAACTGGCACAGGGATGGTTACTTCATCACACACGTGCCTACTTTTTTGTAAAATAAAGTTTGCCCTATTGAAGAAATACGTTTACCCGAGTAAGTATTCAAAATTTAAAGTATTTTAATAAATCAGGTGTAAACGTCACGGTACTGAAGATATTATGAATGTCTTCATATTTATATCAGAAAACATCAACTTTAGGACCAAAAATACGTTAGAGTATTTTTAACTGCATTTGACATTTTTCAACATTCTTATTCATCAAATTCCTAGACATTGTAATGACACTATTGTTTTAAAATTGTAGTCTTGGTGTACTACTAGATGAAAGTTTTCCAACAAAAGGGAAGGAGAGATTCCAAAGATGCGTACAAATATGTGATGGGTCAAGCCTTAGTAAAACCAAATCAAATCAAAAGAAACAAGAAAACATAGAGTAGTATATATGATGCCAGTTTTGTCAAACAAATACATGAATGAGTATTTGAAAGTTAAATAATCGGTTTAGTTTGTTGTCGTTGGAAACACATGTCATAACTTAATACTACATAAAATTCATCTCTCAGAATTTGGTAAACTAGTTATGCTGTAATGTAGGGTCCCAATCATACATCAATCAATGTCAGTGATAACTTCAGAGGTGTGGTACATTTCAGTTGTGGCAGTACGATAAATGCCGGGTCGCTATTTCATGCTCGTCTGGTGTCCAATAGAATGTCATATTGGCCTACCAGACAAAACTGTCGTACTGCGAAGGAAAACGTGGAAAAGTCCACATTAAACGTGGAAACCACAACATAAATAGATTCCCTCGTCACTGAAACATTAAAGCAGGCAACGAAAAACGTGAAAATTGCAATTGAAATCGCGAATACGTGACTTAAAAACGAAAACCCGCTACTGAAGATTATGCGCATGCGCTGAGCGAGGAGGAAGTCCAGAACGCATGTTTACATTTCGAAGCAGACAAAAAAACGTGAGTGCCTATTTTTCATAATCGCACGCCTTTCTATTGTGCTATAATGTCTTCATGATAATTACTTGATGAAACTATATATCAACATTACATTTCATTCATATTAAGTTAATGACAGTGTTTTTTTCTCAATCTTGAGCAATAATAAGGCGAGCGGTGACTCGGGATGAGATTTCTAGGTCATGTGGTTCACTCGACAACCGTCTCTAAGTCCATGAAAATGACTCTTGAAATTAATGTAGACTTGTTTTGCCTTATAGTATTTTTATTTATGACAATTTTTTTACTTAATACATTTGCATGTCATTGAAAAGTATAGAATTTTCTTGTTTTGGCCGATCTGTTCTGTTATAGTCCGTTTCGGACAAATGCTCGCTCAGATGTTGAGAATGACGTTGTCGATTTAACATGGCCTTAAGTTATTTTTTTACCTACTTAATGTTTCATTTCAGCTTCCCAAAACCTATGATCAAGCATCTTTTGGACCAATCCTGCCAAATTTCATTTCAAGAGTGGTAATTAATATGTTGTTATTTTTAAAAATATTTTGATTATCACAAATAGAATGCACATGAATGTTTAATAAAAACAATATGTTCATTATCAATTTCAAAATATCTTTATATTTTATGAAATTTCATTTTCCCATTTTGTTTTAATTTACAACATGTTAACTGACAAAATTTAATTTTTATTCATTTTCTGGACATCATAAAGGTTATGGGTGTTTTCCATATGAAATGTATTATTTATTGTTTCTGAATTTCAAGTGTGCATCAATATTCCATTGTATCTTTGCAGTCACAGTGGTGTTGTTGCCTATTCCGATGATGTGTATGAGCCAAGTTTTCATTCAACAAATGTCAAATAGATGGTAAGAACATTGATATCTGTTCGATAATCAAACATTTCTCGTTTAAAATCTTATAATTTTCCCCTTTCATTGTAGATTAAGCTATGCCAAATTTAAAAAAATATATATATTCACATAATTATTTACATGTACATATACATGAACACGCAGGTTCCAATA
Organism: Phorcus lineatus; assembly: GCA_921293015.1. Taxonomy (NCBI): domain Eukaryota; kingdom Metazoa; phylum Mollusca; class Gastropoda; order Trochida; family Trochidae; genus Phorcus; species Phorcus lineatus. The sequence goes on from OV121084.1 coordinate 879,512, forward strand.
ACCCATTGTTTAAACCAAGTTTTTGTTTAAGTACAATTTTGGCCCAAAAAATGGCATTATTAAGTACACTTTAATCATTAAAGATTGAGAAGTGGGGTAACCATTTGTTCGAAAACCTCTCAAAATTATTGTTTGAAATTTTCCACAATGAAATATCTTACAGTAATTTTTAAAAATTATGTAATATTGGAATAAAATGATTTTAAGTGCAAGTGTAATAATATTTTTTTGCAGAGAGTAATATATGAAGTAACAATGGGTAATTACCTTATAACCAACATCAAATCAGTAATTTATAGGACCATGACTTGAAATCAGTATGTTAAAGACAAGCTTGGTAGGACCTTTGATAAATTGTGGAATAGTGTTTTTTTTAATCTTATAAGTTGTACTTTTTGTCAGAACATTTGATATTCAACAGATTATATTCACTTAATTGGTTTTGTCCCTTTTCACAATGGGGATATATATTTGACAGTATACTATCTATATAAATTAATAATTAGTAATACATAAAAATGCCAATGTCAATGTGTTCTCTTTTAATGTAATAGAAACGTTTCCAAATTTTGTCCATGCAAAATTCATTCTCAACAAATGTTTGGCTTTCAGATGGTTGAACCAGTTGACAGTGGCCTACCCCCTAAGAAGAGAATTTGCAAAAATATTTTTCATAGTACACCAGCAAAAACAGATTTCTCAAGCCAACTATCTTACAGCCTTGCATCACCATTGCTTCATGATAGCAGCAATAAACATGAACTGTTTGAAGATTGTGGAATTTTGGAGGCTAGCTTCAATGCATCTATTGAATGTGATAATAGCCATTATTTTGAGACATTATGTACAGGTTGTGGTAAACTACCAGGGGACAGCATCCTTTCCCAACACTCGCACAGTGAGTTGGAGTGTGGTGACATCTGCCACATATGTGGTCAATTTAAGAATTTAAACTCTCTATCTGTTTCTCATGATGAACAAGAGTTTCTGGACTTATACAGGTTGGCCTCGACAAGAATGAACACTGAAAGCAAGCCAAATGTCATCCTCGAACTAACCAGAATTATTGCTAATGGAAAGTTCGATCTGAATGGCCTAACCTTTGACCTGTTTTGGGACACAATTAAGGCCATTGCCTCTAATTCTTTAACAACCATTAGATATTCACAGAAGTCAAAAACATTTTGGAAATTTTTCATGGAAAAGTTTGGTGGTGCAGCTCTACGGGCTTTGACAGGCTGGAAAATGATTGGATCTTTGCTCTCTGGCCAAGCTGAACCAGGATATCTGTCTGGTTCGGATGCTAATCTAATCCTCTCAGTTCCATGTGAAGATATTCTTAAACATCATGACCCGTACAATGGAAACTGGCCACGACACATTCCTCCCGGTATTTGTGAAGAAGTCGTAAACAGACTGAAAATCAAGCATTCCGAAACTAGCATCTGCCTTGCTTTTGATGGGAAGAAACTTGCTCCAGGTCTGAAGGATCGGAAGGGTGACATTAACCTTCTTGGGAAAGAGACTGATGGGCTTACAGTGGAAAAAAAACATGAACTACATGAAGCAGATCTTCAAACAATCAAGGATCTGATGGAGTCTGTAATAACCCAAGTTGCAAGTGTTGGAGATGGTGACAACGTTTCAAGGAATATGACTTCTGTTATCACCCTGCTATCTCAAAAGCAAAACTCTCTAGAGAAATTGATTCAGAAGAAGCGATATTCAGTTGACAAGCTGAAACAAAGAGGAGGTGATGATTTTGTCAAGTCAAAGTATGCTTATGCCATAAGCATGCTAACAGCCCTATTGCTGGAACTTGAAGACATCAGGAGGAGAAACAATCGGTGCAGAGAAACGTTAGCTGAAAAATGTGCCATGCTCAATCATATGACCTGGCCTCGTACAACTCAAGTGGCATTATCAACTTGCCAGTTCTTTCCTTTGAACCAAACTTCTGTTGAACTAAAGCAGGGGACTGATGCCTGGTTTGATGCTCGAGAAAAGGCATCTGCCACAGGGAGCCGTCTGTGGGATGCAGTGGGATGTGCTGGACTTGGAGCACAAAAATCATACTTCCATGAAAAACGAGGCAAGTTCAAGAAAACCTTTAGTGATACAGCAATTGCAGCCATGAATCATGGAAAGAAGCACGAGGTATGTGCTCTAGCAACCTATTGCTCTAAAGTTGTGCCATGTTTTTTCCCGGACTGCATTGTAAAGGAAACAGGAGGCATCCATTTTGAGGCTGATAATCTAGATCTCATCATTTCTCCAGATGGTTTACTCTACAACCCTGAATGCTCCATTCCAGTTGCAGCAATAGAAATAAAGTGCCCCTTCAGCGCTGGATTACACCAAGAAGTCCCTGATAGATACTATCTGCAGATCCAAGCAGAAATGGTTGCTTTGAACGTTGACTTATGTCATTTTGTTTCATGGACAGACCAAAGTACAAGAGTTTTTCTTGTCAAAAAGGATAATGAAGTGTGGCAGTTGGCCCTGAACATTCTTAAGATGACTTTTGGGAAACATGTTAAGAAATGTCCTTCACGTTTGACATTAGAGAGTAAGAACTTGAAGACCAAAATAAAGGAAGGAATAAAAGAAAATGCTCGGATCCTTTGTGAGTTTAACTCTCTCCATGCCTGTGTAGACAACTTTGCTGAGACTCTGTCAGGAGATGTTCAGATGTCATGCTCTCTTGTGGATCTCAAGACTTGTATCTTGGATGTATCTGAGGATGCCCTTTCCCTAACAAGGAAGCAATATCAAGCCACCAGGCAAAAAGCAACTGAAGTCATCACATTTGTTGCAGGGGATCTTGACAGACTGTGGTCTGAAGACCAGATCCATGGTGTACCAGTAGGATACTTCCTTCGTGGTTACAGCCTTCCAGTTACAATTGTTGGAGATATTCTTGAAGAATTTCTCACATTTTGTCATGCAAAAAGTCTTCATATTCCAATAACTTGTTTTGATGGTCAATTCATGAAACTTCTGCAACAGTCAAGAGAGGGGTACCCACTGACATTGATGGAGGTCCAGAAACAGTACTGGAATAGTGTAACCAAAAAAACAAAGACCCAAATACTGAATGAATTCAAAGCTTGTAATGTCAATACAGTGAAGATTGAAGTCGATCTTACAGGCAGGAAAGTAGTGACCAGCAAACAGTCTCATCTCCCAGCAACAGCAGTACAATATTTGAAAGAGGTTTGCCAGGAGAAAAAACAGTTGCCTAATCAAAGAGAAGTTCTTGAGCAGGACATTGCTCAAGACATTCAGGATGTACCTGCTGAACTTGTCATAGAGGACAACAATTGTGATGAATTGTTTGACATAGCAAAAGACACATGCATGGAGGAGCAGGACCAGATGACAGAAAACGGAGGTGAAGAAGAAGAGGAAGGGATGCAGGATCTAACAGACAATTACGAATCCAATACAAGTGAAAAGATTGACATCATTTACTCAAAAAGCTCTTCAAAATTAACAGATCAGGACTTTAAAGACCTGCTGCTTGAGTTATCAACAATTTCAAATACATGGTCACAGATTTCAAGTGTAACAGTCGCTGGAAAATTTGAATCTTGTGAATCGGTTTCTAAGTTTAGCACCAAGGAGCTTAATACTATCCTTAAATTCTTGAGAGATTACAAACACATGAATGTTAAAGTGTCAGGCACCAAACCAACCTTACTGAAAGAAGTTTGTAAAGAGCTAAATCTGAAGGGCTGTTTGCCAGAACCAAAGATCAGAAAAAGGAATCCAGTCAACTTGAAAACACTTAGTGCTAGGTCATTGCAAAGCAAGCATTATCCAAAACATGCCCTCAACATTGCCTATGCAAACTGGAAATTTTCAGCCCATGTTGATGAATGGAGGAAGCAATCAAGAATTGATCATGGCATTGATGTCAAAGGTTTGCAAAATAACATTGAGTGGTTTTATGTTCCTGAGTGGTCAACTAAGAGACAGCAGCTGGAAGTAAAGAAAATAGATCCACATCATCTATTAACAAGGCACAGATCTGCATTATGCAAGAGAGACATTGGTTTTGCCAGAAGAGCTGATTTCATGAGTGTAGCTGAAAGTGGACACAGTCAGCTGAAACCAGGAATGATGGAGGATCGTCTGAATATGCAGTCTACCGACTACTCTCTCATCACATTCTCTGCTGAAGTTGAACAACTGTTGTCCCTGAATGGAAAGAAGCAGTCTGCTGAACTCTGCAAAATGGTATATTTGAATTTATTTATTTTTTTATATGATAACCTAGATTTGTTGATTATGGTTGGGCACTTTTACTGCTTAATCTGAAATATCTTAATACAATTTGAAAAGTTGACTCTTATTCATTGAATATAACTTAAATATTATTTCCCCCTCTTTTCTTACATGTTGCAGTGCCAAATAAGTCTTTGAAGAGTTCCACAACAATAATCAGTATCAATGAAGTAAAGTGCATGGAATGTTCTGTTAATTCATTAATATCTCTTCAGGTAAGAGAGTGGTTCCAGTCCTGTGACGAACTAGGCATAGATGTTGAAGTGCGCTGTCAACAGAAATGGAGGTATGAATGACCATAGTTTTGACTATTCATGTGAAACATTGTCATCTCCCCTTTGGAGTCTCTTTTGTAGTTTGTTACTATGACAAGGTCAAAATTCAAACAAAAAAACTTCAGTTTTATGTTTAGACACTCTACTACTATATGTAAAAAAAACAATCTTTTTTACTTACAGATACAGGAATTACCTCTTATCTTTGGTGGACCTGAAGATATTCCCCCCCCCTGGAATGTACATCAGAGGATATCCAAAGCAGCTGTGGGAGGCTACTATTGCAAGCATTGAAGCTGATGTCATCCTTTATGGATTGTCAAAGCGAAGATCTTACAACAGCCGAGCACTTAGCAGCCAGAATTGTGAGGCCCTCTATTCGTCATTGGCTGCACTACCAGGCTCCCAGAATGGTGTCCCAACTTGTGTCAGTCTGGAGTCGAATATGGCCAAATTGTGTGGAGAAAGCCTCGTCAGACTGGACCCTAATAGGTATGTATTATTTTATTGTAAGTAATGGTAGTAAAGTATTCTATGATAGTTAATAAAGTGTAGTGTTCCCTTGTTTATAACTAAACCTGTGTATTTTGGCCTTTAAGTGCTGGGATGATATATCTCGATTCCAGTTTCATTAGGTGAGACAATATGTCATTGAAGTTACTTAGTACTGCCTAGGAACCTGCGAGACTATTTTCAGCACGATATCATAGTTGCACTTCCAATACAATACATATCCTGAATCTACTTTCCTGGACAGCATTTTAAACACTGATTAAATTACCTTTTATTTATGCAGAGGCTTCCCACTGCGACTGTCATCAGCCCCAGTATATCCCCAATCAACTTTGACCGAGAGTGAGCAACCCTTGCTGCCGCCTGTGGATCCTCAATCTTACATACACTCAATCACACTTCATGTATGTAAATTAGTTTTAAATTACTGAAAGTAAGCATTCAGACAGATAGTTATGTAACACTACTTTAAAGCAACTCCTTGGAGTATGTCGTTATCTACATTAGTTTGGATTTTGTGTCTTTTTAACAGGGATTGCTTCTACAACTGGGTCAATAAAATTCTGCAATGAAATAAATTTGTGTTTCTTGCTGGTCATTCTACTAATTTTTTTTAAAGAATCATCCATTTGACGCAAAGGCCCGAAAGAGGACAGCTCGACACAAGCCAAGTGGTTTGTCTGGACTCCATGAACCTGCTCGAGGAGTGTCTGGAGTCCGTATTCATCACAAGGTGGATGAATCCAGAATTGACCCTTTGCTTCGGCTCGGAAAGCGTAAAAACTGTACGAGTTGATGTTAGTGTATTTGTAAATCTTTGGCATGAACGTTTACATTGTCAAAGATATCACAGTGTAGATATCACTCATTCATGTAATAATGTGTGAAGAAATAAAATTTGAGTGCATGATTTTATGATTAATCACTTGTAAAAAGTTGTTTTTAGTATGACAAATTGGTTTAGTCTCAGACACTCTTTTCAATGATTTGTAATAGATAGAAAACAAAAGATGTTGATAAATTTACAAATGTTTATTTTGAAGTAAACATGAAAAAGTTATAGAAATGAAAGCATAAAATCACAACCATGTCATTTCTCTAACACATCTTCATGCACTGAACATATTTACACAGGGGAATGTTGTGAGATCCTTTTATTTAGAAAACAGATTCAAAAGCTGAAACAATATCAGGATCACTGTAAGAAAGGATTTGAGCATGACATATATTTGTTGAATGAACAGTAATGATATTTGTCTTGGTTTAACGCTGGGCTTTCAACAGCCATGGAAAACAAAGCTAAAACATGTCTGATGTAGTCATTTTATATTAGTATCACAAAGCTAATTGTTTAACCTGCAAAAATACCTTTGTTACGAATAAACATTATTAAAGGGAAACACAATTTTATTTATATTACTACATTTGATACCATTCGTTTTAAGGGAAATTATCTATCACAAAGAAGGCATCACAGATGTTTTGATCTAAAAGACCTGCATCAAGTTGTAAGGAATGTAAAAGGATATTCTTCTGTTTTCTGTTGATTGAAAAAAAAATAAAATTCAAGACAACCCAAGATTCTTTTGTTATTATTAATGTCAGGTTGATATTGTTTACATGTTTCATGGCAACTAACTTAAATCAAATGACTTGTGTCCAACATTGTCATATTAGCAAATGTGGATAACCTTCCTTTACAACATTTACCATGGCGGTTCAGGGAAGACAAATGTTTAAAAGATTTCCCACATGATGGGCACATTTCAAATTTAATAGATTCATGAGATTTCATGTGCCTTTTCAGGTCTGTTATTCTTGAAGTACGAAAGTCACATATGTCACATTTTTTGTCTTTTTCTCCATGTGTCTCCCTATAGTGTCTCTTAAGTTGTCCTGGGTGGAAACTCTTTTTGCACAATTCACAGTGGGCAGATTTTTCCTCGTGAGTTGATTGGTGTTTTTTCAGTGCGGCCAGTGTGTGATAAAACTTACCACACTGTGTGCATTCCTTGGTGGGTGCAGCATGAAGAGCATTGTGTTGCCTAACACTGTCTTGAGTTGATAACTCTTTGCTGCAGATGTTGCACACGGCGAAAGGTGCATTAAGGTGGCGAGCCAAGTGCTCCTGTAGTCTCATCTTTGTGTGGAACCCCTTTTCACACATAGAGCAGCAGAATGGAAAGGTGTTGTCATGCTCTCTCTGATGCAGTTTCAATCCCATTTTTGTGGTAAATACTTTAGGGCATTCTGCACAAATTAGGCTTGGGACATCACTATCCTGACTTTCTTGCGTTTCAGGGATGACATCAATCTCGGCACTGGCGTCATGGTCCACTTGATCCGAGTAAATAGTATTGACAAGCTTTGCTGAAAAAAAGTGAAAGTTTCATGAGTAAACTACTTAATTTGTTATTTTGGATTTCAGCCGTGTCAGGTAAAGATAGGCACTCACACAAAACTTTGCCTAGTTAAGTGTGTTAGCTTGATATTTACTTATGTCTTTGCAACTTCAGGCAAGTTGTAAGATAAAAAAGACTAAAATCTGAATGAGTCATGAAACAACTGACAAATCGACAAAAATTCCAAGCAAACATGTTGACATCAAACAGTTAATAAAATATTGATTCAACTATCGGTTTGTTCTTGCCTAATCTTAAGAAAATTATCTAACAATATCATATTAATGGAAATGTTCAGTGTATTCAAACCCTGTCTGCAAATCTTTATTATGCACATGCTAAACTAAATAGAATGGGAGGTAGTTGGTTGGAACCAATGTCACTGGCAAAATTATTTCGACATGAATATTTTATATTTATATTATTAAAGTTCTAAACTTTAACAATGGTGTGGTTTTATCCAATCAATTGTATTTTCCAACATGAATAAGCATGCAACGTTTTGTTGCGTAGCTTCACCCGATAGATCTGTACAATATCAATTACTTTAAAATTTTAAATTACTTGATCAGTTCCAAGAATGAAAGTTTCTGAAATCATAGATTATTAAATTAGTATCCTACATAATTTGTGATGGAGAAAACAAATTTGGCCCACAAAAAAAATACTATGAGTATATAGATAATGTGAAAATCACTTTATTAGTTTATTGGGTGAAAAATAATAATTCTGCCAGAATTTTTAATAATTTACATGCAAGGATATGACAACATAAATACATACATATTAATTTGAAAATTGCAATCCATTCAAAATGATATTATTTGTTATGTCAAGAAGGTTGACTTTGAAAAGTTTCAGTAATATGACTCTTTTAACTATTTAGTTCACATATATAAAAAGCAACAGTAGATCTACTACTGATACTAGTGATAGAGATTTCTACTGTATTCTCGATACAGACTATAGTGAAATTGGAGTTAAAAACATTATTGAACGATATCTTCATTCTCAAAGACTAAAAGGCTAAAACACTTGTATTGACATTTGTATACAACCAATAGAAAAACATTCCCATTCATAATTATTTGTTTTTATATCAAATAAAGCCACACTTTAAAGTTTTACTCACCAACCGCAGAAGATATCCCCGAGTCCGCCATTTTAGAAAGGAGCGCAGATGTCAATACGCATGCGCGCATAGGTCAAACATAGGTCAAACATCGCTCAGCTGTGAATGTGGCAGTCGCCAGGTTTTATTTCCCCAACTTCACGTTTTTCGTTGCCTACTTTAATGTTTCAGTGACGAGGGAATCTATTTATGTTGTGGTTTCCACGTTTAATGTGGACTTTTCCACGTTTTCCTTCGCAGTACGACAGTTTTGTCTGGTAGGCCTGATATTTGTTCATATGTTTGTCCCCCGCTGCCGCGAAACGGTGTACATAGTCTTTAGCTCTCACCGTCTGTCAGTCCCGTTCTTGCAAGCCCGATATCTCAAGGACCGCTGCGCCTGCAGTCTTTAAACTTTGAACTAATATTCATACGGGGAACACATAGACACCAGACACGCATTTTTCAACGTCGCGAGTCTGTGACCATTTTAAAATAATGTTGTCAGTATCACAAAAACCGCTTTACCCAGAGTCTTTAAATTTTGGTATGAAAACTCAACGGAAAAATACCCGACTTTGATTTCATTTTTATGGTCACTACGAGATTGAGATATTTTGAAAATGTTTTAAACGATATCTATTAAAACCGTTGCATTTTGAATCTTCAACTTTGCTTCAGACCCAAGTGCTTATGTACACAAATAGCCATGCATTTGGTTGACCTTGACTTCATTTTAAAGGTCACTACGAGACTAACTTTTTAGATAAAAGTCCTAAATCTCCTGAACCGTTTCACTATGAGTCTTCGAATTTATAATCGGACTTCCAAGGAGAAATGCCTAGACACTATTTAATTTGAGTGACTTTGACATCATTAGAGGTCACCACTTGACTGAAAGCAGGCTTAAATTAAAGTTAAACTTGTATCTGTTTTAGTTTCTTTGCATTCAAATGCATTAAGAGCGTTAACTTATCTTGATGCATTTAAATAAAACAATACTGATCGTAACAAATAAATCAAACATGAAAACTCACTGTTCTGTGGAAACTGATGCGTGTCAAGCATTCGGCTCATTTCTTGGAGGCGGTGGCACGTTTGTGACAAATACTCGTTTTTTAACGTATCTACTAAATACCCGTAACAGTATTTGAATTCAATGAAACAAGATAAACGTAACAATACTTTTAAGTAGTATATAGTTAACGTAATCAAAAGTTTCTGTCATCGCAACCTACCTAAAGTGAAATGTAAAGAACTTATAAGGAGGTATACAGTTAAATCTTTATAAATGTATTTAAAAGTAATACTATCTACGATTCATAATCCGTATGATCATGTTAAACGTACACGAATTCAGCATCTCTGTATTCCTATGGTGAAGAACAATTCCATAATGTTACATTGATGTATCTTTAAGTGGTCAGGGTCTAGTATGGTTTCTCCTTGAAAATAACCCAAATTTTGTCATTCTCCAGAGTAGATGAAATTGCCTGTAACTTGAATAAACGTGTTCCACATGTCGTCCCCTCTTTTTCCTACTGCCCCTGGACACGGAGGTCATCAGTTCATTTTGTTCTGGAACTGACAGAAAATAGTTCCTGCTCAGGGTTCCTTTATTCTCAGTGTCTCCTAGAAATACCCATAGCAAACGATCGTGTTGTGATTACCTGGCTGACCATCTTCCGGGGGTCAAAGGAAGAAATGTTATCGCTTCACTTCTCTCTTCAAGTTGGCAGTATCTATTAGGATTTATTCCCCTGTTCCAGTGGTCATTTTCTATGGCAATGCTTCGCTGAGAGTGGGGAAGCAATCTTCGGTTAACATTTTGGGGTATATAATTGATGACAAGTGTCCTTGAAATACTGTTCCACAAAAACTGTTTGAAGGTTACCCAGTAATGGCCCAGTAATAATCATTCTTAAAAACTCTTCATAAATTAATTAAAGGTTACACTTATCAACTGGTCCAGTAATGATACACACGTGCATAAACCACGATTTTTTACAAATTCTTTTAGATTTCCAAATTAACCACTTGTTGAATAAATGCATTAGAACACCTACAGCTGCATACCGAAAGTTTGTTCACTTACCACTGAATCGTAGTGCAAATACCATGTTATTTGGGTTTCGTTTCAACGTCAATAGAATAACTTCAGCAAACCTGACAATGGATCACCCTCTGTCCATGTATTAAATAGGCATTCTTGAACTCTTGTTCGGTTCGTCTGGTCTCGTGCAAAAATTCGAATTTTGGCACACTAATATAGAGAGATGGAGTCACATTTTCGAAATTTGGAAATTCAAATAAAATGTTCCATGTCGACTCTCTTAGATTAAAAACCAACATAATCCCAATAACTTTGTGCTAAGGAACAAACGTGACGTAGTTTTGAAGAAGATGATAACTTGTAAAGGATTTTATGGAGAAAAAATAAAAATTAGTGTTTTCGGGATTTTGACCCCTGAATACTTCAATGACCTGCCAAAACTGTTACAGGTAATTGTTTGGTACGCTAAACAATTGCCTGAAAGAAGAATGGATCTGCATACATTTGTATGTGTATTGAAAATTGCATATTATACGTTTGTTTTTCGCAACGCTACGATACCTCAAAGGCATCTCAAATGAAATGATATTTGTATATAGAATATACAGGTATGTGAACAAACTTTTGGCATGCAGCTGTACATGTATTCTTAAATTACTCCATCGAGTAATTAAAAATTTAAATATTTTATTGAAGTTTAAATCTGTGGACCCGAATAGTTAGATAATTAATGTGTGAGATGACAATCAATGTGTTACTGTCTCGAATAAAGCACATTTCGAAAAGACGATAATTTTTAGGAATATTCTATAAAATATTAATTTGTTCATTCTGAAAAATATAAACATTAAGATTTACGAATATAACATTTGATACACATTCCCAAGATAAAAATCATACATGTCTTTAGAGTTTTTATAAGTTTCCTTTTTTTCTAAACTAAGGTCTTGTTTCATCCTTATTACCACTGTTCATCGATTAACGTATTCCAGCGTGGGTATTGCAGGTACAGCTGGCAGGTTCTCACAGAAACGGAATTGGAACAAGATAAAGATGATGAACCCGTTCAGTAGGTCAGCATAACCCATTTTACACTTTCTTTGCAACGTTGCATTAAATTCGCATGAATCTGATTGACTGTGTTCTATACGGATTGTCATCATCAATTACATTTTGCGTAATGTATAAGAATGCTAACGATTATTTTAACATTAAGAACAACATAGTCACTGAAAGAAGAATTCTCTCCTAACAGAGGTAGCTCCGTCATAATTTCCTGTACAACCTCTGTCTTAATTCGAAGGTTTCTAGTGCACGAAAGGTAGAACGCTGATTGGATGCAATCAAAGTAATGATCTCTGTTGTCTCATGTTTAACACCTTTTGCTTGCATCGAATTATCTGTTCCTAAGTTGTTAGGATTCCGGAAAGATCCAGCTGCTCTTATCTCTGCCTTACCAAAGGCTTCAAGTGTATCTCTCCCAATGAGTGGAGGTGAGTTGATATGTCCTTTGACAACGATAAACTTGACTGGCAGTCCACGTGTTTGGTTAGGCACAACAGTTTTGAATTCCCCTTTCACTTCCAGACTGTCCTGTATCTGTGTTACCCTGCATCTGCTCGGTTCCAGGTTTGGTTTCTTACGGCATCTGTTGAAAAATGTCTTGTATTGATGTTCGTCAATAATGTTAACATCTGCACCACAGTCTGGTTCGATCAAAACATCAGCGTCTCCAATTATCACAGGTATTGTTTTTGTCAACTTTCCTATCTTCTTGATTACGCAGACTTTACCCATATGGTGCTGGCTATGCGTGAATAAATCATCATCTGTTCCCTCGCTGGTTTAACAGCTCTCTTCACACGTTTCCTGTCTCTGGCTTGTATTCTGTCTCTTCTCCCTTTCCTCCAGGTTACTTTGTCTTTTTGTTTCACATTTGTTGTGCACATACGCTTGAAATGGTTTCTTCTCCAACATTCCTTGCATATTTCTCCACAAGCTTGGCAATCTCTCCCCGGCTTGTGTACGCCTGTGAGTCCACACCGTTGTCCCTGCTTATATTTATTATCACCTCTCCCTCTGCCTCTGTATTTCTTTGAGATCTTGCACACGGATGATGATTCTGGCCTCATTTCTTGAATTTGCAAGTGGGTATCCGCAACTTGTGAAGCCTCTGTCAGACAATGTTCAAGGGGAAATGACCTGTTAATCGCCTTCTGTATGAGAGCCTGGTTCTTGACTGTTTTGATGAGGTGTTCTAGAATGCGATCGTTGCAAGTGCCTTGGAATTCACAATCATGTGCTTTTTCTCTTTAATCTTGCAGCATAAGCTGAAGTACTTTCATGTTGTGAGGGTCTCATCTTTAGAAATAAGTATATTGCATGGTGTTTACTTCTACGAGGGGTGAAGTAATTGTTCAATTTTGTTTTAAATCTTGTATAGTCATTAAGTGCAGGGTCTGCCGGGTCTGGGAGGCTCTTAGAAAGTCTAGCTATATCTTTCCCTCCATAGATAATGAGTGCATCTTTCTTATCTTCAATGTCTGTTATTTTGAAATAACGAAATTCTCTTTCAATTCCCTCAAGCCATTTTTCCCACGATCTACTATTGGTTATTTGGTCACTCAGAGGAATAAATGGTGGAGTTCTCAAAGCTCTAGTCTGAACAGTTATGTTACCATGTGGGACTTCGACTTCGGCTTTGCTATCCGCCATTTTCCCAGCTACCTCTGTTGGGAGAGAATGTGAAAGAAACTGTGAAAAATAAATCCAATGCCTCTGTAGCTAACCAGGCTATCTATTTATTTAATACATGGCCACACAGTCACCTTATAGATGTCACAGGATCACAAAATCCATTTTTTAAAATGCTCACAAGCCTAGGAGTCTGTAACAAGGTTTTCTAGGCTTTTTCTGTATGTAAAAAAGTATGTAATAGTTTTTAAAGTGTGGCCTCTAAGGCCCTTATGAGCCAAGGAGTCTCTACATAAATTTATCTTATAAAAAAGAAAAGTTTACAGGTCAGCCAACCGATCGGAAGCCGTACCATGTCATGAGCCAATCGGAGAATATATAATGATTGCAACGTTTTAAGTGAGTGCGTTATTGTTAAGCGGCGCTTTGGCGATTTGTCGTCAATTAGCAGCCTTCAACCGACCTTAAATGAAGCAAAGACATGAAAGGAGGAATATTTGTTTAACATATAATGCTTCATAAACACAAAGACCACACATATTAATCGGCCTAGGGTCTCAAAAAGTAAAGCAAAACGTCTTTGGAAACATATCGACATGTGTAAGATACCACAGTATTTAATTAGTGAATTACCATCCGACTTCTAGCAATCAAATGTAAGGTTAAAAGTTAGTGCAAATTCACTGATGCTTCTTTCATATATTGAATTACAAAATCTTTTAGAGAATGACCGTAAGGTCAAATTCCCCGTCTCTGGCTGATAGTTTTCTTCATGTTTATTTATATACAAGGAATATTCTAGTTTAACCAATTATATGTCTTCCAAAGCGAAATGTTAAGATGTTTTGTAATCATCAATGCATCTGAGGCAGGAACAAGTTTTAACTGTAATCGACTGATAAAAAGAGACTTAAATCTTTGTAAATCATTGTCTCCTTATTTATGAAACAAGCAAAAACTTCTATAAACAATTCCCAGGAGACAGAAAACTAAAAGTCATGCTAATGTTTTTTTTAGAAACTTTAAAAGAAATAAAACATTTATATTTTTCTTCTTTGTGAATGATGCAATTAAAGGACTTAAAGGTTAAAAAGTGTGTGAAATATATAATTGACTGCAATCCTCTGTTAAAAATCGGAGTTTAAAAGTTACAGAACACTTTATATAAGGTTAAAAAACGGTCCGTTTAAAAATTTCTTCTGTAAAAGTCAATACAAGTCCTTAATGTAAAACATTACTTGGCAAATGCAGATAAAATTGATGATACAGTTATTAAAAGTTCGCACTGGATGTTATTTGACTTGCCTGTCAAATTTGAGAAGATAAATGATAAAAAAATTGAACTTGACACCAGATTGTGAAACCTTAATTTTAATAAAAGAAACATCGTGATACATCAGCTTAATTGAATCCGCTCCTTCCTTAAACCCTAGCCTGATCTCATTCAAGCCATAACCCTCATATCGCTATCTAACCAGCAAATGAGACGACTCGAATTCAGCAACAGCGACACAACCCGGATGGAAAAATCCGTAGATTTCGAGATAGACGCTTCACGCTCCTTGCATAGCGACATTTCATTGGCTTAAAATAACAACAGGTGAACATAGCCATGAATATCTACCCGCGCCACCCGTACGAGGGATTTGGCCGAATGAGATCAGGGTAAATGGAAGCACAGGGTGGATATACTCTGAATCCGTTAGCCGGATCCCTTGCCGGATCCTATCAAAAATGGTATACTGGGATCCGGAGCCTGATCTCTCACAAGATCCGGGATCCGGCCGGACACCGCCGGATCCCTTGCCGGATCCCCAGGAGATAAGAATACAGGGATCCGGCTCTGGATCCCTCACCGGATCCTAGATCCGGACGGACACCACCGGATTCTCTACCGGAGGATCCGGAGACGTATACCATACCGGATCCCCTCCTGGTGGCAAGAGTCGGCAAGAATGGAAGAATGCAAGGTTAATCATCTTATGGTGAATCTTCTCAGAACCTTCAAGAATAGACAAGTATGAAGATTTTCCTAAAACGTAATACATCATACTAGTATCTTTGATACCTTCTACTATCATATTCCTGAAATGACACTGTCACTTTACTACTAACATTATTATATATATTAATATCAAGTGTTTGTTTTAACCTGTAGCTTTTAGAATATTTGTTTTAATTAGAATCAGAAGGAAATTTTCTAAACAGGCTGTTTTAATTTTATCGAAGTAAGGTTCAATATTATACACTGTAACGCTTGAACGCACACACTTGATCATTACACCTGTCAGCGTATTCACATTTCACCTAGACTCATTTGTGTCTTATTGCTGCAAAAGATGAAATAAGAAAATACATGTATTCGAAGCATGTGTTCAATTACCGTTCAGTAATTTTCTTTCACTGATTTTTCAAAACAAAATAGAGAAACTTAAATAAAGTGGCAAGCGGCAATAACAGGATTTAGAACTGTAACTTAACATGCACATTAGAAAAAACATGCATCTTATATCTCTACATGTGAGGGCAGTAAGTATAAAGTTAAAGCTGTTTAATACTTCTATTTTTTTCTTATAATACAGTTTCAGAATGGTTACAAGTGTTTGAATATAAAATAATAGGACAATAATAATGAATAACGTGAAACTTGAAATATGTTATGTTACCAAACAATTCCTGAATTATCAAAGTTACCCTTAAGGCAGGAAATTGAAAATTTTAATTCGATTGTTAACGATTGAAGTAGGATAATATGCATTTATATTTTATTTTCCATATGGCATGTAAAGTCGACTAAATAAAACAATCATTTTCACCTGAAGCCAAATAAACCACGTTGTTTTGACGATAACAGGAATATATATACAGGATTAAGGAACAGAAAAGGTGTACAAAAGTTTAGGAACTGACTAAATGGGGATACGATATATACAGAATAAGTAACAATTTATAGGCAGAATGGCCAAATACTTTTATACCGAAGCCGTCTTCAACGGGGCAGAATTTTTTTTATTTCAATGTCATTATTAACCAAAATTTCACAAATAAACATTTACTTATGCCAAATGTACTATCTGAAGAGGTCAAACATCTCGTCACTCAACCCGATCCTCTGTAGTAGTCTAGTCGAAGAAATTATCAAGAATCAAGCAAAAACCACTAACAACAATTTTTCTTTTAACACGTTCTAATCTTTCAGGGAAGGTAATGGATACACATGCAAAGATAGTGCTGCTTTTGACTGAAAACGCTTGTTCATGCAATTTGTCAAATTTATTTTCCTTCACCATAAGTACAATGAAATTTTTTGTGAATCCAGGCCTTGGCTGCATGCAGCGGTTAAACTGATATGATGAACTTATTCAACATCTACCAAAGCAGTAAACACATGATCCTGTGTAGGAGAAATTACGTTCGGAAATAATATTTTAAGGGGATATAGTTACTAGAAGGCTTATTTGAGTATGACATTGCGAATTGTGACCTTTTATTTCAACGTAGCCCATAAGGACACGTTTTCATTGTTGCTATCATCTAAAAAGTACTGGATGTTGTAACATTAATGAGCACATTTTTGCTTATTTTTATTGAATCATGTTTGGAACAGTACAGCCACATGAATTCGGTATTTCAGTTGAAGGGAACAACAACAAATTAAACTCATTCTATTTAATAAAGCAATTTATAAAATCTGAAAAAAAATCAGATAAATAATAAAAATTGAGCCAGTGTACTTCAAATTGAGATTGTCTCAAAATCTGAAATCTGTAGTAAATTTGTTCAGTGATCAAAAAGTTTTGATTGCAGGAATAAATATAAATGATATATTTAATATGTGTTCAACTTGTTTTAGTTACAATTACGATATAGAAAGATTTTCAAATAATAAAGTTCATAAATTAATCTGATGTTTTACAGTAGAAGACAAATTTAATTCTTCGCCCAAATCATTATGGTGGATTTTTGCGGATGTGTATTCCAACCCCACCAAAGGCTTAGATACCTCCGGTGGTTAGTCAATACAGAGTGCCATGTGGAGTGACGTCCCCTGATAATGAGGGCTGTGAAATTTTGAGAGTGAAATAAGTGACTCTAATTGTGCAAATACAAAGTGTGAGGCGATTTAAAACTGAAGTGAGTACACCTAAGACTTTACGGATCAACTTCTAAGAGTCTACGTATTCTTTTGACATCGGATCAGCACTGCTCGACATTGATGGATCTTCAATCGTCTCAGGCTTTTGTTGATACAGTAATGGCGTCGCCCACTAGACTACCGATCACAACAGAATCGAGCGGAGATTATCATGTGAATGAGCAGACTTCATCGGAAGAGAGAAGGAAAAGATCGCACACTGACACAGAGATCGAAGGTACAGAACAGCTTTCATGTAAAAAGAAGAAAGGTGAGTCACAAAATGTGACGAAAACATTGTGCAAAAAATCGAGTGAGAGAACTATAGATGATGTGTTTGAAGCAATTACTTAATTAACTGCTCATTTTAATGTGAGAATGAATTCTATGGAAGAAAGGATGTTCGGCAAAGTGAAGGACATGATAGATACAGAAATTTCAGGGGTGAGAAGAGATTTGGTTAATCACATGTCAAAGGTCACTGAACAGTTGACCCAATTAAAGAGTGAGAACAGTGAGTTACATAAGAAGGTTGAGCGGCAAGCAGACGACAAGAAGACGTACGCGGGGGTAACCGGCACACGTGCAATACAACTCAACATTGTATTGAGAAATGTGCCTGAATCAGCAAACGAAAATGTCAGAAACAAGGTAAATGGCCTGATCAAAGATAGCCTAAAACTCGACATCAAAGTAGAGCATGCTGAAAGAAAAGAATCGCATGGCTCGAGACATCCCGGTGTGATTGTTGCGAAATGCAGATCGTTTGAAGACAAGCGACAAATTCTTGGGAGCAAAAATAAATTGAAACATAGTAAAAACTTTAACGCAATGTATATAGCAGGTGACAAGCCGTTGCAGCAAAGAATCTTCGAATCTAATATGAAGGTAATCGCCGACACACTGGGAGCTGGATGTCTTAAGGTGACAGGGAGCAGGATTCAGCGAGTGGAGAGGCCGGGTAGACACTACAGGAACCATAGCAGCAGCAACAACGATCGGTACGACAGAGATCACTAGCGACAACACCGCGGCAATAGAGACAGGACCGACGACCGGGACAACAACAGAATAACACGTGGGCTTGTTGATCAACACGCCCCACGTGACACAGATGGTTCGACCAATCGTGATCGGGCACGCCGGGACGACAGGGGTCAAGGTTCAGGAGGTCAAAGGCAATCGTATCAACAATCCACTCGGTACTAGGCCCGGTGTGGGTTTTGGAACGCTAACGGTTGGAATAAAGATGAACTAACTGCAAATTATGTAATACGAGAAAAGTGTATAAATTTCTTAGACTATGATATATTAGGTATTGCCGAAACCCACCTAAAGGATGATGACAGTATTAATGTTGATGGTTTTTCTTGGTATGGTCAAAACCGAACCAGCCTGCATAAGCGTGCTAAGAAAGGCTCTGGTGGGGTCGGCTTTCTAATAAAAACTGACATTCTTGGTGATTATGATGTGCATATTCTCGATAATTCCACAGAAGGTATATCGTGGATACAACTAGAATATAAGTATTTTCTGAATTATATATTTACAATGTGTGTATGCTACTTGCCGCCTGAGCACTCAAGCAGACATGTGGATGCTTCTATGAGAAGTTATTATCTACAGTTTACAAATATCAAAATGATAATATTGTGTTTATATGCGGCGATTTCAATGGTAGATGCGGCAATGAGCTTGATTTCATCGAAGGTGTGGACAATCTGCCTGCTAGAGAGTTTCTAGACGATGTTGTTAATAATCATGGTAGAATTTTTATCGATTTTCTGATAAATGCAAACATGTGTATGGTAAATGGGCGTGGAGATACCACAAAAAATGATTACACTTATGTTTCTTCTCAAGGTGTATCTGTAGTAGATTATTGTATATGCTGTTTTGAAAATGTGGAAAAAGTAAGGGATTTCAGTGTGTATCGTCCAAACTCCGTAATTGACAATGGTGGTCTAGCTGGAGTGGTGGACGCGGAGGCAGCTGCTAAGTTAGACCACTCCTTCCTCTCGTGGGGTGTGTTGCTGGGTGAGAACAGTGAACGTACCAGCACTGACGTGAATAAATCTAACATAGAGGCAGAGCCCCTTGTTAAACATGATGTTTCACGTGTCCCCGTTAACTTCCTATCATCTGAAGCAAGTGTGGCAATGATCAATGCTTTGATTTATAAATTGGAAGCGTCGGAGAATCAACAGCAAAGACATCGATATTACTTTTAATAGTTTTAAGGAAAGGGTAAAACAGGAAATGAATGATAAGCTCCCCTCAAAACGAATCTACGTGGGTGCAAGGAATGGAAATAGAAAACGGAAAATAAAGAAAGCTTGGTGGAATGAAGACCTTACGGCAAAGTGGAATGAAATGTGTAAATCTGAAAAAGCTTGGTGTAAAAGCAAGGGTCAAGAAAAGAAGCGTCTGAAGAATGCATATATGCTAACACGTAAGATGTTTGATAAAACTGTGAAATTACGTAAGCGTCAGCACATCCAGGAAACAATGGACTCTCTAGAGGATCTGTGTGATTCTGGGAAAAGTGATTTCTGGAAAAAGATTGGACATATTGGTATTGGGCAAGAAAGAAGAAAGGTTATTCCTATGGAAGTGAAACTCGACGACGGAACTGTTACTGATCATCAACCAACAGTCATGGATACATGGTGTAATACATTCTCAACTCTTCTGAATGGCAATGCAAGTGATATACGTCATAATGACGTCATCAGTGAAGCGTCATTTCCAAACTCTGGTAATGTTTCTGGACTAAATTGTGAAATATCCATGGAAGAAGTTCATTATGCCTTGATACAAGCTAAGAGCAGAAAAGCGACAGGGTTTGACGGAATTCCAGCAGAAGTCCTAAAAAATCTACCAAGTTTGAAATTTCTTCATAGACTTTTTAATAGCTGTTTTATGTCAGGGAAAATTCCAACAGAGTGGGGTAAAGGAGTTATAAATCCTATACATAAATCATCAACATCTGATCCACGGGACCCTCTTTCGTATCGCGGTATAACTCTGACAAGTTCGTGTTATAAACTATATTGCACCATTCTAAACACCAGATTAACTGAGTATGTAGAAAATCACAATCTACTAGCTGATCAACAAAATGGTTTTAGAAAGAAAAGGTCCACATCTGAACACATATATGTTTTAACATCATTGATTGAAACCAGAAAGAGCATGAAGAAACAAACGTTTGCTGCCTTTGTTGATTTAAAAAAAGCATACGATTGCATTGATAGAACACTTTTATGGAATAAATTAGGACAAGCAGGAATTGAGGGCAATATGTATAATGCTATCGTGTCTCTATACCAATCTGTACGTGGCTGTGTGAGACTGAATGGACTATGTACACGGTGGTTCAACGTCCAATGTGGTCTCCGACAAGGTTGTTTGTTGTCGCCCCTCTTGTTGAACATTTTTATCAACGATTTCATTACACGTATCAATAATCTTTCACTTGGTATTCATATCAACGATAACGTGCTTAGTGTACTTGCCTACGCTGATGATGTCGTTTTATTGGCTGAAAACGAGAACAACCTAAACTTAATGCTGGACTTTTTAAATATTTGGTGTGTGGAGAATAAGATGACAATCAACCAGGCCAAATCCAATGTTAACCATTTCCGGAATCCATCAACGCCGAAAACAGAGTCTGTGTTCTTATGTGGAGATATGGAGCTCGAAGTAACAGACAGCTATTCTTATCTCGGCCTTTTCATCACCGAATTCTTAGACTACAAACGGATGGGCAAGCTTGCAGCCAGTTCAGCAAGTCGTGCTCTAGGTCTCCTTATATCCAAGTACAAAGTGATTGGAGGGATGAGGTACCAGACGTATACCAAGCTATATGATACCATGGTCTGGTCAATAATTGATTATGGAGCTGCGATCTGGGGTCAATACACCGTGCCAGCCGTGAACGCCCTACATAATCGAGCCATGCGCTTCTACTTGGGACTAGGCAAATACGCGCCTAATGCTGCTCTAGTTGGGGATATGGGATGGATTCCGCCGTGTGTGAGACAGTGGAAAAGTGTGATCAAGTGTTATAAGCGTTTAAGTTCTAATGGCCACGAGCGATTCCTGTCTGCATTTTTTTATCTGGGCTAATACGCAAGCAGTACGTCTAAAACGTAACTGGAACCAACGAGTACATGAGAAACTTAAGAATCTAAATCAGGAGCATTTTATCCCTACCAATGACTTTCATATTTCTTTTATTACTTCCACAGTTTGTTCACAATTGCAAGAGAGGTTTAGAGCCACTTGGCTAAGTGATGTACAGAGGTTACGCAGCAAGAAAAGCACAGGAGGAAATAAACTACGTTTATATACGAATTATAAGAAGGACATAGGCGCTGAACCCTACATTGTAAACTCCTTACCTAAAAGTAACAGAAGTGCCTTAGCCAAGTTCAGAAGCGGAGTAGCCCCCATCCACATTGAAACTGGCCGATATACCAACACGCCTACCGAGGAGAGAACGTGTTTCCATTGTGTGAACGAAGTTGAAGATGAAATCCATGTACTTCTACATTGTTCCCTATACAGCGATATACGTCTCAATCTATAAATAAATGTTTAGATCTTTGTCATAATTTTAACGGTTTTACAGATGTACAGAAAGTTAGTTTCATCTTAGCCAACCCGCATATTGCTTTTTATTCTGCCAAGACCTGCAAACTTATACTGCAGAAAAGGTTGCAAATTTTATACCACGCATAGTAGTGGTAAGGTTTTACATCTCATGCACTTTTGTTATGTATTTTCAATCATATATTTGAGTATTTACATTTATATATATCATATTATATATTTACCTTTTCATGTAAATATCTTATCTTAAAAAAAAAACAGTATGTAAAAAGAATATATTTTATGTATACTACCATTTGGTTTTAGCTAATAGTGTGTATTTATTTTTACAATCAGTCTCTCATAACCCTGCACGGGTGGCTCATTGTTTTAAATGTATATATTTATCTGTCTATTTCATTGTACATTTATGAGGTGAGACTTAAATAAAACATCTGTCTGTCTGTCTGTCTGTCTGTCTATATAAGGAATACCTATAGCAGGAAATATTTTACGTGTGTATGTGTCGTCAATTTAATCCGATGACTTCAAGTAGTCCCGCGCAATTATACTCCGATGACTTCAAGTAGTCCCGCGCAATTATACTCCTATTGTTAGTTCCCCGCCAATAAGCATTTTGGGGTCATAAAACACCTTTATACAATCACAAGCAATCAGACAGGAGCAAGCCTCTTTTATTCAAATAGAGCGGAGCTCAACGATCCGTGACAAGAGAGACCGGGTGGGAGTTGGGGAGGGGGGTTAACTAATTTCGTTTAATATCCAAATGAATGTAACATTTCCATTCATCAATTGATATTGTAATAGTAGTAAATGTAGTCCATACACGTGAAAGATACTGTTACTGTTCTTTCTTTGAAATAATAATGCAGATCAATGACAAAATCTATAATAAAGTTTTGTAGACCTACCAATTTCAAAATGATGTTGTGGATATGCATACAAACTACCTTTAAAAAACCTGTCATCCAGAAATCAAAGGAAAAAAATTAAAGAAGCGTTCTTTATTCTAGAAAATGTTGTTAAATCTAGTTGCCATAACAATTATTAAGAACCATAATTATAGTCATCTCATAAATCTTTTTCTCACGGTGTAGGCATATAGATTTCAATATAGTAAATGAAGAAAACGAGTTTCTTAAGTATGATGCTATCCTCAGGAAAGCAAGGAGAATTGAAAATCGTTGTTCTTTGTGCAAAAATATAATACGTTTGGTACATGAAAACATTCTGCATATGTGGGTTTTGAAAGGGAAAAATAAATACTTAAAAAAGGTTTATTAAATCAGATGAAACGATTGGAGTCTTTGTGAAGTTACCAATTTTGAAACAGTGTTAGATACATTTGATCTGTAAAACGCATTGAATTCATGT
The DNA here is from genome assembly GCA_921293015.1 of Phorcus lineatus. Taxonomy (NCBI): domain Eukaryota; kingdom Metazoa; phylum Mollusca; class Gastropoda; order Trochida; family Trochidae; genus Phorcus; species Phorcus lineatus. Next base: position 902,979 of record OV121084.1, read on the forward strand.
ATCTAATCTTTGTCACGTAACAATTGTAGAATAACGTTTAGGTTACATCATTGGACAATTTTCTTCATGGAGCTATGCCCATCATTCTATACATATTCACAGTCATCACCTGTAATTAATGCATTCGAGTTTTAATGAAATCTTCCATATGAAAAATAGTTACTTTGTAAAGATGACAATTCAATCCTATTTGTTTTCTTTTGAGTTCAAATATTTGAATTAATTCGCGGTACATATATTTTGCACATGTTAAATTATACTTGGAATCGATGTCGTCCCAACAGAATGAAACACTTAAAAATATAGCTAACCTGTGAAGTGATGTAACATGCACTTTTAATAGGTATGTCAACAACAAGTCAATTCGTCATATGAATATATTTCTATCTAATGATTCTACTACTTTTACATTCGTTAATGTTACTAACGTACTATCCCTTAAATCGTGATATCATTTCCATTATTCTTAATTATGATTCATGTAGCTGAAATATTGACACACTGTATATACTTAACATGGTGTGTAGACATGCAGTATTTGTATTTACAAATAAAAATGCATGTAAATCAACATATGTGAAAATATGAGGAACGTATGGGTAAACAATATGCCGCCATCAAATCATTGTAGTGGTAGATTGAGAAAGACATTCTGACATGAAGATTGACAAACGCTTATAAGTGATTTACACTTATAAGCGTTTGTCAATCTTCATGTTATACTATATATATCATACTATGTAAGTGTGTGTGTCTGTGTTTATTTCTTGTTGTTCTTTAAGTACCGTTGTTTAGGTATAAGTAAGAGAAATTGTCTCTCAGAACCTTTTGACCAATATAGAAGGTGCGATATCTTATGCAGTTTACTTGTCAATTGTATTTGGTGAGACAATGAAATCATTTCACTCTCTCTCATTCTTATGATCATCTTTGAATATGTTTATGAAATGAAATCGGACCGCAAGATAAAAACTCAATGGTGAAATATCACCTGTTATATTCCTGTAAAGTATCCACATTCAGCACCTGCATTTGATCTTCATGAAACAATAGAACAATAAAGACTTTATGGTACAAGGCTAGACAGTTTCCGTTCAACACTCGCCGATATGCTTTGACCTAATTGGTTTCGCTACAGCGAGCAGCGTCTGTGGTCAGCAGCCCAGGCGGTGAACCGTGAAGCTGTCTCGGCGTTAATGAGTTAAAAGAAAGTATATGATTTCACTCACAGAATGGGTTTCATGAATTTTCTGAAATCTGACAATTTTGCAATTACCTTTGTGCAGGTGTATACTTGACTTTGTATATATATGTTTATATAAAATCAAACATGAAATATCTACGAACACTACCCTCAGGTACATACATATTTGTATATATGTATATATGATTGTTTATATATTTATGTGTGTGCGTTTGTAAATAAATGTTTGAAATAATTGAATAGATTTATTTTTCATTTAATCTTGTGTGATCAAGTTTTGCATAAACTATAAGTGATCTATGATATACTACCTAAAGCGAATTCATGTACAATATATACACTAATGTAATACCGTAATTAGACAAGTTGATATGTGTACTGACCAACAGGTGTGATGAGTGTGCATTCAAGTGTGACAATTGGTGCTGAATAGTGTACCTTACATTGGTTAATTCAGAAAATATTTTGAATAAATTTTAATACGAAATGACCCCTTGAATTCTTGTATGTCAATTTAAATCTCATCATCAAAACATTTATCATTTTAACCTGACTTTGTCACCTTTGGCTAACAAACTTTCACAAAGACATGTTTTAAGAGTGTAGAACTCAACAGTTCTTTTTCTTTAAAAATGCAAATGGCCTTTATATGACAATATCATGTAAACAATATGTTAAAGTTGTCAAAGATGCATTTTGTATTGGTTGCTTCAGACAACGTTTTGACAAAAGCTTACCTAACTTACAAAAACTTCATATTTCTCAACTACATTCCTATATCGCTATTAGGAGAGGATCCGGTATGGTATCCGTCTCCGGATCCTATTATTCTTATCTACTTAGGATCCGGTAGAGAATCCGGTAATGTCCGTCCGGATCTAGGATCCGGTGAGGGATCCGGCTCCGTATCCCTGTATTCTTATCTACTGGGGATCCGGCAAGGGATCTGGCGGTGTCCGTCCGGATCCCTGATCCGTTGAGGTATCAGTCGCCGGATCCCAGTATACCATTTTTGATAGGATCCGGCAAACGGATTCAGGGTATATCCACCCTGTGAAGGAGGTCGATCTGCGGATTCAATTACGCTGATGTAGCAGGATGAATAAGAAAACACATATCATGAAAGCCAAATATAACTTTGACAAACTGTAACATGGTATAATGTCGAATAAATATTTCATGAATAAGAATTATTAATTTTCAACCTACGTATATTTGGTCTTAGGTATAGTGACAATATTTCAACAGAGCTGAGGTTTAATAGGAACAATCTTGCTACATCAGCAGATGTGAATCCGCTCTCGCTCCTTCCTAATACCTTGAGCTCTTTCAAGCAAAAAAACCTCGTATCGCTAGCTATCTAAGCCAGCCAGCATCCAGGAACATCGGCACAACCCGAATGTGCCGAATATCAAGCCGCGCCAACCGTAAGAGGCATTTGGCCGGAAAGATTTCAGGGTAATTGGCATGAGCGAGAGCGCATTTATTTCGCTGATTTAGCAGGATAAATAGGATCCCGACGAGATTATTTTCGCTTTCGTTCGCTTTAGAAACGATAGAGACTTTGATAAAGTATGAATACTTCCTACCTTGATAGTATATAGCATTGTCTGAAAATAACTACCTGCATCGCTGATCTATAATAACTTTCCAGAAAGGCTTACAGAAAAGAATAAGTCGATAATGTTAGGTCTTCTGGTCGTTATCGGTGGTTTCTTCTGAGTCATCTGAGTGACATCCTCACGCCATGTGGCCCGAACCTTTGCAAAGATGTTTGGGACAAGTTGAGCGCCTGTCCCACGCACCCTTACAAACTAGATAATTTGATTTGTGTTCTCAGGAAAAGGAGCGTGGGTGGTGTTGGTGAGGACGTGAGGGAGTGTAGAACACTGGTGTCACAACGCGAAGAAAGGTACACGTGTGTGAAGGTAAGAACAGCTTTGCATCACCTAACAAACTAAAAATCTGACTACTATTGAAGTTCCTTGAATATGTTAATTGTTACAATTTCAGATCCCATGACATGAAGATTGATTATAAATTCAGTAATGCTAGAAATTCCGAGAGATTGTTTTCAACATCTGCAGTTTATGAGCAAACACTTCAGAGCTTGGAAATTTCGAGATTTTACAAAACCAGTCAATACATCTATGAAGGACTAGTATTCCATGAAACTAGTTAGATAAGTATTATGTCGCACATAAATGCCATATATTCAGGGAGACAGAATCTCACTTAAACGTCTTCTGATATCAAATTTATGAACGCGAGTTGATTAAACTAAGAAATATCCGAAGCTTGCCAAGGATAAACGACACCTGGTCACGTCCCGGTCCTCTCTTCAGAGGAACCGTTGGATCAAAAACCTGTCAAAGTGTGAAAACAATAGACAGACATAGCAATGATAAAATCAAATTGTGGCGTGTGCGCAGTTACCGTCACTGTGATCTCATGCTAGTCAACTTGGTTTCATGTTAAATTTATAACAATGTCACTGTCTGGTTTTAACTCTAACAAGATGCAAACCATGGACAAAATGAAATAAATGTCAAGCTGTTTTGAAAGAGGGGATAGAGATTCTGTAGAAACTGTATATTGCTACAACAACGGTCATCTGTTCGTTTTGAAAACTTTCAAGTTGATAATCCAGCACAGACACTTCTGCCAGAAGACATTGGGTCAACCTACACTGCTTTAAAGATGCTTGGAGATAGTATTTTTGTGTTGCTGGTGGGTGACTTTTCATTGTCAACGTCATTGCGTATGCTTACTGCGTCAGAACTTTGTCTCAATGTGAATGATTACATCAAACATGAACTCATCTCTTCAGTTATCAATCTTCCAAATATTTTGACCACACTTGAAGATACTCTGTTTTCAATGCTGTTAACACCAGAAGCGGCAGATGTGTTTGATACTACTAGAGTTCGTTGTGCAGCATTGGAATTTGTGGCACGGAAGACATGCATTGACAGATCATGGTCTTTGAGGATTCATGTCCTTTGTTTACCATCAATTCTGAAAGAGTCAGTAACTTGTGTCTATCCTGAAGTGAATCCAGCAATTAAACCATTATTTAATGCAACACTAAAACCTTTAGCCAGTCCGCAATGTCAAAAGGGCTCCATTCATGTGATGTGGTCAAGGGATGGAGATCTTTGTTCATTGTTTGAATCAAACCATTTCGTCGCATTGGTTCCCACAGACATATTCAAGTTATTTCCGAAAGAATATGAGAAATCTTCCTTGAAGCATCTAGGGAGTAATCCAGACCATGACATAGTTACTGTTCCTGTGAAAAAGCAAAGGCGAGCAGAAGAACAGTCAAAATTACATTCTTTCAAAGGCATGATGATACATCCTCTACAGAAAAAAAATCAACATCCTCGGCAATGCCAGACAGCTTCATCGAAAATCCTAAGAGTCAAAAGTGCCAGTGAAAATGTTCCTGCAGATCCTGATCCTGAAGCCATTAAATGTCTTGAATCTGACATTGATCACCATCAGAGTAAACGTGAGGAACTAGACAAACCAGATGCGGGTGCTTCAGTTGATGTTGGCAGTTTGATTCTTGATGAAAGTGTCTGCATTGACTGACAGTGAGAAGGTTAAGTATATAAGTGAAAACTTCTTCCCTGGAACACGCTACAAATATCCGGTTGATATTATCACCAAGCAACAAAAAACTAACAAATTAAGTTTTCAAAGGTCATGGTTGAGTGAGTACGAATGGCTCGTGTACAGTCCCACTTTGGAGGGAGGAATTTGCAAATACTGCGTTCTGTTTCCACCAAAAGATCAACGTGTGAAAAGTGGCATTCTAGTCAAAACTCCGTTCAAAAGATTTTCAAAAGCTAAAGACAAAGATGGTGTTCTTACTTGTCATGAGCAGTTTGAATATCACCGGGCAGAAGTTAAGACTGCTTTGAATTTAAAACGAGTGCACGAAAAGCCACAAGAATACCAACCCCTCTCCACCCCTTTTCAAAAATCCTTGATCCGCCACTGTCACTCTTATACTTTAGCGCACGGATAATCACCCTGTAAACATATGCGTAGGATAAAGGGATACGAGTTCCAGGATATATGCAAGACAAGCAAATCAAGTGCACTCCATTTGGGTCGCATGTGTTCTAGGTTTTCCGAATAGCGGATTGGGAAGGGTGTTTAGTGGGCTAGAATGCATGCAACCTTTTAAATTGTTGCAAACGTCAGAGGAAAGATTGTTGTGAGTGATGTTATGTGCCTGGCATGCATTAACATTTGATTTTAAACAGTTTCGAAGAAAGTTGTCCCCTTTGAAAAGGCCACATCTCTTCAAGGAAAATTGTCACGACTGTGATCATAATACACACTCGCATCCAAAAAGACTTTGTAAGAGTGACAATACATTTTTAAATTATTGCAATATATGATAAAAATATTGGAGAAGTTGTTACTCATGACATGTATTAATGAATCTTACTTCTAGAGCGGACGGTGCTCGTCATAATACCTACTGGAACTTCATTTTCGCGGGGAATTAATGTGCATGACCTCATCATCATGAAGACTCATTTCGAACTCTCCGGCAAGCAAAAGGGTTTCTTCAATTTCATCGCCGTTGTCTCCGTAAAAATCAAAGAGTCTGAAGTAACTTCTTCAGCATCGAGCTTGAGACTTTCACCTCTTTGACGTTCTTGTCAACCGTAAGTAATCTCCACTATCAAGGATCTTACTAGAGTCCTTTTTGAAACTTGTAACGTTTTACTGTAAGATGTTCGGGCGAAATTGTGATTTTGCTTCTACAGGTATGCCTAGGACATTTCTGTATTTTTGTGTGACTGTTTTTTTTTTGTACACTGTCTAATTATGTTGTGACTGAAGTGAAGCAGTCTTTGGCCTTGACTTCAAGGGGTTCAATTTCTGTCACTTTACTTGTTGGGACTGTAGAGGCATATCTGGTGCCTTTGTATTCATTCATAGTCAAGTTTTGAAACAGCTTTTTCCGATTTCAACGGAGCCCATTTTGTCTTCCCAGAGGCAGCAGGAAACTGTGGCTGTGTCATCTCCAAGAAAAACTTTTCTAAGACTTATGACACCAAACCTATTTCTAAAACCTGTTGTCTATCTCTTACTATGACCTTCTTTCCGTCTTTTTCCTCATCCTGTCGATCCCTTATCTGTCCACTCTCTTTTGGATGCCTGTCATCCACGTGTTTAATAACTGAAATATTGTTCAAAAACACGTTAAACCCCAACTCACTCACTTGTTGGGACTTTTTTGTATGATGATGACAATGACTGTTGCAGATATGTTTGCCTGTAACAAAATGAAGGACAATAATTGTTAACAAAATTGGCTATTTCTTGTTTCAAATAATCTTTCATGAAATTATCTTTTATGTCTTAGTGTATTAGCTGTAGGTAAGGTTAGATGATAGATAATATCATAGCTCCTGCTATGATAACAGGGAGAGAGCCTGTTCCATGGGTTGTGGCGCAGAAAATAGACGTTATAAATGAACGTGTCAATGAGTGAGTTGTGGTTCAACGTGTTTTGAACAATATTTCAGTTATTAATACCTTGGATGACAAGCATCCAAATGAGAATGGACAGATCAGGGAGAAAGGGAATGATAGGATGAGGTATAAGACGGAGAGAAAGGCATAGTGAGAGATAGAAAGCAGGTTTTGGAAGGACTCAAATTTGGTCTGGCTTCTACCCGTCGACCTGTCTAGCTTTAGTGCCCCTACCAGGAGCATGTTAGCTCCGGCTGGCATAGCTCTCGGGGTCTCTGAAGCACGCAAACCACCACACCACGATAAGGTATTGAGTCCAGCGGTGGCACTAGTCAATGATCTCCATAAACTTGATGATAAATTATTAAATATAACTGTGGCTTAGGAAGAAAGAATGTTACGTTGGGAACACTATACAAGGGCTTACTTACGCATAGATCTCTATATTCGTGATATTGAAGAAATTAAGGAAATGATCAATAATGTAATGTTCTTTCATTAACATCTCCAACTCCAACTTGATATCTTGTCAATGGGGCGATTATCACCAATTACAATTACGCCCGCCAGTCTAAGGAAGAATACTGTTATGAGAGTAGTATTGGGGAGATTGCTAGACACTCATAAGGTAAATAATCAGCTTTCTGAGTTCACAAACTTTAAGACTGTGGGCATGAAAGAGTTTTTTAACTTGCGGCAGATTTTAAGATGTGAGAATTTTGTCATAACATCATTTGAAGGTTGCTTAAACAAAACCAAAAAATAGGTGAAGTCAATTACCACGTCTAGTCTACGAATAATAAATATTTCAGAAATCTGTCAGTCTATTGGCTTATAAAGGCTTTGAAAGGTAAATGCCAAACGGGTATACCTTACAGAGCTTGTTGACAGAATCCATTTTAAAGTGAAATAGGGATTTTGTAATTATAAACTCTTGAAAAAAAGAAACTTGACATTCATGCACAACACAACATCGGTACAGCGACCTGAAGAATGCTAAGACTGAACAGAGCGCGACGCAACTACGCTATTGGCAGACTGCAAGCAGGCGCGACGCAGCGAGATGTTGCAACACACTTTGGCGTGTCCAGACAGACCATCTCTTCATTGTGGACCCGTCTCAACACCCAAAACAGCGTTGATGATAGGCCAAGGTCAGGCAGACCAAGGGTGACTACTCGGGCCCAAGATCGGTACATCCGACTGCTCCACCTTCGGGAACACATCAGGCACCAGGGCAGCAACGTCAACAACAACGCAGATACCAGGCCTGCGTCAAATTTCCGACCAAACGGTACGCAACAGGGTGAGAGAGGCTAGACTTTTTCCACGACGACCGGTTCGACGTCCCGTTTTAACGCAACGTCATCTGGCGGAACGTCTCCAGTGGTGTCAACAGAAGATGAGATGGGCACGTGCAAGGTGGAGAACCGTTCTCTTCACTGATGAGTCCCGTTTTCTGCTTCGACGAAGTGATGGACGAGCACGTGTATACCGACGTGGAGAACGTTATGCTGCCAACTGTGTTCAGGAGGTTGTCCCATTTGGAGGTGGGAGTGTCATGGTGTGGGCCGGGATTCGTCACGGTGTTAGGACACCCCTTGTGCATGTTGTGGGTAACCTCACAGGAGTACGGTATAGGGACTTGATCCTACAGCCTTACGTTATTCCTCGCGTCAACGTCCATGGTGGTCTCTTTCAGCAGGACAATGCTCGACCACATGTTGCACGTGTTTGTCAAGACTTTTTACAGCGTAAGAATGTCCAGACATTGCCATGGCCAGCCAGGTCACCAGATTTGTCACCAATTGAGCATCTCTGGGACGAACTGGATCGACGTGTGCGCAGTAGGAATCCACCACCCCAAACACTTCAAGGACTTCTTGCAGCACTTCAGCACGAATGGCAGAACATTCCACAGGCTGTGATTGACAACTTGATTGCATCCATGGGTCGTCGGTGCCAAGCAATAAACAATGCCAATGGTGGCTATACCCGATACTGACATTTGTGCACCCCTGTGATGTTGAAACACTTGTGCACCTGTGCATTTCTAGATCATGCTTATTCTGAATAAAATTTACTGAACAGAGATCTTCAAACAGCGTTTTACTTTTCATTTCAATGTTTAACTTGCATCTGTGGTCTTTATATTGAACTTTGAAAGTCAGTGTAAAAAAATATAGTAAAATGTAAATTGAAAGATGCATGTAAGCAAGTGTGGTTGTCTATTGTCGATAATTCTTCAAAGGGTGTCGTATATAGCTGTTTATCAGATTTAGATTTAAGGTTAAGTAGATATTTGGATGCTTTAGATCATAAGAACTCAAGAACACTGCTAAATTTTATAACAGCAAATCATTACCTACCGATTGAAACAGGTCGTTGGAATAATATTCCAAAACATAAAAAAATTTGTAAACTCTGTATTGGTAATGACATTGGCGATGAATTCCATTATTTATTTATATGCTCTCATTTCACAAATGCCAGAGTAAAATATCTTATACCTTATTTCTACAAAAGACCACATTTTTATAAAATGAAGACATTATTTAATAGTAAAAGGATAGGTACATTACGAAAACTAGCTCTGTTTTGTAACGTTATCTTAAATGTTTTTAAAAAATGTCGCTAGGAATTATTACCTTAAATACCATCATATTCATCATGTAAATCTTTGTTTTATATATTAGCATGACATTTGTTTCATGCCTTCATATGTATATATGTCTTTCAAATTTATTATTGTACATCGTATTCTAAACAAAATTGTATTTTTTGCATATATGTGTAATGTATATCCTTATATGCCGCTGCTTGCGGCCTGAGTGTAAATAAAGTTCAGTTCAGTGAATTTTCTTTTTATGAAGAGTTAATTAAAAATAGCCCTATGAATAAGAAATATGTGAACACGCAAACAAAGCGTAGTCAGTAGACAAGATTTTAAAAGTATATGTTCTACTAAAGTTTATTAATTCAACTTCAGACTTTATTTGATCACATGGAAAATACACGTACGGAAACATTAGTGTCATCACTGTACAACGCCATATTGATATAGTAGTCATGACGTTCATTATGTGCAAATGTGAAAACATTAAACTTTAGTTCCAATCGCCTTTCTTAAGTTATATCCTTATCTCTTAAATGCTAACAAATATTATATGAACACCTTTAAATCATTTAGGGCGGAGAAATTGATTCGCATAGGAAATCTGTCAACGGTGCGATCCATTAACGGCTTCTTTTGAGTTTTTAACAGTGCCTTACATTTGGAAACATTTATTTCCATTTTGGTGAGATCACTTTATTCATCTTAAAAAAGCGACTGATAACATCTCCTTGCTAAGTTATCGAAAGCAAGTTGTATTAATCAGAGAATGGGAGCTGCATATTATTCTAGGTTATTCGTATTTACATAATCTGTATTCTCTGTTAACATCGTTAACTTGAAATAACAACAATTAAAGGTTTTAATACAAGTTTGTTGAAATAATGAATAATACGTTTTGTCTTAAATTTGACGAACAACTGCACTTTAAACGGTTCCCGACAAGAAGCCAAATTCTCCTTTAAAAAAACAAACAGCAACGTTTTATAAATACCAAATGCTTATTTCACCTTCAAAGATTAAATAAACTTGACAAAAGTTCTGAATATTGTCAATGTTATTATTAATATTTCTTCAGGTGCTCAATGTAAAAATATTTCTTTATTGGTAGTTTTAAAATGTTCATATATTATATATGTATCCTTATTATTTTGTCATGTACAGATAACATTTGGTATTAGTCTTTCAAACAAAATTTAAATCCCTTTGGGCTTTCGTTGGCGTGGTCTTGTATATCCATTAGAGTTTATTTCAGTAAGATCATTTTAATTGAAGGAAGAAAGGCTGGCTTTGTTTTGATGATAATCTTAATGTCGACAACATGCACAGCCATTCCTTAAAATAGCAAATTGTTTTAAACTCTCATCTAAACTGAAGACTATTAAGTAATTAGTAATTATACTTTGGCCTTGACAATATCTCTTGAAAACAACAGGTATAATTTATATGAGGCTCGCGGGATCGCTTTCTTATTTCAAATCCATAATCCTTCCTCACTGATTCTATAGATCCTCTATATCAATGATATTTAATTAACTTCAGCTTTAATTTTGGTCTACGTTGAAATGCATGCAAGATAACGATTCTCTATGGATAGGTAATAGAAAAAAGAGTAATATTTTACTATCTTAAAAGAAAAGTATTTACTTTTCAAACTCGCGGATGTTGTGGAAACATTTTACTGTGCAAGGCGGAAAACATGAATATCTATCCTTTTCATCTTCGTCGTGGCTATCTTCGTATTTCCCCCGGAATGCATTGCATCAATTTGCAGGTTCCAAACACGTCAGAACCTCAAAGCAGCATTGAAGCGGAAGTAATAAAATGGTCCTGTCACAAACCGGTGACAAAGAATCGCCTGAAATAATGTCTGTTTGTGACAGTGACAGGTTTAAGCCCTTAGATACTGGTTACGCGAATTCCTCGCTATATTTATGTTTATACATCTGCCGGCAAACTGTCTGATGTGGCAGAAATTTGGCGAATTCTTGCGAATGATAAAAAAGGCTTCTTAGTCTGTGTGTCAAATATAAAATGGTATTTTCGCACTAGCTTAACATGTTCAACAAAAGTAACATAACTATGTAATAAATATTCACTACTCATTAGATATCAAAATGCATTAGTTAACACAACAAACCCATTTTGAAATGAGTCAAACATTTAAATATCTTGAAACATTAGTTTTGGTTTTATTGATACAGAGTTTGTACATGTAGTAAGGTTCGAGTCTAATGCTACACTGAATTTCAGCGCAGTACCACCCATGGTTCGGAAGTTCCAGTGCGAATTGTCAGCAGAATTCACTGTAATGCATAGCAACAATGATGTTGTGGGGCTTTCTCCCTGCAATTATACAAGCAACCGTGATATGAATGGAGAACAAGTTATTTGGATTTACAACTTCTTTATTGCAGGATTGCGACGTTTCTGTGTAGATACTAACACAGTTATCAAGCAAGTGATATTGGACATGATTTGAGAAAGAATATGTACATAAATGGGAATAGGCTTGTACAATTGGGTAGGTTGAAGTACAAAGAGTTAAATAAATTATATTGATAGGGTAATAAGGTTGATGTACAAGGTGATTGGTTGTTACAGTACAAGTTGCATAGAGGAAGCCAGATGGGTAAATAAAGTTACTATTGATTGGTTTTAATTAGATGGTGATAAGCTGATGGTAGGTAATAGCCTTGATCACGGTTCATGGAAGGATTAAACCGATAAATTTTGATAGATTCCAAAAACTTCTAATTTTGTAGTCTGAGTGGTTGGTTTCCAGTACTTTGATGTTGTGGCTGGGGTTGGCTTTGACGTGGTCCGATATAGCTTATTTGGAGTCTTTCTTTAGTACAAATGTATGATGTTCCTTGATTCTAATAGGCAGGGGTCGGGAAGTTTCGCCTATGTATGATTCTCTACATCCACAGTGAATGTGGTAAACTACACCAGCAGGGTCTTCTCTAATGGATGATGGGGGCTTGTCATTGGCACAAAGATGGTTTTGGATTGATCTGCCTTTCTGGAAGAGGAAGTCTATCTTTGCTTGCTTCTTGAGGAGTCGTCTGATCTGATGGCTGACTGTTGGGTTATAAGGAATGCTGATGATGAAAGGGGCTGACTGTTGGCGAGGTGGTTTGTCTCTTGGTCTCAGGGTATTGTTGATGGCGTGGTTGACAAGTTTGGCTGGGTATTGGTTGTATTCAATAAAGACGTGGCGGGGGTAGTTAATTTCAGCTTCCAAAGATTCAGGGGTGGAACACACATTCTTAGCTCTTCTGGTGAGGGTTGCAATGATGCCTTTCTTGACTTGTAGCGGGTGGTTGGAGGCAAAATAAAGATACTGGTCGGTATGAGTGGGCAGATCAATCCAAAACCATCTTTGTCCCCTATTTTATACCTGAAAGAATAATGATGTCATTCGTAAATGTACAAAATGACTGGAACCATCTTTGCTCCAGTTTGCTCTAGTTTCACATATGTTTAAAGTCATTTCCCTCAGATTCCCAGTCATGAGACAGAGAGAGAGAGAGACAGAGAGATATATCAATACCAGTTAGCTTACCGTCTCTTGATTCAACATTTTAGTGCTTCTTCCTTGTAATAGTTTCCATTGCATATGCCTTTGTATTTCTGGCAGTTACTTGTTCTAAATGACTTAAGAAAACGTACTTGAAAGTTGACTATGAGACAATAAGATGAATATTAATTCTGTTCAATTTCCGGTGGAATTGTTTTTAATATCCTCAGAATGCACTGCACCAGTGTCAGCTATTTTGACAGATAAGATGTTAGATTCATTCGAGTGAATTGTGGTGTTTTTACATTTTCACTACGATAAGATGTTATTGATAAATATCACATAGTTTTGGGCAACGTTCGAAATAATATTTCGCAATAACAGTAATATATATTACAAGCACGTGCACGTTTGTTTGATCGAATGGTGATCTTCCAACCCAACAAACTTATTGCATTAACCAAGTGTAAATTGGACAATTAATACTGAAGAATTATCTATCATTGACTGCAAATTCTTATCTATCTCGTACCGTTATCAGATTGATTTTCCTACAAGTAAGGTTATCCTCCAACCAACATTACTCATTTTCAGTCACTATTGATCAGTCCTCGCTGATAACAATACCGTGCGTGTGCGTGTAGACCTTACACTCACATCAGCGACAAGATAAAAGTTAATTAGTGTATACTTGTTATTTTGCATGTATAAAATCACCATTTATATAAACCTCTATACCTATTCAAGGATTTGTATGAATTTATTTGATGACAATATTCCAAATATAATTAACGTTTGTGTGATAATATCATTCACTAACTTTCAACTTGGCATAATGTCAAGATTATTGTTTCAAATGAAACGTTACAGGAACTGACGGGTTATTGAGAGAAAACAGATAAAAACATTTCTGGTATCTCTTACATAAACGTTATAACATGACAATTGTTTATTCATCTTCCACTGAAAACAGATGACATGTCCAAAATTGCATTATCAAATATTCAGATCAATGATTAGCAAACGTGAACAATGTGTTTATCTTAACATAATTAACCATTAAAAAGGTCAAACTAAAGCATGATTATTAAAACTGATGCAATCACACATTGTGACGTCCGGTGTTTCCCCAAGACATCAGGCGTCGTCCGGACAGTGATAGCAAATATCCCCTGACAAGTCATTAGTTGTATAAACATAGACTGTAATCCCCGGCAATAATATAAGTGGTAAGTTTCTTTGTAAAATACCTTGTGACATATTTATGATTTGGATAAGAAAAACTAATGACACAATTGGTTGATATAATCGTTTGACATGACGACCTTAACGGAAATAAATTAAGTGAATTGGAATGATCTTGGATTGAAATTAGCCTTTCTTTAAAACATGTAACAATACAACTTGAGAATGAAACCAGAGTAAGCACACTACAGTTAAGATTACGCAGCGAAATGGTTTTTTTTAATATAAAGTGACAAATAGTGTATTACACCCTTATGAAACTGAAGGAGCGGAAATTACTTCCATAAGTCTATACGTATTACCACTATCTCCGAATGGTGGTTGTACAATGACCACCGTGGTCGAGAATGAAATATTCAACCAACGCAGGCAAATTGAATTGTAACATTTTTGAATTTCCATCAACTTCAAGGTTCAGAAAAAAACAAGCGAACCTGTACCTCTAGACTGTCAAGCAGCGCATTTACCACCGGAGCTGTGGAGGATCTATGCCAGATGATGTACATTGTGTTGTCTCATGTCTGTATATATGTTAAATGATCAGCGTTTTGACTGTACAATGAAACCCAATTTGTTGTATCGGGCAATTAAGAGTGTTGGGATATCAAGAAATAAATAATGGATATAAACTATGCTATCTGATTAAAATGAAATCCTTGATTCGCTCCCTAATCTTATATTTGATAGTCACTTGTCGCCTATCTATACAACCGGAAAACGACGTGAATATCCCTTATAGATTTTTTACAGCGTTTTTAAGAAAAGGGATATTTAAACTTACAAGTCGCTTTAAAAAAATTGAAAGCACGATAGTGATAGGTAACATTAGTATTTCCTGTGGACGCGGGTCTCATATCGTCATATCAGAGATGAGTGATAACCCAATATAAGTCTAGGGAGCGAATCTACGATTGGTTTAAATCAGATTGTTACTTATATAAATATGTTGGTACGTGTGAATGTTTAATAAGAGAACTTCCTGCTTGCGACAAACATGATAAAAAATATGAATTTAAGTGAAAAGCCGCTTTCATTAGCACTAAAATTCATTGTAGAATTGCATAAGAGGCATTTAGAAGTCGGTTAGATAATAAAAATCTTGGTGTATGGATTTATATAATATTTATTGCAACATTGCTATAGATTTACAACTTCGTTTTTTCTCGATTGCATAAGTCTCTGATCCTCAATGTACAAATGGAATAATTGCCTAAATGCCTGACATGATGATATCCACAGACTACTTCACTCAAGAAAATAGTCAGATCAGGGTTCAAAAAGTCAAAAAGGTTTTAGAATGTCTCAACTCTGGCCGGATCTGTCCCCACCAGGAACCTGTATGTCACCGAAGTACACACACCTCCACATCACGATAAAGAATTGAGTCATGTGGTGGAAGAACATGAATGGGAAGCCTGTCAACTGTCGAGTATTTTCAATCGAAGTGCAATTAGAGCCCAGGGTAGGGCGGCGTTTGATCTATAATCATACTGAATCATTGTGTGTACACAATCGTATCTGGTTCGCCGACCTGCTATGTGTCTGTCGTGAAAGGGTCATGTTCATGCAAAATGTTAAAAATTAATCAACACAGCTATTCGTCTCTTCCATTTTTATATTGGTTAGTGAAACCTCATAGTAATTTTTTTTATCTTTTATAGTGAAACAAACATCCACATTTGACCCACCCCCATCATCCGGAATGTAATACATGCGATATTCATCATCAAAAAGAAGAAGCCTTAGGTCTCAAGGCACAGGACAACTAACTCAATAAAATTTCAAGTCAAAGATTGGCTGAGTTGAGGAGCCTAAACTGGTCCTGACCAATTTAAACTCAAATTCATTAACATTTCAAAACACATTACATTTTTAAAAGTACTAAATCCTTTGAAGAAGGGGAATAATAAATCGTTTATAAAACATATCAAATTTTATTTCTTTTGATGATTGGTTTGATTCATTTGAATTAATCTATTTACATTATCTAATGTCATCTAGTGTAATTCCCTTTTAATAAAGAAATGAATATTAATCTATAACATTTCTTGAGGCATGCTATGCTTTTCTGCCTAAATAGAGATGAATTAGTTTTGACTTAATTGACAGATAGAATATATATATATAATACTTTCAAAGGCAGGAGAAAGACAGAAATACAGAGTTTGGAAATCTCTGCAAGAAGATGTCCGTCAACCTAAACCTAAATTACCTTTCGATGCATAAGAAATACAGTTACTCGAATAGTTATTCACCCAGAAATAGATCTTGCAGACATGGCCGGTGTTTGATAACTTAAATTTATGAACCCATGTGAATGATCTTCTGAATAAGAAAACATATGTAAGCTTTCAAAGACCAATCACTATATATAAGCGCCGATGTTATGTATTATCAGCAAATCATTTAGTTATTAGACGTGGAGCTCGGCATTCAAGAAAAGCAAAGTCGTTAGAGGAACTGATGAATAAGGATAGTACAAAACTAAAAGGCTGTTTTATCAAAACTTATTGAAAAAGAGAATCAACAAGAAATTCATGTTGTTATGTTACTGTGGACAGTGAATATTCTATTTCGGGAACTTGGTGTAAAACAAACGGCATCCCATTAAACAGAAAAAATGCGGAATTGTTTAATAACCTCTTGATAAAAAAAAACAATAATAAATTTTTTTTGATAGTATAATACCCATTGTTTGGAACTTATAAAAACAGGAGCCATTTATTTGTAACTAAAAAGGCCCTAAAGTGAGTGGGGCAACTTATGGTTTAACGAGTTTCGAACAATACTTCAGATATTAACCCCGTGGATGACAAGCCATTCGGCTATATCAGCTCTACCCATGCCTATAGCTAATACCCTGATCTCTTTCGGGCTAAATGCCTCGTACGGTTGGCGCGGCTTGATATTCGTGGCAGTTCATCTGTTATTTTTTCAGCCAATGAAATGTGGTTATGCAAGGAGCGTGAAGCTACTATCTTCAACTCAACGGATTTTCCATCTGGGTTGTGCCGCTGTTGCTGAATGCGAGTCGTCTCATTGGCTGGTTAGATAGCTTGCGATACGCGAGGGGTTTGGCTTGAAAGAGATTAGGGTATTAGGAAGGTGCGGATTCTTAAAAGCTAATTTAGCAGGGTGATGACAAGCATCCAAAAGGGAGTGTACAGATCAGGGAGAAAGGGATCGACAGGATGAGGGAAAAGACGGAAAGAAAGGCATAGTGTGAGATAGATAGCAGGTTTTAGGAGGACTCAAAGTTGGTTTGGCTTCTACCCATCGACCTGTCCAGCTTGGGAGCCTCTACCAGCATGTAGCATTAAGTCAACTTAAGAAAATTATTCGTGATAATAATCAGGCAATTAGAGGAGAGCTGAGGTGATCTTTGGTTAAACGCCGATTTCATTAGTATATCCTTATGTCATGGCTGCTAGCATCATTGCAAGAAGGCCCGTAAAACTAAGTTGGCTATACATTGCGGTGAAACATGCAAACAGCGGCTGAAACTAGCGAACCATGGGTTGACTTGCGCTGAAATTCTGTGTAACATCGCACTAACAACCTTTAATGTATGTAGAACAGTTCTCTACCGCGAACAAAGTTACCTGGCGGGATTCGAACCCTGGACCGCTTAATCCGAACCTTAACGCGATAATATGCAATTAGAAAGATTGATGATTTACATTAAAAGTGATTTTGGAAACCAGACGATATCAAGATGCCTTAACTTATTTGTGGATGTGGATTTTGAAATAATCAGTTGCAGTTTAGGGTCTCGCAATCAATACTAACGATGATTATAATTAATCTCATTATCGCAAAATTTTCATAACAGACGCCTTTCTTAATGCTGCGAAATACAAGCATCTGTCTAGGGTTCCTAACAGATTAGATGCTCTCTTAGCGAGGCGGAACTAACTAAAGGGTTCAGTTCGATGAGGCACCAACCGGTAATAAGGAATCTGTCACGAAATATCCGGGAAATAATGTCTATGTGAGACAATGACGGATTAAGGCCATCAAAATCTGGTTTGCACTCCTCTCATTTCTAAACATCTGCAGGCAAACTGTCCGATATTTAAACTAGATATGCATATGGTTTAATTTGAAAATTTGACCTGAAGTCTTTAAATGTAGATTAAAAACTTGAAAGATGAAGGTTATGCGTTGGTTCAAATATTTAACGTCTAAGCAGTGTGAATTACCACCACTTGACTCAATAACTTATCGTGGTTTGCGTGCTTCAGAGAATAGAGAACAAGTTATATGGATTTACAACTTCTTTATTGCAGGATTGCGATGTTTCGGTGTAGATGCTAACACCGTTATCAAGCAAGTGATATTGGACATGATTTGAGAAGGAATATATACACAAATGGGAATAGGCTTGTACAATTGAGTAGGTTGAAGTACAAAGAGTTAATTAACTTATATTGATAAGGTTAACAAAGTTGATAAGGTTGATGTACAGGGTGATTGGTTGTTGTTACTGTACAAGTTGCATAGAGGATGCCAGAGGGAGAAAATGAGTTACAGAACAGAAAATAGAAACAGACATGTATACTTTCCATGGAGTGGAGACAAGTTACACTAGGTATGACACATCCCAGGTACCTGATAACTTCATGCAGTCGACAGAAATTTCGGAGATGTTGGCCAGTCTAGTAAACACTATGGAAATATCGGGGAGGGAGCAAGAGGATATAAACAGTGTATATAGTGATTTTATGGACTGCGTCCAATCGGACATGTCAGCAACCCTTCCAAGTAAGCAAGTGTTTCATGGACTGCACTCTGAACGTAGGAAGAAGAAGTCTAGGAAGCCTTGGTGGAATGAGACACTGACAGCGAAGTGGGCGGAACTGGTAGTGTCAGAACGGAATTGGCTGAAACAAAGTGGACCGAAGAAGCGGGTATATAAGGCAGAGTATGTGTCCCTGCGAAAATGTTTCGATAAGATGGTGATGAGAGCTAAACGTCAGTATGTACGGGCAACTATAGATGATCTAGAGAACCTATGTGAAAATAATCAAAGTGATTTTTGGAAGAAAATCGGGAAAATTGGGGTCGGGATCAACAGAAAACAGAAAATACCCATGGAGGTGAAACTGGATGATGGGAATATTTCACGGGATCTCGACACAGTTTTAGATACGTGGAAGAAGGAATATGAATCTCTCCTAAATGTGAATTACGTCCTGGCAGAACCCGGAAGTGACATTTTGGAACAAGATCCCCCTGACGATGAGGTATTAACGTTGGAGGAGGTTTTCAAAGTACTTCTGTCAGCGAAGAGGGGTTAATCAACAGGTTTTGACGAAATCCCGGTGGAAGTTCTGAAAAACGAAAACTGTCTTCTTTTTATCCATAAACTCTTTAATTTATGTTTTACCGTTGGAAAAGTACCGTCTCTCTGGTCGAAAGGAATTATTAACCCTATCCCTAAAGACTCATCTGCTGATCCAAGAGACCCGCTCTCGTGTAGAGGGATAACCCTAGCTAGTGCTGTCTACAAACTGTACTGTGGTGTACTCAACAACAGACTTGTCAACCATGTGGAGTTAAACAATCTCATTTCAGATAACCAGAACGGATTCAGGAAGGGGAGATCGACTGTTGAGCACGTTTCTTCACTCACAACTATCATAGAGACACGAAAAAGCATGAAATTATCAACATTCGTAACGTTTGTCGACTTTAAGAAAGCTTATGATACGGTGGATAGACGTATCATGTGGGAGAAGCTGCGGTCTATTGGCATAGGTGGTAATCTGTTTAACGCTATAGTATCGTTATATAATGATGTACAGTGTTGTGTGCGTATTAATGGACATTTTACACCTTGGTTTAATGTTAACAGTGGATTAAAGCAAGGATGCCTTCTTTCGCCAATTCTTTTTAATTTATACATCAATGATCTTATTGAGGCTGTGAATGAACTGTCCATTGGCGTTAACATAGATGGGGAATGTGTGAGTATTTTGGCGTATGCTGATGATTTGGTTCTGCTGGCTGAAACGGAAAGAGATATGGATATATTGCTGGATTGTCTTAATACAAAGTCAAAGTTAGTACATTTCAGAGGTCAAGCCTGTGAGAGAACGACAAACCATTTTATGTGCGGATCGACGGCTATTGAAGTTGTATCAAGTTACAGTTATTTGGGACTGCTTGTTACCGAACATATGGACTATCAACGCATGGGACAAGCAGTAGCTAGTTCAGCTAATCGAGCCCTAGGACTACTGATATCAAAATATAAGCTTCTTGGTGGTATGCAATACAGTACGTACACCAAACTTTACAATTCCATGGTCTGGTCAACTATTCAATATGGCTCCGCGATCTGGGGAACCTACAACCTGACTTCTATAAACGCAGTACAGAATAGAGCCATGCGGTTTTTCATCGGATTACGGAAATACGCCCCCAATATGGCCGTGAGTGGAGATATGGGATGGTTACCCCCTAAAGTACGACAATGGGAATATATTGCCAAGTTTTATAAGAAAATGAGTGGAATTTCAAATAACCGTCTGACTAAACGTATATTTAGTTGGGCCGACAGATGTGCTGCGAATAAGAAGAGAAATTGGAACTTTAGAATACATGCTCGGTACAGGGAATTGGGTCTCCAGTGTTTTATTCCATTTGAAAACTCGTTTCATGGCAGCTATATTAGTTCACAAGTACGCCAGGCAGTTTTTACTAGATTCAAAGAAGAATGGTCATCTGCAGTACAGCGCCCTAGCAGTCAGAGAGGAAATGGCGGGAATAAACTCCGAGTCTACAGTACTTTTAAGGACATCTACGAGACAGAACAATACACACGAATCCCAATGTCAAGATCACACAGACGGTCTCTAGCATCATTCAGGTGTGGAGTTGCTCCTATTAGTATAGAGACAGGGCGTTACAGTAATCTACCAGTAAACGAGAGAGTGTGTTTTAATTGTAAAACCTGTGTGGAGGATGAGTGTCATGTTATTTTATATTGTCCACTATATGAGAGTATTCGTCGTGATCTTTTTGAAAAATGTAATATTTTATGGCAAGATTTTAACAATGCAAATGACTGTGATAGATTAGCCTTTATTCTTGCAAATACTGATTGTGCTATTTTTAGTGCCAAAGCCTGCAAACTTATTTTAGATACACGTAAATCTATTTTATTTACAGATCGTTCTTAAACTGTACATATTATATGTTA
The DNA here is from genome assembly GCA_921293015.1 of Phorcus lineatus. Lineage (NCBI taxonomy): Eukaryota > Metazoa > Mollusca > Gastropoda > Trochida > Trochidae > Phorcus > Phorcus lineatus. Next base: position 924,274 of record OV121084.1, read on the forward strand.
TTATATTTATTGTTTTAAGTCTCTCATAACTCCTAATGGAGTGGCTCAAGGTGTTTTATGTATATCATGTATTTTTTAAGATGTAATCTATTACTTTTACCATGATTGAGGTGAGACTCAAATAAAATATTTGTCTGTCTGTCTGTCTGTCTACTACTAGCAGTGAAATACTATTGAAAGCGGCGTTAAAACCAATTCACCTCACCTCACCTCATTATATACATAATCAGGATATAACTGTTAAAATCATTCTTTTATTTTATTATGAAATCTCAAGTTCCTACTTAATATAATGTAAGAAAAACCAATGAACACTGTGATTATTTTTTAATCACACGTTATAGTACTCTGATAAGCTACTTTAATTATTGCACACGTAGCTTAAAGAGCCACTCCGTGATTTTCATAACATATTATTTACCTTTGATACGAACCTAAATGTCATATGTGGTTATATACAATCAAAACATCTTAACTTTTCATGTCCAAGACATATATATGACAAATACTGGTTTTCCATGAAAATCTAAAAACAGCCTTATAAATGCACAGAGGTGTAGATATCGCGTCCAATATACATGGTTACTAGTTATATAACCTAACAAACACTATCATCTCCTAACTGTCCTGGCTGTTTTAGAAAAGTCTCCAAAATTACGTTTGACTATTTGACGCGCGCCACTGTCCGGTTTTCGATCATGATTGCGACGTTCTACCTTTATATTGTCACTGTAAAAAACCCAATAAGCTTTAAAATGCTTTTTTTCTGTAACAGTCGATACTTCGCGATCAAATGACACCATTGATTAAGTTTGGCAAATATGACTCCAACAACTCACGGAGAGGCTCTTTAAAGCATCGCAATATCCTGCTAAATCAGCGTATATGAATCCGTTGTCGTTCTTTCTTCATACCCTGATCTCTGTCAAGCCAAAAGATCCCTTTCCCCCGATGTCTGTGCACTCTCTTTTGGATGCTTGTTGTGTTCAACAACTGAAATATTGTTCAAAATTTACGTCAAGCCAACAGCCTCGTGTCAAGCCAACAGCCTCGTATCGGTAGCTATCTAACTAGCTAATGAAACGACTTGCATTCAGCAACAGCTGCACAACCCGGATGAACAACTCCGTAGAGTTTAAGATAGTAGCTTCCAGCTTCTTTGTTAACGAAATTTCATTGGCTGAAAAAATAACAGCTGAGCATAGCCACGATTATCAAGCCACGCCCGCCGAACGAGGGATTTAGCACGAAGGAAATCAGGGTATAAATAAATAAATGAGGAGCTCGATCAGCGGATTCATATACCCTACGCTGATGAAGCAGGATGAAATTCTCGTGAGGGGCGTCTTAAACTTGTGTTAGCTTCGTTCGTACGTTTGAACTCAAAGATAAGCTGATGAATCCGTGAAAGCAACCTGGACAAAAGAATTGTGACATAGTGGCTGCTGTTTTCTCTGTAGCGTTTACACAATTTTAATGTAAATATTCATCACAGGAGTCAAAGGCAATCAGAAAATGAATTCAGCGGCGTCTGTCTGTCCGTCCATCCATCCGTCCGTACGTACGTCCGTCAGGATTATTGTTAACGCGATAACTCGTGAAGCTTAGCACATAATGTGTTTATATATGGTGAGAGCCTTCAATGGCGGAAGACTCAGACGCCAGTCTGGACACCTGGTCATTTTCAAGGTCACCACGACAATTTGACCACTTTGTAATACATTTCTAACGCGATATCTCGCTAAGCTTATCACCTTAATATCTCATAACGGCGGGGGACATTGCTATGTTAGTGGCAAACACTTCTTATTGCACTTTTTGCATCCTTTGACAAGTTCCGCTGCGTCTTGTCCACGCAATAGGTGGTTGTGATAAAAGTTTGCGGAATCACGGAAGTCATGCTGAGTTAAATTATAATTTTTCTTTGTGCAACTTTTGCGAACCATGATCAAGTGTCTGTGTGACGTTCACGTATGTAACTGAAGGTTCCATAATGTCGTGAGATGTCAAGGAGGAAACACAACACAGTCAAATCAAGAAAAACACAGTTGGCGAGTATGCAAGATTCAAGAGCAGGGAAAAATACTTCTATACTTACAAGCGTATACATTTGGATTTTTTTAAATATAAAATTTTATTTTATTTTACAAGACAGTACTGATTAAACTATCGGTCTGAAACTTTCGCTAAAGCGGCATTTTATATTCTCCCACTTTTGATCTTGTGTATTGATGACCTTCCTTCACAAAGGTATTTTATCTTCATTATTCTCGACTCATTGCACTTCATTACGCGAGCCTTTCTCTTGTCAGATATCAATTACAACCGCTCATCTCCATAAGCTCTCGTCGATGGACATCCTTCTAAGCAACTAGGTATTCGTAAGTTCATGTTCCTTGACTTGCAACTGCATAATAATGGTAAACTGTAATATTTACATGTCTTAGAACTTCAGGGAATGTTTTCCTGAATATATTCAGTTTTGGCTGACATTTAAACCACAACTATTAGTATGAATCATATGTTAAATCATGCTCATACGTTGCATGGTTGGAATGTAGATTTGGAGGTCTTTTCGAAGTTGAATTTATATCGGACTCTAAATAATCATTGTAGTTACCTTAGCTCATATAAAACTGTTACTGTTAAAGTTTATGTTATCAATTTCATTCAATTATGCTGTTCAAATCTTAATTTACTAATTGATTCGGACAGGAGGTGTAATATTCCTAGATCAGAGAGATTTTGTTGACTTTGTATCGTCCCAAACATTGAATCTGAATACCATTTTTGTTTAAATTGCCCTTTTTATCTTAATCTAAGAAGCAAACTTGTTCCAACATATTCTTTAGGAAATTTGCAACTCAAGATAAAATGCGACACCTATTCTTGTCAAAAGGCGTACTCTTAAGAAATCTTTGCAAATATGTATTCCTAGCTACAAAGCAAAGACATAATTACTTCAAAGATATCCCACCACGATGACTATGTTATATATTTATCATGTTAGATTTGCCTGTATGAAATCACTCAAAATATTTGTCATATTAAAGCTCTCTGTAATGCAAGAAACTTCTGTACAATATCTGTAGCATGGGCCTGTGGCCCCTTTACGATATAAAACATACATGCTCGGAATCATGCTCATACGTAGCCGTTCGCGTGACATGTCTTGGTTGAAGATCTTTTTAAATGGTGCCGAGAGAAAGTCACATCAGAGTAAAATGCTAGATATTTTCAATTTCAAGTAAATTGTCACCAATTGACTATAGTACTCGATGAAAACACATGAGGTTATAAAGCAAATGGATTGTGTGGCTTTCGTTTTTCTTGAATTACATGATTTTTTAAATTTATCAAACCGAATTTTAAATCCTTTCCGTAAATACTCTTATAGGATAGTGATAATGACCAGAACAATAAAAAATTACCTTAAATAAAAGTGGTTATTACTAATTTTAAATCCGAAAATTCCAAAAACGTTTTCAAAAAAAGGTAATTACCAGGAAAAAGGTGTTTATTACAATTTTTAAAGGCCAAATTCGTAAACAATTTTAAGCTCTCACCTCATTGCCCAGCACAATGACAATGCAAGTGTCGCCCAGCCACCTTTGTTTACCTTTACGTCTGAGCCTCGCAGCCATATGCTGGCAGGTCAAATGTGTCAATGAAATTTGACTCTTTGAAGTTCATAGGATAACGTTCCGAATAAATCGCTTTCCCATGGTGTAACTATTACCATCATGACATTTTAATTTGTTAAGAAATAATAATTAAATATCCAAAACATATTTTCAAGCCTACAATTAAGCGTAGATTCGTGTTTTGCTTTGCAATTTTACCTATATGGTGGTTCAAAGTGATAAATATTGCAAGTGCGTTCAAAGTAAGTTAATATTACATGAATTTTACATGAAAACTTTATCCTAGTTTTATTGTGATAGAACATTTAAAATAATCAACTGGCAGTTGATCAGAAAAAGCCCGCTGAAAATCATATTCTAGATTTTTTAAAAACAATTTTAGGAGAAAGTTCTTTTACAGCAATAAGAAACATGCATGATACGAAAAAGTTCTATCAATGAAATTGGGCGGGTTCAATCAAATAACTAACCTTACTTTTCAAGTATTTGAGTTTTTTAAAATTTAAGTGGTGTTGTTGATGATCAAATTTTAATATCATTAAGAATATATGCGCCATTTCTTTTATTTCGTGTTCACATCAAAAGATATCTTAATTGCTACAAGTGAGATGAGTACACTTAAAATCTCATCACACCACCTGTATTACACTTGAGGTCCAGTAAACACATATTTACTTCCTGTAAAAATGACACATAGTTAAATTTAGAAAATTGAGTCAAGAAAGATCTACTCAAAACTTAAAAAAGATGTCTGGAAAATATCATCTGAATGGGGTACATATTGTAGCGCAGTGGTTAGCGCGTTCGGTTTCTTACAAAAGGTCAGTGGCCATAACCTTTGTCTGCAGTTTAGAAGTGTCCTACACGCAGTAAGCTTAAGGTTTGGTTGCGATGCTACACTGACTTCCAATGCAGTACCACCCATGGTTGGCTAGTTCGAGCCCAATGATCGCAAGTTTAACCGAAATGCATAGCCACAATGTTTTTGCTGGCTTTCTCCCTGAAATAATACTAGCAGCCGTGATGTAATTGAAATACTCTTGAAAGCGGCTTTAAACCCTTATCACCTCACCTCAAAGTATCATATGAGTTCCCTGTCAAACAAAAAATGTATGAATTTATGAATATTAAACGTCTTGACTCCTTACAGTTTGAATAATCTTGCTTTGTAGTCATTACGACAAGCATTTTTTCTGTGTTCAAATCAGAATTGAAATGCAGAACATTTGCTCTATTGAATACTTGTTGCGGTGCTTTCATTACCACAAGCAAGGACAGGTAGGATACTATAAGAAAACATAACAGAGCAAGTAGTAACTTAAAGTGACATAGATTATGTTGCATTATTTTTACGTGTCCTGAGCTAAGTTTAATCGGCTCCCTATACTTGCGAATTTATGTGTTAAATGCCAATTTAAACACATATTTTCTTGCTTTCATACAAACCAACATGTACATGTTCAAAAGCTGAAATTCTGCGTCCCATTTTTGAGCCGACTCATATTCATCTTTTCGTCTGTTGTAAATAAGTTTACAAATTTACGTTGGATTCGCTGGCGATCATAGATATGGGCTTAAAGCTGTTTTTTGTCCCTGGATTAAAGCGAAAAACATGTAGAGGAAATATGAAGAAACAATCCTTGCTTTTTGATAAAATAACACAAAGTAGGGAGTTGAAATTAAGTGAGTCCAACGAAAATAATTTCGTGTCCATTTCATGAACTTCCAACTTTAAGTAACTCAGAAACTTCACGAACCACATCTAAAAGCCTCAGTGAGATTATTGTACGAGAACCTCATTAAAAAAATGAAATTAATCTTTTTTTTAAAATTTTAATCTTATTGAAGCTTTGTCACAATATTTTAACCAACGACAAAGACAATGATTGGGGAATACACTAATTCCAGAGAGACGTAAAACCTAAGTCACATGCAAACGTTTGTTTGAAACAGATATAAAAGTTATTTTATGGTTTACATTAAAGGTTATGATGGTTGAAAAAACCCCACGCCATTGGTTGAGTCTAAAATCTGAAGAATCGCATGTATCTAAAACGTTCTAAAAGGAATGGCTTTTAGTCGTATAACACCCACTATTTAGATGCTACTAAAAAGGGCAGACAGAGATACATGTAAGGTTATAATTTTAAGATATTTAAAGGCAATTTATAAGTGCATTTCTAAAGGAAACCATGAACTATAGACGGGTTTTTATTTCCTAAAGCATTTTTTAGATCAGGCTTTTTCCTTCAGCAGGTTGAATGTGTCTTTTAATGTGAAGATGTAGGTAAGATTAAACGATACCGTTGCACAGGAATTTTTAAAAAAAATAGATGAAAAGCAAAAACCATTAGGAAACTGCAAGTAATTATACGATCAAAGGTACTGTCCCCGAAAAGCTTTGCGGGACTTATGTTTTCGTCCCCGTCCATGATTCCTGAATTCCGTGTTACCGAAATGCACTAAAAAGGCGGTGGTGGATAGGTGTCTTTTGCTACTTTAGTTTAATTGAGTTTTACGTTTATTTCTGGTATCTACTGAAACAATCTAAACGTTCAGGCAAGAGGTCCCTTCACCTTAGTATGGAGCATGATGGTGTAGTGGTCAGCGCGCTGGCCTCTTACGCAAACCGCCTGGGTTCTAATCCAGTTGGAGACAGCAAACATTTATGACCTAGGCTATACACTGTGTTGTGTCCTTGGGCAAGGCGCTTCATCCACATTGAATTCACCCCACTACTGTACAATTGTGTACCTAATACGGGATACCTGTAAGGTCGCAAGTTAAAAAATGTTACGAGCTTTGTACATGGAAAGAGCGCCATACTTATGCACGTTTATTATTATTTATTTATTAATACACGGTGTATCTTGAAACCTATTCATTCTTATATTAGGAAGCTTGGTACATGGTTAAGCCATGGTTATGCCGCAGTGGTACATTTTGCTACTGAAATTAGTCTTTTGTTGATGTTTTTTCCCCATGGAAACAATTTGAACTAAGTGCAGAAGTGGAAACTAAGGGTAAGATGGTAAGTTTGATTGAGCGTTTGGGCGGGATACAACACTGTGTAACAACTGCACATATCTCTAGTTTTTATCTGACCTTGCTCCTCCTGGTGGCCGAGCAGGCGAAATCATGCAGTGCATGTTCTACACTCATTTACCTATTGCTTATGTATACAGATCTCGGCGTCACAGTTCAAGTTGTTTCTTATTATTTTTGAATCGGATGACGTTCATAATAATGATATTATTGTTCTTGTTATGGGTTTATCCAAATCAATTGCAATTATAAAGCTGTTTATAATAAAGTTGACAAACACACATTCGAAGAACATGGAAAAGCTTATGAAATATTATCTTTCATCAAAGGCACTAGAGTACTCTGATAGTTCCTGGAGCACAGCCCTCACAGTGTCCCTGTTCTAATAAGGGCTTTCTCCCTGTAGTAATACAAACAGTTTTGATAATAGTGAAATACTCATAAAAGCGCGTTAAACCTAACCAAGCATAATGACTGATCAATTGATATTGCAGAAAAGTGATCTTCCCCTTTACACTGTAAGACAATTCATGTATTATTTTCTTCCGATTGAATATTTTACAGTTCTACTGATGCCTGACAAGAATAATGAATATTTATCCTTTCATCTTTGTTCTTGCATATCTCTTCTTTTCACCCCGGAATGCAATCCATCAGTTTCAGGATCCTTACCGATTAGAGACACTCATAGCAGCTTTTAAGGGAAGAGGAAGTAATAAACTGATGCTGTCTGATCTGGCACAAACCGGTAATACAGAATCCCTCCTGAAATATCCGGGAAATAATGCCTGTCGGTGTCGGTGACAGGTTAAGGCCGTTGGGTACTTTTTCCATTTGTCCGTCACTGTTGTTATTTTTGCACATCTGTTGTAGAAATGCCTGGTGTTCCAAGGAAAGTAGTAATCATATAGACTGTTGTATCGTCGTAGGTTGTTTCTGACAAACTTATTTGGTAGTAGATAGTTGTAATATCATCATCATAATTGGGTGAACATGTTTTATTATCGATTAACTAAATAATGTATGGGATTCTGTAATTTGACCTTACGAGGGAGACCAGGAGTTTTATGGATTATCAACTTCTTTATTGTTTTGTATAGACTATTATCGTTTCTTTGAATGATAAAAAGGATGATAATTCCTAAAACTCCTCGTCTTCTTGACACTTCTAGAATTGCGCTCGAACAATATTTTTGTGGTATCATATGGTTCGGCAACCTTTTACCCCCCGCTGACCAAGCCGAAGGAGGACGATGTTATGGCGTGGAAACATGTACAGAAACTGCTCACATTAGTTCATGTATTATTTCAGATGATATTGGCTGCATGTAATTATTTTACAACGATGACAACTTATACTTCGATAACCAAGGAATTGTTGGAATATGAGTGCATGGCACCTTTACTCTGCTGGATTTGTTTCCGCATTTTCACTCGAACAGACAACGCTCTATAGTGTCGCGATGACTTCATCAATTATGTGTAACCGTTTGAGGCTTCGCATGAAATGTGTAAAGTTTTGCGTAAATATTTCGTCTTATGACCTAATATGCATGTTTATCAGATTTATATACCAAATTAAACAGACAGCTTTATTGCACCGAGAGCACCTTTCATTATGTGATAAAAGTAAGATCAAATTGCTGAATGTTTCTTTCACTCAGATTTGGTAAGGAATTTCTGAACAATAACTTGAACTTGACAGTCGCCAACAGGAGAAAACGCCTCTGAAACAGTATACTCCCATATACTACAATTTTACCCACTGTAAATCAGTTTACATTATTATGTATTTTCCTATGTTGCAATTTTCTCACAAAAGCATTAAGGGGGTCTCTGAGCTCAGTATGCTTCTACACTTGGGATTTGTATCTGCTTTTCCTTGTAATACTGACAAACTTGCTGTTTTAAAAGCAATATCACCCCATGTTCGTTTCAGCTCATTGTTGGTATGTTGCATGAATAGGTCAAATCATGTATCGCAAAGGGAACGGTTGCCATCCTGACACTTAAAAAAATATCGATCAATATTTTTCAGCTACAAATTTCATTATACAGGTGCATGAAAATCCTAGAAGGTTTATAAAAATTGATTTCTCAAACATTATACACAACTTAACACTTATCTTGACATTATTGAAATAACGTCAGCCTTATAATTATGCATAATCCATGAATGAATTTCACTTGTGATATATGTGATAAATCTAGAACACATGTATTATAAACGGCCTTGTCTCTGAGTACTGGGTCCGATGTAGGTCCGATGCAGTGGCAGTTGTCCTCCTAACTGTTTAACTTTAAAATTGCAGTTCATGATGAAATCATTCAGTAAGTAATTACTCATATACCAGCGTCAGTTCCTTTTAAAAAGGGGCGGGATAGCACAGTTGTTAGTTCGCTTGGCTTCATATCAAGAGATCCGTGGTTCAATTCCCGCCAGGCGCTCGGCAATTTTGTCTGCAGTAGGGAACTGTTCTACATGCAGTAAGGTTAAAGTGCATTTCCACTCATAGTTCGATAGTTCCAGCCGATGCTTTCAGGTTTCACCGCAATGCATAGCCACAATGGTGTTGCGGGCTTCCCCCTACAATAATACTGGCAGTCGCGATTTAAGCGAAAGAATCTTGAAAGTGGTGTTAAACCCCATATCACTTCACCTCACTTTAAAAACTAGTCTTTACAAAACTCGTGTAGATCAAAATCGTTTTTACTCGTTAAATATACATGCACTCATTCACACGTTTCGACATAATGTTATTTATAAGGTTGTCGATTTTTTTCTCTTCATCTATTACAACTGCATGTTGTAACTATAATGTTTCCTACAGGACCGAGTAACGAAAGGCTAATTTTATACATGAACCAATTTGTTCGATAGAGCAGCTATATGAATAAAACATAATACTACTCACGTGGGAACTGGCTATCCTCTAGCAGAACCAATCATGTTTCCAGACATTGTTACTATAAACTTCCACTCAAATTTCATTACATATCTACCGTGCCTTGTTTGACCTAACACATGTCTATTTAATTTTTTATTTTAAATTTTTCGTAAAAAAGTGAGTAATCATTTTATCAGTAAAGACTGGGGCGTTATTTCTGTGAGGTTGATAAAATTAATGTTCTATAAAATTAATCTTCTATAACTTAAGGGTATGTCACAAAAAAGACATTTGAGTTACAAAAAACATTGATCATCTTGTCTCAAGATAAACGTATATATGCTCTCACATTTGGCACGAAAGAGATCAGGGTATTAGAAAGGAGCGAGAGCGTCTTCATATGTATACATGTACGCTGCTTGAGCAGGATGTAACCTGGTTGGTAGAGGCTACCTATGTACGAATCGTTGATGATGAACTGAACGTGGTTGTTGTGACCTCCTTGTAGAAATCTCTAGATTAAGTTAGCTCACATAATCAGAACAGACTAGTGTGTGATCCATACTCTTAACAGTATCGTCCCTCTGCAATTAAGTTTCCGATAATTGTCTTTCCTCGAATGCCTATGAAAATAAAGTAGATGTTTTATGGAACAATTAACACAGATGAAGTGATTTAGGTTAGCTGTGTAACTATCCGTTTTTTGGTAATGTTTCTTTATAAGAAATATTGAAAGAGACTAAAAATTAGTTTCAATGTATTAATATTCTATGAAAGTGAGGTGAGGTGAGGTATTTTGGAGTTTTATATTTTTCCATAGGTATCAGTGAACTTGAATCAGTGAAGGAAGAAATGCGCTGAAACCTGCGAGCACATGTAGAACAAGCAAACTATTGGTGGTATTGCAATGAAATTCACTAAAGCATTCCACTCAAACCTTACTGCATGAAGAACACTCCTATACTGCAGACAATGTTTCAAAGACCATCGTGTTGTTGAGGTTTACGTGCTTCAGAAAGCACAAAAGCTATGGCAGCCGGAGCTTACATGCTCCTACAAGTGACACCCAAGCTGGACAGGTCGACGGAGAGCAGCCAGACCAATTTTGAGTTGTTCTAAAACCTGCGGTTAATCTCTGACTAATCCTTTCTTCCTGATCTGTTCAGTCTATTTAGGGAAATTTCCATCCACGTGTTTAATAACCGAAATAATGTTTAAATAGTTCTATCAACCAAATCATCGATCAAATATCTTTGTGTTAGGTTGAGTCCTGTCCTTGATCAATCCGGTTGACAACAATGGCGCGGCAAAATGATCGCAAAGTCAATTAAAGGAAACCAGGTTGGTCAAATGTGTGGTTAATGGCCTTAGATAATTCAAAAGTCTTCCAGATAGTTCCTATTCTATAAACATCAGTCATGTAATACGTGGACATGTAATACTTTCCAGAGAGTTGAGGTGAGGCGATTTAACCGGTTTACGCCGCTTTCAATAGTATTTGACCTATATCAAGGCTTCTAGTGTAACTGCAAGGAGAAAACCGGCAACAACATTGTGGCTATGCACTGCGGTGAAACCTGCGAGCAAAAGATGGCGGTATTCGAACTACGGACCTTTTGATGAGAACCCGAACGAGCTAACTGTGCTTTTCCCAGAGAGATCATTTAAAAAACCGATCACATTCTCATAACAATTATGTACCAAAAGTACACTTGAGATTTAGTCACATTTTGTCTGTGTTAGGCGGGAAATAATGAATTTTTAGATTCCTTTTATTAGAATGCAATCAACTCATATGGTAGTTTCCAAGAAGAGCTGTCTGGGCTGAGATTATTAATTCCTAAGCATTTATTCGGTTAATGTCTTTAGACAAATCTACCTCAATATTTAATAGAATGTGGGCGAAATCCAATAACACTAGTGGGTGTTTGTTTTGTAAATATAGTTTTCCATCGCTATTTTTGGAATTACACCGTCGCCTAGAACAATAGTTGTTATTAGTGGGTTGTGGTTAAGACATTTCTTGAGCAACAGAAAGAATAACATGTCTTCGACTTGTTTAAGTAATTAACAATGGTATGAATTCTTGAACATTAATTAGACTCGTGTCCTTGCAAAAATGTAAATAATGATGACAAAATATTCTAAAAGTGAAAAGGTTTAAAAAGAACTTACATGCACATATCTCTAAGGTCAATAAATTTTCCTTCACTTATCTTTTACTGACGTCTAAAAGTAATAAACAGCCAATTTGCAACAGATCAAAGACGATGTGTGAGTGAATGATTTGACGCGCTTTTTTAAATATTTCTGTTATTACACACTTGGGTGAAACTCGTTCAAAAGAAAGTGGACAGATCAGGGAGAAATTGGATCGAACGGTCTCGAAAGTATGCTAAACCCCATACGTGATGGTAATTCATGTGGATAAAACAAGGGTGCGCACAGCTCACATACATACGCCTCACGGTTGATCGACTTTATGCAATATTAGTTATTTGAAAAACATGTCACACGTCAATCACATCAATGATTGAGGATCACATACATGTGAAGAAGCTCTAAGGTGATGAGAGCGTATTTGTACCGTTGAAGGTAAACACATATGTCAAGTATATGATCCAACTTGTAGTTTTGCTTTTTTTCGTCGTGATAACAATTTGAAAACAATTTGCACCTACGAATTTTAACCACTAAAGGACATACCAACACCCGATTGGTAACATTCATATCAAGTTCCAAATCAACTTGACAACTACTGCGTTTTAGATATTTTTTTTGGGCATCTTATTGCTTACACTTCTTAAAGGCACATCAGCAAGTCACAGGTAACATTCATACTAACATGGCAGTTATTTACAAGCGCGTTGAGCTATATTTCCCCGATTAGTACGAAACCGTGTCCATCAGCTTTTTTATACGACCATTCAACGCTTCAAACACTGCCTTATGCTGCTAAATCAGCGTATTTGAATTCTTTCAGCTCCTTCCTAATACCCTGACCTCCTTCAAGCCAAAAGTTTCTTATCGCTTGCTATCTATCTGGCCGATGAGACGACTCTTATCCAGCAACAGCGGCACAACCCGGAACGATAAATCAGTTGAGTTCAAGATAACCACTAAACGACATATCAACACCCGATTGGTAACATTCATATCAAGTTTCCAAATCATTTAATTGTCGCATTCTGCTCTAGATGAATATTTCTGGGCACCCTATTGATTACACCTCTAAAAGGCACATCGGCATGCTATAGGTAACATTCATACTGACTTGAAAGTAACTCTGTAATGCGGAGGGCTGTATATCTCCGAATTAATACCACACCATGTCCACCAGCTTTTTCATACCAACATTAAACGATTCAAACCCTCCAATATCCTGCTAAACAGCGTATATGAATATGCTCAGCTCCTTCCTAATACACTGATCCACACAAGCCAAAAGTGTCGTATCGCGAGCTATCTAATTAGCCAATCAGACGACTTATATCCAGCAACAACGGCACAATACGGATAGATAAATCAGTTGGAGTTCAAGAGAGTAGCTTCAAGCTCTTTGCATAATGACATTTCAACGGCTAAAACAATAACAGGTGAACATAGCCACGAATATCAAGCCGATCCAGCCGAACGAGGCATGTGCCTCAAAAGAGATCAGGTTAGTAAGTAGGAGCAGAGCGGCTAGCTTTTGATCAATCTGATAATGAGTAACTTAACTGCATTAGTGTATATTTTATTTATAAGTTAATTAAATTGTTATTATTAATATCTTCAATTGTGTGTCACAATTTGCTGGTTTGACTGAGGACAATTACTTATTCATTAATCTAACATATGTTGTCCTTCCATATTCACTCAAATATTTCCGGTTTTATATTCATGGAATAATTAAACAATGTGGACTTTATGGTACTTAACATTCTTTCCCACCGAAACCTGTAGGAAAATGAGAGGTACGTTGAGTTAATTTGACTTGCTTCAGCGAGTAGCTTCTGTTGCGAGGGACCCAGGCGTTTAGCCGCAGAGAGCGTCCATGAATTTAAAAGATGAATATCTCTTTGTGACATTATACCTTACATTATACCTGTCATAGTCCATTTGTCAATCCATTGGTATGCATTCATGATAAACTTAACTGCCACTTTACGAGCATTCCGGCCTTCATTATTGAATTCAAAACACCCTACCAATTCCCTTTTGTCGTAAGACAAGGTTTAACGCGTCAGCCGTGACGTTGAACACATGTAATGTCCCGGCTAAAATTTCAATGAAAAGAGATAATGCTTACCTTCAAATCATAAGTTTCGGCGATGAAAAAACTTGCCCACCGAGCGGATCAATAAGCAGCCTTGCCTAAACTGTAAATGTGCATGAAATGAAACCTCAAAGCGGCAGGAAATGGTCCAAATGTTCATCTTTTTGCTCGGCAAAAATAATTCGCCCAACTTAATTGATTTGCTAAAGAGAATGTTTGACTTCAAACGGGTTTTGAACAGGAGGAAAACGTGAGAAGAACTACCCTCAACATTATGAAATTAAAATGACAGAAATCTAAAACCACCTCGTAGAATTCGTAAATAAAGTACCAAAATGGGTTTAAAACGATGAAAGAATACGGATGAAACCTGAAAAGCTATTGTTTTTTACCAAGAGAACTACCGAAATATTTTACAATAAATTATTGAAGTAAAATTAGAGCAATCTACACAAATCTCTCCTCACTGGTGCAAAGAGTTTCATATTGAGAAAGTCTTCTCAAAATCTGAGAAAAATATCAAATTTATGGATTGATAATCAAGCTTCCTCGGGGAATTAAAAATTCTGTAACGAGGTATTAGCTGTGCGAGTTGAATCTTGACAGTAAATTGAATTTATGCATGACAAATTGTTATAAATTCAAAATCTGCCCTTAAAGTTCGACAAAAATAAAAAAGGATTCTCTCATGAGAATTACTTGTGCTGCACCAATATAACATGCAGTTCTATGCACAGACCCATGATCATGTTCATGTTCTCAAGTGTTGCAAATAGACTGCTTGCTACCGTTGTTATTTGTAGATGCAACTAAAACCTTATAATCTTGATTCAGCTTGTGAACTTGCTAAAATGATCAACATTTAGCTGCATATTCTTTTGAATCTGAAAATTTATAGCATGAATATGCTAAAAACGCGCTGTCGAGAGAGAAATGTTCAAACTGACGTAGTTATTTAAAATGTGTGTGCCATTCATATACCACACAACACAGCACTTAATGCATTTATCCAGATAATTTTATTATCACTTTTTAAATTCTAAATTTTCTGTTGGTCAGCTGTTTGCAGAATTGATAGCGATATCAAGCAAACACGAGGAGTTAAAGATGATTACAGGTTTGCAAATAGCGTTGATTGGACATAATAAATATAAACACTTTAATTTAATGACAAAAATAAAAATTACATTAAATGGCTGGTTGGTAGAAAAAGACAGGGCTATATCAATATTTGAGATGAAAAAGTTGGGACTATAATAAACGAAGGATGTTTCTACAAGGTTGAGATTGAAGTGAAGTTGAATTCTATAAAACTGTCAGTCGTGTAGAATTATAACTGTAAAATTCCTATCAAAGAAGTTATTCATCAAATCGTCAAAATTGCATAATAAAGTGGATTAGTGTCCCAGATATCTCAAAACCTCAGTATAGTACGCTACCAGCAAGTGACTGAATAATTCCAGCCACTCTCCTTGGCATTCCAAAACAAACAGGTTCCATAACTCCTAAGCTGCCTAAAGTTCACTCAGATTTTGAGGACGATTTCTTCTCTGTACCCAACGGCCTATGTTGTCCCAAACCTTTGTGTTTTTGATTGGGTTCAAATCAGAAGACATTGCTGGGCATGGAATTCGTGTCACAGCATTATTTTTAGATGATGGTTTACATAACGTGTAAGATGAGGTGGTGATTGTCGTCCAAGAACTGTGTATTGTGGCAAGTTTAAGGCCATCGAAATGATCAACAAATTCAGGATCCAGAACCTCCAGAATTCAGCGAATTCCTGTGAGTGAACCTAGTGTAGTGAACCAAATCCAGTCTACAGTCGAAGGAGAAGCCTTCCAAAAACCATTGCGGATCCCCCGTCAAATAGTACTCATGGTAAAATATTCCTGGGTGCATGACGTGTATTCCTCAACTCCAGCAACTGTGTAACTCCAGCATGATGTTACGTTCAAGCTCTCCGTGTGTTCGCATCAGAACCTGCGCTGACGCTTGTGGTGATTAATGAGCCATGGACGCCTGATGACCCTTCTGGCTCTTCATACAGCAGCTTTGAGGTGGTTTCTCACAGTTTGGTTGCTCTAGCGGCGATGAAGTTCATGCATCCTGCATGCCGGAATTGTTTTGGCTGTGGATATATTTTCATATTCATATTCCAAAACGTGTATCAAATCGATATATATATATATATATATATATATATATATATATATATATATATATATATATTCAAAACTTGTTCTCAGCTGTATTCCATATTTCCGAATCGCCAAAACATATAAGATGTGTATTATAAAAAAACTTTAGAATGATTAATGATCTTCATAATGCCCAAACAGTGCATTTCAGCAACTCGATATCTCTCCTGATTTCCTACTTTGCAGTATTTGACTTACTTCCTTTGACTTTCAATGAAAATAAGGCCATCTAGTCGAATGCAGTTTAAATGAAGTCGATACAGACTAGTCTTGATGCTATAGGGTTTCCCTTGTGGATATTTCAGTCTCGGAATAGCCTAACGCTTACACTCTTTACAGTTCAAACTTTACCAATCGATTACAAACACTTCAGGATATGTCTGATAAGGAAATCAAAGTTTGGAAAGCAATCTCACTGTTTCTTCCTCAAAGTATTAAAACAATTCCACTTGCACACTAAACTGTAAGAAACTCTTAATAGTTATGCACAGTGAGTAAAGTACAAGAAGTAAAAGTCTAATTTGAAATTGGTAAATGCCATGGAAAAATCTTGGTACATGAATGAGCTGGGAAAAGCAATATACACAATTATTGAGGTGAGTTTATTCCTAACTATCTGAAAAGGTTCAAATACCGCGATAAAGGTTTACCCCTTCTCACTGTGATATGGGCAATGGCTTAAAGTCTTGTTCTAAGAGAAAGTCGCATTGTATGGTGGATCAACTTGCAAAACAAATATCAATGGCTGAAGTGCAACTCTAACAATTCATGACCCAAACTCACCAGGTGTCGTATAATATGACAATTTACTATTTAATTATTGATTATTTTGATGATATGAAACGACCTTCCATGTCCTGATGTACATATAAATTACAATGTTTTATAGACCGAGAAGAAATGATAATTGATCGAAATCATCTCAAAACAACCGTACAAAATGTTTTCGGAGAAAAATTAGCTTCATGAAAAAAAAGCACGTCTGTGGTTCGAATCCCGCCAGTGGATGGGCAACTGTTCTAAACGCAGGTTTGGGTGCAATGCTAAACTGAATATCTGCGCATTAACACCAATGGTTTGCTAGTGCCAGCCGTTGCTCGCAGGTTTCGCCGCAATTCATAGCCACAACGCGGGCTTACTCTCTGCAATAATACTAGCAGCTGTTTTCTTGAAAACGGCGTTAAATCCCATATCACCTCACCTCAAAAAGCACAAAAACGTACACTCCTAGACGTTACATGTATACTAGAAATGACATTTGTGCAGTTGATACAAAATATCAATTCATCGACTGGGACGGACCAGTAAGAGGTCACTAAAATGACTATTCTTAACACTGAATTCTGCGCTAATCAAGCTAACCAATTGTCTAATGAAACTACAGCAAGAGTTGTCTGAAGTATGTTTTTTTTCAAATATACATTAGCGTCACGTGCGACCTTCTTCACATTATGAATACATGTTCAAATGATGGAATAACTACACTGATGTCCTCAGACAATCTTTTTCTCGATTTGTTGCATAATGAGCAACATGCTTTTTAAACACTACTGAGTATTCTTCAGGGCAACAGAATTGTTCAAAACGCTTAAAACACCAACTCACTCACTGACGATAAGTACTTTTTTCAACAAGTATTAATTCTTGTGTTATATGAGGCTATGTTTATCAATGTATATTAGCTGATAACTCCAGTTGCGCTAATATTTAAGTACGACAATTGATGTGTAGTTTTATGGTGGTTTAAAAGAAAATTATTTCAAATTGAACTTGCAATTGTCGTGAGCCTTTTTTTTAAAAAAAAAGGGACTTCCAGGTTTAAATGATTTAAGAGAACCCATGTTGACAACACAGTACCCAATACTGTCCAAACAAACTAAACATGACTGTTTGTTAATTTAACACTTTGGGTGAGCACCTGAAGCTTAGTGTAAATATTGAAGCACCGTAGTTTTACCTAAAATCTCAATACCCTTAGTTTCTTTCAAATTTCACCACCTTACTATTAGGGACGAAATACTACCAACTTCTAGAATGCCACTGAAACAATTCACCTGACTATTGGTAATAAAATGAAATCAAATTGAGTCAACCAGGGTTTGTACTTATTGAAATTCTGTTTACAATATACGATGTTATACCCAACTGCCTCCTGACTGTCAACAATTCTTAACAGTAACACACGCTGAACTATTTCATCTATACCCATTTTGACAGTTATGATTAAAGATTTACTGTTACATGTCACCCTTCTGATAATTCTTAATCACCAGGCATAAAGGTAGAATTTACTTATTATTAGATTCACTCATAAAGAACATCCCTCTCACGCAGTGTAATAAAATACAGAGGAATAAGAAAATTATAAATGTCTGTAATAGTTTCCCTACTAATACAAGACAACTTTCTTGTTATGACAGACACAGATCAAATACAGTAGAATGTTTTATCGCCTTAACAAGTCAAATTCTTGATATGGTGTTCTGTTCAAGTCAGTCAATTGCTTGGGCAATGTAGTGATGCCAATATTAATATAAAATGGTTTGTAACAAACCGCGCTATTTGCACTCTATGTGATGAAAGATTTCATTCTTATAAAGGAAAAGATCACTCAGGATACTCTCAGGATAAGTATTGGAAACTGTTCAAATAAAACCCTTTCAGGCAACAAAATAGTGTTGTCACTTGTCATTTTCATAATTGCTCTCGTTTTGTCCACCCTTCGGGCTTTCCTGAGCTGCTTGACATTAAAATCGCTATGAAAAATAATGAATTTCACATTTTATAATACTGAGCTAGGATTATTTTGTTTGAAAACATATATTTCCGGTTATTCATAGCTTTCATTAGACTTCTATAATTATCTCATACATATTTTATGTTTTCAAAATTGTCCTGTAAAAGAATAAATGAATCTACCAGATTTTCTTCATCAAAGAGAAACAAAAGTAGTGAAGGAAGTGTGACATTAACAAAACAAGATTCAGTTTATATCTAGATTAAAAATATTGGTTATCAAATAATGTACATCATGACATTATAATTATACTATTTTGTTTATCACATTACATTGTATTATCAAATGATCAATTTGGTTAGTATACAATTTGTGATGACAATCCATCAACACTTTACATTTGATATTGAAATCGCTTTTCACTCATCTATATTATGTATTGTTCATTAAAAACAGATCGGGCTTATATTGACGCAGCAAATTACTTGGCCTCTTAACCTGACCAGCGCTAAATTATTATTATCCATTTCTGTTTCCTGGAATACCTCACAGTTTTCTTTCACTTGAAATGTATCGGTTTCAGGTTCCTGTCAGAGTAGATGAATCAATAGCGCTTTATAAGAGTTGTCAGAGTAAATGAATCAATAGCGCTTTATAAGAGTTGTCAGAGTAAATGAATCAATAGCGCTTTATAAGAGTTGTCAGAGTAAATGAATCAATAGCGCTTTATAAGAGTTGTCAGAGTAAATGAATCAATAGCGCTTTATAAGAGTCCTGTCAGAGTAGATGAATCAATAGCGCTTTATAAGAGTTCTGTCAGAGTAGATGAATCAATAGCGCTTTATAAGAGTTCTGTCAGAGTAAATGAATCAATAGCGCTTTATAAGAGTTCTGTCAGAGTAGATGAATCAATAGCGCTTTATAAGAGGTCTGTAAGAGTAAATGAATTAATAGCGCTTTATAAGAGTTCTGTCAGAGTAGATGAATCAATAGCGCTTTATTAGAGTTCTGTCAGAGTAAATGAATCAATAGCGCTTTATAAGAGTTGTCAGAGTAAATGAATCAATAGCGCTTTATAAGAGTTGTCAGAGTAGATGAATCAATAGCGCTTTATAAGAGTTGTCAGAGTAGATGAATCAATAGCGCTTTATAAGAGTCCTGTCAGAGTAAATGAATCAATAGCGCTTTATAAGAGGTCTGTAAGAGTAAATGAATTAATAGCGCTTTATAAGAGTTCTGTCAGAGTAGATGAATCAATAGCGCTTTATTAGAGTTCTGTCAGAGTAAATGAATCAATAGCGCTTTATAAGAGTTGTCAGAGTAAATGAATCAATAGCGCTTTATAAGAGTCCTGTCAGAGTAAATGAATCAATAGCGCTTTATAAGAGTTCTGTCAGAGTAGATGAATCAATAGCGCTTTATTAGAGTTCTGTCAGAGTAGATGAATCAATAGCGCTTTATAAGAGTTGTCAGAGTAGATGAATCAATAGCGCTTTATAAGAGTTGTCAGAGTAGATGAATCAATAGCGCTTTATAAGAGTTCTGTCAGAGTAGATGCATCAATAGCGCTTTATAAGAGTTCTGTCAGAGTAGATGAATCAATAGCGCTTTATTAGAGTTCTGTCAGAGTAGATGAATCAATAGCGCTTTATAAGAGTTGTCAGAGTAGATGAATCAATAGCGCTTTATAAGAGTTGTCAGAGTAGATGCATCAATAGCGCTTTATAAGAGTTGTCAGAGTAGATGAATCAATAGCGCTTTATAAGAGTTCTGTCAGAGTAGATGCATCAATAGCGCTTTATAAGAGTTGTCAGAGCGGGTACAAGCAGGAAATAAGGGATTGTTCACGTATATCCTGGATGTATGTTCTGCCTCAAAACCTTGACGAAGGAGTGTTGTTAGTTCATCACTCATACTAGTTTTACACATCAGGTAGAAAGAATGTCTGATTTCCCAAAACAAAAATGTTACTGTGCATTTCAAACAGAACATTCAAAGTGATGTATGCCTTGAGGAAAAACAAAATGATTGATATAATTAATCTAAGAATTAATCAAAAAGCATTGGCTGAGTTGGTCATGTAACTTTTATTTAAAACAACTGAAGAATGACTATTTTGTTCTGAAGAGCTGAAACTGGTCATTTAGTTCAGTAATCACGAAAACCCTGCACCAAAGCAACCACTTACCATCTTGGGTCGCAAACTATCTCCTTCAATACGGAAACCGCAAGTAAACACAGGGGGAATTTATTTGTTAAAATAGTGGTCAATTTCACTAAATTTTATAATAGAAAATGACTTATATATATGATCCCTTTTCAAATAGAACATACATATATATTGAAATAAATCCTATAATTTCGTAGGTTACTTAAGACATATGTGATCTGAACAATAACGTTTTTCAAATCTTATAGAAAGTCACATATTCATGGATAAATACATTATTCACTATCTTATGCTTGAATTCTTACTTGTGAATGATTTCTTTCTATAAACTTATGATGATAGAAAAATGTAATATACAGTACACGTAAACCTCAATGTTAAGTGTATTTAAATTCTCGGTTCGCTTATATGTTGTCGATGGTATATGTAAATAGCACAGAAAGGTATAGATTTGAGACACAAATTTTGTAAATTTAGAAGAAAAGAAGTATTTCTGTAAAATCACAATTACCATAACGACACTATTACGTTTTGATTGAAGCACTTAAAGATGTAAAACGACCGGCAGATTCCGAAACTCACAATGTTTTCAATTATATCTAAACTGTTATTCTAGAATACAACCCCATGGGTTCCCGAGGTTAGAATAAGGTCCATACATCTCCATGCTTGTCAATGAGCGGTCTATTTGCAGCGGACTGCGACCTGTGTCGTTTGAGGAAAGATGCCTGGTGATTGAGGGCGGCGAAGCTGAATAGCCTTCAATGACAAATCACTACTTCGGCCAGGACATCTGATAAGGACATACTAAGTATGTTTAATACCATGTACTTCAAACATCATTAAGACTTAACTTCCAAATGACATTTGGTACAGTAATTTGATTAAGCGAAGACGGGACGTGTTGTAGAATGTAAATCAAAGCCACAGGGTTTATTGCTTATTCTTCACTATACTAACAAATCAAATTTGTATCTCATTAATTATTGTTACTTGTTTTCTTAAAGAGTATATTGTAGGATTTGAACCAACAATTCAGAATTGCCACCAGAATTGACTTGATATTCGAAAGTGTACCCAATCAGCCGCTGTTGTACTTCCGATACTTCAGGTATTTTTGTAGTGTCTTATAGTTCTTTGCATACTGAAGTCAGGCCTCAAAACACGTTTCAAGATTATCCGAAATTTAACTTAATTTAACACAAATTCTAGTTTCTCCTAATAATGTTTAAACGAATGTCTCACGAACACTGTTTTCAATTGTGGTTGAAATAACACCACACAAAATAGTGTCCTAAACAATCATCCAATTTCATCTTTCATGATATTATTCATCAGGTCCACGCAGCCTGCTCGATCAAAACAAATCGACTTATCCAAAATTCATATTGAAGAATATATAAATTGAAATTGAAATTGAATTGACTGAACATGATTTGTTTCAATTGCAGATTAAATATACACAAATAATAGCAGAGATAGCGCCATACAAAACGTGATCAAAAATGGCTAGTTAAATCACGGATTAAGGAATATATCTAAGATAATTTATGTTAAAATCGTATCTATCACACATTACACTGTTTTATCTTTTATCTTTATCATTCCTTTTCCATTGATTTTGCAATCATTTTCCGCTCTACGATGTACTTTGTATTACTCGTCAAACAGATCGGTTATTTCTAAACTGAGCAAATTATATTGTCTTGTTTACCTGGCGGGGCACGAAACATTAATATTCCTTCTTTTCACCGGAATACCTCACAGGTTTCTTTAGCTTGAAATGCATCGGTTTCATGTTCGGGACGGAGTAGATGCCTAAATAGTTCTCAAATAGGAACGTGGAAAGAACAAAAGGGTTCTGTCAGAAATGGTTCAAGCCGGAATAAGGGATCAATCAGTTATAGCCTTGATGTATTTTCTGCCCATGTCGTTGACAGGTTGAAAACATCACACGGATTGATGCTTTTTTACCCATCAGGCAGATAGATTGTCTGATATCAAAAGCAATGCCTTTGCCCACATTGTAACAAGATAACCGAAATAATTAGTGAACAATTTTTTCATTAATTGGAATAATTAATATACAAAATTATCAAATAGCAAGAACAACATCCAATCGATATGCATTGATGTGTGCAAACACCTGGCTGAGAAAATCTTGTAATTTTCAATACAAACATTTGAAGAATGACGCTGGTGTTCAGTAGAGTGAAAAGTGACCGTCTTCGTCAACACGGAAACTGCACGGTAACAGAGGGGGGATTCATTAGTTCATTACATAGCACATTCCTGTAAATATTATGTTAGACATAAAGTTATATGGGCTCACCCAAATAGTAAAAAGGATGAGATATATCATACGCTTTCAATCAATTGTTGACAATATCTTGAATCAAAGATTTTCGGTTGAAGGTATATTGTACCGTCACAACTACAAGCTTTATTGATTTCATACATACAGAAGTTTAACACTAACTTAATAATGCTGGGTATACATCATACTGTACTACTTACACGGACCAGTGAAAAAAACGTTTCTTCTTAACTATAATCATCATCATTTACAATAAAGCATCTGTTTGAATAAAACATGCTCCACACATGGGAACGGGCTCTCTTATAGTCTAATAAGACAGAATCCGAGACATCCTATTCTATGCCCCCACACCAGAGTCCTTGGATATTTGCCATGACATTGTTTGACCCCCCACATGTCTATCTCAAAATGTTTCTTGTACAAAGGCGATGGAGAGCATTATGTACGTGAAGAATGATAAGTCGAATATGTGAACACTTTGAGGTCAATAAACAATTGTGCTGTATAATTGAGTATTTTAAAAATATATTGAAGCGTGAGATCCAGTAAGAAATGTTCTCTATTATTTCATGTCCGAGTGAATGTGACACCCGTATAGTTATCAACATCTTATACAGTTACACCGAACATACAAACTGTGCACGGTATTTTAATATCCTCTATTTATATATAACAAATCCTATTTTTTGATTGTTTGTTTTTATCATTACACCAAAAACCTTTATTCAAAAGAACTCGAATAAAAGATAATGAAATACTCAACATTTTGTACGTTTCTTTGCACGTATATTCTTACGTGTTATCAATGACTATATACAAAAAGTAAAAAAGTCATAAAATGCATCTTCGGAAATTCAACTATTCCAAAAATCAATGAAGTTTATTTTGAAAGCACTTAAACATAAACATTGTTTTCATAAGAGATATTATTTCGAATATTTCAAGTTATTTCCTGCAGGTCTAAAAACATGAAAATGAGTGAAACTTCAATTATACAGTTCAAAAAGGTAATGTCAAGTTACATCCCTATCACCAAGTAATGTGTGTCAGTGTAAAACATATATAGTTGTTGAAGAAAGAATATATGAGTTGAAGAAAAATACTAAATTCTTCTGATTGGTAACTTTTCATATAATGTGTAATTTTTGTTTTAATTGTATGTAGACAAATTGTTATTGATTATCAACAGCTCTTCTTCGACAATGACAGGACCTTATGTAGAATGTCGTGCAAATTCTGACAATCACAGTTATATTTCATTAATCACTGTACTTGTTTCGGAACGAGTCAATTGTATGAGTTGAACCCACAAGTTGGAGTAACTTAAGAGTTAGGCACTAATCACCTTGACCACATGCTCAAGAGCTTAACCAATGAACCACTGTACCCGCGTTGACGAACAAGCAAATGAGAGGTAATATATGTAATCGATCGAAAGTGGCACAGTTTCCAATACTGAAAACATTTTGTAGTGTCTATAGTTCGAAAGAAACATTTCATGATCATCTGAAATTAAACTAGAATATAGAAACAAAGAAAACTCGAGATGTAATATTCAGAAAATAAGTCATCATTTATTTTAACCTTGTCGAAAGGTTCAGCCTAGCTTCGTATATAACATGCCTTATTTTATAAAAGAAAACAAGTGGTAAATCTGTTGCCATTTCAAAATGAGTAATTTCCTGTATATATAAATATTCGCCATTTAGCGAAGAGATCAATACACGAGACCAATACTCTCATTACCTTTGTTATAGCTAGTATCTTTAAGGTCAGTGCACAAGACTGAAGGTCTTCCTCTCACTCCTAACTAACATTCTCATGTCTTTCAGCTGACAACACGTTTATTTTCTCCCTCCCCAAAAGGTATATCTTCTTCTATATGTTCAAGTAGTTTCCTTAGTTACATCAACATTGTCGTGTCAGGTTGCTATCTCTTGTTAAATTTATGTACTAAAGTGTAGTGTATATATATGTAGATATATACATACTGCGTAAATTAACATTTAACTATATATGATATATGTTTTTGTTGTGACTACAGTTTGAAAGGAACATGGATTTCATTTTATAGCAGTCGGGTTATAAAGAAAATCTTCATATTAAATACAAAACACATTTAAAATCGTCTGATATCAAAGAATAATGAAAACCAAAACGGTTGATGACACAAAGGTGATCAGAAGTTCATTCGTCAGTTCATTGTCACCATTGTTGATATAATCATCTGATGAAATATTCATTGTGGCTGAATGTCATTGCGGTCAGAGAAGGAACAGAAGAGTTATGAAAGACAAGGCACATACTAGAAACAAGGAAACCACCAATTACTGTTGACTTAATTGGTATGCATTGAACTGGCCATTGTTGAAGCATGTTATCAAAAGGAATGAAAGATCAACATTAATCAATCGATAAAGAAATCTTCGTGGACAAGGCTCTTCATCTACACTGCACTCAGTGAACCCAGCATTTTAATTGGGTACCTTAAAACAGGATGCTCTGACCTATGACCTAAAAGCTGAATTTGCTCGTATCAAGTATCGCAAAAAGATTGCTTCCTATCAAAGCTCTCAAATCATCCATTTATACCTCTCTTATACAAATGTCACTACATAAGTGTTTTCTTGCTAAAGTGGTCAAACTTCAGCTACCGATTTTTAAAAAACATAACAGATATATACATGAATATTTTACACATCCCTGGCGAGAGTGAAAGGTTGCAAACAGAAATGCACTCAAGATAACTGAATTAATGAAATAAAAGTGTTAGCAATTCGTATCAAAAGAGCACTTTATATAATGACTAAATGTTCTGTTTGTGAGTTGTTTTAATCAGCACTAACTATATCAAGCAAGGATGAGGAGTGAGAGATGCTACACAAGATCTTTATGGATACCGGTGTACAAAGATTGACAAATTAAGGGTTTGGAGAAAATTAAGAAAAACGATCCAAATAAAAGAACAATAAAAATATATCAAATGGTGAGGGTAAAATAACACAGGGTTTTATCAAAAGAGTTGAAGACGCCAGACCTATAATGTACAAAGGGTGTTTATACAAGGTGGAGCCTGATGTGTAGTTTAATTCCATAAAAATGTCAATTGTGTGGAATAACTACTTATAAAATCTCTATCAAAGAAGTTCTGCATTGAATATTCAAACTGAAATTATGCTGGGTTTAATTGTGTATGCTCGTTTTTTCTCAAATCAAACTTATATTCTTTGTAATAAAGATTCTCGTTAAAATTTTAATAAGGTATTTTGAGGACAGTGATGCTGTACATAATACACAGGCCATAACACTAAGTGCCTAATGGCTTTAGATATACATTTATGACACAGTTGTACATGTAACCGAATCTGAAGAATAAGAACACTTTCACAATTTTATTACATTATCTCAAATGAAAACGAGATGTGGGCATTTAAAATTGATAAAATTGCCATTAAATGAGTTAATGGTCTCGTATAAGACGAATAATAACAAAATACATAAGCATTATTCTCAGGTTTATGCAAAATTGTTTATATGGAAGAAAGTTGGGTCTACCTCTTTATTATATGCCCACATAAGAGGTTTTTGTGGTCAGATTCCTAAAAACTAAGATTTCCAAGGATATACGGTTGTTTCTACATTCGAACGTCACAACTGCAAACTTTATTGATGTCATACATACAGAAGTTTAACACTAGCTTAATAATGCTGGGTCTACATCACACTGTTGTTTCTTACACTAATCAATGAAAAGACGTTTTTACATTTCTCTCATTCTCTGTAACGGTATTGTATGCGTGAAGTGGAGATGTGTTAATTTGTTCAGATGGTTTCTATTATTGATTCAGGCCTTTTGTAAATAATTTTGCAACCAAGCGGACCTCTTTGATATTCCTCTTAACGAATTTTGTTATTAGAATTGTTGAGAATTTGTTATTTGAAAAGAGTTATTCACAAAACTCCTAGTGTCAATTCAATTAAAGCTAAATTTGATGAATGCAAGGGTGTTATAATTGTTGATTTGATTTGATTTTTTATTTTTCTCACCAGTATTCAAGTAAAAATATAACAAGTTGTACGTTTGTATTATAAATAGTGGAATTGTTTTTTGGTACTTGATATTAAAATATCATCCCTTTAAAACATTCCATAACTGAAATCATAGCCACATGATAATGGTTATGAGCCTAGCAACTCGCTTTGCACTCGGTACTCTCCCGTCAGTAGACATGCTGCAAGAACATCAGTGTGACGCTTTTGTTCCGGATTGAAGAAGCATTCTCATGTTATGCTCATTATCATAGGGATTATTGATCGACCCTCCTCCATAGGTTGTATTTGATCTTCATTGTCTACGACTCATTACACTTCGTTACACGATCCTTGTCTTGTCAGATAACGATTACCTTAGCTCACATCTTTGAAGGAAGGGTCTTTAGATTACCATAGCTGATCATCAGCTCTTGCCAAGGGGCAGGTAATGCACTTTTACAAGGCAATACATATCATCAGCGATACTATGATATTCAGTCTTATGGAAGTGTATGGGTGTCCTTAGTGAAAGGTTTGTGATTCTACTTGTTTACTTTAAAATACAACTTTGAGAATGAGTCATACATATAACATCCATTCATATCCACAAACCGTATTCATTTTCCAATAATTATCAGTTATGAAGAGAATAATAATGATACTTTGTTTATTGAGGCATGTGTATATTCCAAATAGAATGGTATTGATATAAAATATTTACATCAATAAAGTTAAAATGAAGTTTATACACACCCTCCTTGATGCAATAAGGTTTCCCTTGTGGATAGTTCATTCGCAAAATGGCGTAAAGCTTCCACTCTTAACAGTTCAGATCTTACCAATCCATTACGAACATGTCTTATATGATTATTTTCAAATCATTCTCTAATTTTCTACCATTGATATCCCTGAAGTAATTTTAATTCATGATTGGTGAAGACATCATTGAGAATGCTATGTCAAACAGTTCCAGGGTGTGATAGTCCAGTGGTTAGCGTGTTCGGCTTCGGATCAAGAGCTGTGATTCGAATCCCGCCAGGGGCTCGAGAACTTTGTCTGCAGTAGAGAACATTTCTACACGCAGGAAGGTTTGGGTGCACTGCTATACTGAATTTCAGCACAGTACCGCCCATGGTTCGTTAGTTCCAGCCGATGCTGGCAGGGTTAACCGCAGTGCATGGCCAAAATTGTGTTGCGGGCTTTCTTCCTGCAATAATACAAGCAGCTGTTTTATAAGCAAAATAAGTGAAATACTCTTTAAAGCGGCGTTCAACCCTATATCACCTCACCTCACATAACTTATGTTCATATTTATGTTATTTCTTTGCATATATGTTCATCTATGTTAACAGAACAAGCTGATTTATAAAAAGTAAAAATGTCATGAAACTGAATTTCGGAAATTTCAACCATTCAATTATCAAAGATCATTGAACAATACATTTTATAAGATTTTGAAAGCTCTTCACAATCATGTCTTAAACTATTTATCTGTTACATTGTTTCCATAATAGATAATGTTTCGAACATTTCAAGTTATCTTTTGAGGGTCCAAAACACTTTTTTATGGAAATGAGTGACACTTCAATTATATATTTTTTAAACAGCTATGTCAAGTCACATGCCGTTCGCAACGCAAAGTGTGTCATTGTGAAAATAAGAACAATGAGTTGAAGAAAAATAATAAATTACTTCACAGTGTCTATTTTACATTTAATGTGTAGTTATTTGGTTTTAATTGTATATAGCCAAGTTTTTATTGGTTATTAGAAGCTCAATTAAATAGCAAATAACATAAGCAACTACATTTAATAACATAATTCATTGTAATTCATGTATCTGATTTCATTGATTCTTTACATTTCACTGTCTGTCACAGCATGAGCAACTCTTAGAACATTAAAAACCCACAATAAGGTCAAGCTACATTTCCTCAGATACAGACCCATGTAAGTACCTTTACAGTTTTCTTTTCGTCGGGTGATGTTATCAAAAGTTTGTCATTTTCAGTCTGACATTCAGTTATGCAATGCGTGGGATTATGACATTTTACAACCGAACGACCACTTTGTATAAATGTGAATAATCCAATGGGTGATTAAGATAAAGCATCTGGAAAACTTAGTTTTTAATCCTGCTCACTTACAGTAGTTGAATTCACAACTGACTACGTGAACGTAAATCTAAGTATTCTGACAGCATGTTCGTACATTCTCCACACAGGTATGGGAAGACGAGAACAAGCTTCTGATAAAGACATACTTCATTTATGAAATACCAGTAACTCAAATCATAATTAAGACTTCACTTCCAAATGACATTTGGTATAATAATTTGAGTACGCTTCATCGATGATAGGAAATGTTATAGAATGAAAATCAAAGCCAAGTTCTAAATGCTTATTCTTGCAATTTCTGAAAATCAAATTTGTATATCATTAATGGTTTTACTTGTTTTCGGAACCATGAACTAACAACACAAAGTAAGTTAGAGTAAGGCACCAATCACCGGACTAAATATTCCAGATCAATAAACCACATAAACGAACAAGAACCAGCAAATGAGAGTTCAGTTAATATCGCTGATGGATCTAAACTGGCAAAGCTTCCAATACTGCAAACATGCTGTAGGTACTATAGTTCGAAAGAACCAAAGATATCATTTTGCATTTAGCAGTCAGGCATTAAAACACATTTCATGATCATCTGAAATTAAACCAAAAACAGAACTCGAGATGTATTTTTCAGAAAGTAAGTCGTTTATTTTTAACATTGTTGAATTGTTTACCCTAACTGAAATTCATTGTAGCCACTGAAAAATTAAAGGAGTTCTGACAATTCTGACACAACTGTTAAAAAGGACTAAACGTTGCGATTCTCTTCACTTTATAACCCCGGTGTCTCACTATGCCCAGAATACCCGAGAATGACACAAAGCCGAGTACCAACAAAAAGTTTGGAGTCTTCACCTCTAAATGAAATAAAGTATTCCTATTGTTGTTTACAAAGGAATCGTTGAACATACAACACGCAATCGATAGAATACTTAACTGATTTCATTCCCTCATTCTTATCATCACGTTCAGTGATCTACCATCACTCAACCTACTTCATCGCAACTTTTCCGACTCATTTCACTTCATTAGAAGATTACAATTGCCTTGTCTCAGGGAAATCTCTGTCTACACAGTGACATTTCATTTACGAAGATAAATAAATAGTAGTTAATATCATAATTGATTTTCATAAATGATTGTTTATTTTAAGAGATCTTTTTGTAATAATGACTTGGTAAGCAATTGAGCGATGAGGGTATAACGTGCTGTTAGCATCTTTCTAGCTTTGCTCCCGTTGTTAATTAAACTACTGAGAAGTAAAAATATCAGTCCACAAGAAGCAAATTACACATTTATATTACTGATTTTGCAAATGAAATTCTTCTAGATAATTCGTAGATTTCTTAAAAATACTTAAATATTATCTTAAAAGAACAAATTTGACATATAAACAAACCAATTGATTACAAACAGAACTTGTTAGAGACAATGAACTGTAGCGTAGTCATCAAACACGTGAGGCAGCATATACATTTTCTCCTCCCAAAAATATTGCCAATTTAATAATGGTCGTGGTGGTAATCATGTCCCAGATATTTGTTGTTTATATCATATGAACTTTTTTGTATCAGCATACTCTTTCTAATGACAAATCTATAATCGCCTAACATTTGATAATGCAATGATTTCTTTTTCTGCTTTACTCTATTCTTTGCATGAGGTCTTACTTGACAGAGCAAATTAGTTTGTCTAGTTTACCTGACGATCCGTGAAATATTAACATTCGTTCCTTTCACCTGGAATAGCTCACATTTTTCTTCAGCTTGAAATGCATCGGTTTCAGATTTCTGACAGAGTAAATGCATCAAGAGCACGTTTGAAGTAAAGAGGAAATAACCATAGGGTTCTGTCAGAACTGGTACTAGCTGGTAATAAGGGATCGGTCAGGTAATAAGGGATCGGTCAAGTATATCCTGGATGTTTTTCCTGCCTCATGTTAGTTCAGCACTCGTGATTTTTTAAAACAAATTTCGAAGCTCTTTTAGCACTAAGATAGTTTAAGAACCATACTTTTACAATGACCTAGGACTCACTAGCACCGAGAGAGCTTCGACAATCAAGGCCCGGGCAAACAACGTTTAAAGCCATTATGTTGCTCAAGTTGACAAATGAGCAATTGGCTCAGTAGCTCATCAGTAATAATTTATTGCTAGACGTGCATATAAAGGGTTTATACCATACAATGAATTGTTACTAAACACACAATGATCATAATTATCTTCTCAAAGTTTGTCTACTCAATAAATTCAGCAGTTATGCATTCAAATGACTTTTAAAGTAGACAATAACTAACATTGACCATGTCCATACACAGCAAATTCAACTTAATCATGCAATTAGATTATACATGGTAGGGGTCAGATTGAGCAAAGTACACCTGCAAGGCTTGCTGTCATTAACCTGCAAGTTGATATCAAGTTCATATTTTGAGTAATTGTAGACTTAACTTGGGCTCGTATGATTCATCATTACTATATCATTGTAATTTAATGAAACATAAAACAGAGCTTCTAAAATGTGTAACCTTTATATTTGCGCCCCTTTCACGCTCCACGAGGCCAACGACATTTATAGATCTCAATCTCCATCCTGAAACAATGATATTCTCAAAATTTGTATTCCTAAAATTAATGGTTTCTGACGACAGAAAATGTGAGGGTAAAGAACCTGCCACGCCCATATATGATGGGGATCATAATGAAATTAGAACTTTACACTTGACAAATATATTAACCAAAATATTTGAGATTCCTATGCCTACTAGTCATGGTAAACCAAAATATGCTCCCCTGTTATTTTTGGTAGGACAATGATCCTTAAGCATCTTAGTCTCAATCCTATAAAGATGACATTTTCAAATTTTCGATTCCGAGCATTGAAAGTTTCTGGAAATGAAACGAAATAAAGAGCTTATGATGGACACACCCTGCGACCCCCATATTCTTTTGGGGGGATGGGGCGTCAGAGATTTGACTCTCGATGTCTTATTCTAAACAAATATGCTACCTTATTCCAGTGCGTTTCGTTGAGGATTTAAAGGAAAATGCCTCACGCCCATATGTGAGAGGGGTTGAGGTCAGTCCCAAAGTGACATATCAGGAACCGCTAGGTGCTATAGGTACTTCCTTTCCACATTTCAGATTTGAGGGTACAGCAGTTTTGGAAGAGAAGTTGAAAATATGTAAAGTTTACGACGCCAGACTTTCAATCGTTCAGGGCCTTGGTTAGCAATCTTTACAAAGGTTAACCTTCACTCCTATTATTTAACATTGCACTTAGATTACCTTAAGGACTTCGATCAACGTTAGGGCTTTGTGAAAGGAGGCCCAGGTCTACAGATCTTATGCCCTGGATCGATAAACTAACTGATGCATGCCCTGGATAATGAAATGTGCTTATGCTAGAAATCTGAAAAATATATTGTAATATATTGTGTACGAACATTTCTTGTGTTTTGTTGGTGATCTCAAATAGAATGTATGCACATTTTACCTTCCTAAGCAATATTTATATATACTTATCAATTTATGAATGAATAATACTAAAACGAGTTCCCTCTCTAGAATCAACGTATATTGTCAGTATGAATTAGAAAAACGTAAAAATAGTCTTCTCATTAATACGAAACAGTCTCTTGACACACATTAAACGGCAACCTCTTGCCAACAAACTAATTTATAGTTCGTGGATGTGCAATGGATATATGCAGAGCATGTAATCTACACTCTAATGCTTGCTTGTAATCCAGGCCATTTATCTAAAAGGAAATAAGTGCTTTTCTAGCTAATGTGAATAAGGGTGTGAGGATATCAGCATCTGATAAGAAATGATAAATTTGTAAATGATTGATAACTTCTTGTTAGATCAATTTCAAATTGATGGATATGACGCCAACATTCTACAAAAGCTTTAACGACTATCACAGAGCCATAATAGGTTATGTTTGTAAGACGAATAGCTAGAACAAATTGTGTAATATTTCATTAACATTTTACTTCCATTCAAATACAAGACAGTTTACATTAGCTGCTTCATGCCAGTAGCGCAGCTTACTTGAACCATTCAGAGAGGCGTGAGTGGGGAGGGTTGAAAAGCAATATGTCAGCTATCAATAGTAAGAGTTAGCCACTGTACAAGATATAACCAAATGGTAATTTATGTGATATCGTTAAAATGGAATCCGATAATTCATCACGCGAATCAAATGAACCTCCTGTACTAAGCTATAATAAAACATATTACATGATGTTTCAGCTCTTTTAGGTATTACATGCAATGCCCTAATTGTTGCGTGCGAATCGAATGTGTCTCTGGAAAAGATATAACCAATGTTTCAGCTTCCAAGACCATGCGCTTTAAATTATAAGGCATTGTCGGTTTTATCTCTATATGCGAATATTTGCCAAATTAGCAATCTATAATCCTAGTTGTTCGAGGCGGATATAAAAGTGATTATTATCTTACACTGTTTTTTAATACGCAATTTATATTTAATGGTCGAGACCTCTTTTACCTCTATTTCAGATTTCGATGACCGAGGATGGACTAAGACTGGCAATATATTGTAAGATGGTAGCTTACAGCAAGGAAACCGTGACACCTTTTGAGCTTCCTGCTTTCTACTTTCGAGTTTACAATCATTCTGATGCACCATTCGTATCGATCCCCTTTAATTCTACACTTGAGATTCATCAAAACAAGACTTTTCTTATCTTAGGACCTTGGGAAAAATATTTTTATCTAGGCTATTGTGACTCTTTCCCATGAACATCCACTCTCTGTAAAGTGATTTCGATACACGTGTTTAAAAACTGAAATATTGTTGAAAACACGTTACAATCTAACTCACTGTATTATTCTATATTTTGTTATATCATTTATTAAATCATTATTATTATTATACCCAATTGACATATCTTGCTGGTTCGGTTTGAGACATTCAATAGTCGAAATCAACACTTAACAAATACAGATCTAAATCTGTTCTAAAGTTTGTGACTTTTATATAGTATGATTAAAGGAACACGGTTATAGCTATTAAATCTACGAATTCAATAAAATAATATATTGATCCAGTAAATCAACTGACACATTATCTTTTGTGACACTCAAAAGATAGCTAAAATATACGTTCATTTTTTAAAATGTCGATAGATTTTTATCACTGGCTTAATTCATTGTATCTGATAGATCTCAAGACGTAAAAATGGACTATTTATTACAAATATCTAGTATAGTAGGCTATAACATCATAATTAGAGTTGTCCCAAGATGGATAATCATTTCTTTTTGATTCAGAATGTGCAACAAAACCAATACTCATTTGCAGTTAACTGTCTTTTTAATATAACTTGCAACAGAGAATAATGTTTTATTACCCCGACTGGAAAAATCACAAAATTTTACTTGATAGTACCTTAAACCAGCTTAGATGTTTCCTCGTGTTTTATACGACCTTTGTCTTCGAAGTATAATTACGATAATTATTTCTTAAACCTATTTATCACTTAAAATTCCACTTGATTACGATGCTGACAGTTGAAATAATCTACTTAAGCAGTAAATTTCACCAAAAATGTATGGCCACATAGCCTAATTAAACTGAAAAGAACCCGAAACTACAACAATACTAGCCAGCAGTGACAGCAGTAATTCAACTGACAAAAAAACAAGTTTGAGACATTTCAAATGTGCTAGGATAATGTTGTGCAGTGTCAAAATGCATATATTTCTAAATTCATATTTATGTTTTATTGTTATTAATATACATATAAAGTCGTTCACTTCATACGTTCGGTACTTCTATCCACAAATTGACTCAACACCTTATCGTGGTGCGGTGCTTCGCGTGCTTCAGAGACCCCAAGAACTATGCCAGCCGGAGCTTAAAGAGTCACTCCGTGATTTTCATAACATATTATTTACCTGTCATACGAACCTAAATGTCATATGTGGTGATATAAAATCAAAACATCTTAACTTTTCATGTCCAAAAAACATATATATGACAAATACTGGTTTTCCATGAAAGTCCAAAACAGCCTTATAAATGCACAGAGGTGTTGATATCACGTCCAATGTACAATGTACACTATCAACTCCTAACTGCCCTCCTGGTTGTTTTAGAAAAGTCTCAAAAATTACGTTTGACTATTTGACGCGCGCCACTGTCCGGTTTTCGATCATAATTGCGATGTTCTACCTTCATATTGTCACTGCAAAAAAAAAAAAAAAAAGCTTTAAAATGTGACATTTTCGTAACAGTCGTTACTTCGGGATCAAATGACACCATTGATTAAGTTTGGCATATATGACTCCAACAACTCACGGAGTGGCTTTTTAATGCTCATGTTAGGGGCACCAAAGACGTGGACATGCCATGCCAAATTTGAGTCGTTCGTAAACCTGTTGTCCACCTCTCCCTATGCCTTTATTTTCGTCTTTCCCCTCACCCTTTCGGTCCCTTAACCCGGATTTGTCCAATCTCTTTTGGATGTTTGTCATCCACGTTTATAATAACTGAATATTGTTCAAAACTCGTTTACCCAAAATTCACTTATCCACATTTCGGCAATTGCCAAATTATTCAAGTACGACTATGACATACAAGTAAGTTGTCAGTAAACAAATACCCTTCTTTATGTAAGTATCATTTGCTTCAATAATGTGCACATACTCATTTAACAACAGCCAAACACGTGTGTTAGAAATAAGCAGTTATGCATTAACTTCCATGTATGGACACCTAGCTACCGTAGTCGTAGTTGCTACGCACTAACAACTTCATCTACAAACAAAAGCAGACACCATTAGTATAATGCGAACTTGACTATATTTGTGTCTGATTTATGTATCGACTTGTTTTTATGCTCATTACTCAGTTTACGCTGTACTCGTGATCTCTGGTAGAAGGAAGTGATCATGATCACTTTCTGATTTCAGAAATGAAAAGCCTTTGTTGATATGAAAATATCCTATTATTAGCTCAGTGTACCGACTTGTTCATTTTCCATTCCTTTCCCAGAGAGATTACTCGCCTCTTATCTTCTCACGTAACCTCTGTTCCAGGTCGCCATATTTCCTTGCAATACCCCCAGCAGTGACAAAACGCAACATGAAACAATTTATCTTATCCAAGGAAATACTTTCCTAATCTTTGACAGACTACTTTCATGAACGAAATATGAGATCATCGTACGTGTTCGGAAACTGCAATAGTTTAACGGTTATGTTAACAAAGCTTTTTCTAATGATTATGAAAATTATGCAAACAAAATCGATTACAAATTTTAACTTGAAATTGCGCAAATCGTCCTGATCTGAAAAAGCATTTAAAGACATAGTTGGGTTTCTTTTATTATCAGAACTCTATGTCGTGTTTGCAAAATTTAGTTTTAAACAAATTACAGTTCGGAAAGTTGAACATTTTCTTTTATTTGGCAAATCGAAGTTTAATATGTTTCCTTGTAATAAGAACATGGTTTTGGCCTGGTATGATTGTCTCATTTCTTCTTCTTTAAGACAAAAAGACAAGAGGCTGCAAGGGTGACGTAATGGGATCAAGTGGTTGCTGAAAGACAGACTTACAACGCTTCTAGTGTATCAAGATCTTTAATCACTCTCTCACCCATAACCCAAAGTCAAACAATTTGTTGAAAATACCGATCTGAAATGAGGAGAGTGATAGAGAGGCGAGTCTTAAAGTCCACAAAATGAAGCACCACTCGCCGTGAAAGGACCAAGGGTTTATGCGGAGATTTATGGAAACGTACCTTATTCAACTTGGATGAGATAGAATTTGCCTTGAAATTTGCAAACGCAACCAATGATTTCACATAAGAGTGTTTTGTAGAGATATGTTTTATACACGCATCCTTTTCCATTATTGTGAGCAGATTATATTTCTTATTAAAGTATTTCTATATCAACTCAATTGTACTGATTCTCTCTGAGAGGCACCACATTATTTATGACATTTGAACTAGGATATTTCTTATTTGGGCTGTTATGCAACATTATGGTAACCTTTGCAATGGCATATAATTCTTCTTATTCTAAAGCAAATGTTGTCTACCCTCATATATCAACACTTCATTCCCATCGATTTCAATTTCTGTTAACCTTGCCTCATCAATATATTTGTATCTATGAGGCTCCAACAGAACATTTATTTAAATCACGATTGTTTCTGTAAACATCGTTTGATTTATCAATCATATTGAGGTTGAACATATAATATATAATTATAATTGTAAGATAAAATTGTTTTGAAATAAAACCAAATACAAAATATTGTTCTAAACCAGTTTTCTTTTTTATGCTACGAGGGGAAGTTCACAAAAGTTAGTATTTATACACACCCCTGACGACATCAACGTTGATGTTATTGTTGAGATAGGCCATCTGACAGTTTAGAGGCATAAACAACCCTTCCTTATCATTTACTTTAGATTTACAGCCTGTTGAAGACAGGTATTTTCCTGTAATCAATGGAAACTCATAAAACGTAGCATCGTGCTGTTATAGAGTTTTTCATGAAAGAAAGGGTTAACACAACCAAACAACATAAACATATGATCAATATGAATGAAAAGAAGCCCCTCAAAATTCTACTGTTGCAAAATGGTCAGCTGAGTTTAAGCGGGGTTGCAGCTTCTTGGACGATGACCCATGGTCAGGAAGGCCTGTTGATGCCATTCCATAATAAATTATATGGTTGCACTGGTCATGGGCTTAAACGTGTCCGATCATAGAATAAAGGTGGACGAGCTATCTTCAGAGTGTGACTTGTCTCATGGATGTGTTTGCACTTAAATTCACAAGATAGACACTAGAGAGTTGAATCGATTCGTGAGCCCTTGGACATCTACAATGCTGATCCCGATAGCTTTCATGCCCGTCTGGTTACAGGAGATGAAACGTGGATTCATCACTGGGATCCTGGCAGAAAGCTAGAGTCCATGCAATGGAAGCGTAAGCACTCTCTTGCACCCAAGAAGTTCAGAACTCAGTCTTCTGTTGGCAAGATCATGTCAACCATTTTCAGGAATTCAAGAGGAGTGATACTTATAGACTATAAACCACCTAAAACTACACTAACAAGAGCCTGCTATGCTAACTTGGCTTGTTGCAGGAATTGAGAGCGGTGATCAAGAAGAGGCGCGGCATGTTGTCAGCTGGTGTTTTGCTCCTTCATAACAACGCTTCAGTGTTCAGGAGTCTTATTGAACCGGCTGCACGTAAACAATGTGTCTTTGATCAACTTAACCATCCCCACTACAATCCGGATCTGGCCCGAAGCGACTTTTATCTGTTTAGCCTGGTTCGAATCCTGCCAGGGACTCGGTAACTTTGCATTTAGTATAGAAATGTTCTACACGCAGTCAGGTTTAAGTGCAATGCTACTCTGAGTTTCAGCACAGGACCACCCATGGTTCGCTAGTTCCTTTCCATGCTCGCAGGTTTCACCTCAATGCATAGCCACAATTGTGTTACGGGCTTTCTGCCTGCAATACTACTAGAAGCCGCGATATAAGTGAAATACTACTGAACGCCGTATTAAACCCCCAAATCATCTCACCTCACCTCCGTTAAGCCATTTGAAATCACACTATGATGGTACAAGATTTAGCGATGATGATGAACTCAAGGTAGCTACTAAGGTGTGGCCGAGGGGCCAGCAAGAAGCCTTTTACCACAAGGGCATAGACAGTCTCAAAGACAAATGGGCAAAGTGCATCGAGGTTGGGGGGAAAACAAACATTGCTTTATGTTTTATATCCACATCTAACTTATGAACTTCCCCTCGCATACTATCATGACCTAGCATGTAATAGCAAATCGCTGTAACGGGTTTTGGCACGCAGAGTTCCGTAGACTAAAAGCAATCAATAGCAACTTGTATCAGGAAGAAAAACATTAATTGAAATTGTCAAACATAACAGAAGCTTTACAAATGTTTCTGCAATCATTTATGAGTTTGCATTTCCACTTTGCAACAACGTCGTTCACTGATCTCAATAATCAGAATCACTGCTCAGCACAATTCGCTTGAAAGCAATCAGGAACTTTGTTTTTGAAAGTTTCTTTGCACATGGAGTATCGTAAGAAAGAGTGTATGTATGGCACAAATTAAGCACTTC
This sequence comes from Phorcus lineatus, assembly GCA_921293015.1. Classification (NCBI taxonomy): domain Eukaryota; kingdom Metazoa; phylum Mollusca; class Gastropoda; order Trochida; family Trochidae; genus Phorcus; species Phorcus lineatus. The sequence continues at coordinate 963,827 of OV121084.1, forward strand.
GAGAGCTTCGAAAATAATGGCCCCAGATTCTCAACCAATTGAACTACTGTAATGTATAGTGGACAGACCTGAGGGATTTTTAATTGAGAGTTTTGTCCATTAACAGTATTGTCCTGTTAACATATTCTTTCTGTTGTCTTTTGGATACATTCAGTGAAGCACCCTAGATGCACCGACCAACTTGTTTCTCCGTTTGGGTTTTCAACGTTCTAATTTTGTCGGTCGCCATGTCTCTGAAACAGAACTCGAAACCAGTAAGAGCTATGTTACTGAACTGCATATTGGGAAAAAGATCATGTTTTATAGTGCGTTTTGGGTTTTCAATGTTCCAGGATTTTTGAATGTGTTGGTTTCTTGGTATAGCTATATTATTGAATCCAAACCTTAATGGTGTAAAACAGTTCTCCAATGCTGACACTGTCACCGAGGCACTGGTGGGCTATTTTCTCGTGACATATTACATTATTTACATAATCGTCTGCAATGAAATTCTCCTATAAATAACTTTTTAACTTATGTGGGATGAAACTCCCTTGATGGTCCTTATTGTCCCCCGCCACAATGTGGAACGGGGGACAATGAATTCAGCGGCGTATGTCCGTGCGTCCGTACGTCCGGATTCTTGTTAACGCGATAACTCATGAAACTTAGCAATTAGAGTGTTCATATTTGGTGACAGCTTTCAATGGAGGAAGACTCAGATATCAAAAGATAAATAATGTGAATTATACCAAATATCTCATAACGGCGGGGGACATTGCCATGTTAGTGGCAAACACTTGTTTATCAAAGTAATATAGATTGATTTGTTGTTTCAAAATATACAAGCTCTAACGTCTTCATTTGCTGGTTGTCGTGTATAGGTTTTAACCTGACCTCAACTTTCAAAATGTTAAACTATTCATAAATAAGTTAACTTAATAGTCCTACTTCGATTTTGTCATTCTCAAATACAATGTCAATGTCGTGGCAATATTACATGCTTGTGTATCATTTTGAGAATATGGAAGATATAAGGAAAGGATAAGAAATTTTGTTTTGAAATGCCGATAGCTATAAGCTATCATTCTAATGGTTACAGCTTTTGACATTCAACACCTATGTGTGTAAATGAAAAATCCAATGCTAATAAGCTGTCCTGTCGCACAAAATGTGAAGCTTGCTTACTGATAAGATTGAGGAAAAGCGTATAGATTTGTATTTTTAAGCCTGATTGTCACGTGGTTTGTTGCTGTTTTGTAGACCACGTATCATTTATGTATCACTTCACCAAACATCCTTTTAATCATTTGTTTGGTAATTCAGATATCCCATTGTCAACCAATTTTCAGGTTGATCAGAATGACATTTATTTTACGAGAGTACATTGAACAAATTTCTGGGTGTCACACATATCCTCAAAAATCCACAATAAATGTATAATCAATAATTGTCCAATTATACCCATATCAATTGAGGCTCTAATCGATAATATTTATTTCCTCTCTAAACCCTAATTGTTTCACACATTTTCGGACATCTCCCCTGTGTGTAGTTAAGTGTTGTTAAGTCCGCCATGTCGCTTTGATTTAGCATTGAAAATTCGCGAACAATTGCCAAAATCTCGGTACATTTTTGTAGGAAAGCTATGTATTAAATAATCAAAACTAAGAAATCTAATTTAGATAAGCGAACTGTCGACAAGATAAAAAACTGCTCTGAAAGGAAACCCCAACACAAAATGTAATTTGTTTCAATATATTTTCCTGAACAGGACATGGATTCTTTATGACAAACAATTGAATATAATAATAACAATATGATTTACTTAATAATAAACACAGAGTATGGTTATAATCTAAACTAATATGAGTACTAAAATATCGAGTTACAATAAGCTAGCTAAAACAAGTATATACTCACCAATACTGTTGGTCAAACAAAATTCGTTAAGATGGGTCTTGTCTTTCCTGAGCCAGTCATATATGAATGTAAACTTCTAACTCGGGAAGTTTCAACAACAGGACCGATCTGATATATTTAGGGAAATCACATAAGTTTGTTACTTAGGAAAGGTTGTGTTGGAGGTGACGTTTGTCAGCTTGTCAGATAGGGTAAACTAGAATAATAATTCAGGGAGTGCTTTGAGCGTGCATTCGTTTTGGATATAACTCTTTATATGTGAATACTCAAATCACCATACTATCAGAAGAATAAGCATAGGGAACTATGATGATAATCTTTAGGAATTGCGTGTCAAAGTCAGTTACTTACTTCAACTCCCTTTGACTGTCTTCCAATATCTTTGATGAGCACCTGGTTGTGCTTTGTAGGAAATGAGTCGCAAACGACAACCAAAATTCCATAGGACTAAATAACGCTCACGATTCAAGCCATTTCAATTCGTTAAATAAGACTCGAACCACTTACGGCTCTATCACGATTCGAATTTACATCAATGAAAGTTCTGGAATTTCCCTCGAAATGAACGAAAATCCTCCGACTTAAACTCTGTAGTTAGTTTCTTAACATGCTGCAAAATCCACTCTCACCACATTTTCCTCTTAACTCTTTAAGACTCAACTAGGCTTTAAGCCAACTATAGGGACACATAGATGCTTCATTACGGGTCACTGACGACCTCCAACCTTTTTTTAAAAAAATGCTGATAAAGTTTTTTCTCCCATTAACCATTCTTTTGGTGAATGAAGTTTAGCGTGGTAAAGTCTTGGTCATCAGGGGCCGAATGCACAGTCGCCAAATATGAAAATAATTCTACTCCTTTTGGAATTTAATTCAACATATTGGAGAGTATTGGAATATTTGCACTGTATAATCGGACAAGAGGTAAAATAAATCACAGTCAAAGTTGTTTTTGGTTTATCTTTCAGTATGTAATACACAGGTTTTTCTATCTACTCAACAATTATGTAAGATGTATAATCGGAATAAAGGTCCAGTGACAAAACATTAATCACAACAAAAAAATATTTGGAAGGGTATATTTTGAATTCCATTTCCCTTTTTTTCTCAGCCAGAGTTTAAGGCAGGACACCTCTCTATTACAGAAGTGAAGACATCTGTTTAGCACAGGCTGTCACTTCAAACAACACAACCAAATTGGACACTTCAACTGCAAGATTCTTGAGTAACTGAACAGGAGTTATGTGTGATTTCTTTTAATGAATTAGATGTTTTATATGAAACTGAAACCATCTTGACAAATTTCGTAAACAAGGCATGCTTATAATTTCTGAAACTTGATTGTCATTAAATACGGCTAAATTATACGCATGGTCTTCAGTATTTAAGTGACATGAAATGTATTACCTTAACTGCCCTACCGGTGAAAAACATTCAAGCGAATCACTTTTCTTTTAGTGATATTATGCGGTGTTCTGTTTTCATTTGTCACCGTATGCGATCATCTCGTGTTAGGTATATATACTGATAAGAGAAATGAGTTTAGGTTATGAAGTTTTTCTCCAAGTCGTTGAATTAAACGAAAACCAATATCAATTTCTTCTGTAAGATCTGTATATCAATTCTCTTTGGTACACCTAAAATACTTTGAGAGTTTTTATTCTACTTCTAAAACCTTTATCAACATAAACTTTGAAAAGCTTGAGTTTCTAAAATGTAACCCATTTCTATTGTCTTCTATTAGTTGTCGTCCACTTGTCAAACACAATAATTTCTCTTTAAGAATTTTCTTTTTACATCCGTTTGAATTTGCTCAGCTGTCGTATTATATTGACTCCTTTTAAAATTGACAACGAAATGACTAAGCAAAATAATTGATACAGACAATCCATGTGTTATTAACGACGGTATTTTACGTTTCTTAATGTAAAAAACTTATTTTAAAGAGAAGGTTTCAATCAATAATAGTTACTTTTACTTCTGCCTGGATATTTTTATGGTGACACTTTAATGTATTGGAATTTTTAACATATCAACGTTTATCACCATCACCTACTTCCATTTTATAGTCAGTAGGCTTTCATGTTGACCTTGCTCACAACGTTAACAATTCCTAGGCACTTGTCAACTCTTTAATGGAAGCCGTTTTGATATTTTGGATTATCTAAAAGTCCTTTTACTTCTCAATTGAAAGTTATCACGATATTATCGAAAAGGTTTCCATCACTTTATTTTCTAATTTTTTGAAAGAGTTTTTTCAGGATGGTTTTTCATATGGTACAAATCAGTTGCGTAGAACATTTTAGTACAAATGCAGAGTTACTTAACGCGATAAAATGCCTTCGTGATTTTATGTGGTGTACATTTGGCTTCTTACGTTTTTCAGTCTATTATTCAAATAAATGATAATTATTTACATAAGATTATTAATAAAGTGAATAAATACAAAAACACTATTTACAAGATCACACAAGGCTATGTCATAAGTATGCTTTGGGGTGCAGGAAATGACATTCCGTATCGTATAATGATACCAGATTGAGGACCATATACAAATCTTGTTTCCAGCTTTGGCAGTTTTCCTCCTTTTTTCGTTTAGTAGAGAATTTCTTGTTTATGGCCACCTGTCACCATGTAAAATCTGCAAACAATCCCGAAAATGTTATTTCTTTTCCATTTCTCAGAAGTAACGAAATACAAACAATGGTGCCTTCATGAACAACTCTGTTCACAAATTCAAACTCAAAATCGAGGGAGGATCCCTCTGCAAGAAATGGACATCCCGACATTATCAATGCATGATTCATTCAAACCTATTGTTTAACATATAGGGCTCAGAATAGCTCAGGGGGTAGGCGCGTTCGGCTTGGGATAGAACATTTAAGGGTTCGAATCCGCCAGTGACTTGGATTCTATCTACAGTAGAGAACTGTTCTACATGCAGTGAATTTCAGTGCAGTACAATACAAGGTTCCCTTATTCCAGCCGATGCTCGCAGGTTCCACCTCAACGAATAACCACAAAAGCGTGGCGAGATTTCTCCCTGCTATAACACTAGCAGCCATGATATTAGTGAGATACTTTTGAAAGGGGCATTAAATCTCCATATCACCCCACCAAGTTGAACCTATATATCTTTTAAGCCGATATGTTTCACATCATTTCATTTATGGTCCATGTTCCACGCATTAACACTACCCTCTCCATGGTAAATCTCAGCTGTGTGATAAGCCTCTCTGATTATATTTTTGCAACAAAATATCTGTTGACACAAAAGTAAATCTAATAAACGTTCTGGGATCCCAATTAATCGTATGCCCAACTGTAACGTTCGCTTTGAATAAATCGCACAAACATTATAGTTATTACTTAAGTTCTCATTCGAACACTGATATTGATTGTACCAACGAAATGCAAGGATTTAGGAATGTGCTAATGTTGGCAAATAACAGATGATGTTTTTCTGTCCTTTTCTGAAACATCGTTCGCCAATCCATTATAAGTATAATTTTCTCATTCGGCAATTTCCTCAAAAAGTGTTATGATTGATGCCATCAACTGGAATCGGAGAAAAAAAGATAAACTTCCTTGAAGAAAATTGGAGATTTGTTCTAAGAGGAAATTGTGCAGATCCGTTTAAATCACTTCAAAGTCACAGCGAGGACCTTAGATCATGTTTCATTATCGAGGGTTATTTTTTAGAACTGAAAACCTCTTTGTCATGTCTCCTGAATGGACATAAGTTATATGCATGGACCGCAAGAAGAGAAATTCTAAGAGATTGAGTAATTCTTAACATGGATAATTTTCTGAAGCTTTACCTGACATCAGCATCTGTGAAATAGATTTATATTCATAGATAGGTAAAAAATGAATTATGAATATTTTCATCATAAACAAAATCCTTGCGACGATGATCAAAATACAAGCATTTAGTTCAAGAGGAAGCAATAAAGCAGATGCATGAATTATTGTACATCAAAACAAAACTCCCACAACCGATAACTAGAATCAACACTAGTAATATTCAATACTTTAGTATGGTATGCAATATGAACACTTTATGTTTCCAGTGGAATATATAATCTTGGCCGCTTTCTTTCAATAAATGCATTCTGACCTTTTCAGCAAGTCAGAAATATTACGGATCTTAACAGTAATATAATTGAATTAATATAAAAAAATGATCAAGTGATTTTTACATATTAGATTTTCTCAAGCAACATCCCTGTAATTACGACTCAACAACTTTTGAATACAAATATTTCTTAATATCGTATATGTCCGTATTTCGCGGATATTTTAGTGGAAATGTGTAGGGGCAAGAGAGGGAGGACGGGGGGGGGGGGGGGGGGGGGTTGTTCCTCCTCCAATCATTTCTAAATTTCCTTTTCACGCAGTGGCGTGAACATCAGTGTTAGTCAATAAAATGACTGTTTATGGAAGCAAAGAATAATGCCCTGCAATCCGATTAATGACTCTAAATTAATCGTCATTGCTTAAGTTGATCTCCGTCTTTGCTTTTCATCAAATCAATGTAGTATATGGTCTGAAAATCTCTGTTTGCCACAAGAGACCACGCCTAATGGGGTCTTTTCGGATCACATTTAACGTAAAACAAAGTCACTTCAAACGGAAGTTCGCTATCCACTGACATATTTATGTTAAGTGTTGAAACATCTCAAATTCATAAAATTCTTGTTATTTTACTTTCAAGAAAATCATAAATGTGTTAGTTTTTCTTATTCAATGTTTTCACTGGAAAACATTGGCAACCCTTGAATAAACTTTTGGAGGCTGGACATGAATTAAAAAATATTGAAGGTTATCTTCAATTTATTATGTTTATTGGAGACAATAGTGGGGCAAGATGGAACTAATGTTTCGTTTCGTTTTAATTAAGCGTATGGACAAGTGGTTTTTGTCTGCCACGTGTTCAGCAAGTATTCTTTGGATCGTGGGTGTAATTGTTTGAATTGCATTTTGTTGCAAGAATAGGATGATTGGACGTGCATTATGTGGCAGCGATTTGTAATCCATAACATCAAGTGGCATGTACATTGTCATCAATACAACGCTGTCGAGGATCCACACTGCAGTCGATTAGGAATTTTAAAAAAAACCCTTTTCTTTAACTTTAAGAATCGATATAAATATAGAAATTATATATATATATATATATATATATATATATATATAAAACGTTAATATCTTGTTTTAATGTTATCTGAAAACACACCTTCGCACTTTAAATTGTTTCAATGACAGCAGGATGGGATAACGCCACGAGGACGTACAGACATCGCAGACAGACAGTATGCTTACTCTCAAACGAGACAGATTGCTTTAAGGGTTATATCTGGCGTTGTATCTCAAAAACGTTTTGTTTGTGTTGCAATGTTTTGTAGGATAAGGTGATGTGAATGAATGGCGCTTTAACTAAACAAATAAACATTTCATGATTTTTACATGTATAAACACTTCCTTGGATGCAACTTACAGATAAGAAAGGGATGCGGTAAATAGGGAATTCCATAGAATATCTGGCTTTTGTAATCAATACGTACTCACATGCATTTTATAAGAGAACATTTTGAAAACGTTGATGCACATTTGGTTTAGATAATTCTTAGTTATTGGGATTGAGTACAGACAAAATGACACGGACACATAACATAAAAAAGTGAGAATTGGCCTAATCACAAAAAAGTATGCAGTGCTTATAGATTTCTTACAACATTACCAAACATTTTTGTGATATTTTATTGACATCAAAATATATTAATCCGACAATTGACAACACATAAACATTGCAATTGACATGAACACTCCATATGGATTTTACAGATATTTTATGTATCTCAGTGAGCATGCAATTATACAACGAAACTAAAAGAGGAGGTTTAAATCATAATCAAATATTTCCAATTTTTCCTTGATATATTTCATGTTCTATATTCGTTGCCAGTTTAATGTTCTGGAAAAATATTCCATTTAATATCTGGAAGTGTACATTAGAAACCTAAGAAGGTGAGAGCGTTTTTGTCAAACAAAAATTAATCGCCATTCACTTCTTCGATTAACTAAACCTGAAGACGGTTACTTTATTGTGCATCATTTCTCTTTACAGAAACCAATTATCAGGGAGATTAACCCATTTCGTGAAATCAATTTAATATTTTGGAATGTCTAAGACCCTATTTAATTTTTGATTGAAAGATCTCAAGGCATTTTCAAAAGGTTTCCATAATTTGGTTTCATAAATGAATCGAAATGTTTTTATGAAACCATATTTATATCATGGTTTTGACTGAACCACTGCACTTTTGATTAAACGCTTGGTTGAGAAGACATATATTTTACATCAAATAGAGACTAATGAAGAGTGCTAGCGAGCATACATGCCTGTCCAGTGATATAATATTTGCTTCTGAAGATACTAAGTCTTCTGTTTTTCATATTAATTTTCAATTCGTACAGGTGGCGGGATAGCGCAGTGGTTAGCGCGTTCGGCGGTCGGCGGTCGGTCCTTGGTTCGAATCCCGCCAGGGGCTCGGCAACTTTGTCTGCAGTGGTGAACTGTTCTACACGCAGTCAGGTTTGGGTGCAATGCTACACTGAATTTCAGCGTGGTACCACCCGTTGTTCGCTAGTTCCAGCCGATGCTCGCAGGTTTCACCGCAATGCATAGCCACTAAGTGTTGCGGGCTTTCTTCCTGCAATAATACTAGCAGCCGCGATAAAAGTGAAATAATCTTGAAAGCGGCGTTAAACCCCAACTCACCTAACCTCACCTCTATTCGTACAATTAGATTGGTAATTTACGTGAATATATGCAAAATGAAATATGTGTATGACGTATTGAAGAAGAAAAATACTGGCATGAATGAGCTGTATCAATTCATACACGTTGACGGCAGAATGAGGATCGTACTTCCACAATTGACAGCATTCATTGTCACATTTAGAAGGCAACGTTACAGAAGAGGGAGGAATACTATATTTCTGTTAAGTGTCTCATGACCTCTAAATAAGCTGTATTCTGCTGATATGATAAGCTTTTCCTTTATTTTACCTTCTGTTCGTTAAACCTGAACGCAAACGGGACACCCTACCACCCTAACTACTCTCATTGGTCGTTTCCCCCTCATTCTTGTGTTCACTTGTTTATTTAAGTTATAATAATACAATCGCATAGTTGGGACAGATTAATAAACCATAATTTCAAAGAGATCAACCATATAATCATCATATATGTTCATCTATCCCGTAATTCATGCACTTATCATGATTTGATATATTTCTCGTACTCAAAATGAATAGCTATTTGTTTCTATTTCTAAAAGAAGTTGATAATTCAAAGCTTACAAATTATTTTTATTGCTCAACAAATAATGCATTTTCATTGGGTCCATAATCACATCAATGACCACGCGTTCTGTTTGATTCGAATTAGTCGCCAGAATGTTATTGTTTTAATTGGAGCTCTTAATTTGAATAACTGTATGGATTCTACCAAAGAAATGCATTGATTTATGACGTTAATGTTTACAAATAACAAAGCTTTATTTCCGAAAAAAAAACGACAATGCGTCCCTTTCAATATTTATGCAAGATTGTTTGTCATAGTCACAATATTATAGTTTTCTCATTTTTTCACTTCCTCTCGGAGAAGTTTGATGGATGCCGTCAACTTGAATCTGGGAAAATGAAGATAAACCGATGCTGAAGGAAATTGGGGATTTGTTTATGAGGAAATTGTGCAGATGTGTCAAAATCAATTTAAAGGCACAGCGAGAATATTCCTTAATATTTCATAATACGTCATTCTTTTTTATTTGAAGTGAGGAATGTTTTTCTTATCAACTGAATGCACACAAGTCATGTATTTATGAACCACAGAAGAGCAAATATGAAGCTTCCGTTACCAAGATTCATTGTTCTTAGCCTAAGGTTTACCTGACATCTGTGCATGTGAATTAAATTAAATAGTAAGTAAATGGTTCGAAAACACCTGCCACAGGTGAAAAAATTTATATATTTGCGACTACACTCAATATAAAGGTAAACGTTATTGGGTCGAGTGGCTTTCGGTATTCGAACCCACATTCACAAGCAGTCCTGCTTGCACTGAGGGTACCGACAGTTTACTACATGATCATCGGTCTTATAAAGTTCTGTGTCGATTTTTATAGCTAGTACTTACGTGAGAGTTGTATATTGGCAAAACTGCCACGTCTTATTGCATTCAAAATACATGCTATCAACATTGTTGACGGAGATGTACATTTTTCATTGAATGTTAATGATAAATTACTTTTAACATTAATTCAAATCTCACTTTTATCAAATTTCTTTTCTATTATTGTTTAATTATTAATATATTATATTCGATATCAGAAGATATTATGGGTGTATTGTCCTCACACTTTGAGATGTAGTCTTCTACTAGTCACAAGCCCCATTATCAGCTCACCTGACATTACCATAGTGCAATATTACAATGCATGGCTTTAATGGATATAAACAGCTTCATTTAAAGAATTGTGAAGTTTTGTTATAGCCCCTTTTACCGTTTTCAAGTATATGGCGTTAACTTAAAGCGGCGTTACCCCTAATTCACTTTATCTCACTTTGTACAATGTCCTTCAAAATAATTTTGCGTAATGAATATACATTACACATTTCTTTAATAATGAGTGGTTATTTTTGTTAACAATGACAATAATGTTGGTTTATCTGGGTAAATATGATACTATTCTTAAGAAGATTTTGACCGTACAGCTGCATGCCGAAAGTTTGTTCACTTACCACTGAATCGTAGTGCAAATATCATGTATTTTGGGTTTCGTTTCAACGTCAATACAATAACTTCAGCAAAACTGACAATGGATCACCCACTGTCCATGTGTGAAATAGCCATTCATGAACTCTTTTTGGGGTCATCTGGTCTCCGGATAAAAAGTTCGAATTTTGGCATATTGATAAAGACAGAGGGGGTCACATTTTCAAAATTACGATTTTGTTAAATGTCAAAGAAAATGTTCCATATCGACTCTCTGATATTAAAACCAACATAATCACATTGAATTTGTGCTAAGATACAAATGTGACGTATTTTTAAAGAAGATGATAAATCCTACGGAATTTTACGGAGAAAAATAAAAATTAGTGTTTACGGAATTTTGACCCCAGGTGGTCACTTCAATGACCTGCCAAAACTGTTACAGGTAAGTGTGGCGTACGATAAACATTTGCCTTAAAGAAGAATGGATCTGCATGTGTATTGAAAATTCAACATTATACGTTTGTTTTTCGCAACGCTACGATACCTCAAAGGCATTTCAAATTACATGATATTTGCACTAGTATATACAGATATGTGAACAAAAATTTGGCATGCAGCTGTAGACTGTTATTGACAGGACAGATAAATATGATATGTAGCTCATCTTCTACAGCAATTGTGTAACAATATTGAAATATTCTATTTTCTTTTAACACCTTCATATCATCCGGTTTTAACATATCTTTCAACAACGAAACTGAATAAAGTAATACGATAGTTCCATTCGATAGTTTAATTCATATAGTGTAATAGAAGATCGGTATGTGTAACGTCACTAAGAAAATTATCAATCCACTATTTCAAAGGTTATTAGACTTTATGATTAAGAAAATATTCATCGCCGAAAATTCATTGAACCACGTTCTAGGACTTAAAGATCCCACGAAGAAAACAAAATAGAAACTTTAGAATCCATATAAGCCTTCAACGGTTGATTCCATAATACCATATGCATCTTAAATTCCTATAGTTTGTTTGAAGTAGAGCCCAGCATATGAAACGTGTCTGGAACTGTCTGCTGAAAATCATTCGGCAGTTATGGATTTTATGCCAATTTTGAAATAAATTTATTTTTTCTTAGTGTTTCCAAATTATCGAGCCGATTAACTTATTTCGTGAAGGTAATTCGCTTTCCATGTCTTTAAGAGCCCATTCAAATCCTTATTGAAATTTGTGAATACTTCTTTTAGTTTTCAAAGGGAAAAATCATATTTGAATGAACGTTTATCATGAAGTCATTTGTTAAAGAATGCTTTCATCTGAACCACGGCAAGTTGCTTGAAGGACTGGTATAGAAGATCAGTATTTCAGTACATGTGATGATTACTTGGAAATTGAGTGAAAACGATCTGTCATGCCTCTCCAGTAGTGCACACTACTTACAGTGTTTGAATAGCCATTATCTATATCAATGATAATCTCTGCTTGAACCTTTCAGGCTTTGTTTTAACCCATCTGGTCTGAAAGGCTCGATGGGATTATGACATGGCATGGCGTCAAGCATCCGTCCGTCTGTAAACGTTTATGTATTTCATCTTCTTCTCCTGAAACATTGACTCAGGAAATCTGAAATCTTGACTATAGACTCCTTGACTAATGAAGTTTCTAATGTATAAATCTATTGAAAATGTGACCCCTAATCATGCACAATGTTTAGAAAGCTGAAACCTTAATTACAGACTTTAGCTGATGTGGACTCTCATTTTTAGATTTGGTGACCCAGTGACTCCTAACATGGATCACAGGAACCTAGCCTTATAAAAACTATTTTAACCTTCTTCTTCAGTTGCAAAAGACCTTGAAAGTTGAAACCTTGTGTACAGACGATTTATAGATTTAGTGATCCTCTGACCCGTAAAAAGGCCCTAAAGACAACACTCTAAAGACCTATTTTCATCTTCTTCTTCAGAATGCAAAACGCATAGAAATTTGAAATCCTGCGCAGTTGAAATCACTCCGTAAGTGATTGCGATTGTAATCTATAGAGTTTATGATTCTGTGGCTCCTTAATGGTGACCTTGAGATCATTTGTAAAATAAGTTATATATAGCTTGTTGAGCTACAGGGCCAATGGCTCTCTTACTGTTTTTCTCAAATTATAACTCCCATGATAAGTTGCTTATAGATCACAATATATATCAGCAGAAAAAGGTGTTCAGGAATCTTCTCTTTGAATATGGTTTTTGATTTGTATGCCAAAATCAATATAGGCTGTATTAGTGCTTTTATGGCACTTTTAAGGACAGATATACATGTATTCATAAACAAAAATGGTTCGAAACTATTTAAAAAAATTCCAGACTTTAATCGTATAGACGTCAAAGTTGTTTTTGGCTACGAACAATATATATGAATTATAGAAATCTGAATCGACAGAATTGCTTTAAAACACTACAACTCTAGATCTATAAAACTTAACTTGTTTATTTGAAAACTGTAAGAATTGACCTACAAAACATATAAAGAACAAAGAATAATTTTAATACTAAATATGCAGTTTCAAATTATTGCATTGAGAGTATGTTGATATTAACGCTGGAAGACATACATACGTTGCAGACAGTGTTTTACATCAAAACGAGACTGAATAGTTCAAAGGTTAGATCTAACGATGCATCACAAATGATGTTTGTTTGTCTTGTATTGTTTTTGTTGGATAAAGTAATGTGAATAAACAAAGTCTTAACTTAATAAATAAACATTTGACGTTGCTTAAATATATACACACTTCTATGGTCGTAACTTAAAGGTATGCAAGTGCTTCACTTACAACATCCCAGGGAATACGTTTGTACATTGAAGTCACAATGTATTAAGATGTATTGTTATTCCAGGGAATACGTTTGTACATTGAAATCACAATGTATTAAGATGTATTTTTATTCCAGGGAATACGTTTGTACATTGAAGTCACAATGTATTAAGATGTATTTTTATTCCATTATATGGATACACCTTATGGATTTTATGATAATGCTTTATGTACCTTAGTGCCTATAACTGATTAAAAATAGAAGATCTAAATCATAATCAATTTCTTTCGATTTTCCTTTCATATGGTTTCATTGACAGTTTGATGTGTTTAAAAACTACCTTTCATTATTTAAGATTGCACTTTATGGACACGGTAGGAGATGAAAGCTTTTCTATTATACCAAAGTTCATCATAATAAAATTCTTCCATCTTTAAAAAATCGTTGTCTGTGCATAGGATTCTTTTAACGATGAAACATTCTCCTTTACATGTTATCTTATTTTTGGAATTTAAACTCTTTTGATATATGTTTTTCTTGAGATGATGTAATGAATAACCTTTTATTACACACAAGACCTCATTTTCATCACATGTTCACATTTTGATAAGTCTTGATTTTATTTGATATCAAAAACTAAATTGGTGAGATTCAGTTATGAATTGCATCCAGCACTCCGGGATGTCTCCTGGTAATCAAAATTCAGTTTATCCAGCCGCCTTCGTCATTGGTAAATACTACCCTTGCTTATTATCCCAAATATCTCAAATATCATTGTCTACTATCGTTGGGTCCATTATCCCTATTCATTCACACAGGCCATAACGTTTGGATATCTGAGTATCGAAAAATTAGGCCCTTGGTGAGAGAGTATACATTATATTTATCTACCATTTTCTCGACGGATTCTCATGATAACCCACAATTACTTATACTGTATTTACTGATATCAAACCACCTACTATGTCATTTTCGGCGATTAATCTGTGTATGAAGAAATCACTTTCACTCACAGGTTGAAAAATAAACGTTCTGCGAAGAACTTTGTGAAGAGATCAGTTTAACGTTAACATGACCTTTTGCGGTTAATAAAAAGTAAGTGCTGCTTTATTATTTTTTTGGTTATCAGTATTTTCATTTGTACTAAGAAAAAATCGTTTATATCGATACATTCATGAACTACGGTACACTTCTGATTATTACAGTCATATGTCACTATAACTAGAACAAGACTCGACAGAAGATATAACTTGAAGGTTAACAAGTTATGATAGCTACATACATGTTCATGGACAACTTAAATATACATGTTCTCATGTGAAACATTCATGATATCCAGCTGATAAAACACATAACAGACAAAACATCATTTCATTCTACATTTATTCCTGTCACGATGCAAGCGTGACTCCTAATAGCTTTATCTTGACAGGTTAAATTGATTGGTGGGCTATCAACCACACTTGACCGTTAATGATGCTGTCACGTCCACCCATTTAGGTCTTGCTAAAAGTACCGTGCCTACTTGTGCTTGGACAAAGTCTTACAGTCATGGGCTAAGGAATAATAGTTCCTGTCTGTCTACTTGGTAAACAAAGAATGACCAAACATAGGAGAAAGTCATATAAAGTTGAAGATAAAAACATGTCGGCGAGGAATATGCACGTCAGAAATTGATCAATCGCTGTCGACAGTAGGGCGTCATTTTGAACAAGAACATTCTTTAAAACTTCTAATGATAACTAGATCTACTAGAACTATGTATTTCACTTCTCTCAATAAATAGCGCAGAGTATAAATGTTTTTTACAATTTTGAAGATTTGAAAAGTCCCAGTTCTTTACTTATTTTTGATAATAGAAAAATTACGTTGTTAAAACTAGTCGTTTATGGCTGTGAGTATATTAACTGATTTTTTAAGCATGAAACTCTCTCATCGGCATGGAAACATATAAAAGTGCACGTACAAAAATACAGCAGCATTTGGTTGATGGTAACCTATATGATATCAGTACAAACCTATTAGGAATTAACGTATTTTTTTTATAACTGTATGTATTGCAATACAAAGTAGATTAAACGGAAGGGAAAACGAACTGTGTTAATATGTTACTGAATATTAAGTTCTCGAAAACCTCACCATCGCAGTTTAAACTTTCACAGTGAAAGCAGGTTAAGATTAGCACAGGAAGACGCCCAGACGCTGCAGACAGTGGATACTTCAGATCTAGCGTGGTATGGTAACAGCTTGATGTGGGTAGTAATGTTTTTCTTGGTTAAGCTAGTGTGAATGAACAGCGTGTTGTGAACAAAATAAGCATTACATGTCGCTTATTTACACTTCCAGTGATATAAAACAGATTCAACATACAGATAAGCAAGGAATGCTTTTATCATGCATGTCAGAGCACTCCTGGCTTTTGCAGAATCTGGCTTATGTTAGCGAACGATGTGAACATGGCGATATTAACTCACTAAGCTCTGTATTACCTTGATATGCAAATTCAAAGGTATCTAGAAGCAGGAGAGTATTAACCCATCCCTCATGTTCCGAAGGTACGGAACCCTCATCGAGGTTCAATATATGACCATAAACCTTTGTCTTATTTACCAGTTAAAGATGATATCTTTATAAAACCCTCAGCTCTCTAGACATCTTGGTTAATGGGGAAAAAAACAACGACATTATATTTAGAGTGACTACATTGCTAACGTAAGTGACTACAGGGCCAACAGACTAATGACTTACAGTCTTACAAATTCTACGGATAATATACCAGATTTTAAAACCCCTTTACAGATTAATTACAGAATCTTTGTATATGTTTTGTGTCATTTCAAAAGTAGCTTGATATAAAAACCAAATGTAATGAATCAAACTATTCAACATAATTCAACAATAAAATGATGAACAATCCATCTTGAATAGAATAGGAGGGAGAATGTGACTTCGAAAAACAATAAAATAAGTTTGTTAATGATTTGATGTTTCTTTGAAAACATGACTCAGTTATGCAAATTTGAGACAAAAATCTGACTGATTGCGTGTTAAAGATTGATTTATGATTTTTGCACATATGTTTTGTTCATAATTTTGATCGAATTCCCTTATAATATATTATTCTGTTTATATTTAATACTATATAAATCATATTATTTGTGGTGCCATGGCACGATCAATCTTCCCACGCATGGCGTTTAATTTAAACCTTGCTACCTACCAGTAAAATTTCGTATTTTGATTGCAGCGCCCTCATCGGCGAAAAGTTGCAATTCTCAAATGAATTTTTTTTGGCTATCGCGATCCGTCGCATCAGCCTTGGCGACAAACACAGAATAATACGGGAAATGCGGCAAGTCCTTTCTTAGCAAGTCATTGGCGTCGGAAAAGGCCATGCGTGGGAAGATGGGCACGACGAGACTGGTAAGATTGACCATCCTTTCACGTGCTTCTGCTCTCTCTACACGCAGCCAAAACACGACAGATAATGATATAGATAGACCTACCATTATTAATAGACCGGATTCAGGTACATAATGATGATCTTCCCTTTGATAAGGCAAACAGGCGAAGAAATAAGTGTACTATTAATTATAAAATAAGTCAAGAGTGCACCCTTTCTGTCTACTTTGCTAATACAAAAGGTTAATCATACTTATAGTATCCTTCTAAGTTATTAGTGCAACCTTTTTGTCTATTTTGTTTACACATTGAGTTTGCTCCCGTGAGCCTGGTGTATTGTTTCCGTGTGAACATGAAAGGGCTTAAGATGTTTCTGTCTGAATACATCAGAGTAGAGCTTTTAATAGTTGATTTCTTTCTTTGACAAATTAAAAAAAAGCTTCGACCTTTAATGAAAACAATGATACGTTTAAAACGTAATATGAATAAACGACAAGTTTGTTTATCATTTTAACAAGTAATTTCACATTCTTACTAGTGTACCTACTATAGATTTACCTTTCACATCTTCAAATATTAGATATGACATGATTTGGGGTTCTACGACGCTTTAAAGAGTATTTCACTTATAACAGAACTTCATGTACTATTGCAGGGAGAGAGCCCGCATAACTATAACAATTTTGAATTGAGGTGCGACCTGCGAGCATTGGCTGGAACTAACAAACCACCCAAACCGAAATGCGTGTTGAACAGTTCTCTACTACAGACAATGTTGCCGAGTTCGTATCTTAGTAGCATGGGGATTGAAAGGATGAGTTAAAAGACAAAAGAAAGGCACAGTGAGAGATAGCAGGTTTTAGAACGACTAAAATTTGGTCTTTCTTTTGCCCATCGACCTGTCAAGGTTAGGTGCCCCATCTGGGAGCATGTTAGCTCCGGCTGGTATAGCTCTCGGGGTCTCTGAAGCACCACACCCTGACAAGGTATTAAGTCAAGTGTTGGAACATGAGTTACAAACGGGCTTTAAAACTTTTAAAGCTTGAGCACTTTCATATAATTCTGAATGTTTCAATAGCAACAATTATATACACGGGCTCTTGGGGCTTTCTGGCTAGAGCTGCTGTAAGCTGTTAGGATAGTGAACATATTGATTATTGTCGAACGTTCATGTAGTGAGTGAAACCTTGTGTAAGTGACACTAAAGCTGGACAGGTCGACAGGTAAAAGCCGGACCAAAATTTAGTCGTTCCAAAACCTGCTGTCTTAACCTCACTATCCCTTAAAGTTCTTTCCGTCGTTTGGTGGGCATGAAGCGTTTACTGGTGGTAAAGAACTTTAGGGTATAAGAAGGGGTGATTGGGGTTAAAAAGCGCTCTGCATGTTAGTCTGACCGACTTAGTTTCCAGATCATTACTAAAAACTATAAGACTCGTAAGCTGGACCGGTCGATGGGTAGAAGCCAGACCAAATTTGAGTAGTTCTAAAACCTGCTGTCTATCTCTCGTAGTCTACGCCTTGCTTTCCGTCTTTTCCCTCATTGGATATTTGTTATCCACGTGTTTAATAATTAAAATATTGTTTAAACGCGTTTAACTCCAACTCACTAACTGATCATGAAAGTTTAACGTGATAATTTGGCATATCAAGTTGCTCGGAGTCTGTGTCCTCTATCTCCACTCTAAGTCTTCAACTTACATCTACAGTTATCAGTCGCCATATGATTAACTAACTGTAAGACTCAAACGTTCTGATCTAGCAAGTAGATGAAACATAAGCATAGAACCCAATTAAGCAGATAACTTAATGTGTTTTATTTCTTGGTAATCGGAAATAAAATCAATACATGGGGATCGATTTACAGTTTTCAATAATAAAACAAAAGCACCAAAGTTAAAGCTTAGCTCTTAATTAATGACGATGAAATAAACTAATCTATTACAAGAATTGTAAAATGTCACTGCAGAAATATATGTAATCGGTGTACATGCTTCTATTTATTTTCACATTACATTCTATATGTCTTCATACTTTTATAAAATTAGTTCAGTTTAATTCCCATGAGATGATTTATCTAAGGTTACCAATAAATCAAATGCACTCATAAGATTGAGATCTTTTGTACTTTCTAGCTGTACCTAATCCCATAAGATGCTTATCTCTGGATCCGAAAGGTTAATTTCTTAGCTTATCGAGTAATCGTGACAGGAGCTGTAGAGTCACATCCGGATGCAGGACGCTTTTGGATTACAGGAATAACCATTAATAATAACAATGATTGTAAACGTCTGCGTGGAACTCTTATTTATCAAAAATTAAGATGACAACTTTATCAGGATTTAGAAAAGGATGGGCATTATGATTTACAATCCTTTTGATATTTTCTTCCTCGCAAGTACATTATTTGATTTGATGCCATGCAAAATTCTGAATAACAATTGGGGGTTTCAAATCATTGGCAGTGTAGTATGCTTTTTATCTTTGATTTTATTCTGATTTTATATAGGATGATATAAACGCATTTAATGACACTTGTCAACGGGTAGAATCATATCAGTCTGTCTCTCGCCTTTCTTTCTTCTTTTCCTTCATGTTTTCGACCCCTATTTACTTGATCTGTCATCTCTCTTTTGGACGATTTTGATCCTCGTGTTTAATAACTAAAATACTGTTATACAATCCTCGTAATTTGCCGGTGGTATTTCATTTAAAATGTGTCATGGAAATCTATATATGTAATGATGTGTCATTATTAACTATTTGAAAATATCTTTGTAAAAAAATTGGATTTGATTTGAAAAGTGATGAATTTGGAAGAAAACTGTTAGTACTGTCAGGCTCAAGACTTCAAAAATAAGAATCTTATTTTGATCAAATTTAGTATCAACATGAAGAATTACATGAAGTTGTATCATGATTACCAATTGTAAAACTTGTGTTTTAAAATATGTGTAAACGTTTGTGATTTTTTGACAAAATTGGAGACTCTGTTTGAAAAATGTTTAAATCCAGTCTGGTGCACAACTTCCCAAGTAATCATCTAATTTAATTACATGAACGTGTATCATGATGAACAATTCTGAAATCTTGTGTTAGTTAAAAGCGGTGACATTTTTTAAAACAACTCGACTCATGTTTAGCGCATAAATTCTAAAGTAATTATCTGGTTTAATCTAATCTGGTATAAGGATTCATAATTATACATGAAAGTAAGCCATGATTAAAATATTTAACTATATTTTTTTAAAAAGCGGTAAGGGGAAGTCAATAAATTTATACAAGTAAGTATTAATACAGCCCGAAGACATCATCGTTGATGTCATTATTGAGATAGGCCATCTGACTCTACAGACATATACAACCCTTCCCGATCATTTGCTATAGATTTACAAATTTACCCTCCTGTAATCATGGAGAGTTCTAAAACTGAGCATCGTGCGGTTATCAGTTTTCTAACATAAATGCATGACCCATGTATATAGGAAAGAAGCCCCTCAAAAGCCTAGTGTGGCAAAATGGTCAGCTGAGTTTTAAGCGGGGTCGCAAGCTCCTTGGACAATAAGCCACGGTCAGATAAGCCTGTTGAAGCCATTATAAATGACCGGTTGCATGGGTTCAGGGCTTAATCATGTCCGATTGTAGAATAAAAATGAATGAGATATCTTCAGAGTATGGCAATTGGAAGGAAATGCACTAGATCGACGCTAAAGAGTTTAATCCAGTCCTGAGCTTTTGGACATCTACAATGCTGATCCGGTAACTGTCATGCCCTTCTGGTTACAGGGTAGGAAACGTGGATTCATCACTGAGATCCTGATAGCAAGCAAGAATCCATGCAATGGAGGCATATGCACTCTCCTGCATCTCCCACCCGGCATCCAAGAAGTTCGGAAGTCAGCCTTCTACTGGCAAAATCATGGCGACCCTTTTCTGGGATTCAAGTGGCGTGACATGACAACGTTCCATCGTACAATGGTCGTATTGCACAGGCTGCACTTCAATAACGTGACTTCGAACAACTTAACAATCCCCCACCAGTCCAGATCTGACCCAAAGCGACTTCTTTCTGTTTCGCAATTTGAAATAACACTTGCGTGATACAAGATTTGGCGATGATGATGAACTCTGGGCAGCTACTGACTCATGGCTCAGGGGTCAGATCAAAGACTTCTACCGCAAGGGCATATAGACAGTCTCAAAGACAAATGGGCAAAGTGCATTGACAAATACTCATAAACGCTATTGTATATATACGCGCATTTGAATTAGTGCGACGTCACTCCCTACTGCTTGAATGTCTGACACGACGTGAGAGTGGCTGACGGTACTGGGTTGAAACGAAAATTAGAAGAACTCGTTATTTTTATTTTAATGTCAATTTTCAGGTAAAAGTGGCAACATCTTTAAGAAAGAGATATAAAGAAATCATCGAAACAAGTTTGTATGTCAATTTTGTCAACTAATCTGATGTTTAAACACCATTCTATCTCTTTGATGTTGCTTTCAATTACGTCCTGTTGCCAGAATCTAGGACGATAACTCTAATCGGATGTGTTCTTATCGTGTAGTCGATGAAGCTTTCAAGATTTAGAAATGGTTACACACAACTAAAACAAGGAAACAAATATGTACGGAGCGTTTATCTATTGTAATGAGTACTGAATACAGCTACATAGTGCATGGGAAAGGAGGCCCATGCATTTATGTGTTCGGAGAGAGCGTGCTTGAACTTGATCGAGACCGTAATAAGACGTGCCTGACTAGCACACTATTGCAGTTACTAGCTATAGGAATAGTGTATTCTTTTTGTTGATTTCACGTTGATTGGTTTATTGTGTGCCTTGATGATACTTAATTCCATGTGATAATTAATTATTTTTTCATGAATTTTTAGATGGCACCCATGTTTATTTACAAATAACGACGACGCCGATTGCGCGTTGAAAGAACAACCAATCTTGTCTATTATAGTGACACTGAAAAACTTACATGAATTGTCAAATAATGCGTTTGAACTTACACTTGTAATAAATGTGTCAGAATGTTCTTCTTTGCATGCTTTTCTTTGAATAGAGATGCGTGGGTTCGGAACGATTTATTCGTCAAGTAAGCGTGAAAATAGTCCCGTCAATCATTAGTATTTCAATTCCTCGGTGACCAACCAATCAACGTCGAGAATCACTAAAGACCATATGTACGGATATCAAACAAATAGCTTCCTGTGTATCCTCGCCTGTATAGGTAATAATATTGAAAACCCGTTAAACCTCAACTCGCTCACTTACACCTTTAATCGACTTTTCCTCACAAACTAGTTTGCATACGAAACCAAACCGTTCAAAATACATTACGTAAGAGGGCCTACTATTCCATTCCGGAGAATACGAGACGGAGGGATAAATGGGCAAGTAATGTTTTCACGTCATGGGCAGTCGCCAGAATGAGGAAGCAAAACGGTGAGGAATATCCCCCAAATACCATTTTCCAAAATGCCATGGCAATACAATCCTTTATAAAAAGCAAGGCCATAAGGGATGTTAAATTTCTTCAAATGGAAATTGTTCAACATTTCCGTCAAATTTTGGATGGCGAAATAAAGCGGCTTACACATTAAGGTCTCGGTTTTACAAAGAAACAAGAAGAGTTCTTTTTCGAAAACGAAAACTTCTGTGGAAGACTGGCCTGTACACTTTTTAACACTATTCTCTATCTTAATGGAAAAACAACTTTTCTTTAAGAAGTGGCCAGGAGCACAGGAAACTCAAATTTAAGAACTCTCAGATATCATGAAAATTATTCCAAAACAGTGCAAGGGGGTATCAAGCATCGCAAACTGACTCCTAAAGACATAAACCACTTCCCAGGAAGGAACCCGGAGAGATGCCACCTACGACTGTACAAGCAGTATATATTTCTCTGTCCGTCACGATGATGCCTTCCATCTCCAACTTCTCAGATCACCTACTGAAAAGTGTTGGTAAGTGTTGCTACTATTTTATTTTCGCAAAAACATTCAATTTCTAACTCGCCTAATACTTTTAGGCAGGTTTAAATTAGTTTTTTTTATTCATAATGATATTATTAAGTATCAATTATGAATAAACTTATTAATTCTGAAATATCATTATTAGATGCTCTACATTCTCTAAACTCGGTAAACTGTCACAACACTTTGACGCTGTTTCAGCCATTATTTACAACATCACATCATTTTCATCAAACCCAATTCTTGCCCAGGTATAGTAGACAACCCTTGGCCACAACACTTTGCAGAAGTTAGTACCAGAAATGTGCAGAAAGGCTGGGATAAAGGGTTACAAAACCAGCCATTCGCTAAGGGCGACAACAGCTACAAGGCTGTATGCAGCTGATAATGGAGAGGACTGGCCACAGAAGTGTCACTGGTATCTATTTGTACTTTGTCTTGATTAGAGTATTTCAACAACTTTATTTCAAGCACTCGTTATCTCAACTTAGGAAAGTAATTTGGGAGTGAAAAATTTAGTTACATATATATATATATATATATATATATATATATATATATATATATATATGTATATATATATATATATATATATATATATATTGAACAAACAATCAAACGTTTTTCCCCGGCTATACTACACAAACTATGTTATGTATGTAAGTATTAGTATTTATGAAATATGGCACTGTAGATGCTCATCAAAGAAAAGTTTTAAAAACCTCTGGCATATCTTTGCTATCCGTTATTTTTTATAATGAAATCATAATGTTCATAGGTATCAGAAGCTACACAAGGACCAGTGAGAACCAACAACAACAAGTGAGCGATATCCTCAACCTGGAAGGTAGCGAGACGGTGAAGGAAGAACCATCTCCACCCAGAAGACCAAGGAGTGCAGATACGGCACCACCAGCTCTACATTTTGAAAACTGTATATTCAACTTTAAGTGAATAAACATTCTGATGATCTTGTTCTTATTTTCGTCCTAGGATACATGCTTGGCGGAGGTTAAGCACAGAACACTATTTGAATTAACCGACGTCTTCTACGCATAGGGAAGATACGTCAAAAGAACGAGGCGGAGCCGAGGTCTTGACGTATCTTGACGAAAATGCTAAATGGAGACTTTATTTCGTTTATAAAAGGTCAAATAACATCCCTAGGGCTATATGAGCTAATAACCTCAGTAAGTGCACATGATCGGTAAACAACCTCAAAGAACAAAGGAAATAATATCCCACGTTGTTTATATTCAGTTATCACCCTCAACTTTTGAAGTTGCAATCGTGATCGGGTATCTTCGGGAAACGTTTACTGTATGTAATTCTCGCTGGAAATACACAATATGGAACACTTATAATTAATTATTTCATTCAGCCATAAAAATATTTACTGGTCCAATTAACAATAACATATCGTAAATGTTATCAAAATTAGATACAGTAACACAATCTTTATATTTTTACACAAAATAATCAGATAATAAACATTTTTTATTCATTTAATAACAAAGCAATACCGATGTGAATTACAATATCAAAACATCACATATGAAACACAACTTAAATAGAAGCAATAGAAGTTCTTGTTTGAAGTGTCTTCAATAAAGCCACTTACTGGAATGTAAAATTCTTTCTGCCATTTTGTACAACCTTCTAACAGTAATTTGTTGATGAATATACACGTCTCGTACTGATTCCTTAGCTGTCCGTTAATATGAATTCCGTGCTTGTTTCCATGAAGTCAGGTCGAAAGGATTTTTAAATGATAGCGATATGTATTTTGTTACTTTTATAAGATAAATATAACAATATATATGTTATGTCGAAACAACAAAGATGAACAATTATTTCACTAACACGTTTTTACCACTGGTGTAAGAAGTCAATTATGGAAATATGTGCACGAGGCGGTGGCTTGTCTCAAGGATGTTTAAGACCGGATGATCATTTTATAGGATATCCACATATGATTGTTAAGATTGGTTAGGAGAATAGAAATCACTGATGCTAGTTCTATCACATTGTTTACATTCATTGAAAGACTGAATACCGGGATTGTTGCAAGAATAAGCCAAAAGGAATCTCAAAAGTATTCCTTTTGTTAAGATGTTCAGAACTATCTCAATTATGACAGATTTTATGACTTTGACAGACAGCAGCTCTATCGGCTTAATGATAGTCAGATATGGAAGCAAACGATAAGCCAATCACAAGGCAAGAAATCCAGCACCGTCGTGATAATGTCACAAAGTTTACCATGCAAACCATATGGTGTGTTCTAGGACGGAATGTGAAGTAACCGAACAATATCATAACCGCACACAATTATCAAGAGCAGACTGCCCATTCATAATGTAATGAGAATGTTTCACACCCGCAGAGAGGTGACCGTTGCTTGGTTTGAGAGAATGCTCATGCTCCTCCCTGATAGCGTTGATTTGATCCCTGGAGTTGGCCAGTTCAACGTCAGAGTCAATGGAATCAGAACAGGTATCTGGACCTCTGTTGAGGAAATCGCTGGAAGATTTAACCACTTTTGTTGGGCATGAGTCAGAATGGATTACTTCCGTGTCAGTTTCCGGTTGATTGATAACCGTTTTAGCCATCTTGTTAGAATTTTTATCGCCTTTCTTGATACTTTCCTTCTTTAAACATTTCAACATGATATTATATCCAGCTTTATCACTAGACCCAACATTCCATGATCTTCCAAAAGCGGTTGTTTTCCATCCTCCTCCTTTATCAGAAGCTGATTTGGTCTCACGACCTTTCTTGCTACTCGCTTTACTTCTCCCAGGTTGACTCGTACCCCCGCTACTACTTCCGCCGGAAGAAGCCCCCTCGCTTACATGACAGTCATGCGGATCACGAATATCCGACAGATTGTGAACATTAGTTTGAGTGAAGGTGTTAAAAGTGTTAAAGTTTCCGGCGCCCATACTGTCTTGATAACGAAAAATACGCTTCGACACACAACAACACAAAAATGTGACAAGAATCTGCTTGAAACTCCTCCTGAACTTCTTGCTCATGACGCAATAGATGAAGGGATTGATGCAGCTGTTGACAAATCCACACAAATGGGTCATCAGCATTGTAAAGAGAAAGTTGCTCTCCCGCAGGAAGTTGTTTCCGTCCTGGTAAGCCGCCTGGAGCTGGCTGATGATGCTGACCAGATACTGAGGAGACCAGGCCACTATGAAGGCACAGGCGATAACTATAACCATCCGGGCAACCTGCAACATTGAAGTGAGAGTCATTCTTTGCCACAAAAGTGATGATGTACCGAAAATCAATAAAACTGATTGAAATTTAAGAAACAATCCCTCTTATCATAACAGTTGGCAATATATTTTGAGTTGTCGTGCTTTAGATGTTAAAACAATGTGAAACATTGATAATGTTGCAGTTGTTCAAATACTGTAACAGGTTGAAACGGAAAATAAATATTTGATTCTCATTCTAGACACATGTTTAGGTGTTTTAAACGTCTGAGTAAAGAAAAACTTCAGCAGGTTTTCCATACTGTAATGAGAGTAACAGTACGTGAATAGTGTGGTTATTGGACATATATACGTTTAATTATCACATATTACGTTAAAAATACACGCCCCTGTCTGAAAATAATGGACACATTTCTTAAAGGTAATGGTGATCTTATTTCAGTCTACACCAAAGGATTTGAATGTCAACAATATGAGATCAATCACTTTATTATTCAGTGAGTGTGCAAGTGCGTTTACAGTATGGTAAATAAATACGTGATCAGATTGCTAATTTGTTACCAGTTTTGCCCGTAATTCACACGACAGCTGTACCCAAAATTTGTAATTAACGTCAGATGACTTCCTCTCAAAATCGCAAATGACGACAATGAAGTAATTAGTTGTTATTCAGTAAATCACACAACCACTAACCTATCTTGACATGCGTGCATCTTCTCTATCGTGCGTCGCGAATTGTCACTGTCAGAATGTCGTATTTCTCTGTCAATCATGTGTTAATCATATTTATAGCCCCGCATACGATAATATAATCGATGTAAGCATAAACTATTGATTCAATGAAAGAATTCTAGCATTTAACAAACTCTCGTTCAAATGAAAGTTATTTTACACCATTAGCGATGAACGATAATTAAACTCGTGGTTGATAAATACTACCTACATATTGTTACGTGTCTCTAGGATTAAAGACAGTTCTGTTTGTTTAAACATTATCTGTCCTTGTTTCTCTAAAATCATGCACAAAATATATCTTAACAAGGCTACATAGTATTTCTAAAATCAAATTGATGGGTCAACTATTAAATAGTTTTATCTTATCACTTTGCAAACCCTTATTAGTGACATTTTGAAATTATCATTACCAAAAATAATCTGATTAAAAATGTCCAAATTTATTCAAACTTACTGCAGTAATTAGTTTGTAAAAATACGTTTTCGTTATTTTTTGCACGTGAATATCGTTGTTTTTTTTCAATTTGTGATCTAGTATATCCATGTTGAATCCTTCATAGTTCATCTTCTTGATTAAATAATGCTATTGAGACAAGTTGATGGATAAAACACCTGCAAATCGTAACTGATGCAGTGAAAAACGTTTTATCAAAGATGGGATTTCTTGACATTTACAATTATTCAAATAACATAACTTGACACATGGCTACAATCTGATAAAGATAACAGCTTTTTATCATGTTGTCATGCTGTTTTATCTAAATGTTACAGACGTTGTAAAAGCAATTGGTGATTAGTTGGGGTTCGTAAGATGTAATAATTTACCCCTCACCTGTCTCGAATACGTACCTTTCGTTTGTTCTCCTCGTGTCTACGCCGAGCATCTTTCCGACCAAGTTGCGGTGAGCGTTTAATGCAGATTGGTTGCAGTAGACAGATTGCTATCATGATACAGGTCACGAGGATGGTCACCATGGGTACAAGGTACACCGCCAGGAACAGGAATATGAAGTATCCACGACGAAACTTTCCGACACCACTTTCTCCGTACATCGCCAGATCGATCTCATCAAAGCGATCTGTACATATTTGCCTGGATATCTGCCCCAGTTCACTTTCTATACTGAAGGCAAAGCTGCGGCAATACAGGTACGGAGAGGCTAGCACAATGGGGATCAACCAGGTTGCTGCGATTATTTTCCGAGTTCGAGACTTGCTGTTAATCTTCATTGCTGACAAGGGATGCACTATAGCGTAGTACCTGAAAAATATAAATAAATTATTAGATTTTTCTATCAATTTAATGCTTCTTTTTCTTATTCTAACTTATTTTATTTAATTTTCGAGACATTAAATATTACGTTAAGACCAATGAATCATATGGACTTAACATGTTATATCGTTTTCACTTTTTCAGATAAGGTGCCATACGTTCATATTCATTATTGATGGTTTCACGGGTGTCAGTTTACAATGTTTCATACATTGATTGTAAACTATATTGGCTGCGCCCTTAACAAACACCATTAATTATTTATTAAGCAATCCAAATGTGTCATTACTGATTGTTACATGAAATCAGACCGTACTTCTATGAATATGGTTAAACTGACATTTACATTGTACAAGAGATCTAAATGGTGAATTATCGTGTTCTGTTAAATCTTTAACATCTTATAACCCAATGTTTCAGAGTGACTTCTCCATCCGAATGCATATTCACCAGGTGAATAAAATACATGCTGTGACTATGCGAATGAGTCATTTTAAAGATAGGAATACAAATATTGGACAGAAAAAATAGTGAGGTTAATTACTTATGGATCACCCCTCATATGCCATTAATGTGGGGGTTTTTATCATTCACGAAAATCCATTCTTTCTGGCAAAATAGACCTAATGTTATATTGATACAAGCAATCATACCAGGCCGACTTATTTGGCTCATGTGATCGAAGGGGAAAATTAATCATCGATTTAATCAAAAATAATGTAAGTCTAAATTATCCAGATACAACCATTTAAAAACAAGCTACATTTCAATATCCTTGAGCACTGACGACTAAAATGTTTTGAATGTAGCATAAGAAATGGGTTTTTTTTAAATTATTAATAAATTATTTTCATGATTTATATCTTTTGTTATTTTACAGTCAGTGAATAATCTATCATGTCATGGAAACAACTGATTTTAAATGATTTTATGATTTATTACACTAACTCAAACAGAAATCAATAATGTTACGCCATTTTGCAATATCTCTGTGTTAGTGTTTCTCTCATGAATATTTTAGTACTCTTTATGAGTCTGTGGCTAGTCGATGTTTTCGTCACAACGATATAAAAATAAATAATGCAATTGCAATGTCTATAGGATACATTTTCTGTTTAGCAATAAACTGTCTAAATAACATAGGTCGTGAAGTTCTATTTTAGCAGTTTTAGACATGAAAGACACGAGTTGTAATTTCATGTTATCATCAGAAAATATATTTTATATATATTGTCATCATCGAAGCATAATCAACGAAACATACTTCTATGTACAATCAATAACAACTTACATTCCATTTGTCAATTTTAAAGAAAATATCATTGGGATGCAATTTGAAAATATTCTTTTTAACAGCAAGGTATCGCAAGTCAGCATGTAATTGAGGGTAATGTACTTGCAATAAGCGATCTGATACAGTTAGTAACCAAGGATTGAGTTGTTGTGGACCTATCCAGCTTGGGTGCTCCTATAAGGAGCATGTAATTATAAGCTCTCAGGATCTCTGAAGCACGCAAACAACCAGTGTAAGGTACTGAGTCAAGTAATGGTATCAGATTTGAACGCCCTTTGCATAATATGAATCGCTTTGATAGAGCTTGGTTACGTTATCTAACAGTCCCCTGGATAATTTGCACATGATATATAGCTAGCTCGTGAACATAGGTTTCAGCGTATTCTAACTGAAACTGATAATCATTGAGCCGAATACAAATGGGCAAGACAAAGCAGCTTTTGACATTGAAATTCGAAAATGTCCACACTTCTCTTGCTTTAGCAATATAAGCAACTGATACATACGGCTATGCAATCATTAGCGCACCAACAACTACCACATTACCCGAATACCGGGGATATTTAGTGATAGTTCTTTGGGAGACGCATGGGGTTTATTTTAGAAGGAGTCATTACCATTACGGACTATTTCAAGCCAGGTAGATGTTTGCACGTTTGGCATCGTGACTACAACAGTGGCTAAACTAGTAAACACTTCCCTGAACTGTGTGTGGTTGTATCATCGTGTTACTCAACAAATCACTGCTTCTCTAGTCTGTCTGCAAGATTAGTAATGAACAGTAAGATCTCATTTATCAAACGCTGGAAATACACTACGATCACGTTTAAGTCCATTTCTCAACTTATTTTAAAAATATTTTCAATTACTGAAACCAACGATTTAAATTTTATCAAAAAAGTAATCTTGAAAAGTGGAAACGGAAATTTCGCGATCACCATGGATATAGGTCATGTTCTCTCCTTACGGCAATAACCTTAATTATCTCCGTTTAATCATTGCGTGACGTGTCTCCTCCTTCGGTGCTTTCGTGAAATAAAAATCTAATGTTGAATTCATTGTCAATGTCATTATCTTCAAAATGCTGATAAATCGTCGAATTTCGTTTGATACTCAAAATACTTTAAATCTATTTCAGTCTCTTCACACCCTTAAACCGAAGCAACAACTGTTCTTGATGTTACTGTAGTAAGTCAGTGTCTCACTCTTTCCTCGGTGAAGCTCTTTATCTAAAGTGTCATTCGCGAAACATTTTCGGACACAGCAAGGGGTACACTTCAAGTCATCACTCCCTATAATTTCCTGATATCTCCCCGTGGATATTGTGTATCAGACTGGATGATATTTATATTGGACAAAGCTGTTTAAACAATGTTCTGACAAATAGTCTCCTTCAAGTAACTGTTGATATATAATGCTGTTGTATAGCTGACTGTCACACGGTTCACACTCAACATGTTTGTAGATGTTCTTAAAGAGAGAACATGATCAGATACAGGGCATTAGGGAAATAAAGAAGTATATATAAGAAATAGAAGAATTGTGAAATTGATACATAAAATCGTACTTTCAAGATTACAATATATACTAAACTCATAGAACGTTTTGTCTTGTACCGTATATCAGGTAGCTTGACTGAAAGGAACGAAGCATATGATGCATTATTATCAAATGATTTGGTTGGGTCAATTCAAAATCCATTTAGCTATACATATATATACAGATATATTATAAGTACATTTTAAAGGATTCTGATAAATCTCGAGTTAATGCAAGCATATTTGTCAATTACTTTTTGGTCTGCAACGACTTTCTGTCACGTGTACTCGCGAGACTTATCGAAATAAACAGCCAATAATATCGCGTCAGCAATATGGTATAGATAAGGAACATTATTCGCGATTTATTCAATGATTCTACATACATTCTAATTACAAAGGTAGGGATTTTCGTTATAAATTCTAATGCTGTCTTTGAAATGTTTCTTTATTTCTTATCCTCATGATTGTTTTCTTTCTTTTGTTTTCGTCATCAATAAATTTTAGATCTTTTCGGTTTATTATTGTTGTGTACTTACCCATAAACTGTTTATTGTTACACGACAAATTAATAAACATTTCTATTACGATTATTATCTATCACGCAACTTCCAGAATGCAAATCAGGAAACAGCCTGCATTTCATCCATAAGGTGCGTCTATCCCCATACAATAGCCCAGTTGACCTTTGACCACTTATTCATCCATCCGCTAGTTATATATTTACATATTTGCTAGGCAGCTGTGGTCATTACTCGAATGAATAACCATATTTATATAATCGTAACATCTACTTGACCATATCGTTCTCATCACTGCTATCTGAGCGTTCTATTATATCATTATACATATCAATCATTATTTTGATATGAAAATGTTTTGCCTTCAGTGGAATCAACAGTTAATAGCCTTTCGCATTCACTCGATACGTTCTGTACAGTATAAAGCTACATCTAAATGGATGTGGTAGTTAGGGACCTATACACATACTATACGAATATACAATTGTAGAAAGCAAATGTTAAGATATAGAATTCTTTCTGAAATAGCACTGAAATAACTTGGGTATTTCGTATACTATTACAACATCAATATAGTTTGCATTTCACTTCAACACTTCCCGTTCAAAATGCCTTTAAATTATAATTCAAAAGCATTCAATTTACACGTTTCCCACAAGCTGGTTCAAAACCTCGGTTTAGTTTAACGCCAAGGATGTTTTGTTCTTTGTTTCTCTACGTACAGCCCCACAAGATGCCTATTGTCGTATTCAAATGTTGATTTTATACTGTTTATATGGAAGTTTGCGAAAATCTGATAATTAACACCCGCGTGCAGGCAGCGATTATTTTTCTGTTTATCCTGTTCAACACGCAAGGTGCTCAAAAAGTCATCACAATTTCAAATCTAGATAAATTGGTTTTTCGTTGGCGCACCATGGCTCATATCAACCATGCGTGCTCTGCGGATTAGTTTATAAGTTTTTGATCTAAACATTTATTAGTCCTTTTCAGGATGTTTCAATAGTAGAATTGAATAAATGTTGTTTCTCTCTTAGAATGAGTAGCCATAGCTTCTGTGTTAACTGCCCTTTTATCAAGATTAACCTTAACGCATTTTTATAAACTGAGCAATTTGTTGCATAATGGTAGTTTTATCAAATGATTTAAGCATATCCTGTGTGGTGAACTTGTAGCCTGATGTTTATCGTGACGTTGGCATTACATGGTATACCTTATTGATAAATCCAAGCATTCCATCGCAGCTTTTTATCTTGTTAAACATATGTACATATACTGCATACTTTTTTGTTCAGAATCAAAGATATAAACACCTACGCACTGCCACCCACATAAAGTTCATTTAGTTCTTGGTTTCCACTCAGAGAGAACATTCAGAGCAGTAATCGCTAAGTCCAACAGACTGATAAGACAAAATAAACGTGCGTGATGAAAAATACATGACAAGATATCTATAAGGTCATGACATGCAACCTGGTTCAGTTCACAATCACTGCAGTCTTCACGTTATAACAGTAATCACACGGCCATACTCATTTGCGAATAATTAGTTGATTATACACTCTATGAAATGTGCAATGTGTTTTCATGACACGACCAGCTACTTCATGAATTGGTTCCCGGAATAATCTGAAGGCAATGCTTGACCTCCCAATGAGCTGTCCTACTGTAAGCAGGTGCTTCTCCTGTCCTTTGCTTGATAAATAATGTAACATGGGTTCTCTCGGTCTCGCGTTTAGATTAATTGGATGCTTATCCTGAAGCTTGCACGCTGAAAACATGTGCAAGACACATATCGCGCGTTAGTATATATCACTCAAACTATGATATCCTGTACATTAACCTTGTATCTTGTTGAAACTACTTCCCATTCTAAAATTCCTTATCAAATTAAATCAAGCTGGTTTGTATCACTTGCTTGTCAACGGTTGTAGTATCGACACCGAAACGTTAAATTTCATGCAATAATGAACTTGTTCTTCTTAACCATGTTGAAGCATAACGGAATGAAGATGAAGCTTTAATAAATACCGTAAGTTATCATGACTGTCATAGGAATAGAAATGTAAAACATAAGCTCCTGAGAAGCGCTGTGGATTACCGACGGCTGACTACACAGTTTTATGTTTCAAAATGGATATTTTAAACCCAGTCAGAACCATAATTACAAACCCCGCTAATGCTGTCGTTGTGGAATACACATTGGTTCGTACAGTTTTAGCTGCGGTTGGTGCCTACACAAAGTGTTTGTATATAACATTTTGTTGGAGATTGATAGTAAACTTCAGCATTTGGCGGGGGCAATATCGGTTTTATTACCATAAAGCAATATAAGGTATAAGTTCTAAAATTAAAAGACATTTACAGGTCATGTGATAAGGCAAAAAAAATGAATTGACGGATAGTTGCACACATTTAGCTTAGGGACACGGTCGCGGATGCCTTGAAAAGATGATCGAATTATGAATATAATAATAATGATTATAATTCTAATCTTTATATAGAATAATGTATATAATGAATCATCAAGACTTCAGCCATAGGTCTATAGTATTTTCAGAAGACGATAAACATTTTTCTCTTGGGCTTCGTAAGATTTTAACTAATTCTTTACATCTCAGTATCCGAAATAACATATTTCTAAACTCTAACATGCTCAGAGGGTCACAGAAGTGTGAAATATTTTGAACAATAGTTAAAAAGCTATATTCTTTCATCAAAAATCATAAACTTATATTCCTAGTTGACAAATTGCCAAAGCCGACCATTGGTAACAGAGAGATAGAGCGAGAATCTATTTTTCCTCTGGATGTTATTCCGAATATTTACATAATCATTTATTTACAAACGAACAATTTAAATAAAAAAAAGAACAATAGAGACACATGTATACACAAATCAACCCAGGTTATTTGAATCTAAGAGATTTTAATTATAACAGGATAGCAAAGGCTGTCTGACTGAGTGTGAGTATTACCTCCAAACAGAAACGACAACATGTACTTTTCGTCCAACATTACAAGTTTGACATACGTTCTGATATCAAGAAGGTCAATTAGATAAGAGAAAAATCAGTTTCTATCAAAAGCTCAAAAAGCAAAATTTGTGTGATGATTATTCTACATACCAATTTTTTTAAAAGGTAAACCTTACTGGTTTTGAGTACTGGTTCGGAATTTTTTTTAAAGTTTCGATTCCATAGAAACGGCAATAAATAATTGTCGGTAGGAGAACCCAAAAAGGCACAACTATACATTATGATTATTCCATATACTAAGTTAAAATAAGCAAGGCCAAATGGGTTTTGATTTCCCGTCCGGAAAGGAACTTCTAAAATTTATATCCAAGGAAACGACAAAAGATAAATGTAGGTGATAATATACCAAAAAAGGCACCACTTCAAGACATTCTTATTACTCATCGAAGCTTCATTGAGCTGGACCTTCTTGATTTTGAATTCTGGACCGGAAATGAGATTGCATGGACGGACGGAGGTCATTTCTTTATCCCCCGAAAACGTCATTTTTGGGGGAATAATAATATCCCTTGTAGGATTCTAGTATTGTGATAAACTTGGTTACTCCAAAAATATTTATTTAAATCGGTTGGCTTAAATGTTCTGAGAAATAGATATGTTCAAAAAATATATTTCCTCATAAGATTATTTGTCCTCATGTCACACTCAGCAGCTTGGTCAGCACATCCATACTGTGCCACAAATAGATTCTACAAGTGTCAAATTATTATTGAGCGGTCTCAACCTTGATTTGAAGTTTGCAAAAAGTATTCAAGGCATGTAATTATCTAGTGATACATTCACAGCTTCACATTTTCTTCTTCGGTTCGAAATATTTACAAACTTGTCAAATCTTGAAAATGTAGAAGAGGTTCTTGTCACAAGTTTTCTGAACCAAGTGTTTTGAGGAGTTTGATAAAAAACCTAAAGATGTAAAAAGTGTCATAATTTCAGGAATTTTCACTTTGAAGATCTAGATAAACTTTTATACTCAGGAAGAAAATAATTATCCTTTACATTCAATATTTTGCTTCATAGCTCCAACATTCATTTCGTATGCGTTTTCTATCGTTACATTTGTTTTGGAATGATATATGTTGCTAATGTCTACATGCAACGTTCAGGAATGAATGACTTCCTGGAAACCATAAATCGAAGGTAGTGGCTTAATTTCACCACAGAATCAGGGCGATTCCTCTGCATTAGTGTCCACCAGCTGGGATGCAGCTGATGCTACCGTGCTGTACAGAGACGAGGAAGACTGAGCTTCATAACGCACATATCCTCACACTGGAATCCCATTTGGTCATTCGAGCGTCCTTTGAAATAATGTACATGACGCCCGTTCAAGATGGCAGACAGACGTCAAATAGAGCAAAGCTTTCACTATAAAGTTACGGACGATGTTTTCACGGCAAACAAGCATTAGGTTCAGCAAATTGCAGTGTAAGCCTTTCAGAATCGTCCTGAAAGTCTGTGGGGTTAAGAATGGAAACTCAATTACCAATAGCATTATGTTCTCTGGAACTGAAGGTAGTTGCTCTTATCTAGACACATGATGGGAACCCTACTTCCTTGAGGCAAATGCATCTTTGATTCATATATATCTATCTCGCTCTTAACACTCAGACCTAAGGATCCAACTCTTTAATTGTGTCTCGAAAGTACGCGCTGTGTATTCAGGCTTTTAAGTCAACACAATGATGGGTGTCACTGAGACATTTAATACGCTTGGTGTCTATTTTGCAGTTCTGAAGATTTACGAAGTTTCCGTACAGCACTTAAATGAACGTTTCCTTTCTGAGTCCATTTACATGCATTCATAAAACATTTTTCAGTAGCAGTGGTCACATTTTTAACCATTTACCCAAGCGAATGACTGTCAGGCGTTGTGAAATCCTATACTCGTAATCTCATCACGAACATAGTACATCTAGGCCTAGTGTTACAGGTTTTGTTTTCATTATGTAAATTTCCAACAAATTCACTTTTGGTGTAACCTTTCTGAATAAAGGGATATCGCCATCAAATGCAATTCAAGTAAGAAGATAGGTATAAATGCTATCAATATCAAAGAGATATGTTCACATACATGTTTCACAGCTCAGCTCAGGTTTATTTGTTTATTCGGAAACCAAAAGTTGGGTTTAAATAGAAGCACGATGAAAATAATTCAAAAATGTCTAAATCTCAAAAGAAAACATCTACCCACAATGACTTTTTCAGAAACAATTTCATTTTGTGAACTTGGTCTTACAGTTGTTTGGTTCCAATGCAGTATAAATCATAGCGTCTATCATATATCTGTCATGGATTCAGATCATTTTCTCATCGAGTGCTAACAATGCAAATATATTTGTCTTCATAACGGTCTACGCAGCACTCTAAATGTTTGTCAGTCACTCTGAATTAAACTGAAAGTAAAAAGGACTGTTACGCGCTCGTTACTGTGCCAAGTCCACCAACAGATGATCCTGTCTAAGAACCGTTTATCACCTGTATACTGCCGCCTCCGTCACGAGTGCCATTTGTTACACACTCTAAACGTTCAAGCTAATAACCGGTTAAACTGCCTCGTACAGAGACAAAGGCAGTCTTAAAGAGCTTTGTAAGCAAGGCCTTTTATCTTGAAACGTTTCCGCCCTGACGCGTGTTGAGTTGAGATACTGAATTCCTCCTGCAGAGTATTAATGCGTGCGTCAGTAAGTTCTCGCCATGTGGTGCCCCTGAGACTTGTCACGATGAAAATCGTTTAGGATATTATTCTACCTGTCTTTTTGTGTTATTTTGATTTGCCTAATTGGTTATGACTGCTCGTGCGTTGAAATAATGTGATTAAAAATATTGCTGCCAGTGTCAGAAGGACAAGCTAATCAATATA
This sequence comes from Phorcus lineatus, assembly GCA_921293015.1. Lineage (NCBI taxonomy): Eukaryota > Metazoa > Mollusca > Gastropoda > Trochida > Trochidae > Phorcus > Phorcus lineatus. The sequence goes on from OV121084.1 coordinate 1,001,206, forward strand.
GACGAGCGGCTAGTTTTTACACCACACGTCTGCGCTACTAAAGAAGAAGAACTAGAAGCAATTTGGACCGTTTTTGCGTTCAGACAATTTCAATTCAGGGCTCATTAAACATTTATGTAGCATTAACGAGTGTTTACATTGGTTTTTACATGACTTTCGTTGCGTTAGTTGTCGCTGAAAGTGTACGTTATACGTTATTTTCTCTCTATCATTTTAAGTATATGTGAGAACACCCATCATCCCTTAGGTTTATTCCGATAGTCTGCACATAAAAAAGGAACATTTTCCAACCAAAAATGGTAAACGCTTGATGGCTTACCGTAAGCACCAGTCATAATTACCAAAAAGACATTTCAAATTAGAAAATAATGTTTTTATATTTTTCGTCTCGTTCCTAAATACTACATCCTAATTAACGTAGAGCCGCTTAATTTCCGGTCTGCCTTGTCGTGTCAAATAGCTTTAGGACATTAAGCGGTGCAATTACTAATAAAATGCAATTCGAGTTCGGAGTTTAAGTTCATTCCTTCATTCGTTTCGGTGTTGATGCTTTATCACGGCACAGTCTGTACATGTATTCAGATCAAGGAATTTGTTTCTCCACAATCTAGGGGTTTCTTATATAACATACATATCGACATCATGAATGTGTATTTGAAAGAGTGCAGAGAAGCTTTTAATCTAATTCAGTGTCATACTCCTATATTGGTACTTTTAAAAGCGTCAAAACAAACAATAGATATATAACCATGTTCGGAAACATAGTATTCTAGTCTGTATTGTCGTGTACGAGATAAGTTGAAATTCACTTGGACGTTACTGTGGACGTCATTGCATACAAACAGGCCATTCAAAACTGCATTCCCCTATCAGAGTGTCGACACCATTTAAATTTACCAATACTGCTTCTCGTGAACTGAAGCAAGAAATAGAGAATAGAAATAACAACATTTAACATGAAAGTAAAAAAACTGTATGAGTGTTATCAATGACTGTACATTTGCATTTACATTTTTAAACTATGTAAACGTCTTTTTTATCTGCCATGTTAACCGTTCAATAATTGCAAGATGTTGAATCTAGACACCTATTAAAATAATATAAAATCATAACACCTATTTAAAAATTATTTTTTTCTTTTATAAAATGCCTCTAAAATCATAACAACTGTTTTTAAAAAGTACCTTTTCTTTAATAAAATACCTATAAAAGCATCGTAGTTCGCTAAAAAGCTCCAAACATAGTATGTTAGCATTGGTTTAGTGACTCAAGTCACATGATCGTGATGATAGTAATTATCCATCCCCTGCACAAATCGTTGTGAAACGTCCTCAATCAAACATCATCAATATGTAAGAACATGTCATTTCCAAATATGCCAATTAATTTGTTTAAAGAACCGTACCAATTAACCTTCTAGTCCAAAAAATATTAAAAATATCGGAATAATCTAGACTTTTTCAAAGCACAATATTTGATTTATAAGTTGCACTCTGCTTCCCAATTATTTGATATGTATGATCCGGGATAACTCATGTGCCACATGATTCAGAACTTCAAGCCTTGAAACACCTTTATTGATCTCGAAATTATTCCAATTAATTCCTACGATCGTAGCTTAAGGCTAGAGTGTATGAACGAACAGTCACGGAAATCAATATTATATTTTCGGAAACGTAGTGTAATAATTGTTGTCTGTTTGTTAGATGTCAAATTATTTTGAAGTTTGCTTATGAAATAATAATTCTGTATGAGCAAATACTAATGCTCTGTGTGCAGAAAATCACATCACCTCCAGGCAAACTTTTGAAATAAATTTACAAACACAAATGAATTGACTGAAAAATCCCATTAGAAACAAGTAGCTGAATGTTTTGATACATGTCTAACATTTTTAATGATAATATAACACTGCTAATAATAGTTTTTCTTATCAAATCTTAAGTGCTTAAACTTACAAAAACTCATTATGAGAGATTACAGAAACAGTGATGCGAATATCATGTATATAAATGTATTTTGGTAGAAGGAATATCCCGCAAAAGGTTTATATAAATAAAAATATGAAGTTCTTAAAAAGAGTAACATTGTTCATATTTTGACATATAATGATGATAGGTAGATAAGACATAGACAAATAAAGGGAACTTACCGTTCAAGGGAAATAGCAACAAGAGTGAGGACACTGGCGAACACAAAGATTGGAAGGAGATAGTAAAGCACGGCACAGAGGGTGTCACTGGTAAAGACGTGCCACTCACAGGGGGCCGTGTACTCCAGAAGCTTAAGCGGCATCACTATGGCAGTGACTAGTAGATCGGAACAAGCCAGATTGACAATGTAATAGTTGGTCACAGTGTGCATGTACTTGTTCCTTATTACGGTCCAGATGACCAGAACATTTCCTAATATTGCAAGGAAAATCACCAAGGAATACACGATTTTAACGATCAGTGTCACCAGAGGAATCTGAGTGAGATCTTTGTGGTATGATGAAGGTCCGGCACATATATCCATGGAGTCGTAGTCCTGTACAGTGTTGTTACCGACATCGGTTTCCCCGGCTGCCACAACGTACGTTATGTTCATACTCCCGACAAAGGTAGAGAGCGATGGTTGCAGCGTAATACCTGACATTTTGTAATTTTGTAATTCAAAACTTTCAAATTGAAAAACACATTTCAAGTTTCTCCACTATTAATCAGGATTTAAGTTTACATAATTGATTAATTTCTTCACCTAAACAACTTTCATTCTAAATTTATTGAGCGGAAAAGCTTGGATAAGATAATCTTTTGAAGTTTGTCCTAAACTATCTATCCGACCTAAGTCAAGCCTGAACTTATCTCATACGTATCCAGATAGCCACGCTTCAAACGATGAAAACTGCACGTTCCCTAACAGCTGAATCCTGCAACAGAAATCTGTTGTGTGCTAACCTGTATCGAACCGAATCTGTCTACTGCGAGAAGACAAGAGCGTTAGGAGTCGCCACATGTCCATCAAAGCATCTCGTCCCTCCTATTGGTCCATCTATCATATAATAACACCACCTCAAAGCGAAATCAGCGCGACCAGTGCGCTCCTTGAGTGAGCAGTGAGAAGATCGAAGTAGCGAGGCTGGACAATCAGTTCCCTGTAGCACACTTCACTTGAGAACATATACCTTGTCTCTTATCTCTCATTATGAGCTTCATTGTTTACGCCGCTGTATTATGACTCCTACAGGAGCGGCAATGTTCAGACAGGTTTCTGCCTGGTAGAATGAATCTGCCACAGCTGTGCAGGCTTCTTTTGCTATAGAGTAAACGTTTTGTTCTGCAGAAGTGGGCATGGAATGGAGTCTTGGAACACCTGTTTACTGGTCGGTGTATCTGCTGCCGCTCAATGAGATTTTATGTTGATGTTTCGGCCATTCTATATACTTGAAGTCCTACCCGGCGCTGAATAATGTGTCCTCTTAAATAAGTGATTACTAAAGGAAAGGTATCTATGTAAACGAGATTCAATACATTCCCCATGCTACGGGTTTAAAAACATTTTAGTGTCCTGTATTTATTCTAGCTTTGTAATATTAGCCTATCATTCTAAATCTCGGGATATTTATGAGTGAGGGGATTACGTGATATTATCAGTGGGTTATTATTTCCTTTACATAAGGTCCGTCAATTGAGCGATCGACAGGTTTTGAATGAATTTCATTTTCAAGGTGAGTGGACTCACAATAAAGTACAATTTATCGTTTAAGCATTTTATGATTTTTAGAAGTTAATACCAAACAGCTGAAGCGTGCTTCCAACCTCAGGATAAATATATTCAAGGATTACGACTAAAAGAACATATCAATGCGATTTTATATATCAGATATTAGATGTCAGATGTCTTTAATTTGATAATCATGTCGTTTATGTTAAATCAATTTCTTTTATACATAATATGCAGATTATCAATAACAAAGAACTATGTGTTACATAAAAGATTTCTGCTTTTAATGTATGCTCATAAAATGTCCCTTCGGATCCGTTAGAGCAGCTAAAGAAAACATTACCTCAGGTCACATATTAATTTCACACATTACCATTTCAGATATTTTCACAAGTATCATGTACCTTCCATCATTTAATGCTTTTGATATTTTTATACTTGATTTTAATCTTATACATATCTCTCGTAATGGGAGTGTAGCACGTTGTTTTAGTTTTCAGGTCTTCAAATTTTCTCCAATAAATACTATTTTGCGCAAATTATTTCGCTTCAGATGGTAAAAACATTTAGTAACTCATCTCAAATATCCGTAGTTGAAGAATGAGATGAAACTGCATGCCGCCATTTTTTGTGAACACATTTTAAAGAGCCACTCCGTGATTTTCATAACATATTATTTACCTTTGATACGAATCTAAATGTCATATGTGGTGATATAAAATCAAAGCATCTTAACTTTTAATGTCCAAAAGACATATATATGACATATACTGGTTTTCCATGAAAATCTAAAAACAGCCTTATAAATGCACAGAGGTGTAGATATCACGTCCAATATACAATGGATACTAGTAATATAACCTAACAAACACTATCAACTCCTAACTGCCCTCCTGGCTGTTTTAGATAAATTTCCAAAGTTACGTTTGACTATTTGACGAGCGCCGCTGTCCGGTTTTCGATCATAATTGTGACGTTCTACCTTCATATTGTCACTGTAAAAAACAATAAGCTTTAAAATGTGACGATACTTCGCGATCAAATGACACCACTGATTAAGTTTGGCATATATGACTCCAACAACTCACGGAGTTGCTCTTTAACTGACATCAGGAAACAGATTCACATAGGCTAACCGAACATTGGACGTTAGCTTAAAGTATACTAGGTCTTGTATTGAATACAGGTTGTCTAGCATTTGTTAGCATTTGTTTGTAAGATCACTTTTCTTTTTTAGAAATCTGCAGTGCCTTTAATCCAAATGATAACAAAATACATTATGTAAACTAGAAATAACAATCAAATTCCCTACCTGCTTACGGTGTGTTTTAAGTGTCATCATATTTGGAAGTAAAAGTACAATTGCTTTCTTAACTCATAGTGAATGATCTGATTAATTGACGGGAATATGTTAAGAATAAGTATAACAACTTCTATTGTTAAGATACAGATAAGATAGGTTTGTTTTTAGATCATGAACCTGCTTTTATACAGTAATCAAGCGATTTGTTCTGAAGCTAAGATTTCAGAACCAGTTACCATTCGGCATTGCATTGGTACTAGCAATGTGACCTTAATATTGCAAACTGAAATGCGTCCTACTCACAGCCGTACTATTCTACTTAAATATTTCCGACTAAATGTTACACTGCAATATAATCATCGTAGTATTTGCTGTCGTTAATGCGTGTACGGGGTATTGGTACAATCTACAGCTTGTACCAAGAGCTTGTTCGGGAAAATGAACAGACCGAAGATTTCGACGGGGAAATCCTTGAACTGGTAACTTCTACAATGCGACTTAAACAATGAAACACCCTGTTATGCACACAGGCTTTAGCTATTAAAGGACCTCCGAGATAATACTAGATGTATTAAACGAATTAATGGGATAGTATTCAGAGCGAAAATCAAACACGAGTTAGAAAAATGGTATTACATGAATTGATGTTAATTATTGTGTCTATTGCATGTAAATGCAGATAAAGTTAGATTGCCTTTATGTGCTTAAACTAAAACTATGCACTGCTGCCGATTTTACGGTGGTACTAACACATTGCATTTTCGAGCTTATACGTGCAGTAGTGATAAAATAATTAAAAATGTTACTCTACGTAATATACACATATTACAAAGTATCTTCCGCTGGCGAATAATAATTGATCTTCGACTACAGCTCCTCTACCTCAGTGCGAACTAAATGTGTTCCTGACTGAGAATCAACACTGAACAATAAACCTTGCAAGAATGATGATAGATTTATGGACCTAGGAAATAAAAAAAACATAATTTTGTGATTCAGTGAGATAAACTTTGGTTTATGATACTTTAAAGGTACTGAAAATAAAATGTGATATTTGATCAATTTGTGACTGCTGATAGGATATAATTGTGACCATAAAATCATTTATGTTGTCACGTTTATCGTCACACTATTTTACCTTAATTCTTGGATTTTCATCTTTTATTCCTTTAAGATTTAGGTTTAGTTGCGGCTTAGTTTAGTCGTTTTGAGACCATGACAAATCTTGAATCACATATTTGTCTTTCAGCTTAATGAAAACTTTATTTCTTCCTTACATATATTTTCGTTTGAGGGGTTACAGATGGTTAAAATTAGCGAGACCCATTATTTGCAAGAATGCAATATATATCGAGTAGAGATCAGACGCACTGTATATGAATGATCTATGAACTGTTTGAGGAGTCAATATGTACCATTGATATGAAGGGAAACTACATGATCGTTGGGCTGTAGTTGTCACGAGTGTGTGCACTAACCGTCAGTCGATAGCTAATCAGCAAGTTCTTGTAATCCTGTGATAGTATCATTGATACTGTAAATATTACATGGCAGCAACAACCTTAGGTGTAGGCCAATGAACGTGATTACTAATCTTGTACAATGTCAGGGTTTATTTTCCGGATAATTACCAACTGTCATCAGCAGTATCGATCGAGTTTATACCTCATCAGGCCTGAACGACCCATTTGGCTTATATCGTGGCTTGAAGTGCATGGTCCGTTAAAAGCATAAAAACGTTTGGATTTCGATTTCTTTTGAACCTCTGATTACTGCGAGGTGAATCCTTGCATAACCTGAAAACTATTTTCATCCTTACTACGAAACGGAAATGCCACTAAAGCTGACATCATGTATACTGACTCATTATCCACTTGAAATGGTCAAATGAATATAAGGTAACTTTGTGGCCTCTAATCAGGTCCATCGGTGCAAAGACGTGTTTCCACCTTATTATTGCGCCTACTTTTTACTTATATATTATTGCGCCTGTATTTTCTCCTTCCTAAAACCCCGATCTCTATCAAGTCAAAAGGCCCGTATCGCTAGCTATCTAATCAGCCAATGAGACGACTCACATTCATCAACAACGGCACAACCCGGATGGAAAAATCCGTTGAGTTCAAGATAGTAGCTTCACGCCCCTTGCATAAGTTCATTGGCTGAAATTATAGCAGGTGAACTTAGCCACGAATATCAAGCCGCGCCAACTGTACAAGGCATTTGGCCCGAAAGAGATCAGGGTATTAGGAAGGAGCGAGGGCAGATTCATATACGCTGATTTTGCAAGATGCACAGGATACACACCCTGAAAAAACTGAACTGTTATTCAAAAGATTGTTTTGCAAATGTATGAGCATTGCGTTTAGAAAACATATTTTCAATCTACCTAAAAAACTGCATCATGCCTGATGATTGATACAGCTTTTATATATTGCTTTTGTTATTGATATATATGCTTAAGTGTGAGTGACAAACATTTGAGAAACCTAACATTTAATTGAAGAAAGAAAGGAAAATGAAATATGCTAGCATTGAGATGCGTGCATCAAATGTGGTTAATGGATCTTTATCTTGATATTGTGGTCAGACATACAAGAAGATTATACAGTCTTCCTACAGAAATGTAGGCGAGTATTCACTGGTATTAGACGGACGTCATGGGATTGTTTTATTTAAGTCTCAAGGATTAAGTATTTTTGTATTTACTGATAAAGCCAGCTTGGCAAATGTGAGAGATGTGAATTTTGTAAATGTCAATAAACTGAAATGTGAAGTTCATTGACCTCCCTTAAGATACGCTGTCTTTGAATCTTTTACAGACTGTCTTAAAAAGAGGTGACTCACCGTAATCCTCAAATGAAATATACCTAGACTTACTCGGGCTAAATGGAAATGCATAGTACACGTAAACGCTTTTAATACTATAAGATATAGGGGGCTTTGACAACGGTACCGATAGAACGGCACATTAAGTGAAACGTGAAAATGATACGACCATTGTTTGTGATCCTTATCTGTCTACGATATTTAAACATCCCCTACATCAGCAGCAGAGTGACGATTCTTACATTTATAGATCTAACTCGCATGGCCCCCCTTGACGCTTAGTAGTTGTGTACTGAGGAAACTATGTCCTGATCTTCTCACAATTCTCTGTCGATACTCAGGTCGTAATAATGGTATGTATTGTCCATACAGTCGTTTTACCATATTTCATAATCAATCCGTTACAATAGTAATCCCTTTTGACATCTTACAATATCTTTTTCTACGCAACTTGAAATAAATATAGTGACGTCAAATCTGAGGGGTCTTATTACACATGGTAATACGTTACACTAAGTGTCTTAATATTTAAACGGTATATGTTGTTACGAGACATATCAGGGGTAGAAATAGAAACTCATTATTCATTAATCAATTATCTATTCCAAACCTATCATAAAAGACAGATCAACTCTTTTTTATTAAGGGATAGTTTCAAGTTTCAGTGTTTGATCTATTATAATAAGTTTATTATTATTATTACCTCAATTATTTCATTATGTTTTTCTGACACTCAGGTTTCTAACTCTAGACACGTTGCTTTATGTTCCGGAACCGGAAGTCAACTTTCGTAATTAATGTTTGGGTATACTTAGTACCTGGTTTTACAACCGATTGATTATGAAAGGAAACGTTTAATGGAGAAGTGAGAAAGGTTTTGATATCCCAGATGAAAATCGTTAATTCGTTCATTAGTTTTAGAAAAAATTACTACATAAATCTGAAAAGTAGACCAGGCTTGCACATCTGGATATTTATTTATAATTGCCACGGAATTATTTGAGACTATAATCACGGAGAAAGGCTTCGGACGTACAAATACGTGTAAAACATTCACCGAGTTTGGCTGGTCAGATATATTAGGATTCCATTAGCGATCACCTTAGGCTGAATTATCTGATTATCAAACGATGTACGACTTCTGGTCATTCTTGCATGTAACACATCAAATGATTCCTGAAAGTGAGTTTTATGAATCGAAAGCACAAAATCGCTGGTGGTATTCTAATCTTGTTTGAGCTTCAGTATAAAAAATAAGGGGAAGAAAGGTAAACACTCCCCTCTTCATAGGAAGATAATCTAATCTTGCCACGGAAATAGAAAACTGAAATTGAGGAAGAGCTCCCCCCCTCACCCACACCCACACCCACCCACACTACCACACATCCACACCCCCACCCCCCCCCCCCCCCCTTTAACACACACACACACACAAAACACATCTTAATGGATATAGAAAGACAGCATACCATTGCGTGATTATTGGTGAAATAGTTGTCGAGTTATGTTCCGAAAACAATGGAAACGAATTGAAATTTGATAATTTTCAGAATATGTTAACATCTTCTTTTTGTATGCAATAATTTTTGCGCAGTTTTAAGTCCGAGAAAAAGAAGACTAGATGATACCGACTCACTGAGTCCTCAGAACGGTAGACATGAATGACAATGTGTTTTCAGATATAACTTGTAACAAGCTTTTTGATCATAAATATTGTGCACTCGTAACTCTACATCAACAACATCGTGTTTGTCGTGTATAGTCAGTTTAACAAACCTGAAAACAATAAACTGAACTTAACTACATTTATATATGAGAATATGTGAGAATCTTCAGAGCAGTTCTTCAAAAGATCAGAAGAAGAACGCGCGCAATCCATCGAAAACTACGTTTAGATGCTTTCTGATGGACAGGATGTTGACAAAGATAAACATAGATTCATTGTCTTTATATCTAAAATGACCAGAATACAATAGTACTTAAATTGAATACTTTCCGAAAGGGTTATAACTAATAGCTACACGTATCGAAGAATTGATATAAAATATTTTATTTCAATCTGTTCATATTGACAATTTTGATACACAATCAATATCAACAGAGTTTCAAATAATATAAAGTGAATCTAAACCCGCGTTTCTCCTTATCAACACGAGTTGAACAACATAACAAATATCCGTGGCCTGCAAGTATTTACTGTACATAACGGATGTTAATATAGCCATCAGAAATTTGCATCAATCATGATTTACTTTTATAAATAAACTGAAGTACAAAAGAAAGTACTCACCACAGGAATTAGGTTATTAAAGAAAACAGGACAAAATTTCGACGAGCATCTAAAAAGTTGAATATTAATAGTGAACCGAGTTCATTACAAGGATACGTTGGATTGTTTTATTCAACACGTCACTTCTCTCAATCTGTTTGTTTCCAATGGGGGTATATTCCTCGCTAAATCAGCTCATATGAATCCGCTCTCGTTCCTTCATAACATCCTGATCTTTTTCGGGCAAATGCCACATATCAGTATAAATTGGACCACCACAGGCTGTAAAACCGTTCTGACAGTGCCACCGCAATCGGGTACAATTTCTGGGACACATGCTTCAGCCTGTCTCTCGCCTCTGTGTCTGACTACTCTCACTCTGTCTTCTGCTTGGAACAGGTTGAATTAACCTTCGTTGCTGAAGATCACTCTTGCCCAATCACGACGTTGGCAGCCACTCATGTTCGCGGGTCAAGGTCATTCCGCGGAACGGTCGACTTGCCCGAAAACCGGTAGCTCTAAGACGTCTCATGACAATGTTTCTGCTTATATGTGCCCTCGATGCCGTCGATGCCGTTGACGTCATGGTGACGTCGTGGTGACAAATCTCTTGCCAAGATGTATTGTGCGCATATATCGGTCTTCTGCGGGAGTTGTTACCCTCTGTCTGCAACCAAAGGTCCTGGCAATCTTGGTATTCGAAAGCCCCACTTGTGACATTTCAGTGACTCTTTCTCGCTCTGCTGCTGTTACCTTGTAAATTTCTTCTTCTCTTTCCGTAACATGAGTAGTGAATGATCGAATTCACGTCATTTCATACTCTCAGCGCGTCCAATTCATGTGCAAATAAAAAACTGTGATTTATGAAAAAAATCACATTTTCGTCAACTGATATTCCTCGGTTGTCTTGTGTACTTCAGATTATTTTAATGTTTTCCACATGCATTATTGCAAAAAATATTTCACCACTTTTACCGCTGTCTACATTTCTCAAATTTCCCTATAAACCGTTCTCTTGACGAGACAGATGTTTGGCACAAAATTTAGTCGGTGTTCCTCATGGATTTGGCATACTATAATTAATTGTCAAAACAAGCGTTGAATGTATCGATTAAACGTAAACCTCTTCAATCTTTTTAGTCCCATGAGCAATTGGTAACTAGTAACTCATAAATCTTTTTTTTTTAAAATGTTAAAAAAATGTTTTCATTGCTAAATTCTTACTTTTATCTAACTATTTCCAAAAGGTTTAACATTGCTTTAAAAAACGAACTGTCTTCAAGGGAGAGGTTTTGTATTTTTTGCATTTTTCATCTAGTCTTTTGTTTTATGTATACTTTAGTCTGGAAGAGAGGATTCGGAACATTTTCATACTTTATCATTCAACTGCTCAGACGTGTTCTGTTAATATATCGATATATGTCGAACCAAGCGTTTTTTTAAGGTATACAATTAACATGCAATAATTGTTTAATTATGCCTACGTTTATTGGAGTAGTATAACAAAACTGTCATGCATGATACAGATATATATCCTTTCATTATTCAACGAGTTGGAGGCAAGAAACCGGTCATCCAGAGCAGAAATATGTGTAGAACAATCCAGCATTCTAACAATCTGGCTAACAAAGGGTGTGATATAAACTATTTAAGTCACTATAGCTCATGTTCACATAGTGCGTATAGCAATGGATATTTCAGGTTGACTATTCTCAAAATTAACTTAGATTAGGTTTCCGTATCTTTAATCCACAGGTACAGGATAGAATCCCATTTTAATCTCTATAAATATCCAAGACCTAAGGATTTCTAACTTATAAAAAATACTAGAATGGGTGTTGAAACAAACAGGGGTTTGAATTTGTTTGTTCACCAATCTTTTTACTGTGAAACAAACTCACATTAGAACATTCGGAAAATATCATAATTGGATCAGTAAATAAGGGATTTTTTGGGTTCATCTTTTACTGAATAGATACAATTGTAGTAATGGGTGTATTCTTCTGACCATCAATAGACATTTGTTTAATTTTCACCTCTTTTTGTTTATGGTGAACCTTTTTATTCACACTAGTGTCGTTTTCTGTCCCCTTACTTTGACATTTCGGTGTCAATCATTGGGGTAATGTAATAAATCTAGTAACATTTTACAGATTTATAAGTGAAGTTATAGAAATAGGGATCCAAAGATTATGGAATGGTTTTTTAAATATCTTTTCTATGACGTTAAGTGATCAATTTAGTTTTCTTCATTTTTGTAGGAATTTAAAATATTTTCAAAGGTTCTTCAATCTTTATCTTTGATTGGTTTTTTTCGAATTATATGTATTGCAGGTGCCCTTACTCTTTAGTTTATTCAACAATGAAATGAATTTGTGGTAAATTTTAGGAAAGTCCCAAACTGTAGACAATTCTAGCAAGGATTATCCCGATGCAGGACAGGTTTAAGACTCAAAGAAAGCATTAAAGGTCTAGGGCCTTTTCTCTGAGAACACTTGAAGGCAAAATCCTTGAAATTTAGAATTTGCGATTTCCAAAACAATCGCCAAATGTTGCTTATGTTTTAAATTTTCATCCGAAATCGACATCAATCAACCTCAATATGACAGGTAACATTCTTTCAATCCGTATGCTAATCTATGGAACCAGTTGTGACCTCTCGCATTTACATTTATGCAAAGACAGTCAACTTAGTCAATAAACATTAGAAACTGTAAGTGGAAACTAGAATTTGCCAGACCTTTTAATAATACATTCAATGAGATTTTGAGTTTGCTCTGATCATCGCTATACTAAGATCTTGTTTTGAGGATAATATTTTCTACTTTTGTAGGCGTTCGCCAGTTGAAAATAGTTCAGAGAGAACCTGCATTACCTCTGACTGACACACCTGGATCAACATTATTGAGTTCCCTGACGATGTCAGACTATCTTAAAGCACAGATTGTCTTCAATTCCGAGTTTTTCTCTTTTTATTTTGAAACACTACACAACAATGACTTGGATGGATCGAACTTAAAACTAAACAGAAATCTCGTGAAAAGTATCCACACATCTTTTAGATTGTAAGTGAAAAATCGATTTCAAGACGTGTAGTTATTCTACCAATACAAATAGTTAAAAGATGTATCCAATAATGATGGAGTTATTGGGTTCAACGTGGCTTTAACAACATTTCAGGCAGTCAATGGTGTTGATGAAAATCATCCAAAAGAGAATGGACAGACTGAGAGACAAGGGATCGAAAGAATGGTCAGACAGAGAAGAAGGCAAAGCGAGAGGAAGACAGCACAGAACTTCTTAAACTTGGTTTCGCTTTCATCTTTCAACCGGTGCGTCAACCAGAAGCTGTATCCAATATACACAAACCTCTTCCATCTTTTTATTCCCAGGAGACTAAGGATACAAATAGCTAAATTTCTTTCAAAACAACACTTTCAAAAGTAATTTGTAAGCAAATTTTTTTTCTTTTGTTAAACTATTGCCAATCGTTTTTCATCATTTTAACTGCCCACAAGTGACAAATTGTTTGAAAGGAAATAACATTCCTCACTTTGCAACCAGACTGTTTTATATTAACTTGAGTTTTAGAAAAGTTGTAAATGAAGGTTACATGAAGGTAAAAACATTGACTTTATTTAGTCTTATTATTTCAATGAATAAGAAATACTTTGTGATATCATATCGACATATTTTATATATAGTCTTTTATTCGTGTGGAAAATTAAACATGCACTACTGTTGGAATAATGTTCACTGTAGACCCTAAAGGGACTATTGCAGTATAGTCTATTTAGATCTACTGTTGCAATAGTTCATAAAATAAATAAAATAACACTATTCAATTCAGATGAAAATGGCGTTTTGAACTTAACTTTGGTCATAAGATACTTTTGATTTATTTAAGCCACATACAAATGAATAGGGCATACTCTGTGTGAATTTAAAAAGTCTAGCAACATCAAGGTAAGGGTTAACCAAGGATTGCTCCAGATTTTCCTGCTAATATAACAGTTCACACACTATCTGAAGGAGAAGTAGGTGGCAAGTTTCAAAGTCTCAGGAGACACACTTGTATTGATGATTCCATTTGTTCAGATGCTAAAACAAATTCTGTCTTAGCCTAATATTTTTTGGAACAAAACAATCAACTTTAATAAGTAGTTCAACTCAAGTTGAAAACAATTCAATTGTTATCAACAAATTGACTCATGTACAGAAGATATCTCATCAAAATCTTCATTTATCGATGAAAATATTGTGCGATGACAAATATTGGCCACTCTTAAAGGATTAGCGTACGTATTGCAACTTTAAAAAGGCTCAGGGGTTATATGTTGGTTTAAAACAAAACTCATGAAACAAAATATCTAAATTTAAGAACGACATTATTTGGCAATCCGCGGACTTGTAAAGAAAAGAATTATATAATATAAAAGGTATATAACACGTTCACATGTCTTGAAAGAGTGAGAGAATAAGAGAAGCAATCATTGAGATATTCTTTGTTTGTTGGCGCTTCTCAAGGTGACTTTGTAAACAAAGCTCGTTGTATAAACAGACGCTGCTGATTTCATATAAACTTCTTCATAAGGTATCTTAGAGCATCAATCACTCAGATCGTCTCACCAGAACAAATTGATTGATGAATCCAATAAACAAAACTCCGCCATCTTTTTATTCCTCGGGGAAATTAACGATAACTAGTAGAAAGAATCCTTTTATACCATCACTGTGGAACCTTGTTATCATTGACAACGGCTCCAAATTGAACGAAAAAATAACCGATAAAAAAGATCAATGTGTGGACCAAATGACAAAAGGAAAGATGGTCTGAAACATGTTCATTTGGTTTGAAAATAAGCTAAAAGAGAATTTTGTAAATTGATCAATGGTATGGGCAATGTGAAATAGCCAATAATATTTGACAAGGTTGAACCAGGTCAAAAACCTTTTCTCGAGACAAGAAACATTTCTTTTACAGGTTTTAATAGCAAATATTATATGTTGTGTTATGGAAGTAACTGACGCTTTCCGATAAAGTATACAAGTGGCGATTTAGTATGTCAAATTTAACCGAAGCTGAACAGGATGTGCTACCAACAAATCGCCATTACTGTCAATTGTTCACATGGCGAAGTAAAGCGTTGTCGATTGAATTTTCTTTACAAAGCGAATGAGAATGAGAACCCGGAATACACAAAAGTGACGTATTATATATTACCTTGATAGCTAGAGCAATGAGTTGAAAAAGAAAGACTCCCCTTAAAGGCACTATTGCACATCGATAACTACCACCAGCATAAAAGATCTTAAATGCCTGTCTTAGTGTCTCAATCATGTATTTAATGCTTTTAGAAAATGAATTTTCACATTGTCAGTAAGCTGCTATCTTGTATAATAAATATATAATATATAAATATTCTTTAAATACTAGAAAAGCCATGGGTTCAGATAACATTAGCAACAAACTACTGAAAGTTTTAGCTCGGTCTCTTTATAAACCTATTACAAAGATTTTTAATTTATCCTTGAAATTGTCCCAATACCCTGTTCTTTGGAAATATTCAACAGTTGTGCCTCTTCACAAGAAAGGAAGCATTCATGATTGTAATAATTAGAGACCAATAGCGTTAACTTCCTGTTTGGCAAAAGTATTCGAAAAATGCATATTCAAGCATGTATACAATTTCTTTACAGACAATGAAATAATATCTAAACACCAGTCTGGTTATAAAACTGGAGACTCGACAGTTTATCAATTAACGGAACTTTACCAAGTGATATCAAAAGCCATGGAGGATAGTAAAGAAGTCAGAGCTATTTTTTGTGATATTAGTAAAGCTTTCGATCGTGTTTGGCATGCAGGCTTATTAGTAAAACTTGAATTCATTGGAATCAACGGAAGTCTAATACAGTGGAATTATCTTAGCGACAGAAGACAATCGGTTAATCGGTAAATCAAATACAAAATCAATATTTGCTGGTGTTCCCCAAGGCTCTGTCTTCGGGCCACTACTATTTCTTGTTTATATAAATGATTTAACAGACGGTTTGGTAAGTAATGTAAACCTCTTTGCAGATGACACTTCTCTATACCTTGTTATAGAATATCCTTTCAAGACTCATACCCTGCTAAAGAGTGATTTAAAACAAATTTCAGACTGGGCTAACAAGTGGCAGGTTAGATTCAGTCTTGAAAAGACCGAAGCGATGTTATTTTCAAAAAAGGGTAATGTAAGTCCGAAACTTCCATTGACACTAAACAATACTTTAATTCATGAAGTCAGTGAACATAAACATCTCGGTCTAACTCTACAAGAAGATGGAAAATGGCAGCATCATATTGAAAATATACTACGCAAAGCAAGTCCAATTATTAATTGTCTGAGAAGTTTGAAATATAGGCTAAATCGATTATCCCTTGAAATTATGTATAGATCATTTATTTTGCCCATCTTAGACTATTGTGATACCATCTGGGACAATTGCACTAAAGAGCAAGCTTATGTTATAGAAAAATAACATTTAGAGGCTCTGAGGACCATCTCAGGTTCAGTGAAGGGCACAAGTCACCAAGAACTATATACTGAAACAGGCTTGTCTTCGTTAATTGAAAGGCGTCACTTTCACAAATTATGTATGTTCTATAAAATGGTGTATGGCACTTCTGGGCGTTTGTCTCATTTTAATAACTCTTTTCTTCCATCTACTGTTAATGCTTGTAATTTGCTAGTTCAACCATTAGAAATGCAGCATCACTGACACAATTTAAAACTTTGATTTCATGTGACAGGACTTTATCTTCTACATTTAAAAATTATATATCTTATGGTCCAAGGCGAAGTCAAATTCTTCTCTGCCGCATGCGCCTCGGTTGCAGCGATCTCAATTCACATTTGTTTGATAGAGGGTTGTCAGTAAATCGAGCTTGTTCTTGTGGAAACATTCGGGAGGATCCTTTTCATTACTTCTTTAAATGCCCACTATATGATAGTTTCCGATCAAATCAATACTTTTTCAAAAACGTTATAACATTAAAATCTATCTTGAGCGGCGACAAATCCTTGTCACAGAGTGCTAACGAATCCCTAATAATATCTGTATATCATTTCATAAACGATACCAACCGATTTTTATAGCTCTTCTATTAAATCTGTACCCAATGCAAAGGTACACAATGCTTATATAAAAATGTGTTCAATCAACTACCAATGTTGTAACATCATCTCTTAGGAGATTATCCGCTTAAAATATAAAACAACACTCAAACTTCAAAGCTTACCACAAGTCGACTTCCTGAGATTTTAGAAAATCCAGAAGCTCGACTTCCTGAGCAGACACCTTACAGATGAGCGAAATGGCAGCCGCTATGTTAATCCTATAACAATGCTTTTACTAACTTCTTGAAATGGGTAAAACTATAAGATTTCTTAAATAAACGATATTTATCCCTTAATCTCAGTTCAGAGTCCAGGTCAATTCAAAAGCTGCACACATTACTAGTTCAGTCGTTTCCAACAGTCCAAACTTTTTGTGCACAGCTGACCATACATATGTAAGACAACGTCAGCCGTCTAAACCTGTTCATTGTTGACTACAAGTCAATTTTAAAGACTATAAGTATTTCATTGCATCGATAGAAAGCTTGAGTGGTTGTCTGTATCCTCATATGCCTTAGAATAGCCAATTGATACAAAAACGTGCTGTTGTGCCTTTAAGTAAGCATATATTTAAATAAAATGTACGTTCACAGAAATTTGCGGTTCGTCATCATGTTCCAACAAAATAATGACAAATACCGCTAGTTGAGAAGTGCCTATGAGTCAAAGAAACGTCTCCAATAAGGTCCAATTTCAACTGATAAAGGAGGCTACAGAGGTTTGCTTGTCAAATCAATAAATAACACAGAGCAGGAATAAGTCATGTCAATTCCACAGTATACAAAGAAGGGGAAATAGGAAATTCAAACAAAGCATAAAACATCCTGTATGTTAATCGCGACAATAATTGAAAAATCAAATTACGTTTTATTGACTTCTAAGGTATGAGATCTTTGTTATTTCTGTTCGTCTCAGCACTTGTAAATTAAACTGCTCATAAAGTACTAGAGTGTAAAAAGCACAGGAAAAGGCTTGACAATTCGTAGTTTCTATTTATTTATAATCTTTTCGCTCGTCTGTTCGTTCGTCAAAATATTATACTTAAGATCATTACGCCCGCCCGAAATATCGCTCATGCTTACAAGGAGATATATTGTATTTCATGTGTTCGAGTTACACATCAAACGAGAACAAAGTGGAATTAATGGATTTTTAGCGAACGAAAGTGGTTTTGCGTCTGTCAAGGTAAAAACCATTTAGAACAATCAAGGTTTTTTAATGCATCATTTATAGCTGTATCGCTATCTAACAAGATCGAGTGTATGCAGTTTAGTGAATATTACTAACCTTTTCAATATATAATGAATATAAAATACAGGTTTATATATTTTCAATGTGGGAATCTGCAGACTGGCTGTACAAATTACCTCCTACAGACAACACGTTGCGGTCCAGGATGTTGACAAAGTTAATAGTTTCATAGACCATATAAACCAATTGATCTGTTACTGCTGAACATCCTTTTGATTGTTTCACATTCGGCTGATAAGAAATAAATGATAACGAATAAAACATCATATTAACGAACATTATGTATATACGAATTGCAAGTATTTCAAAAGCTTACACATAACTTTGAATGTTTTATCTCTATAAAAAATATATAATGACATGTTGCTTCAACTCTTGACAAGCAGAAGTTAATATGCCTTTTGAAGACTTTTGCATTTCAAGTATAGGCTCTTCAAACCTGTAAAAAAAATTAACACTTTGATATTTGGCGTTATCATTAACATTAACCTTCGTTAACCTTCACATTGTATATATCTAATATGTTTGTATATATCTATATGCTCTTGTACCACCGTTGGTGGTGAATAGAGAATAAAGAATTTGAATTTGAATTTGAACAAAAGCTAATCAGAACTTAAATAAACATTGCGTCCTGTTTGAAATTTAGATAATGCCTGTCAAAAGGATACATTATTCGTTAGATACATACATAATGTATTATCTAGTTAAGTTCGGGGTTCAAAATATATATGCACTATCCATCTATCTCTTTGATCAATATATATGAAATTAAATCTTTCATTTAAATCATTTCCATCTTTTACGCAATTTCCCTCTTGGATATAAGTTTATCCACCTGACTGATGCTGGCATTAAATGCTGCATGAAATTGCTTGATTATACTTCCAGAATAATCCCGCCAGGGGCTCGGCAACTTTGTCTGCAGTAGAGAAAATTCTACACGCAATAAATTTTGGGTGCAATGCTACACTGAATTTCAGCGCAGTACCACCCATTGTTCGCTAGTTCCAAGCGATTTTCACAGGTATCACCACAATGCATAGCCACAACGGGTTGCGGGCTTTTCCCCTGCAATAATGCCATCAGTCGCAATAGAAGTGAAATACTCGTTAAACCCCAATACCTTTCCTCACCTCACTTTCTAGAAAAATCTATGGATGAACCTTATCAATATCTAAAACCCTATTCTATAATTTCATTTTTGATAAAGTTTTGAATGAAGTTTGACAGTGATACATATGTGAACAAGTTTAGAAAATGGTTTCCTTTTTCAAAATGAATACCTCGCACACATGAACATTTTATATAAATCATATAACATTCTTTTAGAATAAAATTGAAGCAACATGATCTTGAACTACTTTTTGGATCAAGTCGTAATTATTGAGATGAAAAGTATTTTCCAAACTTTAAAACAAAATATTTCCTCGAAATGAAATATATCTGACTGTCAACGTGTGCCTGGTGGGTTCTTCAGTCTTCCATCTTCAGTGAGAAATACTACATTGTGACCAAGAATAATAAGTCCTCGGGTGCCTAGAGCTGATTGCTCTGACACTCTACAAATATCTCTCAGCATCTCGAGGCGCTGCACGAGGATACCAAAACACCACGTTATATATACTCAACCTGTCAATACACATGACAATTATACCCCAGCCTTGAATTGTTAGCGGAGGTATACTGCTATCATTCTGTCCGTCTATCCTAGAACTTTGTCCAGATACATACATGCAAGCCTCACCAAACTTCATCAGCAGGTCAACCAGTAATATTTTGATGCTAAAACCTGCTATTGAATTTATTTTAACCGGTTTCAATGGCTCATAAAGCTATATTCGTTTAGTTTCGTGAACAGTTCTGAACAAATAGTATAAGAGGTTTAGGAAAAGAGGTTTTTCACATTCAGAATCCAGGAAAACGTCTACAATTTCACGTTGCAGGTATGGTGAAACGGGATATTGCTTTGCAGATTTTATTGACAGGACCTCAGTTCAAGGCAAAATCTGAAGGTCAAACCTTAAGATCACAATGTTGAAATATCTTGTAACCCAGGGCGAATAGAAAAAATAATATAAAACTCCTATTGAAGAAAAAGTGTCATATTTTAAAGTTTCGGAATACTTATATTTGCAATTCTCCCGACCTCGCAAATATTTATTTTATGTATGCCAGAACATCTAATGTTTATATTCTTGATTTCTTTCTATCTTCTGCTTCTACAACACATCTCAACACGTACGTTTCCCAGCTACTTCTGAGGTCTCCTGACAAATGCATTACCAATGTCCCCAAAGACGGCTTAGCGTCAAGTTCAGTAAAATGGGGGACGTTTCTAATATTCAATCAATTGAAAGTTACTCCTGTCTTCTTGATTGGTTTACGTAATTGTGAAAACTCCATCCCAAGTTTTAGTACACATTGAGATTAGATAAATAGAGATAACTGACGAATACAATCATCAAGCTGGTCAGGTTATCTTTTACTAACGTTATGTATCAATACGCGTTAAGTCGTCCAAGATAATCTTCTAAATCAAAATAGTGAACAAAGAGAGTACATGATTATTACAGAAGGTCTATATGTGGGAATTCGGATAGTTTTCATTGAACTTCGAACTCGTTGTTTCTCCGCTTCAATGATATCATCTTGTTCAACTTAAACGATCCAAATGTTCATATATTTGCATTATATATCTCCCCACTAGAACATATTTATTGATGAAAGCAAAAAACGTAATTTCTTGCTATCTGTTTATTCTCTAGGGAGGTTAAAGGTAAAAGAAGCAGGAATACTTTCATAACATCCCTTTGAAACCTTTATATTTCAACAATCTTTCTGAAAACATTATATAGAGTATACTTTTACATAATCATGAAAAGGTGATCACAAATGGAAGCAATTATTGACACATTTTGTAGACAAACAAACTTCACTTATCCGATATAAACATTTCTACAAAAGTGTCAAAACAAAACAATCCCTTACGTCTTTTCACCATAAATTCACTTATTAATCCAATAAACAAAATTATCGCCATCTTTTTATTCCATTATAATTCTAAAGATGCCTTTACCGCTCCGTCACAAATGTCTATACAATCGCTTTCCTAATACAAGCGTTTCATGGTCTAGAAATGTAGACATCTGATTGGATGCTCCGTCATTAATTGCTAATTCAAAACAGGTGAAACCCCAACTCATTCACATTTGAGGAAACTAAAACTTAAATCTGTATACGTACAAACTATTTTCTATGGGATAACCAAAAGAAAGAACTACACAATATTCCATGAAATTATGGCAATCTCATTCATAGAGAATCATTGATAAAGAATAAAAATAATTTTAGATAAGTTTTTGACTAAATTGAGTGGTTCGTTATTCAGTGCAAATGGTAAGAAAGAGATATCTCATGACAATTCAACATGATGAAATAAGACGACATTTGAAATTCAAATATTATCAAGATAGAGCTTAAAATATCCCTAGCGATAATTGCATTATAAAACTTATTGGAAGAATTCGAAGTCTTCGCAAAGATGATAGGAAAAATCATATTCAAAACATTGTTGCATTTACTGCCATTCTCCTTTAATTTAACCTTAGAGGATTTAATAATGAGTGGAATATAAGGAAAAGCTAAGAAATAGAAAAATGTACAGTATTAAGATGGCTTGGCGATGCGGTAGAACAGTCAAATGCCTGAGTCCTAAAATACGTGGTTTTGAATGAATATATTTTAAATGAATTGTCAACAAATATAGGAAACATTCTCTCGACCACAACAAACAAAACCGTTGACAATGCTACATTCATATTCCAACGATGTGATCTATGACGTCATCATCCATACTCTGATTCGCTGTGCATAATTTCTTTGAAGTCAAAGTCTGAAAGCATCACTCCTATTCTCAAATCCTTACACTGGCTTCCGATTGAATCCCGTATTAATTTCAAGATTCTTGTCACAGTCTACAAATGCCTTCACCAACAAGCTCCGTCTTACCTCAGTGACTTAATCATAGAATATACACCACCCAGAACACTCAGATCTCAAAACCAGCTCCTACTAACTGTCAATTCGTTCAGATTATCCTCCTTTGGTAAGAGATCCTTTTACAACGTCGCCCCAAGACTATGGAATCCACTGCCGCTCCACGTCAAAGTTTCAGAAACACTTGCAGCATTTAAATCTAATTTAAAGACCTACATGTTTTCCTCTGTTTACCAGTGACTCTATTTCCCTTTTCTTCGCGCCAAGAGCATGCACAAGTGTGTGGAAGAGGGCGCTATATAAATGCCCAATACAATACAATACATAACCACCGTGTAACTTACGAAATTGCATAAAAAGCATGTTTTATTGCAGGAATATGGAGTAGAAATAGATTTCAGTGTACATTAAGACTGGGTGTTTTTTAAAAGCACCATTTCAATACAATCCTTTCATAGTTTGCGATGTTTAGTTTTCTTAAGCAAATATCGTAGATTAAAAAGGACAGTAATCATTCAGTTAAGGTTACTTTACTCACTTCTAAATTCTATGAAATGTATTCATATTTTCCTGAAATCAGCTAATTCAAATATACATGTATGTTATATATTTTGTTATTTAAAAGATATTAATCTTTATCACCTTGACTGTGTCTTGTAATGATTTATGTTATTCTTTATATATGATGATGAATCTCAAGCTCCAGAAGATGAAAGAAAACCATATACAGAAGTGACCATTTCTTTCCGGAAAGGGGACACCAATCAGTTTAATAAAAGTGTCCATGATTATTTCCCAAACAATTAAAACAATCAGTTGGCATTGTTATTGTAGCTTTTGTATGAATCTGTGAACCAGATGAGCATCATAACCGAATGAACCTGACAAATGTACGTCTATCGCGATATAATTGTACTCCAAGTGATCAAAATGCATTCAAATGTGCTCTAATTATAAGATCTGTTCCCGAGTTTCTTTAACCATATACAATGACATTCCAGATAGGTTCAAAAGATTTATTCCTTATTCAGATGAGTTTATTGAGTGACCAATAAACATTCCAGTGGACATTGTCGGAATTTGTTACTACTCTATCAGGAAATGACAACGTGTCATCTGGAGTTTCCCACACTTGAACCACCGAGTACTATGTCTTTATGGTGTCTTTAAGTTGTCTGAGACATTCTTCAGTTCTTTTAATCAACCTCTTTTCTTTTGATGTTTTTGGAAGTGAGATAACATCCTACTGATTTCCAAATAGACACGCTGAAGAACATTTGCCTACATAGAGGAACTAAAAAAAGCATTCGTTGTTAATAATGATATTGCTTTCAAAGTAACAGAATTTTTGACCAAAGGTCAATATTAGATGCAAAATATTAATATTAAAAGCAATATTAGTACTTACAAGTTTAACTGAGACAAATGTTAATCTAAATTTAAATGTCGAGCATACAGAAAACAGCTTAAATTTTTAATATACTCCATCCACCTGAATATATATGAAAACATTACCGATGATGGCTTTAGATCTACTGTAAATGTGTTCTCCAACAACAGTCAAACAGAACAACAGAAAATTACTTTCTTTTGTTTCTTATGATTTTGGTCTAATGACGCATGTTTGTCATGTTATTTGTTTGTTAAGGTTATTATTTAAAGTGTATCAGATTAATATTTAAAAAGTATTATCACGTTACATTGAATTAATTGAAAGGGCGTTAGCTAGTTCGAGTTGTATAAAACAAATTGCATGAATATCGAAAAATAATATGACAGTTGTGTTATTATTTCATTTAGACCATTAATATGTGTCAGAAACGTGCTTAGCATACGAACAGCAGATTCATGATATAACAAAAAAATTGCAATCTTTTTAACCTTGAGGAAAAGTAGTTGCTGGATTCACATTTGCTTTTGCAACTGTTGAGCCTTCTAAGGACAATCTGTGGAACTTTCATTTGAAGGTAAGTTATATAATTGATTTCGTAAAATAATTGGTGTAATCGTATTTAAAAAGTATATTATTTTTCAAAAAGTTATTCAACTTTGACACTGAGCATAACAAGTTGGCATGGGTTATATGAAAGAACCGAGACTGTCGACATGTCATAATGATTAACACTTCAAGGGAGAGAGGAAGCAATCAATCACAACATCCAAGACATCAAAGCAACATTACTAGATGATAAAAGTGACACTGAGTCTTCTTACCGAAATGCGTGTAAGCTTAAGTCGATTAGAGCTCATACAGTACTGTAAATAGAAAAGGCTGTCAGTGTTTCCCTGCCCTTAGCAAATCATCTGCAGTATTTGAGGCACAACGATGATAGGTTTTAAAACCAATACTAGAAAAGATCCAATTGAAGTATTGACCATGGTTCAGAGGATTCCTCAATGCCTAGTTAGTGCGAGTTAAAACATGCCAAAAGAGAATGATTTGAGTAAAATGTCTAAAACGTTGATGGCTCATTATATTTTCATATAATAAAACAGCTTGATTTAAAGCATATTGACAGATATTAATAAAACTTACACAATAACAAATTATTCAAAATTAAATCGTATCCTAATTGATAACTGCTATACGTTTTTGTGATGATAAGGTAAATCTACCTGCGACATAAAAATTTTTGACTCAACAATTTACATGCATTGTCAAAGACAAGCATTTCAATTTTATACATTTACTGTATTGGTGTTAGAATTTATACATCCAAATATGGTAGCCGGGATTTGTTTGAATGTCGATATTATAGGGTTAGTTAAACAGGGTTTTTGTTACATCTGTATAATTGTAGAAATAATTTATTCTTTATTAATATCCTTTGACGACTTAAGAAAAAATACACTGCTGCTTCTGCAGTCATACAATCTTGCTTGGTGCATGTTTACATTTAAGCAAGCAATTAAACATGAGTTTTGAAATGCTCCATTTAGCACCAGAATAGGATAAGCTGATCACAAGCGAGTTAGCCCCTGAATATGATAAGTTGATCACAAGCGAGTTAGCTCCTGAATAGGATAATTTGATTACAAGCGAATGTTGAGTTGATCATTAGGCTGAAATTGTCATAAACATATCAAACCGGGAAATGAAAAAAGCTTTTTTATTATTCTGGAAATGTTTGAACACATGAGAGTCATGCTCTGCAAAAATGCTCTTTTAACCCTGATGACCTAAACTTCTCACACACATAATAGGTTAACATTTTGTGTAATGTGTTTCACAGTTATCCACAAACCGTTGGTACATTCACAATGGTGCAATTTGGAGTATTTGGATGGTACGTTTTAGCCCATGATTGTTATCTTAAAACATGAATATGTCAACATGTACAAGTGTTACCAGATGGGATCAACAGTCGTCAAGAAATATTTTACTTGCCGTCATGAAATGGCAGAGTACATTTCTTATCATTTGTTAATTTGCTTTTATTATATCGTGATAACAAATCAATCATGAGACGGAAATATTTTTGTAATGACAGTTGAAATTATGAAATCTTACACATTTTGCTTTTTTCGTTATTTTTCGGGAACTTGGTTATAATTAATTTGGTTTGTTCCAGTTAGCTAAAATAAATATTCATTGATTTGAAGAAGAACTATTAACGATCTGACTAATATAAAGTCATAACAGATCGAATGGCTTAATCTTTGAAAATAAATATATTGTGGAGAAATCGGGATTTCAAAGTGACTACAACAACATGTAACTGAGGAGAAAGTGGATAGATGAAGAAGATATGTAATGTAAATTGTGTACAATGCTACATTAGTGTATTGTAATAAGCTACTTTTTCTATTTGTTACTCGTAACGCATTATATAACCAGTCATATTGACCATGAATTGGAATGTATTGATGAAACATTTAATCAAACTTTCATAACCCTTGCTCTACATCAACAACATTGTGTTTATTTTGTACTTTCTTCTTTAATAACCTATCCCAAATACATTCAATGTTAACTGCAGTTTTAAGGTATTTCAATGTGGGAATAAGCAGGCTGGTGGACATTAACTCAAGGGTACCGACTCACAGAGTCTCTTGAAGACGCGTTGCTTCGCTGATCAACAGGATGTTGACAGAAAAATATATACATGGCGTCTCAATAAGCCCAATAAACCGATTGACCTTGGTCTTCTGTAGTTACCTCGACTTCATAACTTTAACATCAAAGACAAAATTTCATTTATGATTTCCTTTCGTTTTACAATACTGATTCATATAAAGATAAGGAATAAAATGCACGGTTGCAATTGCAAACTGTTTAAAGCTTATCAAAATAAGTTGACCGTTATACAATTATATCTGACTGTTTCTGTAAAGTCTATCATTATTTTCAAATTCTTTTGAAAGCCTCATTGAGGTCAGAAAACATTCAAACGCAATCGTGAAAACGTATATATTACAGGATTATTGTTTAATGAATTTGCCCAATATGTGTAACTTTTTAAAGATTTTATTCCTTTAAACTATGAAGCTTCAGAATGACTTTGAGTCACATTCAAAATCACTTCCTAAGGGAGTAATTGCTTTAACTGATGCAACGATATTTGATTACTTATCACCTTAGATAATACCTGTTTCGTCTACTCTCTATGTCCATATCCCCAGATTCTTCTTAACACGATATCTAATTAACCAGGGCATAGGGATGTTAATTTTGATTGGTAGAAAATGAGTGACCGATCACAAGCTGGAAGAGCATAATGTCCTTAAACCATGGCTTGGAAGGGGGTAAAAATGACCGCATAGGGACTTCCAAAGATGTACACCATCATGTCATTATGCAATTAGTAGTAAATAATAAATTAGCAAATCAAATCAAGGCAGAATGCTGTGCTTTTCATTAATCGTGAATAATGATATTGGATAACAATTATGATTAATGATGGAGAAATATGTACCAGGTTTATAGTGGTTATGCTTGGCATTTCAGGTTTCAGACAAAGACAAGACAAGACAAAGTTTATTTATGTCTCACCACTGTAAAACAGGTAAAATACATATATAATAAAACACAATCATATAAAAGGGTAAAAATATTTACAGTGCCATTCTTGTAAAAAATTATGAGAGACAATCATCCATATAAAATACTTTGTCGTTTAGCTAAAATACTAAATCTGCATTATGTAAAATGGTCGCCAACATAAAATCATCGCTTGATTCAATAACATTTGAAACCGTGGATTTACAATGAGATTTTCACCTATCTCGTCATAGATGGGGCAATGCACGGGACATGAGCTTCGTCTTCTACCTTATCTGGACATGTAAAACAGAAGCGTGAATCAGCAGGAATATTTTCATATCTTCCTGTTTCGATTTTTTAGGGGCGACTCCACACCGGAGTTTGGCTAATGCTGATCAATGTGATTTCGGCATTTGTCTGGTTAAATATGGTTCGCCTTGGTATTCCTATTTAAACATCCTGTAAGTCCTGAGTTTGTTTCTTCCCTGTCGACCCCTTCAGCCTGTAGTTTTGTTGTCCATTTCTCCAGGTATTCCTTTAGTAACTGTTGTTCAACATGCATCGGCCATAAACTTACGTTTGTTTATAAAGTTACCATCACGAGTACTGCCTTGAACTATCAACGAAGTCCATTTGTTACGCAACCTAGAGTTCCAGTTCCTTGTTTAACCATTCGCCCAATTGATGACCACTTTGTTTAACCGATCCGGCATATTATAAAATCGACAATATTGCCTTGCTACAGAGGACCATTGTCTTACATAAGGTGGTTTCCAACCCATGTCACCATTGATGGCAGTGTTTGGGGCAAATTTACCTAGTCCCATATAAAAGCGCTGTACTCTATTTTGGACTGCATTTACGGCAGATATGTCGTAAGTTCCCCAGATCGGAGCTCCATAGTTCAGAGTAGACCATACCATGGTATCATAAAGCTTACTAAAAGAACTATATGGCATTCCACCCATCGCTTTGGATTTTGAAATCAGCAATCCAAGGGCTCGTCCAGCTGACTTGGCAGCATTCTTACACATAGCGTGATAATTCAAGTGAGTGCGTCAAGAAGCATGTTGAGATCATCCTCAGTCTCAGCAACTAGAGCTATGTCATCAACATATGCTAAGGCAATACACGTGTCCCCAATCAGGGTTCCAACAACAAGACTGTTCAACATATGAAGTAAATCATTTATGTATAGGTTGAATAATAGAGGTGAAAATAGGCAGCCTTGTTTAAGACCACGATTCTCGTTAAACCAGGATGAGTACATTCCATTTACTCTTACACAGCATTTAATCTGGTTATACAAGGATTTAACCGCTGACAGAATTTTTCTATAAATACCACTTTCGACCAGTCTATTCCACATTACACCCCTGTCAATAGAGTAAAGCTTGTACATCGCTGTAGTTAAGGTGATTCCTCTATAAGAAAGGGGGTCTCTTGGATCCAGAGTCGAGCATTTCGGGATAGGATTGATGATTCCCTTCGTCCATGTGTGAGGGATTCTACCGGTATAAAAGCAGACATTGAACAACTTGTGTAAAACAGCCTTGACAGATCCACCTTTAAGCACCTCATCTTGCCATCTTCGCTTGATGCCTTCCCACTGTGAGGTTTAGAAATTGCAGTGTTTACTTCAAACATGGATATTTTATCATCAAACAGGGGGAGATAATCGTTCCTAGGTACATTTACTTGTGGCACATCTGAACACGTAGCATCACCATTGAGTAATGTAGAGAAGTCATCTGACCATCGCCCAAGAACGTCGTCAGGATCGTGTGATTACCACTGACATCGGTATGTTCTTCAGTCTTTCATTGCCCACGCCCACTTTGCCAACTTCCTTCCAGAATCCGTGGTTATTTAATTCACAGCGATTCAAGCCTTGATAGAGTCTCTTTAACATGATATTTTTTCCTTATCTGCACTTTTCAGATCTAGATTATCTCTGATTGTCAAAACATGAAATAACAATGTTAAGATATCTTCCTTTTATGAGGCTTACGAGTCTTCTGTCAAGTCAATGAACATTTTGAAAAGAAAGCAATTTTTTCACAATATTCACATATCCGAATGACTCACATTTCATATCAACTAATTGCAAACCTCTTTAATTTATCTTCTGTGCAACCGTGTGTCAAGCAATACATGTGGGAAGAAGTTGATTTAGTAAAGATATTAGTTTCGTGTCGTCTTAATACATGTTCGTCTCTAACCTCTAATACTTCTTGTTCCGACAATTCGCAGAATATATCTTCTTGATAAAAGCCTATTGTTAATTCCAATTTGGTTGTATGTCTCATTATTGCTTTGATTAATTTTATTCGAGGGTCTTTTGTTGTTCGTGCACATAAATGAACAGCCTACCACACGCCTGATACAAGCGCTTGCAGCTTTCAGCTTCAAACTGTATTTAAAATATGATGTAGAAATATCAATTGGATCTTAAATCGAAATTGTAGTAATAAATAATTCTTACGTTTAACTGTTGCGGATTTCCACAGAGGAACAGACTATGCATTGCAAATAAATAGAGATTTATATATTTAATATTGGTGAAGTTTTTATCAAGAATGATAGATGAGGTTTTCTTCAGAATTGAAAAAAATACTGTTTTATATGAAATATAACTTCGTAATCCTTGAGGAGTGATCGAAGATGTTAAGAAGTGTTTCCATGTATTTTTGTAAAATTTTCTCACATACACACATTGATTGATTGAATTCAACAACAAAAAACCACGCTACATTTTATTCCCAATAGAAATTAATAAAATCACGTTGAAAACATTTATCAAGCTTCTTACAAAACTGTTTATTGTTAAAATAATTGAACTTAAGATAAACCACTATATTGACAAATTGGTAGTTTGACTCATAATTTTATCCTTAAGACAATATAATAGGGAAAATGGTAGGACATAAAACTTGCCCGTGATCTGAAGATTAAAAGTTTTAAAATAATGAAATGATCGAGATTCGAACTCGGTCTGTCCAGGGCTTTCTTTGACTCAGCTATCAAATCACATTACCTCCATCAAAAGCATTCGGTAACTTCAGCTGGGGGCAAATAACTCCCGTGAATTAAAAGAAAACATTAAACTGTCTTCACTTCATAAATGTCGATCAAAGAACGCCTTGTTGCTCAAATGAATGTCAAACATAAATGGGAATACCTCATGACGAGTCCCAAGAATAAAGAAGACAAAATTGCATATTAAAAGGAGCATCCAGTCTTCCATAAGAAATTTAAGTCTTTAAATCATTTTTAAAGCTTTGTTGTTTTTTTTTATAGATGAAGAATATTGTATAAATCAAATAATGATTGTATTGACTTTAAACAGAAGTGTCTTTCGTCAGTCCTGCTACAAGGAGGTCTTCAAAGTAATAATTCTCATAACTCTTATGTGGACTGACATGTTTTTGACACCACATAATATTTAATTTCATTCTACAAAAGAATGTGTAAATCTTTAATTTATAATTCTAAGGGTTTTAGATTATGAAAATCTATATCTGTTAAATTTTTTTTATATCTGACCTAAAATTAAAGAGTAAATATATATCCGTTAAACTTCTTATATCTGAGTAAGCCATGTCATTTACGTTCAACATAGCCGAACTATGTTAATACTGTATGATGGGTGGCATAGCCAAAATCTTTATTCTTGAACGATATTAAGAACAAACATATTGAAGTATTTCGTATATCTCATCGTGAACTTATATCATTTCAACGAATCTTTTTTCATATGCTGAAATAGGTTGAACCCGACGGAAATATGATACTTGTAGATACTTATAGACATAGATTATAATATATTCTTATTCCCATTTCAAAGTGTAATAATTGCATGATTTATATGATTTATTGCACTAATACATACGACACAAAATGTATTAATGTTTACATACGATGTATGAGGGGAAACCATGATGGCATGAACGCAAATTTTTTTTGAATACTCGAATATATATTTTTTTTACATGTGACTACATGAAACTGTAACTGTGTTATTTCGAGTGCCCCATGCAAACTATAACGTACTACTGCAAGATCCTAGAAATGTTAAGCTCAACCACAAATATAAAGTGCTGTTTGTAGACAAAGTAGACGATTCTTTGATTGGCTACTGAATATCTAGGTAGCGAAAGGTTCTTGGTTCATATATGTTATGTGTAATTTTTCACGTACCACGGTGAGTAATCATTATGAAATAAAGATTGACGATTGATTGGATAGACATTGATCTTAATCACTTTAGCTCAATATTGTGTCAGCAGTTGAACTATTTATAAAGGGGCTCTTAATTGTTTGTTATGTCAATATGTACAACTGTTATCAGATAAGAACAACACAGTCGCCAGGCAGTACGAGTACTTGCAGTCGTGTAATTGGTACATTTCACATTGATCGTTAATTAGCAATATGATGATAATAGCACAACTATTTTTATTAATTAATTTGTTTCAGATTTCTTGAAATTAAAAAGATCACAATAGTTTTAACTATTTACATGAATTTGTTATGTTGTGTATAGTTTTCTACCGTATGAGTAATTCTGAAAAATATCAGAATGGATCACTGTGGCTTACTTTTCTTCAGAACATGCTATCGTAAAACTACCTTTGATTTTCAAAAGTAAGTACATGCATAATAAGTAATCATAAGTAATTTCTCATGTATTTTTAAGTGACTTTATTCAAGCATATTTATATAAATGTACTTTCATAGTTTACTCCTGTACATCCGGGTCATTGATTAAACATAAAAACTTACACACGCAAGGTTAGTGCGCATGCGTCTCTCCCCTACTTATGATCCAAAAGTGATCTCTCTGCAACACCTATCAACTGCCTGTACATGCGATTGTGGATGTGTAAGCATGAGTTGACTTCAATTTTTTATGGACATTTGATATTTAAATGGTTTGAAACAATTTATGAAATATGAAATATCGAAATATGATTCATTTAACACCCTGTGAAACTCCGACTTGTAATGCTGCCAAATGTATAATGAGCGTAAGAAGATTTAATTCAGAAAACAGATCATGACTCAATACTTTGTTATTTCTAGAAATGAACCGTATCATCAACTACAGCCTGTCTAAAAATTACTAGTTTGAAAGACTTATAGGATCTATTAATTGCAATAGCTCGATAACATGATTATTCTTTTTTACATTTCATTTTTTCATTTGGTTTTAAATCAAACTGTTACTATCCATTTCTAATGGCCGATTTAGATTTTGGGTATCTGATATCTAGAGGGTGGTAATCGTGCATACTTTAGCAATTGTTTCTTTATGCCATGTTTCCGATATTTATATAATCATATAAAAATCAAATGTGTATGAAAACATAACCTTATACTTTAGGACCTAAATACAAAAACAATATAACACTGCACTAGAGGATATTAATGGTCCTTATAGCTGTGTATTTGAAAAGCTTTTATCATTTGTTTCCTAAATAGGGATGTGTGCATACTAGATATTTAAACTGTTACATGGTGGTATGAACGTTTGGAATACACCATCAAAACATAACGAACATCAAACACTGAACTGTTACTGGTTACACAGTTTAGCTGTGAATTCACATTACATCATACCAGACACTTGAAGACCTGGATGTTCGGAATTGATTGTAACAAAAATTGAGGAATAGATATGTTAAGAGTTGCAATTGCTTTTAAATATTCAGTACGCAATAACGTTTCATTGTAAATGACTTCCTTTTATTTAGAGACATTCAAGAAAATCATACCTATAAGCAGCCAATTTAAGATTAAGACAGACAGACAGACAGACAGACATAAGGCTTATTCAATAATCAGGGCCAACTGAAAGACAAACATCAGGATAGCCATGCTTGTTTAATGCTCCTGTTATGCTTTCACTTCTCCTCGACATTCAACTGACTAAAATAATTACGTGCTCAACATAGCCATGCAAAACCAGCCGTGAGACATAGGAGGCATTTGGCCTGATAGGTGTGAAAGTATTGAAGGAGCCCTGTGGATTGAAATACGTTGTTGAGCAAGATGTATATTGTGTGAGTGTGATTGCAGAGTTAGGCTTGTAACATACACGTATCCTCGGGATATGCTTGTACATCTGTATTGGGATCCGGCCTTGGTCCCCTAATATACGAGCGTATATGGCTTCTTATAATCTTCTGCACACCTTGAAAAAGATACCTTGAATTTGAAGCCAATAAAGTTATCAGTGTGCACGCCCGGTATGGTCACATTTCTGACCCCTTGTTATAATCGCTAATGGTTTTACGAACACGTTTGAGATTGGGTCTGATAGATTTGTGGGACAATAGACGTATATCATGTCCTGTACAGGTTTTATATATTCTCTTTGAAACTTAGATAACGTCTGTTAAACACATCATTAATAAGATGAACATGTACAGTAACGTATAAGTTCAGTACCGCCCATGGTTCGCTAGTTCAAGCCGATGCTCACAGGTTTTTACCTCAATGCATAGTAACAATGTTGCTGCGGGCTTTCTCCAGCAGCCATGATACAAGTGAAATGCCCTTGAAAGCGGCGTTAAACCTAATATCACCTCACTTTACAGTAACATCAATTTCTAGTGATACTCAGACTATGTCAACATTCGCTTCTTGTTAGAGTGTAGTCAATTTAACAAAAACGATTATGTATCCTTACATCACATTCATTTTGTGGTCAATAAGGTAAAGGGTTTCCCTGCTCAAATGTATAAATGAGTTTTAAGATATAAATATATTTAAAACAGACTTTATTATTTTAATCTTGCATACGCGTAACTCTACATCAACAAGATCGTGTTTGTCGTGTACCGTCAGTGTAACTAATGTATCATAATTAAACTGAATGTAGAATGCAGTTATAGGGTAATGTGAGAACCAGCAGACTGGTAGTCATAAACATGAGCATATCAACACACTGAAGACGACTTGTTGGTGTCCTTCTGATCAACAAGATCTCGACAGGGGCCCTATAAACCAATTGACCTGTTTCTTCCGTAGTAACCTTTACTTGAAGTGTGGATGTATTGAGTTTAACACTAATGACAATATTTTATAAGCGATTTTGTCTTTTACATATTTCTTTATGAAACTAGCTCACAATAATTATTGTTTTAATTCAAAATGCATAAAGGGTGCTTTATGTTGTTAGGTTGTCAAGTTGTCATCAACATCAATAGATCACCCAAAATTGAGTTTTCAAATCATCAATTTTAGTCCTCCCCTGACCCTGCAAATCAGGTCTAGTTTATGGGACCTGTTCATCGACGGCCTTTGGAACTTTCCAAAGTTATTCATCCGATTGCTGTTGAAATGAACACCAATTACACAACAAAACAGCCGCATATTTTTGTGATCAATGCGAAAAAGGTCTCATACATTTTTATCAGCAATAGTAGTCAAGGAGATAATGATATCAATCCTTCTTAGTTGACAGTGGTGAAGGCTATATGACACTTATTCTAAACAAGTGTACACTGTATACCAATGTAATACAGTACACGTATTTATGTGCGTGTATTACGGCTGTATCTTTGTCCCTATAGATGTTTTTCTATATTTGAGTTCTTGCATTTCCTCCTTCAAAGATTGCATTTAGATGATGCAGACTCATAGTAATTGGTTAAGTGAGCATTATTATTATAATGAACGATTGTAAGAGATTAGATCCTCAATTACTTAATTAGTTTTCTGAGAGAGTGTCCAGTGTGTGAAACCCTTCCTCTGTTCATTCGCGTTTCCTAAGATGAAACTCTTTGTTGTCAATAATATACATGTGGAACGCAAACAGTTTATCAAGCCCTCTCTATCAG
Source organism: Phorcus lineatus (assembly GCA_921293015.1). Lineage (NCBI taxonomy): Eukaryota > Metazoa > Mollusca > Gastropoda > Trochida > Trochidae > Phorcus > Phorcus lineatus. The sequence goes on from OV121084.1 coordinate 1,036,556, forward strand.
GTTATCTTCATTACTTATTTAAGTTGTCAAATGTCCATTTTAATCAATACTTTATAAAGAAAGTAATACAAAGTACTCCTTTGTGCCATTTCAGCAATTCCCTACTTATGGACAATGTTATAACTTGAGTGATGTTGGCATTAAATGCTGCATGGATTTGCATGGTTATCCTGCAAGGACGATGTGATGTATGAATCCAATTCTAAAACTAAACTCTCTTCTTTGTTTTTATTGTTGGATACATTTACCAAGATATTTTAATCCTCGGCTCCAAGGTCAGAATTATTTGTCTCTTTAAATAGGTCATATGATATTGGAGCAGTCAGCCCTTGGTGACCAAGGCTTATGATATCTACATCTATAGTCGACATCATTCTTGATAATTAATATAGAACTATTCACAAGGCTTTTAATTAATATCCCTATGGTTCTTTGACAGAATGAATAATTATACCGAAGGTTGAGGAACTGGGATTATTCTTTTTATTACAGGTTTGATGAAAAGAAAGTTTGCATCACAATTCAGATCTCAGATTTTCTCTGAATGTCAAACCATGAGAAAACAGTATTGAAATATCTTTCTCTAAGGAGTCTTATATACAAGTCTCGATCTGTTGTCAAGACAGAAATCTCTATGAATGAGAATCATGTGGCAGATTTCAATGCTTCACAATACTTTTTATTAAAATGACAATCAACTCTTATTTCTTAAAATGTGCCAAGCCTTCTATATATACTCTATTTAATTGTTTGTCAAACCATAAACAACAGGGTGATATGATTCGTTAAATATACATGTTCCATGTGGTCTACAATCTGTGTCGTGGTCATCTTTAATCTTCCTCAACATCAATTATTAGTATGATTATTTGCAAGACAACTCGTTTTTTCATACCTCCTGTTAGTTTCAGCTTGGTCAATTAGTACACATATATAATCCGGTCTCTTGTTGATCTAATATATTTAATAACAACCCTACTCGCCTAATACACATGCTTGCCGATTCTTGCTTGTCCTAATAAATAAATCTTTGTAGAGTTTTCAAAAGGAGCCCTGTTCTTAAACTTTGATGGACATAAACTCTTCAAAAAAAGAAACTTGACACTGACTTTCAAAGCTCAAAATAAAGACCACAGATGCAAGTTAAACATTGAAATGAAAACTAAAACGCTGTTTGAAGATCTCTGTTCAGTAATTTTATTCAGAATAAGCATGATCTTGAAATGCACAGGTGCACAAGTGTTTCAACATCACAGGGGTGCACAAATGTCAGTATCGGGTATGGCCACCACTGGCATTGATTATTGCTTGGCACCGACGATCCATGGATGCAATCAAGTTGTCAATCACAGCCTGTGGAATGTTCTGCCATTCGTGCTGAAGTGCTGCAAGAAGTCCTGGAAGTGTTTGAGGTGGTGGATTCCTACTGCGCACGCGTCGATCCAGTTCGTCCCAGAGATGCTCAATTGGTGACAAATCTGGTGACCTGGCTGACCATGGCAATGTCTGGACATTCTTACGCTGTAAAAAGTCTTGACAAACACGTGGATCATGTGGTCGAGCATTGTCCTGCTGAAAGAGACCACCATGGACGTTAACGTGAGGAATAACGTAAGGCTGTAGGATCAAGTCCCTATACCGTACTCCTGTGAGGTTACCCACAACATGCACAAGGGGGTGTCGTAACACCGTGACGAATCCCGGCCCACACCATGACACTCCCACCTCCAAATGGGACAACCTCCTGAACACAGTTGGCAGCATAACGTTCTCCACGACGTCGGTATACACGTGCTCGTCCATCACTTCGTCGAAGCAGAAAACGGGACTCATCAGTGAAGAGAACGGTTCTCCACCTTGCACGTGCCCATCTCATCCTCTGTTGACACCACTGGAGACGTTCCGCCAGATGACGTTGCGTTAAAACGGGATGTCCAACCGGTCGTCGTGGTAAAAGTCCAGCCTCTCTCAGTCTGTTGCGTACCGTTTGGTCGGAAATTCGACGCAGGCCTGGTTTATGCGTTGTTGTTGACGTTGCTGTCCTGGTGCGTTCCCGAAGGTGGAGCAGTCGGATGTACCGATCTTGGGCCCGAGTAGTCACCCTTGATCTGCCTGACCTTGGCCTATCATCAACGCTGTTTCGGGTGTTGATACGGGTCCACAATGAAGAGATGATCTGTCTGGACACGCCAAAGTGTGTTGCAACATCTCGCTGCGTCGCTCCTTCTTGCAGTCTGCCAATAGCGTAGTTGCGTTGCGCTCTGTTCAGTCTTGGCATTCTTCAGGTCGCTGTACCGATGTTGTGTAGTCTGAATGAACAGCGGCTGATATGGCTTTTTATACCCCTAAAGCAGGCGTGTCTGCATGTAAACCTTCATGATCCCATGCTGCACGTGCTTTGGCAGAAAATGCATTTGGAATGCGTTTTCGTCCCTGAACACAACGTTAACTTTTTGGGCCATTGCTTTTGGTAAATTTACACTTTTGAGCAAGCCTTTCCTTAAATTACAGGTATGTATCATGAAAAAAATTGACCCGTTTCGAAAAAACAATTTCGCATGAATGTCAAGTTTCTTTTTTTGAAGAGTTTATATAAATTTGACTTTAAAGCGACATTGTAGCAATGATTACACTTCTTAAGATCAACTCTTTCGGATTCCTTCAGATGACTATTGTAAACATTGTAACATAAAGCGAATTATACATTATATATTGTAAAATTTTAATATCTAGAATGATGGATGAGGTTATCTTCAAACTTGAGTGTAATTACTAGTTTATATGAAATTAGAGTAATATTTCACATATCCAGAAAGATTTATCGGAGATGGGAAGAAATAATTTGCATCTCTTTTGATGAATAAGGCGTCTTACTCGGACCGTCTCAAAATAGGATCGCTTCTTTTTATTCCCAAGGGAAATTTACAATAACCAGTAGCTAGGAGCCTTTCATAACATCACTTTGAAAGCTAAGATGAACAAAATAATACTTGGCCTCGTACTTTGAGGTCGCAAACAAGCTAGAAGGGAAATTGGTAAATCAAGTAGAAGAGGTGTTTTTAAGAAGTAAAAACTGCATATGTGTGTGAGTTTATCAATATAATTATATATAAATCAGATGATGTTAATGTCCACTGTTCAATTCTAGTCGACGTACTGTAAATAATTACAAGATATCAAAAGATTGAAATTGAATACTTCGAAATAACAACGTAAACACGAGCAATTTGATGAATAAAACACGATAGATTCGCGTAAAGAAAGCATTAAGTTAACAGATTTGTGTGGTTCACTTAAATTTGTGGCTAGACAGAAATTCATTACTTTCAAACGAAGCACTGCCAAATCTCGTTTCTGCAGAATTGTCGATGCATCAAAAGAAAATATTCAAGCAGTCTTCAATTAATAAATGCCGCAGGGAGCCTTGATGGTAAGGTCGATGAATCAGATATATTCCGGATAACATTACTCAGTAATCAAAGAAGAGGAAATGAAAAATACAAAAAGAGCATAAATATCTTATTAGATAATTGCTTTGTATAAATCTTTGAAAGATTGTGAAGCTTTAGCAATTCGATAAACCGAAGCATTTTGAAAATCAATTACGTGTTAAAAATCTTATTCAACGAAGTAGAAGTTCATCAGTCCTGCTCATTGCAATTCTTTGAACTAAAATTTGAATTTTTTTTTCAAAATGCTCATTGAGAATTAACGTGTTGTGGTATATAAATGTTACAACATCAAAGGGATGGATCTCAGAACTACAGATCATTTATCACTTTTAATTTTATTCACTAAAGTTTATTCTCGAGTCTACAAATATTAAACCCATAAATCCTTATTTACATGTATAAAAGCGCTAAGTGTTTAAATAGCACTATGCAGTTAGGCATTGGACGTCACATCGGTATTACAGACACTCTGTACATATTTGGATATCATGTGGGGGAAACCTTGCCGAGGCTTGGACCCCATCCGACCACTCCAACTGCCGACACTTTTGATTAGGAACATTCTCTGGCCGTTGACGTTGTTTAAGTCATTTAATCCTATCAAAACCTATCATAATAAGATCAATTCCGGCAGAATCTGTCAGCAACAAAATAATGGAAAACCAACCTATGTGCACAATTTTGCCAAGTGATAAAATTTTTTGCAATGAGTGCTCTCTTGTTGCAACTTTGTTTGCAGTAGAGAACTGTTCTACATGCAGTAAGGTTTTGGGTGTAATACTACACTGAATTCAAGCGCAGTTCAACGAATGGTTCGCCAGTTCCAGCCGATGCTCGCATGTTCCACCGCAATGCAATACCACATTTGTGTTGCGGGCCTTTCCCCACACTAATACTAGTAGCCGCTTTATCAGTGAACTACTCTTGAAGCGGCGTTAAACCCCAAATCACCTCGCCTCACCTCTAAATGAGACCAAATTTGCCTATGCAACTGGTTCCTGAGTTTCCTCTTTCAATTAATTTGTTTTCTACCTACAAGAAATTATGTCAACGTTGCAGAGGCATTGGGCCATTGCCTTATTTATGGGCCGGAAATTAATTTAATGAAAGATTTCAGAGCATAGATCCGCAAAGACCCACCTCGTCAATAAAGGTTGTCCAGGATGTGAAACTATTCCTCTGTTCATTACCATCTTCTAAATAAAACAATGTCTTATCAGTAACATACATAAATAAATAAAAAGTATATTAGCACATAAAACCAGTTTTAGATATCATGTCCAACAGAGGTTTATTAAGTTATTTACAATACTTATTCACCTTTCAAAATTGCCTTTTAAACAATATTTAGGACCATCAATAGATAATTAATTCTTGTGCGGCTTTTATGAAATTCCCCATTTGATGGCATTCTGCATGAATTTGCACGGATATCCTGCCTGAAAAATTTGATTGATGAATCCAAAACTACAACTAAACGCTCTTCTATCTTTTTATTCCCTGAGGAAATTAGTTACTAACATTTCTAAATTCTATTAAACACCAATTCGAAACTTATATGTCAGTGACACACACAGGGTGAAAATACCCTGAATCCGTTAACCGGATCCCTTGCCGGATCCTCCGGATCCTCGCAACAATGGTATACTGGGATCCGGAGCCGGATCCCTCACCGGATCCGGGATCCGGCCGTACACCGCCGGATCCCTTGCCGGATCCCTAGCAAATAAGAATACGGGGATCCGGTGCCGGATCCCTCACCGGATCCTAGATCCGGACGGACACCACCGGATTCTCTACCGGATCCTAAGTAGATAAGAATACTAGGATCCGGAGACGGATACCATACCGGATCCTCTCCTTATAGCGATGTAGGAATGTAGTTGAGAAATATGAAGTTTTGTAAGTTAAGTAAGCTTTTGTCAAAACGTTGTCTGAAGCAACTAATACACAATGCATCTTTGACAACTTTAACATATTGTTTACATGATATTGTCATATAAAGGCCGTTTGCATTTATAAAGAAAAAGAAGTGTTGAGTTCTACACTCTTAAAACATGTCTTTGTGAAAGTTTGTTAGCCAAAGGTGACAAAGTAAGGTTTAAATGATAGATGTTTTGATGATGAGATTTAAATTGACATACAATTTTTTGAAAAACAGTTTTTAATCGGAATCAGAATTCAAGGGGTCATATCGTATTAGAATTTATTCAAAATATTTTCTGAATTAACCAATGTAAGATACACTATTCAGCACCAGTTGTCACACTTAAATGCACACTCATCACACCTGTGGGTCAGTCCACATATCAACTTACCTAATTACGGTATGACATTAGTGTGTATATTGTAAATGAATTCGCTTTAGGTAATACATCATAGATCACAAATAGTTTAAGCAAAACTTTATCACACAAAATTTAATGAAAAAAATAAATCTATTCAATTATTTCAAACATTTATTTACAAACGCACTCACACATAAATATATAAACAATCATATATACATATATACAAATCAGTATGCACCTGAGGGTAGTGTTCGTAGATATTTCATGTTTGATTTTATATAAACATATATATAGAAAGTCAAGTATGCACCTGCACAAAGGTAATTGCAAAATTGTCAGATTTCAGAAAATTCATGAAACCCATTTTGTGATTGAAATCATATACTTTCTTTAACTCATTAACGCCGAGACAGCTTCACGGTTCAACGCCGGGCTGCTGACCACAGGCGCTGCTCGCTGTAGCGAAACCAATTAGGTCAAAGCAAATCGGCGAGTGTTGAACGGAAATTGACTAGCCTTGTACCATAAAGTCTTTATTGTTTTATTGTTTCATGAAGATCAAATGCAGGTGCTGAATGTGGATACTTTACAGGAATATAACAGGTGATATTTCACCATTGAGTTTTTATCTTGTGGTCCGATTTCATTTCATAAACATATTCAAAGATGATCATAAGAATGGGAGAGAGTGAAATTGTTTTCATTGTCTCACCAAATGCAATTGACAAGTAAACTGCGTAAGATATCGCACCTTCTATATTGGTCAAAAGGTTTTGAGAGACAATTTCTTTTACGTATACCTAAACAACAGTACTTAAAGAACAACAAAAAATAAACACAGACACACACACTTCCATATAATGATATATATAGTATATACGTAACCAAATATCACTTATAAGCGTTTTTCAATCTTCATGCTGGAATGTCTTTCTCAATCTACCACTACAGTGATTAGAAGGCGGCATATTGTTTACACGTAACGTTCTTCATATTTTCACATTGATTCACATGCATTTTTATTTGTATATACAAATACTGCATGTCTACACACCATGTTAAGTATATACAATGTGTCAATAGTTCAACTATATGAATCATAATTAAGAATAATGGAAATGATATCACGATTTAAGGGATAGAACGTAAGTAACGTTAACGAATGTAAAAGTAGTCGAATTATTAGATAGAAATATATTCATATGCATGAAAAATTGACTTGTTGTTGACATACCTATTAAAAGTGCATGTTACATCACTTCACAGGTTAGCTATATTTTCAAGTTTTTCATTCTGTTGGGACGACATCGACTCGAAGTATAATTTAACATGTGCAAAATATATGTAACGCGAATTAAATCAATTATTTGAACTCAAAAGAATACAAATAGGATTGAATTGTCATCTTTACAAAGTAACTATTTTTCATATGGAAGATTTCATCAAAAATGTAATGCCTAAATACAGGTGATAATTGTGAATATGTATAGAATGATGGGCGTAGCTCCATGAAGAAAATTGTCCAATGATGTAACCTAAACTTTCTTCTACAATTTTTACGTGACAAAGATTAGCGGTGCGTATACAGGTGTATCCCTACATCATTCTTCCTGTATCGGTTTTTCGTCAAAAGAGATTGACTTTATTGCATCGAATAAACAGGTTATTGTCGTTTAGTGACTTGAATAACCTAGCGCTCTGATAAATAGATAATGCAAGCTACGTGCAGGTGTGTAATCAAATTGATAAGTCATGACATAAGACTAAAGTGATGCATTCAAGAAGTAAATTAAAATCAAAGTGTAACTTTCAATAGCCTCAAATTATTCACAAATGATATATGAATATATGTACATAAATGTATATAATAACGCTTCCTTTCGTTTCGTCTTAGATATATGAATTCAATGCGTTTTACAGATCAAATGTATCTAAAACTGTTTCAAAATTGGTAACTTCACAAAGACTCCAATCGTTTAATCTCATTTAATAAACCTTCTTTTTAAGTATTTATTTTTCCCTTTCAAGACCCACATATTTTCATTTACCAAAAGTATTATATTTTTGCACAAAGAGCAACGATTTTCAAATCTTCTTGCTTTCCTGAGGATAGCATCACACTTAAGAAACTCGTTTTCCTCATTTACTATGTTGAAATCTATATGCCTACACCCTGAGAAAAAGATTCATGAGATGACTATAATTATGGTTCTTAATAATTGTTATGGCAACTAGATTTGACAACATTTTCTAGAATAAAGAAGGCTTCTTTAATTTTTTCCTTCGATTTCTGGATGACGGGTTTTTTAAAGGGTTTGTATGCATATCCACAACATCATTTTGAAATGGGTAGGTCTACAAAACTTTATTATAGATTTTGTCATTGATCTGCATTGTCATTTCAAAGAAAGAACAGTAGCAGTATCTTTCACGTGTATGGTCTACATTTACTACTATTACAATATCAATTGATGAATGGAAATGTTACATTCATTTGGATATTAAACCAAATTAGTTAACCCCCCTCCCCCACCCCAACCCAGTCTATCTTGTCACGGATCGTTGAGCTCCGCTCTATTTGAAGAAAAGAGGCTTGCTCCTCTCTGATTGCTTGTGATTGCATACAGGTGTTTTATGACCTCAAAATGCTAATTGGCGGGGAACTAACAAAAGGAGCATAATTGCGCGGGACTACTTGAAGTCATCGGATTAAATTGACGACACATACACACAAAAATATTTACTGGTATAGGTATTCCTTATATACATGACACTCTGTATTGACTAACCACCCTTTGGTGGGGTTGGAATACACATCCGCAAAAATACACCATAATGATTTCGGCGAAGAATTAGATTTGTCCTCCACTGTAAAACATTAGATTAATTTAAGAATTTTATTATTTGAAAATCTTTCTTTATCGTAATTGTTACTAAAACAAGTTGAACACATTATTAAAGATATCATTTATATTAATTCCTGCAATCAAAACTTTTTGATCACTGAACCAATTTATTACAGATTTCAGATTTTGAGACAATCTCAATTTAGAGTACACTGGCTCAATTTTTATTAATTATCTGATTTTTTTTCAGATTTTATAAATTGCTTTATTAAATAGAATGAGTTTAATTTGTTGTTGTTCCCTTCAATTGAAATGCCGAATTCATGCGGCTGTACTGTTGCAAACATGTTTCAATAAAAATAAGCAAAAATGTGCTCATTAATGTTACAACATCCAGTACTTTTTAGATGATATCAACAATGAAAACATGTCCTGATGGGCTACGTTGAAATGAAAGGTCACAATTCGCAATATCATAATCAAATAAGCCAAAGTCGGTCCCATTTTATCAACAGAGGGAACCTATTTCCAGTTCCGAATGATTAAAGGTTAATCAGGAGTGTAGCAACGGCTTTCAAAGAGAGAAGGGGGGGGGGGGGGGGGGGGGGGAGGGGGGGAGGAGAGGACTAATTAAGGTACGAGCGGGTTTAGTACAAGTAGGACCCTACATATTGTAGGGTATGTTTGTATATGTGAATATGTGTACGTGTACGTATGTATATATTTGTATGTATGAATGAATGAATGAATTTATGTAAGAAATATTTATGTGAACATGTACGTGTGTGTATATGTGTGTGAGGTTGTGATTAAGGTTGAGTGGGTGAGCCGAGTACGTGTCAGTGTGTGAGTGCAGACGTGTGCCGTGTGATAGGCTTGTAAGGAAACTCTCTCTCTCTCTCTCTCTCTCTCTCTCTCTCTCTCTCTCTCTCTCTCTCTCTCTCTCTCTCTCTCTCTCTCTCTCTCTCATATTAATTTTATCTCTTGCGCAAAAGGTGTAATGATCCTTGAGATTCCTTATTCTAATTGAAGGCGATAAGTATCATTGTACTTATGGTGAAGGAAAACATTTGTCAAATTGCACGAACAAGCTTTTCAGTCAAAAGCAGCACTATCTTTGCATGTGTAGTTTAACTATGCAAATCCATTACCTTCTCTGAAAGATTAGAACGTGTTAAAGACACATTGTTGCTAGTGGTTTTTGCTTGATTCTTGATAATTTCTCCGACAAGACTAATACAGAGGATCGGTTTGAGTAACGAGATGTTTAACCTCTTAAGATAGCTTCGGCTTCGGTATAAAAGTGTTTGGCCATTCTGCCTATAAATTGTTACTTATTCTGTATATAACGTATCCCCTTTTAGTTAGTTCCTGAACTTTTGTACACCTTTTCTGTTCCTTAATCCTGTATATATTCCTGTTATCGTCAAAACAAATTGCTTTATTTGGCTTCAGGTGAAAATGATTGTTTTATTTAGTTTAAGTCGACTTTAATACCATATTGAAAATAAGATATAAATGCATATGATCCTACTTTAATCGTTAACAATCGAATTAAAAATTTCAATTTCCTGCCTTATCAAAAGGGTAACTTTGATAATTCAGAAACTGTTTGGTAACATAACATATTTCAAGTTTTACCTTATTCATTTTTATTGTCTTATTATTTTATATTCAAACACTAGTAACCATTTTGAAACTATATTATAAGAAAAAATAGAAGTATTTTAGAAGCTTTAACTTTATACTTACTGCCCTTACATGTAGAGATATAAGATGCATGTTTTTTCTAATGTGCATGTTAAGTTACAGTTCTAAATCCTTCTATTGCCGCTTGCCACATTATTTAAGTTTCTCTATTTTGTTTTGAAAAATCAGTGAAAGAAAGTTACTGAACGGTAATTGAACACATGCTTTGAATACATGTATATTCTTATTTCATCTGTTGCAGCAATAAGGCACAAATGAGTGTAGGTGAAATGTGAATACGCTAACAGGTGTTATGATCAAGTGTGTGCGTTAAATCGTTACAGTGTAAAGCATTGAACCTTACTTCTATAAAATTAAAACAGCCTGTTTAGAAAATTCCCTTCTGATTCTAATTAAAACAAATATTTTAAAACTTACAGGTTAAAACAAACGCTTGATATTAATATATATAATAATGTAAACAGTAAAGTGACAATGTCATTTCAGGAATATGATAGTAGAAGGTAACAAATATACTAGTATGATGTATTACTTTTTTAAATGAAAATCTTCATACTTTCATATTCATCCATTCTTGCCTACTCTTGCCACCAGGAGGGGAACCGGTATGGTATCCGTCTCCGGATCCTAGTATTCTTATCTACTTTGGATCCGGTAGAGAATCCGGTGGTGTCCGTCCGGATCTAGGATCCGGTGAGGGATCCGGCACCGGATCCCCGTATTCTTATCTGCTAGGGATCCGGCAAGGGATCCGGCGGTGTACGGCCGGATCCCGGATCCGGTGAGGGATCCGGCGACGGATCCCAGTATACCATTGTTGCGAGGATCCGGAGGATCCGGCAAGGGATCCGGTTAACGGATTCAGGGTATTTTCACCCTGTGACATTGGTACAAGTTTTAAGAAAGTTATTCCTTTTTTGCAACAAATATTCAACAAAACTGACTATGTAAGAACTTTCATGAAAATCATTAGCATTTCTGCTTATCAAGCATTTTGTAAAAGAAAAATAGAACTTGCAATAGTGTTGAATCATTTACTTGTAATGGCATATACATGCGAGGCTGGCCGGTTCCGTTATTAACAGTCAATCGAGTTGGAAAGGTTTCATAACTTTAATTGCTGCTAGATTTTTTAGACTCCGTCCCAAAGAGCAGAATATTGTGGTTCTCTTTAAGTATTTTATATTTTCTTGGAACATTAAGCCCTATCTGACCGAGGGTTATCATATCTACCCCTGAGTCAAATATAATTCTTGATAATAAATATTGAACTTTTCAAATTAGTATTGACAAAATGAATACAAATACTGAAGTTTGAAAAAAAATGGATAATGCTTGTTGGATGAAAAAGGATTTTGCTCAACTATACAGGTTTCAGATTATCTCTGAAGGTCAGAATATGTCAAAATATCTTCTTTATGGAAACGTATATACAAGACTATTGTCAAATCAGTGAATGTTTTTAATAAGAAGCATGTGGCAGATTTAAATTTTTCAAAATACTTATTTCCCCAAATACCTCCTATTTGTTATATCAAAAAATTAAAGCGTTCCCAATAAGTATTCCATGCAAGCGTGTGCCAAACCACACGCAAGAGGACATTATGATTCAGTTAAGATATTTATGTTTAATGTGTTCTACTATGTTGTGGCCATCTTTACTCATCAATAATTCTTGGTACAATAATTTTCAGGAAATGTCTCTTTGATTCAAGTCCTCTTAAAAGCTAATTGATGCAATGATTATATTTCTCAAGATCAACTCTAAAGGATTTCTTCAAATATTATGTATGCCTTGTAACATAGAAGCAAATTACATATTAATATAGTGAAGCACTGAAAAAGTGTTGAATCAATATCCAAAATATGGTCTTAATACATAAATGTGCCGAAGATTAGACGCAATCATTTTCATCCCTATTTATTAAAGCTTTTCACTTGGACCGTGTCCTCAAGAACAAATTGATTGATGAATGCAAGAAAAAAGTCTCGCTACTTTTCCTTCTCCAGTGACTAAAAGCCTTTTTGAACATCACTTTAAAAGCTTTTCATCATTGATACATTTTGCAACTCTTTTCAAAAGAGTTTTCATCTGTAAGGACAACTAAACTGTAAGATAAACCACATTGTCGCCCAACAGAGGTAGCTAAATTCCTATACGAACCTCTGTTCTAACACGAGTTTTCTCAGTCTAGAAATGAAGAAGCCTGATTGGATGCAAATAGTTTTACAATCAGCGACGCCGTTTCATAAGTTTAATTATTCGAGAAGTCTAAATTATTTCCGTATGCTTCGGGAAAGCTGATTTTTATTGGAATGTACATCTTTCCTTCGAATTTTCTATTTACAGAACAGAGTTTTCAACAATGTGTATGTATGCGATGCTTTCATTGGCTGAAATATTGCAAGGTAGTTCATGTTGCAGCATTTTAACACAATGGAAACCGGCCAGAAGCCTTGTAATAGCTCTTATTATAACAGACGTTCGTATAGGAAATTATGACAAAGCTACCACTGTCGCGAGAGAATGGATAACCAATTATTGATAATAATGACAAAATGATAGTTGACCTAGATATTATATTTTGCAAAAGCTAAATGAGTAAGTAGCAAGTCAATTAGTTGGCACAAGGATATTGAGATGCAAGTTCTGTGTTGTGTAAAGAAGGATATTCCATTACTTGTAGGGTGATACATAAGCAGTGAGATATTTTCAATATGGACATATATGCTCGTAGCACCTTAGCCTAGAACTGATTGTTTCATTTCGAATAACCGTATTCCGGCGTCTGTGGAGTCATAAAACATTGTTCGTGACTTCACTAAGTGGGTAGTTTTTCCTTTGGCCGTCTTTCTCAGGTAATAATCACTATATCTTGACTACTCAGATATGATTCAAGAAACCCACTGGAAACGCTAAATGAATCTTATTAAGAGGCGTGCGGTAGTTGCAAAACAAAGTATCATTGGATGATATGCTGCAGCATATGTAAGACAAATCGTTTCATGTTTAGGAATAGCTAAATGTACTTTGACAGTTTTATGTACATTGAGATTTTACATTCTTACATATAACAGTTTTTATCAAACTTTTCTTTTATTGCACACTTTAAAAGTAAAAACGTCCCATGGAACGACATCAAAACGTAAAATCAATTAAGTTGCATATGGGCTATAGGATAGGTCAAAGTTAACAAGTGTGAGAAGTTGGTTATTATTAACCTAGCAGATATTGATCGACTGACCAGGTCGAACGACGAACGGACACAGATTTTTTTATCTATTTATTTACGATTGAAGTATGAAGATAGAAACGACTGAAATAGTTTGAGTTGTATAGCTGGGTAAGCTGAGGGCGACATTATTGCCTATCATTTACATAACTTTAGCTTGACGAGTTATTATTTGACATTTGACAAAATTTCAGTTCTCTCTATTAGAAAGGGAGACAAAAGTAAATTGTTAATGAACGATAATTATCACAATCAATCAGGACACAAGGTAGCTTTATGCGTATAAGATGAAAAATATTTGAAGAGCATGGAGTTAGAAGAGTGCACAGTAACTATAGTTTTACGCAGTACAAAAAAGTTTTCTTAAATCAGCACTGAAGAATATTCTGAAGAATAATCATCTTTCTCAGTGAACCCTCGGAATGAAGAAATATTAACTGATTTTTTTTGAAAATTTAAAAGTGTCATCTGATGCGAAAAACTAATCTTATTATATAATTATATTTGATTTATCAAACAATACAGGACAATAGTCATTGTTGTTTGATTTTAATGATTGCATGCGCAGGAACAACATAAAATTCGGAAATTTCTTATGTAATAAGTATATTACCATTTCCTTTGTAAATACCAATGCCATGTTGAATCTCGGTTGTTTTGAAAGTCAAAATACAAACTCCAATCCAAATATTTTGACTATTGGCAATTATTTTGGTGATTAAGAAGAAATGATTACTATTGACGAAAATGATAATAATCATGAATTGAATTGAAGTCATTGTAACCTAACATACTTAAATGATGAACGGAATCAACTAAAGTATTTCGGATTGGCTCGTTCATAGCGAGGCAATTCCAGATAAACCGGATACAATCTGAAGATTTATTCCTTGTTTAGATTTGTGTGACCAAGAAGGAATGAAGTGGTCATCGTCAGACTTTATTATTACTTTGTTAGATAAATTGCATCAATTAAAGTTTGTATACAGCTAGAAATCTGGAGTTTCCCACAATAAACACACCAGATAGCTCTTAAACCACATACGTTTGTTTGTCTAAGGTTTACGAGATATGCTTATGTTCTTTTTATCATCAGTTTCGCTTTTGATGTTTTTGTATAACATCCGGGTTATATCCCTATATAAAAAGGTGGATTTATCGAGTGTTGTTGACAAGATGTTAAGTTATGCCACAAAGGATACTTGTATCTATCTTTACATACATTGTTACATTTTAAAGAAATGCTAGTTATTGAAATGTAGAAATTAGTCATAATTCATTAAAAGTTATAAATGTCATCCATATATGAAACATAGAATTATGATGATTACCATTTTCAAAAGATAAAATAAAGTCTAACAAGGATATGGTATACATGATAAAATGAATGTGGTTGCAATGCAAAAGTGTTATGCACGACAGTCTCACAAACAAATGCAATATTAGTTGCTCGCTATTTTTATGAATGTGATTGTTTCTTCAGTTTGATATTGTGGTCTGATTTTTGAATATAATTTTATAGTAATGTACAGATGAGTTGTTAATAGATGTGGTACTTTTAACTTCTAAACGACATTGTAAACATTTTGATTTTCAACGAATGATTGGAATATTTGTTACATAAATATTTGTGATATATGAAAAAGTATTTGAACCTAATTATAAACCGACGACTGTGAAAAAGGAAAGAAACTTTTACTGACTTTTGTTCAAATGTAACTTTATGAATATCATCAGCGGGTAAATGCCATACCCTTTGAATTTTACCAATATGTTTTGGACATAGACTGGTAACGATATTTAGTGTTGTTAATGTTTCCTTTGATAAATCAGTGCCAGGTTTAGCAGAAAAATTGTAGCCCATGACCCCAACAGAAACAATACGGACAAACGAAAATTATAGATTCACAGATACAGATTTAATTCTAGAATTAAGAGATCTCCAAACATAGTTGCCATAAATGTGGGAGATAAACTTTGTATGTATGATGTACGTCTATTGAATTTTGTCTTAATGTAACTGATAACAGCACAACGACTTCATTTCAGCTGCCAGTGAATAAACACTCTACGTCAATTGAGAGATCATCAGAGTCACTATGAACATTCTACAGAGGTTGTAGGCCTGTACTTGTAAACCAATGTATTTGGTTTTTAGTTTTAGTTCAGTGATACTCACCACTTGTCTCAGGCCTCAACCTGTGTCCCATCATTGAAGATGTTTATCATGCCATACTAATGTAAGTACACAATCATCACTTTTCACGAAAACTTTAAAACATATGTATTCTTGGTATATTAACATCATGTATATCATTTAAGTATTTATTTAAGTAAATATTTCAGATATGAGGTTTATATGATATATAATTGTTCATAGTGTATAAGTTAATTATATCAAAAATAGATTTGTTTGGTATATCATTATAGCATTTAAGAAATAGGGTTTATTTGGTATAGTTCTATCATAAGTATATAATTATATCCTTTTATCAACAAGGTTTATTTGATCTATAAATATATTTGTCTTTTGGACGTGAAAAGTTGAGAAGTTTTGATATTATATCACCACATATGACATTAGGGTTCGTATCAAAGGTAAATAATATGTTATGAAAATCACGGAGTGGCTTAATAAGTAAACACAGGCCGTGGGTATATCAATTCCAATTATCTGGGGTTTTTTTTGTTAAATGAAGCACATAATACAGAATACCGTTTCACAATCCAAAATAATTTGTTAATGTTATTCAGAAAATTTTCAAACGGTAAATTCACAAAATAAAGAAAACGTGTATGGTTTGAAATCGGTAGCTTGGGTGAATGTTTTTAAACTGCAGTAGTTAATGGCCATATGCTTACGACTTTGTTTCATTCTAATCACGACATAAATGAATATTTGATATTGTAAATCGTGTTGCCATCATCTATTGATAAAATCTCCGTTTTGACCTATCTTTTGATTGCTGACCAACAAATAAGTTTCATTTTTTGAAATGTAGAAAAATTGGTTTACAAGACAAACTAAATAACATTCATGTTAAATCCGAACGAAATTTATTGTTTATTACACTCTTGAAAACGGCATTATAGAATCATATTGAAAATATTGCCTCAAAATCAAACAGAATAGACCACGGTTCAAAAAACTATAATCTACAACAATCACTTCCCCATACCAACAGTATATGTTGACTGTCAAGTTAGTAATACAATTTGTCAGGTCATAAGGATTAACTTTTGATGAGAGAGAGCTTCTAGTTCAGCCAAGACATCAAATCTGAGTTATGAGATGAAACAGAGACACCGAGTCTTCGTACAGAAATGTGTATAAGCTTATAAGTAACCTTAATCCGTATTGAAAATAGAAAGTGCTGTAGGCGTTTTCTGACCTTATTGCACTTTTCATAGAACCATGCCAACAATGTAGCAGTTATTAGTTTCAACAGCACATCTACATTATTTGTACTTCAAAATGTCTAACTAAGAAAACTTGCTATGTTTTTATTAAAATATACACAAACTCGCAAGAGACGAAATATGATACTTATATTTTATATATTTACATACTTAACTAGGCAAAAACACTTCTATTGTATTGAGTATAAATATTATGTATTACATACATACCTGCAACATATAAAATAGGGTTGAAAGTTTACATACGGTTATGGAAACCATCATATGCAATGTAATTAGAGAGCCTATATTTGGATGATTGTTCTCAGTTTTAGAAGTTTTATTTACATTTAGGACCACATCAAACCGTTAACTGTGTCACGTTTGGTTGAAAATGACAACAAATACAAAATCTTGAGGCAATATAAAGAACAGCCACGGTTATAAAAGTACAATACTTATTGCCTATTGAAAACCGAGGTCACTATAACTTCTCGAACTTGGACAGAAAATAAAAGTAATCACTTTAGCTCAGCAGTTGTGTCAGCAGTTGAACTATATATGAAGGAGCTAGGAATTGTTTCTTATGTCATTATGTAAAACTGTTATCAGATAAGACCAACACAGTCGTCAATCAGTACTAGTAATTGCAGTCGGGTAGTTAGTGTGTACGTTGCTCATTAATGTTTTATTGGCAATATGATTGATGGTGACACAGCATTTATAATATTCACTTTAATGTTTTGAAACATCAATTGCAGTTACAATTATCCACAAGCATTAACTTGTATGAACTTGTTTTGTCGTAAACTATTTTCTACCATGTGAGTAATTTTTAAAATATCTCAATAAATAACTGATCAATTGTGTTTCAAATGTTTAAAACAATGAATGAAATATTGAATTATGTTTCATCTTATTTTAACTCAATCTTGTATTTGCAGTCTGAACAAAACTATCATTAGAGAATCCACAAAATGGACGTGGTAAAACATCTATAAAAGGCGATAAAATCACGCTTAAGCAGTCAATTGAGGGATGATGAATTATAAAAGCCAGCTAATAAGGAAATATATTACTAACAACTTTCAGATGTTACTTTTTGCAACTTGGTTTAAGACTTAATTTCAGTCTATTTGTTTGACCTTTCTGAAATATCCTGATAAATGTCTCAGACAAATTAATGTGGTTTGTATGCAAATAATCAATCGAAAAGTACAAGAGTTTGAAGTAAAAACTTAGTTAATTGGATAGGTTTTCTGTTTCCAAATTCAGAAAGTAATTGAAGTACATTCCATCTAAATATAACTGGACAAAAGACAACAACATTGATTGTGACATTTATGGATATCAAGAAATTTGACAAACAAATTTGGAATGCCTGATATTGAGTATGCTTGTTTAAATAATCAACTAATCGAATTAAAAAAGAGCTTTTCACAAACTCAATTCTAAACGTGTGTATTACAAAATATAACAATCTACAAATGATACTTTTTAAACTTGAAAACCTTGAATAGTCTTTAGAATATACATGCATCATGCTAGAACGTAATTTTGTGATGACAAGCTATATCTGTAATTTGTGTTCACATGCCTTGCTTTACTCCTTAACCAGGTTTACTCGAAAGATTTATTCCTCGTTTACATTGCGTTAATGTAAAGATCTACAGTTGCATATGTCTTCTTCAGTCTCTATTGCTTCTTGGCAAGAGATATTGCATCCATAAAAGCTTTAATTCGACTTCTTACCAGGAGAATACAGAAGAAAAACGACGTTAACAACATATAATTGTTAGTTCATGACTCTTTGATGTTTTAAGACATGACTCGACTGTACAGTTTAGAGTAAACGATATCTAAACATATGGGTTTTTTGGCGTCTATCCAAATGTACTAAGTTACACAAATCACGAAAAAAACCGCAAACGAGTCTACAAATACAACATATGAAAAACACTTACATAACAATGCAATTATTACTATTCAGTTTAAGATAATGTTGTTTATCAATCGACAATATCAATTATTACACATTGTGCAATAACATCGCGTGTTGACTCAGTGTCATACTTGTTGAGTATGGCTTTACAAATTCACAATAATTATGTAGGCCGTTAACTCATAATTTCTTAACATAAACTTCAGCTAGTAATAACATAATATTAACTCAGTCAAGTAAATCATGTTTACAGAACACATGAATGGGTTCACTGTGTTACTCGTTGTCGCTCCACAAACACTCTTGTTTCTTACAGGGACGTCGTCACGTATTCATCATTTAGGCAATTGATAAAGTAAAATATGTAACAACTCTCATGGATTACTGAATGAATCTTATAATAGCGACAATCATAACTAAGATTAAAATCCCTTACAGTAATCAACCAGCTGGCTAATAAGCCACTATGTAAAAATGATATGACGGAACAACTACTTATCACTAGGATTTAGTTGTAAGAGTTAACGTTGACGATAAACATTCACCTTATAACCACTGATATATCAATACAATGATCAATGATAGTTTGCCAAATTTTTCCAAGCGCTTTACCAATTACATCTAGGTTATGTACTATCTAAAGATAATTACCATCTTTTTGCAACCTATTAAAGAATAGAATATACAAAATACTCGTTTTCTGCATTTCGTTGTTATACTTTTCAATCTGGGAACCAGATAATGCACACACATCAACTTGACCTCAGCCGAACAATGTCATGTGTTACAGCAGGTCTGTATTGCTGAATGAACTGAAACCATTAAGGCATCGTTATACAATTAATCTACTTTCTGCCTTGAGAAATTTAATAAATACATTCCCCTAAACAGGTATATTTTATCTGGACTTAATAATACGAAATCATATAGTTTCAAACATCTTTGTACATACCTACATGTATGTATATACATATTCCTTTTCTCAATAACATTTAAAGAGCAGCTTTCGCATTTACCAAGCATTTTTCCCCCTAATTATTGTGTGTCGTCTTCTTGATGTTGAAGAGGGTTTTTTTGGAATATGTTTATGATTCTCTTCACATAAAAAGCCAATCCAAATATTTGAAGGACAAAAAACAGCTTTAATGCTCTTTTGATTATCATTTACAATTTTCTTAAGTCAAAACAAATTGTTCGGTGCGGATTTTCAAATATACATGTCAAATCGGCAAAATTCCGTTTAAGAAATGAATAGGCTGAAAAAGATTAATGACAGCTAAAATGAATGTTTTGTCTGAACACGGCAGCCAGATTAGTGGTTTCTGACTACCTATCATGCATAAGCTGCTGGATTTGTAAACAATGGGACCTTCAGAATTTGTCTTGATGAATCTATCAGACTTAATTTGGTTTGTGTGTACAGATTCAATCTAATCATTTGAAAGTAGATTTGATTGAATAAGAAACGAAGCAATCCCATATGAAACCTTTAGGTTGTCTTACACGTTTTAATATGCTCCTACTTTTCTGAAATCTTTTTGTCTACTTTACAAAATGAAATAAAAACACTGTAATGATGAATTGTATCGACTTAACTCAGGATTCCAAGTTGGGACGCGTCCCATCTTAAGATGGGGCGGATCCGCAGTTTTGAGTGATAGTAAAATAAATCGTACAATAACGTGTTGGTAAAGATATTTGAATGACGTGAATTATCTAGGGATATAAGTTTCTTGAAATTGATATGGGTGAACATGGCAAGTGAATAAGCAAATGATACTAGACATTTTATTTTAATTTTCCTACAAACAACTTATTGTATGAATCACTAATGTCCAAAATTTCAATTTTGGTACCTATATTGAAACCATGAAAAAATTCTTGTTTCTATATTCTAAAACTAAAAATATTCATCTTAACATTTTATATAACACCCGCATTACAATGAACGCGGGATATGAAGCGTTCATTCGGCCCGTCCATTCCAGAACTTTGTCTTGAGCATAACTCCTTTACTACACATGTTAACTTAACTTCATAAATATATCAACCATAATCCCTAGATGTGCCTTATTGAGGGTAAGAATTACAAATTGATTAAAATTGTTTGCGGTTTCCGAGGAAACTTGATTAAAACAGTGACATTACGACAAAGCCATTTGTCCCCTAAACTATACTATACTAATCATAACTCCAGACTTCAACAAACTTCAGACTCATGTCGATTGTGATCTCGATATCTCTTTATGGTAAGACCAAGAAACTAATTTTATCGTTTTTTTCTTTTTGCAATGGAAACATCACTAAAACAGTGACCGTATGACAAAGCGTTTCGGGAATTTCGCCCAAACTTTATATTGTCCAAGTGTTAAAAAATAACTCACTCACTCCTAAACTATATATGCTGGCTTCACAAAACTTCATTCATAGGTCATCCAGAATTCCTGGATGCGCCTTTTGATGGTAGTATATTTAATTTGATTTGAACTACAACTTAATTATAAAAAATGAGTTTCCTTGGAAACATTTCTAAAACAGTTACTACGATGAACTCCTTTGTCTGGAGCATAAACTATAAATGCGGTTTCCCAAACACATATCAGCCATGATCACTAGATGTGCATTTTGAGGTTTAAACTTCAATTCAATTTATTTCATGCGGTTTCCATATCAACACTGCCAACCAGGTTGCTCCATATGTCAACCATTAGATGTGCCTTAATAGAGTATGACCTTTGCTTGAGTTTTATGTTGTGCGCTTTCCATGGGAACCTGACCTGAACAGTGATTACACGAACATGCCCTGTTTGTCTTGAGCATATTTACCGAAAATAATGAGCAATGATTTGAAACGTACAGTACAAAACCTTTAAATAGTATATCACACTCTCTGCGTGGTTCGTTAACACTTAACGATATATATTTTGTTCAATTATTAGTCTCTTGCTTCTGTCTATGAGTTTATTACCTCAATTATGATCAGTCGTGCCTATGTATCGAAATACACACATACAAACCCTTAACTCAGAATACGTTAAGTTTAGAGTGGAATACAGCGTAATACTTACTGTAGCTGACTGCTTCAGGTGAGGTGAGGTTATTTGGGGTTTAATGCCACTTTCAAAAATTGTTCTCCTATATCACGGCTGGTAACTAGTATAATTGCAGAGAGAAAACCCGCAACACTCATGTGCACGTGGTTATGCATTGCGTTTAAACCTAGCTGTAATTAGAGAAAAATGGTTGGTATTGAACTGAAATTCAGTGTAGCATTATCAGGCCTACGAAAGAAACCATCTCATCACAAGGTTAAGCAGCGAAAGGACCACATTTACAGACGAAACAGCATCACAATGTATACTGATACGCATAGACAAGTTGAAACACTCGATACTTTCGATACGCAAAACTGTTACTGCGCAAATGTAGTTACCTCAATTGAGCCAGCCTGCCTCAGGGGGAAAACATTGTCTCCGTCTGCAGGTGTAGCTTTGAAAAGGGCATTTATTAGGGAGTAAAACAATTATACTGTATTTGATAATATATTTCTCAAAACGGACTTTTTTATGTACACATTAGCGATATTTCTTTTTGTGTTTCAAATTCTGGTTACTGCGACTGCGCAGTAACAGTGTTGCGTATAGTGTGCTTCATTTTATCGCTTGTTAAAATGCTGCTCGTCGTTTTATTGATGCTATTTCGTAATTTTTGAATGCGCATCGCTACATTGGGGTGCTGTTTCGTATGTAGATGTGGTCGTCTGTCTGCACCCAAACCCTAATGCCTGTACAACAGTTCTCAACTGCAGAGTTACCAAGCCCCTTACGGGATTCGATCCTTGGACCTCATGAACCGAAGCCGATCGCGCTAACCACTGCACTGTCCCGACCCGATTATTTCAGAGGAAACGGTATAATTCCGGCAATAAGTTACACTAATGCCTTGCTACATTAAAAAGATAGAAGTCATTCCATTTAAATTTTAGTCACCTGTAATACTATTTTTTTAAATATATGGTAATTAACTGTACATTTTGTACATTAAATTCGTATACCGTAGTATTGTTTATTGTAAATTAAATTGTCATGTTTAATATATTCAATTGTTTGTCATATCTTGCTAGTTAGACCGGGGAAAGTTTTCATATTCTTAACTCACACGTTACAACAGTAAAGTAAGGAAGTCTGCGGTAAAATGCCACTCATTTACTTAAATGCTACGGTTTAGACTGAATTATAAATGTATTAATGCATGGCAACAGTGTTGTGTCTCTCCCTATGTTTTGTAATCAGGTAAAACATAGAAAGTGAGACAAAAATGAATCACTGTTTAAAAACGCTGAGCATAACCTGTGCTTCTATTCTGTTTGGCCATCATCATATTACCACATGCTTTTGTTTTCGTAATTTGATATTACCGCTTACAGAGCAGATTTGGCCAATTTTCAAATATTTAGAATTCGTACGTATGGACGAAATTACAAATAACATGCGAATAGTGTATGAATGAGTAGAAAGTCTTTGCATAATTTTGAACATTTGGCGTAATGCGTTCAAGATAGTGTCAGAAAGTGCAAACTGCTGTTTATGATCAATATCAAAGTGGCTTTAAAGAAAACAAGCATTCGGTTCGTGGGGACAAGTATGACGGGTTTGCATCGCACTTTTGATTTTTATAATAAGAGTATCAAGTAGTAGGTCGTGTTATCTTTCTCCTTGCTGTATAGTTGTCAACTGTGAGTTACATTTATTATAACATAGCATGATGCGCTTTTTGGTGCATGTTGGCAAGTGCGTTCGGCTTCGGGTCAAGAGGTACGGGGTTTGACAACTGTCTGCAGTAAAGAATTGTCCAACATGCATTAAGGTTATCGTGCAATGCTACGCTGAATATCATCACAGCACTGCCCATGGTTCGATAGTTCAAGCCGATGCTCGCCGGTTTCTCCACATTGCATAGCCACAATTGTGTTGCGGGCTTTCTCCCTGCAATATTACTAGCGGCCGCGAGATAAGTGAAATACTCTTGAAAGCGGCATCAAACCCCAGTCACCTCACCTACAGATAAGGTGACTTATAAGGACCACAGGGCCACGCCCCCAAAACCTAATTTCATCTTCTTCAGAGAGCAAGAAGGCCAGAAAGTGATTGCCTTGTTAAGAGTTGATGAGATTCTTATAGATTTGGTAAACCTGTGATCCATATGAGTGCAACAGACGGTTGGCCCTAAAAACTCTTTTAATCTTCTATAGAAACAACCAAATGACCCCAAATAACTGCTTAGAAACCTATTTTCTGATTTTTGTGTCTCATTTTAAAGATTTATAATTAGAAAGCTGAAATCTTTTGTACAAAGTCATAATTGTATGAGGATGATAGTATTTGAATTTGGAGATCATGTTGCAGCTCATATGGTGATCCTGACAACACTTATCCAATACTTTATAGATAGTTTGATGAGCTACTGAACTTCTAGCTCTATTTTTTAGAATGTTATTTTCAATCTGTTGAATTGTCAGAACTTCTACATTGTATGAGGGTCAGATGTGCTATCATATTTGCACTTATTATCAATTCATAGTCCAACCAAGGATTATTATATAAAATAATCCAAGTTAAAAAAGCTGACTGAAAGTAAATTCAAACCTCCATGTGTAAGTCATTAGTTCACAGTATACATGAATATAAATCTAACTTGAATAATCAGAGTAAACAAAGATGATCATAGTAAAAATAAAAATTAACGTCAATGCTCGATTTTATTTGTCATGAAAAACAAATGTATGTCTTTAGGATGGATTATTTTAAAAGAGAGAAAGTTATGAACGGAAACCTTTACGTCAATTTCGAATGTTGACATTGTTTCTCTTGCATTTATTACCTAAGTATGACAAAACATTTTGAATACCATGATCTTGGGGGAAATCAGTTCGAAATTGTCATATTATTATTATTATTATTATTATTATTATTATTATTATTATTATTATTATTATTATTATTATTATTATGAAGCCATATCTTTTTGGTGAAAATTTTCTTCAATATTACAACCTAATTCTTTTCAATACCATATCATAAAATTATGACAGTGTTTGATAAATATCTGTCGTATACTCGCTTTCCCTCACAATAAAATACACTTTAGTCAACTGTGAGTAACTAACCCACACTGTGTCCATTACAAGAGTCCTACTTCCTTAGCAAGGGGGATATATGACGTTACCAACGGTTAAACAGTGCTACCGGTTCACACAGGTACAGTACTCGCGGATTGGCCACTGAATTCAGAGGTTGCTAGGTGTTTTAATTTAGACTGTGGTGAAGACATGAATTACAATCACTTTAGCTCAATAATGTGTTACTGGTTGAACTCAATACGAAGGGCTGTTAAGTGTTGATTAGTCATAGTTACCAGCGACTGACGTACTTATAATCGCGTAATCTTAGTATAGATTTCTTATCAATCGATGAATAATAATAATTTGATAATAACACAGTAAAGGTAATGGATAACATCACGAATTTTTGGTTTGGTGGCAATCTAAATGTGTTTCCGGTAATAGAATACAAAAAGGAATAAGTTTAAACTGCCATTAATCAGAGGAAACTCTGATGTTCTCCTCAACAACCTTGTTACGATGTGCATTACAATGGGCTATGTAGTTGTTAAGGGGGTGTATGATAGTGAAAAAAAATTGTAATAAATTTGTAACATATATATATAAAGGTGGCATACAAACAGTTCGTCCGTTACATTTATTTCGAGGGCAGAAGTCCAAAACAGTTTATCAATTGCAGACTTTTCATATTTTCAGATTGCAGTTTATAATAGAAACAGGATGAATTGTCACTCTGTGTTCGGATAGTTTTGAGCAAAACACCATAACCGCCCATCTCATTTTTCATGTGTATTAGAGACATACTGCAGTGGTGCCTTTGCTATTTTCAGATTTCGGAAGTTGTATTTTCAACTGAGCTGTCCTGTCCGTCTTTTTCATTATTTCGACTTCTTCTCCAGGAACTTTTACTCAAGAAATCTTGCGTACAGTCTCCTTGGCTAATGAGGTATTTCATTAATGGATTTGTTGACCCTTTAAATGTCACAGAGGCCACGTCGTAAATACCTATATTTATTTCACCGGAAACAAGAAGACTAAAAAGCTATGTACCAAGTTTCGCAAAATAATACTAAATAGTATTTGAGATAGAGATAGAGATAGAGTGCCTCAAATTTTTAAACCATAACAAAAGTTAATTCAAAGTAACTTAAGTAGGAAAAAGACTTCACCACTAGGTCTTATCACACACCAAGACTTTGGATTTATAATAGGGCCGAGAAAGGACCCGACCCCCATATGTACATATACTATGTTCAAATTGTTTCCATGAAAACCAGATAAAATATAACAATGAGAATATTCAAAGTAGCAAAAGCACAGGTGCGGCACTATGTCTAAACGTTAACCAAGATTCGTAAAATAATACTGAGAAAAAAAACTTGAGATAGATGCCGTAAATTTTTAAAAAAAAAATTTCAATTATTAGCAAAGCGATATTAAAACAAAATTCATTATCAACAATAAAATGAACTATAAAGAAAATCGACCTTGTTTCAAAAGTGCGCTGCGAGAATCTTCAATGCATCCATTTATAGTTAAGTAAAAAAAAAAACAGACAACAGCTGTCAAGTTGAATTGACTTAGTTCACGCCTAGCTTCAGACAGGTTACCAAGAACATTAGATATATTGCTTTTCTGTAAGGGGACGTATCGTGGCTGTTTTGATCGAAGTGAATTCACGTTCTAAAATGAGCTGAACCTACTTAGCATTGAAAGTCAATGTACTCTACGTTATTGATTAAATTTTTCCCCAATGAACTTCAACAAAATGTCTGCTATCTACCATAAAAACAGTTAACGTACGGAAAACTAGATAAAACTTAAATGACAAAGTGAACATCTCGATCACATGAAGATAGCACTGTGAACAAACCCGCATAGTGAAAAATGTGTTTACAACATTTACAGTGCCTTAATCGGTGTACAGATATGACTGACCCGAATGTTCGTCAAACAGATGGAGGCTTCTGACCACGTGACCTGGATGTAATCCCTATTTAGACTTGCCGACTAAGATGTGAAGGTTAAAAAGAAATCGTCAGTTTTAATTTCTACCAAAATACTTGAAAGTGATTAATCTTGAAAAAAACATCACAGCTGGAATGGCAGTGATAAAGATCGTTTTAAAGAACATACATTATCCACCTATGTTAAGGTGACTTTTTATGTTATATGAATATATATAGGCGGGGATATAGGCCCTGATGTTGGTCTTATTTACATTTACACCACTAGGGAATGTTATGGCCATTGTTCTCACAGGTTATTTTATTTATGTAGCGACCTCTCTATTTTATGAATAGAAGTATATATGTAAATAGTACCCGGGTATGTCGAATGGCGTCTAAACAAATATTCACGTGTCTAACCTAGGGTAGATAAGTCAGTCCTCGGCTTCACCTCGGCCGTTGACTTATCTCCCCTCGGAAATTAAAATCATTGGCAATTTTCAAATATTTTTCTCGGCTTCGCCTCGAATAATATTTGAAAATTACCTCTGTAAATGCGTCCAAAAAGGGAGTGAACAAGGCATTTTCTGTCATAATGTCAATTAATAATCTAAACAAAGGCTTGATTTTTTATTCTATCAATAATATAAATCATTCTACCCTGTCGCTGTAGTTAACCGAAGGGAGTGGTTTGTTTTGTACCCCTTGACACATGTTTTCTGACACATCTCGGGAACAATCTTCTGGAGCGTGTTATGTCCCATAGGTTGTCTGCTGTACCTGTAAAGCAAAGATGTATCCATTAAGTCTATGACGAATCCATGACAAAAATCGACGATGTTCAAATCGTTACGAATGATCTAAACTTAATTGGTTTAATTCACTCATATTTACAGGGTATTATCCTTGGGGTAGGAAGCTTTTGATGTGTATTAAATAGCATAAAGATCAAATACCTATTCGTCCTGAGAGCAGCTTAAAGATTCCCATCCCTGCGTGGTTATATTTAGTTTGTTGCAGCCCTTATAATTATTAAACTAAATACGATTAATAACTATCTGCGATTACAATTTTATATTCTGCCTATTTATAAGATCAATATTTAAAACAGTTTCCCAATTTTAGTATGATGCTTTTTCTGATGGGTAATTGATGCACACTTCTTTAAAGATCTTCTGATAAATATGGTTACTTATATGTGAGTAAAATGGGTCTCGTATTTCGTTTGCGTACATGTCTATGCCAGCAATCGTGAGTTCCCTTTGAACAATACATGCTGGGAAAATACCTTTTGAGGAGCAATCGTGTGTATACTTCTTGGTGACGATGTGGCGATGGCCATTTTAACTTGACAGCAGATGTCTGCAAAGCTATCCTCCAGTTAACTCTAAATATAGACATGTTATATTGTGTTGGTCTAATAGAGTTTTCAATCTTATGATGTCTGGTTAATGACTGATGTTACGAAGGTATGTGTTGATATCAATTGTAGATGCAAGAACAAAAAATCCGAAACTCGCATCAAAGTTAAAACAGTTTATTACAATTCATCAGTTCATCATTCTGTAGGTGCCACAGATAGTAGATAAGGCAGGCGAGACAGATGAAGTTAATACGGTAGATGAAGTGATGCAGTAGTTCAATAGATGCAGTTGTTCAATAGATGCGGTTGTTCAAGAGATGTGGTAGTTCAAGAGATGCGTTAGATGCGGTTGTTCAAGAGATGTGGTAGTTCAAGAGATGCGTTAGATGCGGTTGTTCAAGAGATGTGGTTGTTCAAGAGATGTGGTAGTTCAAAAGTTTTTAAAAGGGGACTTTCTATCATTCCATATTTAGAACTGTTATTCAATTCAATTCTAGATAAAGGACAATTTCGAGGTTCTTGGAATATCGGCATGATTTTACCACTTTATAAGATGGGCGATCGTTTGGATCCCAATAATTATCGGGGTATTTCTCTTATTAACATTTTGAGTAAGGTTTTTACATCTATTTTGAAGTCAAGGTTACGGTATGGGACAGAGGTAAACTTTATCATTCACGAGTCTCAGGCGGGCTTCAGGAGGAAATATTCGACAGTTGACAATATTTTTGTGTTACAATCTTTATGTCAGAAATATCTTCGAAGGTCTAGACATCGGTTCTATGCAGCTTTCATCGATTTTCGTAAGGCTTTATTAAGAAGTTATTGTATGTATTGCATAATAAGGGAGTAGTTGGTAAAATGTATAATCTTCTTCAAGATATGTATAGTAAAGTTAAGGCTTGTATAGTTAAGGATAAATTACAATCTGAATCTTTCACAACATCCTGTGGCGTTCGTCAAGGTTGTATGCTAAGTCCTGTTTTGTTCTCCCTCTTTATTAAGAAACAGTGGTTTGCGAGGTATTTTTGTCACAGAAGAAATTGAAGATATTCTTTTGCTGTTTGCATTGCTGACGATGTAGTGTTGGTTGACGATACAGTTGTTGGTTTGCAACATAAATTGGATTTCTTGCATAATTACTGTTTGAAATGGGGTTTAGAGGTAAATTTAGATAAATCTAATATTATAGTATTTCGAAATGGTGGTTGTGTTAAAGGTGTCGACAAAGTGGTTATATGCAGGAAAAGAGGTTAAGATAGTTACATATTATAAATATATGGTATTGTTTTTTCCATATTGTTTTTTCCTCTAGGTTAGTTTGGTCTAAGGCTTGCGAAACTCTTTCAGTTCAGGCTAGAAAAGCTTTGTTTCCAATTCACAAAATGATTCAGGATTACCCACACCTTCCATCTGATGTAGTTCAGAAAATATTTGATACAAAGATAATGCCAATAATGTTATATGGTTCCGAAATTTGGGGGTTTACTTTCAGAGGTGAAATCGAGAAAGTTCAAAATTTGTTCTTTAAGAGGTGTCTTAATATTTCTAAATTTACTCCAAATCGTGTTGTACTAGGCGATGTTGGAAGGCATCCGGTTTGTATAAATTATTTCAGTCGATGTGTTGGATTTTGGTGTCGGCTTCTGTGTATGGACAGAAGTAGGAATCCTAAAGCATGCTACGAAATGCTTAAATTACAGGATAGTAATGGTAAAGCTAACTGGGTAACAGGAATTCGTATGTTATTGTTTACAATGGGATTTTCATATGTTTGGATATCGCAGGATTTTGGCAATTATGATTTATTCATGCAGATTTTCCTGGTACGCTGTAAAGATATTCAGTTCCAAGATTGGCATAGCAGACTTGTTGAAAGGAATGATTTCAGATTCTACTCTAGCTTTAAATATCTGTTACATACAGAGAAATATGTTTTAGAATTATTTTGTCAAAAGGATCTCCTACGAATATTTTGTAAATTCAGATTCCAGTCACACAAACTTACGATTAGTAAATTGAGGTACGACAATGCTATTGATAATGATCAGCTTTTATGTATTTATTGTAATATGAAGGTAATAGAAGATGAATATCATTTTTTATTAATCTGCCCCTATTATAGGCATTTACGGGAAAAATTTATTCCTCCATACTATTTCATATTCCCGTCAAGGGAAAAATCTATTATCTTCTAGCAATCCTGAGCATATTAAAAATCGTCCATTTATTTGAAAAGAAAACTGCCAATATAATTAATGTAAACTTGACATGCGTCGATTTTGAGCTGTATTTTCATGTGCTTTTGGCCATGAGGCCTTTTCACGGAATAAACTTGTCACTTGTCACTTGTCACTTGTAGTTCAAAAGATGCGTTAGATGCGTTAGATGCGGTTCGAAACACTATAATGTAAAAAGAGACATTCCATAATATTTGACCATTAATGCACATTGTAAACGTTAGCATTAATACATATACAATGCTTATACTATTACCATTAGGTTCAAAGATAGAAATAATTATCGTTTGAAACAACGTTTGGATAACATGCAATAAGTTACTGCATTCTGAAACAACCTTACAAACTATTCTTGCAGATACATTGATAAGGTTAAAGTACACTAAAGTTTATATAAATGTAGAAAAATTGAACTTACATTTGTTCCTTGATATGGGAATTTGCAGACAGTGAGGTGAAACGTGTTATCAGCATGGTGGCCTGATCTGATCTGATATGCTGTGCATGCTTTTTAGACCATGTGCTTTTTGAGATGTCATGTGATGTACAATTAGAACCAGTTAGAATATTACATATGGAAGTTATTTCATGCAAATTGAATTACAAAAGTTTTTGTTAGGAATGAATGGGCTTTGAACTCAGGATGTTATCCTCATGAGTCCACAAACAAAACCACTGGACCATTTGGTTAGCCGTTTTAAAGAAGTAATTTTAGTAATGATAACATTTGTGCTTATTTCAACTTTGAACATTGTTAGTACAGAAAGCATTACCCAAACACGTGCACTTTCAAATCTTGCATTTACACACTCGGCCTCTTAAACATACCAGGTGTTTAACAAACAAAAATTAAAATGCAATAAAATGCAAGGTATTCATAAATTGAATTCAAACTGGCTTCTCAATTGTTGGCAGAAGCAGAACAAGTTTGTGTATAGGTCTACGGCGCTCAGAATCCTTTGTCTTCACTGTTACAGATCTGACAACACCACTTTGGTCGGGTCCAATTCCAGTGATACGACCCATAGACCATGCACCTCTTGGAAGAAAATCATCAAAATATCAACACAATATCATCCAATTGGTAGTTTCGTTTAGGATGATTCCATTTTTGTCGCTGTTGTAGATTCACAAGATATTCCTTCTTCCAGCGTGACCAAAACACATTGGCTAAATGTTGAATGCGCTTCCAGCGTTTACGTGCATACAAGTCCTCCTGGTGAAAATCTCCAGGTGGGGTGGTATAGACATTTGACTTCATCGTTAGCAAGTGGTTGGGCGAGATAGGATCAAAGACGTCAGGATCTGTTGACACTGAGGTCAAAGGTCTCGAGTTTAAGATAGCTTCAACTTCACAAAGTAAAGTCCTGTACATTTCATCATCCAATCTATACATTCCCGTAGTATTGAATTCAGAATGCTTCTGACGGATCTCACCATCCTTTCCCAAACGCCGCCCATGTGATTTGCCGAAGAGGGATTGAATTTCCATTCAATACCTTGTTTGAGCAAATATGAAGACATTTTTGACTGATCCATATCATCTAAAGCCTGTTTCAGTTCCTTAGCACCACTTGTGAAATTTGTACCATTGTCACAATTAATTTCTTTGACCGGTCCTCTATGTGAAATAAATCTACGTAAAGCATTGATAAATGAATCTGTGTCAAGGGAATTAGCAGTTTCTAGGTAAACATCTCTGCTAACAAGACATGTAAAGAGGGCACCATATCGTTTCACACATTTCCTGCATTCTTTAACAACATGAGGTCCGAAATAATCAACTCCAGTGTATGTAAAAGGTGGGGCTGGATTGACACGGTTTGCTGGCAACTCTGACATCTGCTGTACACTGGTCGGCATCTTGAATCTTCTGCATATGACACACGTGTTCAAGACGCACCTGACGGCAGAGTTTGCACTTGTAATCCAGTACCTTTCTCTGAGAGATGCTAAGACATGATTTCGACCAGCATGGTCTAGCCTCTGATGAATATCCTGGATTATCAAAGAAGATACATGACACTTACGTGGCAAAATCCGTGGATGTTTCATGTCATCTGTGATATCAGCTCTTGAGATACGACCTCCAACACACAACATGCCATCAAGAAGAATTGGATTTAACTTGTGGATTTGGCTGCTTTTTGGGAGACAGACATTAACTCGGCCTCGTTCACAAGATGAATTTGTTTTGTAGGAGGCTAGTTGAACAAACCTGATGACACTGTTCTCGGCTACATCAAGATCACGAACTGTCAACGGTCCCTGCAGGCTCCTGATTTTCTGACAAGTTTTGGACTTTGACTGGAGATACAAGAAGAACTTGTGGTAGATTGCCACTGCTCTCTTTAGGCGGTACCAGGAAGAATAGTGATTGATGAGACGTTCAGCAGAGTTGTTTTCCATTACGTCAACGACTTCTGGTTTAACCATTCCAACAGATCCTTGACTCTCTTCCTATTCAAAGGTAGGCCATTCAGATTCATCCTTTCCAAGAAAGTCGGGTCCCTGAAACCATGTTGTCGACTTCAAAAACTGCTTGCAACTGGATCCACGTGAAGCAATATCTGCTGGATTGCTTTTGGAATCTATATACTTCCATTGATGTGGAGAAGAATAGTCTCTAATCATTTTGACCCTGTTGGTAACAAAGACTGGGTATCTGTTCTGTTCATTACAAATGTAGTGTAGAACTGTAGTTGAGTCAGTATAGTATGTGACACTGTCAATATTAACATCCATTTCATTGAGCAAAAACTGACCTATGTTCACTCCTGTTGCTGCTGCAGTGAGCTTAAGCCTTGGAATGGTCAGGGTTTTGACTGGAGCAAGCCTTGATTTACCCATCAGAAGAGAGGTGTGAACATTGTCCTTGTCATCACAAAGACGCAGATATACGGAGCATCCATAGCCTGAAACACTGGCATCAGAAAAGACGTGCAACTGACTTGAAACAACATTACCAAATCCTTGAGGTTTTAGACAGCATTTGACAGACAAACCTTCAATCCTTTCCAATTCAGTAAGCCAAAGCACCCATGCTTGTTTGTGTTCATCGTCAACTTTATCATCCCAGCCAAGAGATTTATCTTTGTAGAGATCCTGAAGAATCTTCTTTGCTGACAACAACACTGGAGACACAAGTCCAAACGGGTCATACAGGGAAGATATCGTTGATAGAATTCCTCGCCTGGTTGCTGGTTTGTGAGGAAGATCAACTGAAAATTTGAAGCAATCTGTCATAATGTGCCACTGCATTCCAAGTGTCCGTTCCATTGGTATATCATCATAGCTCAAGTCAATAGTCTGAACATCCTTGGAACAATGTTCTGGGGGAATAGAGGACAAGACCTCCTTACTGTTACAAGTGAACTTGGTCAGATTAAATCCGCCCTCCGCACATGCTGACTGCAAATTACCTATGAGCGTTTTTGCAGTTCATTTGTCCTTTACAGACTTAAGACAGTCGTCTACATAAAAGTTACTTTGAATTGTTTGAAACACAGAGTCATCATACCTGTCCGTTGCCTTGTGCGCAGATTCCTTCAGGGCGTAGTATGCAATTGTAGGAGAAGATACTGTACTAAATGTGTGGACGGTCATCCGGTACTCCTTCAGCTCTGCTTGAAGATCCCCATTGGGCCACCATAGAAAGCGAAGGAAGTCCTGTTGTTCACGTGGTATCTTGACCTGATGGAACATGGCTTCCACATCTCCCATGAATGCAACAGTCTCCGAACGAAATCTAGTCAAAACTCCAATCAGCGAATTAGCAAGATCTGGACCTTGAAGTAGAACATCATTTAAGGAATAACCTTCACATTTAGCACTATAATCAAAAACAACCCTAATCTTGTTTGGCTTTTTCGGGTGGTACACGCCATGATGGGGTAAATACCAAAGACAACCATCTTCAGCTGACAACTGATTTTCAGGCACTTCACAACCATACCCTTTTGAAATAACACTGTCCATGAATTTTACATAATCTCTATGGTACGTTTCATTTTTTAACATTTTCCTCTTTTGCCAAAGAACTCGTTTGACAGCTTGATCTCTATTACAAGGCATAGGCATGTCATTCCGAAAGGGAAGTGGAATTTGGGAGTGACCATCAACAAACTTCGATCCTCAACGGACAAGCCTCTTTCACCTGGAGTTGAACCAAGATCACGTTCATTGAAATCTAATTCAAACAATTTCAGTACTGTTTCGGGTGCAATACATTCTTTGGACCTTTCAACTTCATGCAGAATGATTCTATTGCATACAATAGTATTGTTTACAAGATTTTGTCTAATTTGTACAGGACCGTTGATTGTCCATCCATGCTTGTACAGAACAGCAAAGGGGCCAGAATCACTTGATGAGACAACTTCTAGTGGTTGAAGAGCATCTGGACAGTTAGATCCTATCAAAATTCCAATGTCAAGGTTTGGCATTTAAACTGGCAACTTATCCGCAACATTCCTTAGATGAGGTATCTGTTTCAGTATGTCTGGTTTGGGAATATGATCGTGATCAACAGGCATAACATCTCTGGAGAAAGTACGTGGGAGACTCACATGATTCGCTTCATCAAGATCCGTTACCACCAGCTCGTTTACCACAGAGGTGTTGACAAAGTCTGTACCATTCATCGTTTGAAGCTTCAATGTAGCTGGCAAAGACTTGGCATTAAGCTGATTCACAAGCTCCCCAGAGATGAAACATCCCGTACTCCCGTTGTCCAGCATTGCATAGGTAGTGATGCTATTGTTGCTGCCATTCACCTTCACTTTAACAGGAAG
This sequence comes from Phorcus lineatus, assembly GCA_921293015.1. NCBI lineage: Eukaryota > Metazoa > Mollusca > Gastropoda > Trochida > Trochidae > Phorcus > Phorcus lineatus. The sequence continues at coordinate 1,071,895 of OV121084.1, forward strand.
AATGGGCTGGAAAACAGTTTCAACACAATAAGATTTGGATGCATTACAAGATGTCATATCATTCTCAACTTTACCGGAGTGATTACCAACTTTACCACTGGCCTTCACGTTGTCATTACACTGCCTTGTCAAATGAAAGTTGCTATCATGCATTGCTGTATGATGACATTTACTGCAAATCTTGCATATCCTTTTCCTCAAGCATCCCTTTGAATAATGACCAAGTTGATAACAAGCAAAACACTGGCTACACGATTTCAAGAAGTCACGCCTCTCAGATAGTGATTTCTGTTTGAATAATTTACATTTCAAGGTCATGTGACTGTTTACAATAGAAACATGATAAAGTGTTGCTCTTACCCTTAGAAGCATTATTTCCAACTTTTGTGACAAAACTTGTTGATTGAGGTTTCGTTGAAAACTGTTTACCTCTGTTGTAAATGTTGCCTTTAGGTAGCTGATTACTCTGACAATAAGTCAGTGACTGTTTGCCAAATGTAGGTTCGTTTGCAGACCTGGCAGCGAAATCTATGACGTCAACTATATTCTTGAACCCGATGAAGCCTTGTCCATTCGTTCTGACAGCGGTGACACGATCCCTTCATTTGCTCTGGAGATGCTGTGGAAGCTTCAAAACAACACATTGCAGATGAGGAGAATGATTCAGAACCAACAAGTTAGACATACTCTGCATGGCATAGTAACATTATCTTAGATAGAAACTGAACTGTTTGAGTCCAACAAAGTCATCATTTTTTAACACAGGCCAAGAAAGAATCCTATTCATATGAGCAGGGGATACTTTGTTTGGATCACCATATTCCTGAATCAAAAGATGCCTTGCGCTCTGATATCCAGAAGCAGAATTCATGTATAAACATCCAGAAATTAAGTCTTTGGGCTCACCTTGCAATTGTTGATCTAAGTAATACAGCCTGTCGGCATCATTGTCCGTGTGCGGAACAATACGGGAATCAAATGCCATCATGAAAGCTGCAAACTCAATAGGATCTCCTCTAAATTTTGGAACTTCCGGTTGAGGTAGAAACATTGCATATGCCATCTGTCGTTGAGCTTCAAGAAACTGATGATTTTGAGCAGAAAGTGGATAATGGAGATTAGGCAAGTTTTCATCATTCAAGATATTATGAGGGGTGAAAGTATTACCAGGTTGATAAACATTTGCTCTAGATTGATACTCATTCGCATTTGGATTAAAAGGCTGATGTTCCAATTTCACTTGTGATTGAGTAGTGTTATCGAAGCTAATTTCACCTTTTACATCAGATTGTACAAACTGAAAGTTCTTACCATGTTTTGGGGTGTGCAAAACCTCTTTCTCTGGAATCAGCTGTTCATCCGTGTCTTCAAAGGCCTTCTGTCTTGCTGTAGCTTTAGCAATGTCAATGTCAAGCTGCAACTCATTAATCTTTGATTGGCTCTGAAACATTGCTTTTTCAGTAAGAAGTTCAGCAAGCTTAGCTTTTTCCTTTACACGTGCAGATACAGTAGAACTGACATGGGAAACATGAGATTTATTTGATGTTTGTGACCGTTTATCCATTGCCGAATCATTACGAGATTGAGAAAGCAAATGCTCAAATAACTCACGTTCAGCATTTTGAATCCACCTCTCTGCGTTTTCACGAACAGACTCGATCTCATTCAGTTTAGCCTCTCCGTGCTGGATAGCAGCCATTCTAGCTTCTTCAGATTCAAGAGAACTGGAATAAATCTCATTACAGGTTTCATAACTGGAACATAAAGCAGTGAAACTGTGAAAGCAGGATTTAACTAAATGCAAATTTTCATGGTCAACCATTAAAGATTCAAGCTCGTTCTTGCACTTAGTCAAGCTGGAGAGAGCACCAATAGTCCTGTTCCTTAACAAACGTAAATGTTCACAATTGCCCTTCTCTGTGCAAGTTCTTAAACGCTGGATACGTTGAGAAATACTATCATCTGGGTCATCATGAACGCCATATTCAATATCAGGACATGGATCAATGTTACCTTTTGCCATTTTATGTCAACTATAGCATATAAATCATGAGCAGAATAATCGACATACAACGTCACACTAGCAGAATATTCTACTTTAAATCAGGAAATGTCACTTGAACTGATGAACTGTAACCAATTACAAGCATATACTTATTCGCTTTTCTACTATATGTACGTTGAAAGCGTTGAAATGCAAGAAGACCACCATGAAATGATACGTTAGAACAATAAACACCATACGTACCTCACTGTCTGCAAATTTTTTTGAACAAATGTAGATGCAAGAACAAAAAATCCGAAACTCGCATCAAAGTTAAACAGTTTATTACAATTCATCAGTTCATCATTCTGTAGGTGCCACAGATAGTAGATAAGGCAGGCGAAACAGATGAAGTAAATACGGTAGATGAAGTGATGCAGTAGTTCAATAGATGCAGTTGTTCAATAGATGCGGTTGTTCAAGAGATGTGGTAGTTCAAAAGATGCGTTAGATGCGTTCAATGCGGTTAAAAAACTACAATATAAAAAGAGACATTCCATGATATTTGACTATTAATGCACATTGTAAACGTTAGCATTAATACATATGCAATGCTTATACTATTACCATAAGGTAAAAAGATAGAAATAATTATCGTTTGAAACAACGTTTGGATAACATGCAATAAGTTAGTAACATTGTTAGTACAGAAAGCATTACCCAAACACGTGCACTTTCAAATCTTGCATTTACATCAATTTCGGTAATAATTTCATAATGTTATATCCGCTTATTACATCAATACTGCAAGCAAAGAAAGTATAACGTTATCAACCTATTTACATGTTGATGTATTTATTCGAAACTGATAATTAAAATGTTTATATCTATTCCAAGATATTGATGCTCTCAATTGTCTCTTGAACATAAAACCATCATCCATGGAATTTCTCCAGCGATTAATTAATTAATTAATTATTCTAATCCCTCAATTATGTTGAAAATAACTAACGATAAACAAAGTTTATTGGCGGAAGCAAGCCACTTGAGGTAATTTAATTGACAAGTCTTGAAAGAAGTCAGTTATAGTTCCTTTCATAATAGCATTGTTTATCATTGATTGATAAAAACTCTACACACTGGTTACACAACAATGCTTAATTGCCTGACATCCATTGACTAATTAAATTTTTTTTAGCCCATTCGGGGTTCTGATACCGCCGGGGGTTTCGGCAACGTTGTCTGCAGTGGAGAACTGTTCTTCACGCAGTAAGGTTTGGGTGCAATTATACACTAGATCGCTAGATGTAGCCGATATCCGCAATGCCATGCATTGCCACAATAGTGTTGCGGGTTCTCTCACAGCAATAATACTAGAAGCCGTGATACGAGGGGGAGAGGGGTCAATAAGTTTTGCAATCTATGCATCTAGGGTTTACATAAACAGTGTCAGCATATGGCAGGTGTTAGTTTAGTCAAAATATAATATTGAGACATGTCAAAACAATCTCTAGACACAACAGCTTTTTTGATATAATAGCTACAATGACAATGCGCTGTGATCAAGTTCCTTACCAAGGAGGGATGCAAAGCTGCAGAAATACATAATCGCATGTGTTATGTGATGGGTAAGGATGCTCCTAACTATTCAATAGTTTGCCGCTGGTCTCTTCAGTTTAAAAGGGACAGGGATTCCTTGGACGATGACCCACGCTCGGGCAGACTCTCAGAAGTCACCCACCCGGAAGTTATTGCCGCTAACGAGATAAGAATTTTAGCTGACCGCTGTGTGAAAATGTCTGAAATTCTGTCTTTGGAATTCCAGATATCACTAGGAAGTGTTGAAAAAAACATTCAAGATTATCTTAGTATGTCCAAGGTATCTGCGAGATAGGTACCCAGAAACATCAAAGCAACAGATCGCCATCAAAGAAATGAAAGTTTTTGGGAGCTCCTGGATCTTTAAAATGCTAATGAAACCGGGTTTCTATGACGAAGGTAACGAAGCCTGGATGCACAACTGGGAGACTGAATCTAAACTGGAATCTAAGCAGTTGACGCACCACTCCGCCTCCACTGAAGTGTCGCACTCAACCCTCAGCTTGCAAGGTTATGGCTACGATGCAAAAGGCATAATATTCATTAATTACATGCCACCCAAAACTACAATGAATGGTTAATATTATGCCAAATTAATGCAAGAATCCGGAAAAATATTCGACAGTAATGCTGTGGAATGCTGTCATGAGGGGTTCTCCTTTAGCATGACAATGCTCCAGTTCACAAGTCTAGAGTTGCCCAGACGGCTATACGTAAATGAAGATTCTATCAGCTGAATCACCCACCCTACAGCCCAGACCTAGCCCCCAGCGACTACTTCCAGAAACCTAACATACGCCTACGTGGAAGGCACTTCCGGGATGACGAAGACCTCAAGGGTGCCACAGGGGATACAAAAGAATTCTACAAAAAGGGCATCAAAAGCCTTAAAGAGAAGTGGAATAACTGTATTGAGATGAAGGGTTATTATATTGAAAATAAAATTTAAAAATTGGTTATGCGAGTTTATTTTATTTGAAGATGCAAAAATTATTGAACCCGCCTCATATAATGAAATAGTATTGAAAGATGCGTTTAACCCCTAATCACTTTACAACATCTCACTATCATCATCATTGTTATTGTATGGCTTGATAACAACTCTACACAATGGTTATACAATAACAAGTGCTTAATTGTCTGGCAACTATCGACTAATTAAACGATTCTGAACCCCTTCGAAACGAGTTCAACCAGTTCCACAATATTGAGCTGAAACCTTCATAATTAATTTCTGCTCAATACTAAAAATTGTAACTCCTAGCAACCTTGGAATATCCTAGCCAATCAAAGACTGCTGTATCAATGGAACCCAATAGCACTGTACTCAACTGTTGGTTGAGTCTCACATCGCCATTTAATTGCAGAATAAAGATATTCATGAATACAATTCTATTTATCCGAAAACACATGGTTTGTTAGTCATCCATTATAATTGCCGTGCTATATTCAAAATATTGTTTATCATCGATTGATAAGAAATCTACACACATTCTAACCATTGCAGGTACTTAAATTGTTTGATAACTATTGACTGATCAACAGTTCTGGGCCTCATTAAATCACGTTCAACCATTAATGCAATAAAGAGCTTAAGTAATTGTAATTAATATCTTCCCAACAGCAAACAATTTAAGTCCTACCAACCTCGGAATGCAGTAGCCAGTCAGAGAGTGTTGTACTTACGTGAACCAACAGCAGTGTGTAACTGTTGATGGCGGTCTTTCTTAGGAATTGTAACTCTTATAGTGATTACAGTATACGTTGAGTATTCACATATGAAAAAAAGTGTGTAGATAACTTTTGTATAGTCTAATGAGCCACATAATATCCAGACAACTAATCTTTACTTAATGAGAACTTTAGTTCGAAGAGCGAAGACCAACTACCTGACGAACGTATCCTCTGTTTAAGTCAAAGCATTTATAATATGTTTTTCCAAATGTTTCTTATTGTCTTTGTCACAACTTTAAATTCATCAAATAAGCTTTATAATGCAATTACCAATTTTATCTGTTTTTATCCGGTGAAATCGTCTCTCGTTTGGCCAACTGATTAAATCTTAGGCAAGTGTCATTGGCTACGTATCAAGTGTTTTTATAAGATGTTTTCTACACATGCCCGGATGCTTCTCCAGCTGCCAGATTCCTCATGGATTCGTGATAAATAATGTGTTTCTTTATTTGGTTATAATTAAGAAATTATTTTTGACAATACTAAGTTGCTTTGAGTGACCAATCGACACTTATGATATATATTACCTGGTTAATGTAAATAGTTGACATTCTAAGAGATATCCAAAATAAAATGCTGACGATTGATAAGATACCCTACTGAAGTCGCAAAATATCTCATTGTTCTATATGTTCCTCTCGGTACAAATGTAAATTTTCACTTTTTGAAAGATTTTCTTTAACAGCCTTAAATATCTAATGCGACTTTTGAATCTAAATCAAAGATAACATAATTTTCAAATTGTTCTTGACGCCGCAAATGGCCTATCTACAGCCCAAGCCGCATTATTCAATAACTCACTCAGTCTGCATTTCTTCTTCAATCCGGCTGTTTATTTTTAAGAGCTTGTGGGTTGTTATAAATATCAACTTAATGATAAACTATATTCACTCCAGTGCAATGTGTGCCCAACAGAAGCATAGATCTTGCTTATAGTATACACATCATCCCTCCCTTTCATTTGTAAACGTAATGTAATACGGCAACTATCCTTTGGTCATTTTGGAATATTCATTTATGTTTTTTTAACATTTCTCTGACAGTGTTTCCATTAGTTTTTGGGATGTTGTCACTTAAGAATGGTCTGAAGGGGGTGCTTTGGAACTGAGTCTAGCTAGTGGTTATCTTAAATTTACCGAGTGAATAAAAGGAAAAGTGAAGATTTTTGTTTATTGGATGTATCAATCAGTTCATTCTGTCGAGACGATCTGTGTGATTAAATCTTTAGAAATTTCCATATAATCAGCGAAGTCAGATAGGGAGCTATCTTTAAAAAAGACACCAGATGATATATAACAGAATTAATGAGACACACACAAACAACAAAAGATTAAGGTGACGGTTTAATCAAGAACACATGTCCAGGGAAGTCATTAGCAAACGGTAATAAAGATCCGATATGACAAATACATGGATTGGAGGCTACAAACATATCTTAGCTAAAATTATAAGAAATAAAATATGAATACCTTAAGTATATATTGTCAATGATATATGCGGGTTACCAAACATCTACATGGTGATCAATGTATTTGACATTCAGATATACTCTGATACCGCAATGGCGAATCTCAACCGCCAGTCCACTAAAACCTACTATGAATGAATGAAGTAGAAAGCGTTTTCCTGAATCCAGAATGTGGTAATTATTCCTTTTCGTGATCCCTCATTATATTAAAAAACATTTTGTTAGCTTTGTCAGAAATTTATTATCATAAGCCTGGTATATTTTAGTAACGCAATAATTATCATGAACTGTATTAGGTTCATGTCACTGAGGATTGCTCTGAGTGGCTATGAGATTTTAACGAGGTATTAGATCATCAATTTGGTCTTTTTTACAAGTCTTGTTGAGTAATGAGAGAACCAACCAGGCATATTGTGACGGTTAATGTCAGGGAAAGATAGAACAGTGAAAGAAAGAGAGTGCGTGGCTTCAGCGAGACTTCGACTTACATGCTATGGCTGAATGATCTTACAGCATCCCACTGTAAGGGTAACTTAAATTACAAGGAAACGGGACGTTTAGAATTTACAATTTTGGCAGAAAATGTCCAAGTATTACAGTTTTCTTTGGATAGATGTTTAGAATATACACATATAAATAAATATAAACAAAAAAAGTTTTAAATTTCCATATGGTTATGTTAATAATACTTTTCAATTTTCATTGAAGAGATCACTGTCGTGTGAGAAAATCTTGATTTGGGAATATGTTTTTATGGAATGGTAAATTCACAAAGGCAATGATGGGACTTTCAGATCAAGTATCAAGAGATTCGTTTTCAATATTTAGAATTGTTCGAAATTTACAAATACAAATAGACTACCAGTGCGTCCTCCCATTCCAACGTCTCGGTTCGGAAGTGTAGGAATATCGAAATTCAATCAACTTGGAAAGAAATCACCTAATATAATGTAAAAATATTCCTAAAGCGAAGACGTAAAATCCCTATGTTATTGCTTATGATGTATTGGGAAGGTGTCTTCTCTATATTCGCATGAAGATAACATCGAGGTCATCTCACTATGATGCTGAATTCGACCAATGAAATATGTTTTTTAAAAAGTATCCGCTGAGACTAAAGGTTTTCATGTTTTACAATCCAAACATATTCCTAGCATCAACTGCGTAAAAATCGCGTCAAAATTACAGCAGCTGTGACCGTAAATGATCTGCCACCGAATGTATTAAAAAACCATCACTCACCTTTGAACCTTCTCTTTTATATATCCATTCAAAATGTAATTGAAATGTATTGTAAATGGTTGAAATGTCCCTGCTAATTCGATGATCCCTTTTGTATATTGCCAAGCGACTGAAGGTAAAGAGTCAGAAAAAATGTTGTAATTATCAACAGTTTCTTTTTTAATATGATTAATGGTCTTAAGGGTAGCATTTGCTTCGGCTGTGAAAATACTGCTGCCACTAAAACAAGTAATCACTAACTAAAACTGTTTTCAGTCTGACTGTATATTATCAATGATTGACGGGTATGTTCCACATATCATTTTGTATGATTCGTGAGAATGAAATTCTGTTCTGTTCAGTGCTGAAACGACATTTTTTATAATAGATCATAGATGTGTTTTATAAATAAAATGACTAATTCATTGTAAGGACTCTATGATAGTATGATTGTTATGTAATAACCCTCTACTTCAGATTAGCTTTCCAACTTTTGGGGGATTAGCTGTTACAGGATAACATAAATATTTAGCTGTGCCTAGACAACTTTGACCGACATGCAATCCATTTTATTTTAAGTAAATGTTTCATACATTACTGATCGCTTTTGTTTTTTATCTATTTAAAACAGTTGATAAAAAATAAAGTCATACTATTTTGCCTCGACTTTGTTGCTAAAACAATATTACGTGATCATATGATCGTGTGTACAGAGCCGCCTTTTAAACACTTGTCGGTTACAAACTGCCATCAGGATGGTATTTTTGAATAATTCTGAATTACTAGCAACTAATTTCCCTGGAGTATCAAAGATAGAAGAGGGTTTCGGATATTGATTGGATTTATCCATCACTTCTTCTGGCAGGATAACCATGCCAATTCATGCTACTTCTAATGACAATATCAGTCAAGTTAATTGCTACTGGGACCTATTAAAGCAAACTTGGCCATGATCCCGAAACATCAAAAAAAGATTTGTTGTTGTCAATATACTCGTTTAAACATGTAAACGTAAACGTCCAATATAAAATGCAAATTTGCACTTGTTCAACTGATTGTATATCGCAGAAACACAGGAGACCAACAATGAAAATTTAACAGAATTACTATAATACACATCATCTGAAGAACAATCACTTAGTGTTTACTGCTGTTCATTCAAAATTGTCAACTTTGTCTGCAGTAAAGAACTTCATGCAGTAAGGCAACTTTACACTGAATTTCATTTCAATGAATAGCCAAAATACTGTTGAATGCTTTGTCTGAAGTATTACTAGCAGCCGTGACGTAAGTAAAATACTCTTGAATGAGGCGTTACCAGTAATCAAGAATAATTGTAGAAAATGTGCTTGTGGAAACATTTCTGCGACTTGGCTTCCATTGTGACGGCAGTGCTTACATTGTGACGTCATACTTGGAGCAGTATTACACTAGTTTAATATTGTCGTATGAATATTACATTGGGCTATCTCACACGGGCAAGTAATAATAAGAGTAAATTGCTTTATCCTCGTGTTTATGACAATTAGTCTCGATCTCGTTCTTGTTCGTGTAGCATTACGAGAATAAAAGATGCACCAGAAAAGCATGTTTGTTAGTTATGTTTGTTTATGCAGACACATCTTCAAAGTTGTGCTTTAAATAATCACATAAAATAAATAACACATGTGGACGAATCTTGTTTAATATAGATACGAAGCTGGTAGCTTTATATCGATTTATTAGCCAAAAGCTTAACGTATGTAATTTGAATCTTGAGTTTAAGACTAGTATAATTTTTTTACTGTTAAAAGATGCATATTATCATTTCACATCGATATAAATTCATTAAACCAATTCAAGGCATATTATAACATTATATCATTCACATGTGTTTGTGCCTTTTTCAGGAAGCTTATTGCATACTTTTGTCCTAAACCAACGCCTGCTTGATATCAGTTGCTATGCTTACCTGTTATTTTTTCAGGCAATGAAATGTCGTTAACCAAGCAGCTTGAAGCTACTATCTTAAACTCAACGGAATTTTCCATCCGGGTTGTGCTGCTGTTGCTGAATGCAAGTCGTCTCATTGGCTAGTTAGATAGCTAGCGATACTAGGCTTTTGGCTTTAAGGAGATCAGGGCATATTGAAGGAGCTCGATCAGCGGATTCATAGTAGGATGCAGAAAACCTGTTATGCAACTATCATATAGATGTCAAAGTTACAGACTCCATAGGAAAGGCAATTCATCACCTGCTCAAGAAAGTTTATGTCCTCGAAGGGCATTTAGACGTAGCATTCATAAAGAAAGCAATTTTTTCCGGATTAAATGAAAGTTTGTTTAATACAGAATGAATGATTTGATTTTTCTTTTTGCAAAGTACCATGGTATGACATGCAGGTATGTAATTCCTTGATATTATTTGAATATTTTCTTTGCAAAGGAATGTTTGTAATCCGATTTATCATTTACCACATTCCACGACACAAACAATAACCGCAAATGTCAATATACGTATTCGTTTTGTTTAGACGTTATCATGCTAGCTTTGTTTTATGATAGTTAGTATCCTGCATTAATAATAAACACTATGGATTTAACTCGCCAAAATGCGCAAATTACAATGTTTATTCCTAATCGGAATATGTACCATCACAAAGCATACATAGAATATTAACCTATTTATCATTTAAAGCTATTCTGCATTTATTTTGCGAAAAAATATTGCAACAGTTGAAGTTGAATACCTGTTTTGCATGATCTAAACGTTTCAGTTTTTGAAATTTGTTTCCAAATACCATAATCACAAGCAACTGACATTGTCAATCTTCACTAGCACTAACTCAACTGGCACACTGTTTTACATCCTGCTAAATCAGCGTATATGAATCCGCTCTCGTTCCTTCCTAATACCCTGATCTCTTTCGGGCTAAATCCCTCGTATGGCTGGAGGCTTGATATTCGTGGCTATGCTCACCTGGGTTTTTCCAGGCAATGAAATGTCGTTAATTAAGAAGCTTGAAGCTACCAGCTTAAACTCAACGGATTTTTCTATCCGAGTTGTGCCGCTGTTACTGAATGAGAGTCGTCCCATTGGCTGGTTAGATAGCTAGCAAAACGAGGGTTTTGGCTTGAAAGAGGTCCTTGTATTAGGAGGGAGATCCTGCAAAGTAGCGTAAATGAATCCGCTCTCGCTTCGTCCTAAGACCCTGATCTCTTTGGAGCCAAAACCCTCGGGCTTGATTATCGTTTTATATTAAATTCAGAATACATTATAACAAATGGTTGAATGGACTGAGTGCGAATTTGGGATTTAACTTTTGTTCAACAATAATGTTATTAAAGAGGAAGGCGTTACTTTCCGCGCAATAGTGGATGATTCGGGGAGATCGCAATTACACAAGTATGTTTAAGTGAAAACTCTCTCTGATTAAGAGCTCCAAGGATCCATAAGTTTACCTACTCATACTGAACACTGTGGGAGAAATGCATATGGTTGCAACCATTTCAGCTCGTTTACAACCAATGTAACATAACAGCATAATTTGAAGATCAAATATAACCAGCAAGGTAGATAAATCAATGGTTTGAACAGGGAATACATATTGTTGCTACAACTGCATGTTACCCAACAAGGTGATAGATAAAACAGGGACAAAGAAGTTCACTAAATTTTTAACTTGAGTAATATGAAAATGCACTGTTTTAAAACCTTTTGCTTGTTCATCATGTTTGCAATTGATAGTCATAACCTTATCTCCTTGCTAATAATAATCATAACCTTAATTCCTTGCTATTAATGATAACCACTATATATAATCTCAAGTAAACATTTCTATGAACCTATAAGATTTTGAATCTATTGGATTGAAAGCTGACAAACACAATTTCATAACTCGAGAATAATCACAAATATACAGGCTTAGTTATATCATGGGTGTATTTAGTCATTATTTTTCATATATATGGCTACTTGTAATATGTAGATCTCAACTGCAGTAACGAAGGGACTCTGAATGTTTATCATTGGAACAGCAAATTCCTGTTTCGAAAGCAAGAGCAAGGAAGCTCAAGCTCTTGGTAATCAGAGTTCACGAACTAATTTCCTTTCCAAAAGCGGTCCCAATCAATTGATATGCTGCAGCCCCAGAATATCCCGGGTTCTTTGAAGAAATATCTAATTCATTCTTGGTATTACAGTTTGATATTCTGGTTAATCTGAAGACTCTGTAAACTCCTTATTGCTGTTCATGTTGATTGAATGATTTTACATTCAAGAAGTTATTTTCATTCAGCACATGCAATGCTTAATGAAGAGTTGTTTAAGATTCAGAAGAAGGCGATAAAATTGTCTTAACTATTTGATAATGAATGGTTCGATGAATAATGTTTGGACGAATGATAAGGAATCGTGATAAAGGAGGAATATAAGAGAGCATTTCTAATGATGCGCATAAGCATTGCAACTTTAACCAGATTGGAAACATTGCCAAATTTCCGCGGTCCCTACATACAGCACAACACAAATTAAAGATATCAATGTAGCTACATCCATTCCTGATACATAGGGCCTCAAATGACCAGATTTCCCACATTAAATGAAATAAATAGCGTTTCTGAACTAAATAGGATTAACTCTATGTGAATGCTTTCTGAAGAAAAGGTCCATGTCCTTTTCAAATTCAAACGAATTCACGATTCTCTTAAAGAGGAGGCATAAGACATTATTTTGATTATTGCTTATTATTGCGATTATGTGTATTCACCTAATTTCGCTATCACTTATAACACTTAAATGATCAAAAGAAGAGAAACTATACATTAGTATCCGACTATTAAGACACTTTTAAACCCCTGTTTTGTATAACTGCATAAACTTATAGGGAAAGTTTTGACAAAATCATTAAAGCGTGACTCGAAGCCAGACAGAGTGTGACGTACAAGTTGGCCACAGAAACTCCAGCTCTTGTTTTTTTTATTTCATCATTTGTAAGCTAATTTATCTGCCAAATAGGGACAATTGCATTAATAAAATAATTTATAAATACGATATATTACTGCCTCATGATATTAACTTTCCTTCTAAGTCATCATATCCACCTTGATTGGAGTGCGACAGGTGGCGGGATAGGGCGTTCAGCTTCGGATCAAGAGGACCATGGTTCGAATCCCACAAGGTTTTGGTGCATTGCTACACTGTGTTTCAGTGCGGTGCATGGTTCGCTACTTCCAGCCGAAATGCATAGCCACAATTATGTTGCGGGCTTTCTCCCTGCAGCCGCGATATAAGTGAAATACTCTCGAAAGCGGCGTTAAACACCAAATCACTTCACTGGAGTGTGACAATCGCTGTACTCGGTTTTTATATAGAAAAAGTTTAGAACTTGGCTGGTGAGAGATCCACCACTATTGTATAACAACTATTGTTATAGAATTTGATTCTTGATATTTAATCATTTATCGATATGAAGAGAAAATTGTCTCGAAAAAATGAAAGTTTTTAATGAACGGGATTCACGCACGTTTCACCGTAATTTATTGCCACAATGGTGTTGCAGGCATTTTTCCTTCAATAATACTAGCATTCGTGATAGAAGTATTTCTCCGCATTTTGTAAAGATAGGTCATACAGGTACACACAACGTATGTTCCTTTTCAAAATGTGGTCAGCAGGGATGAAATCAGGTCTCTAATCTCGGCAGTCACACCTTATGCAGCCTTTTTATAATGATGAAAATGAAGGATTTAATGAGTTTGTTTTATCATCTTTGTAAACTGGCCTTGCTGTGATTAGTAGATATGAGCGGTCTAACTCATAGGAACAAAATAATTGAAACTGATCAATTTGACATCTGACGATGCAGAAAAGTAGTTACTGTCATTCTCAGTCGAAATGGTGAAATAATATTTCCTTTCAATTAACATTTCTTAAAGGAAAACTCATGAAAAAAACCATATTCATTTATCCCAAAATATATTACAATTACCAGTTTCTGCGAAAGTTGAACAACAGCGTTTTAGACATTCAGCAACAACGTCTGAAGTCCTTTTTACATAAATACCGATCATACAACATACTAAACACGCTTTTCTTCTCGATTAACGTTTGAGTTATAAATTCATGCCATCAACATTGCATGGTCTGTTCTCTGATAAGATATTTTGCATCCTTTTATTTGGGGACTTTGCTGAACAGAATTAGCAACAAATTCATACTTTTGCAAACGTTTTTTGTTGATAATAATAACAGTTACCCCGGTATAAATAAATAAACAGAATACTGAGTGTCACACAGACTGGTTTTATTCGTTTTCAGTTCCTGAGTTCTGATACTGACTATATTACCGAACTGGGTATTATCATTTGAATTTTATTTGATAAAATTTGGTAAAATGTCTCATAATAGTTTTAAGTATCTGCACAGTGCTCTGTGTAAAGTGCCCCACCTTTGGTGTTATGTAGAGTATATACATCAAAGAGCGTTGACAAAGGGACCATCCCTGGCACTTTTCCATAGGAATGTATTATCCATAATAAGATAACTTTAAAGCACTTTCAACTCGCACTTGTCAATAAATGCCTGACACAGATGAAACCATTACGTGTATCTCTGTCAACATCCTGTTGATCAGAGAAGGGAGTTGTTTATCTCTGATCTGAAGGGGGGTTGAGTGCCTCGAAATCGTCGTTTTTATGACACCCTTTTATAGAGTCCCACATTGATGCCTGTTTTACAACTGCACACCTCTTTATCCTAGTCGCAACAGGAAATGGGAATGTCGCTATCATTCCACAGATAGTGAAAAACATTTCTTAAGTCGTGATAAGTCGAGTTTTTCAGAATGTCTATGTCCATGTATTTGAAGAATTCGAATTACATTTCAAACAAAGGTTTATTTGTTATTGTATAAGGTATTGTAACATTTACCTTTAATAGACTAGCAATTGTTTACTCGACATAACTTTCAATACGTTTATGGTGTTTAATTGTTTCAATTATGTGCAGTTTGTTGCAATCGTGGAATGTACATCAACATCTTGAATTTGTTATCTTTTAAACAAAATATATTTTTAAAATTTGGCTTATTTGTATACTCGGTGCATAAAGAAAAAGAGGCAAAATTCCTTGAATTGTCAAACGCTTGCTAGGCTCATTTTGAGTTTAAAATCAGTTGATTTCCAAATAAAATGCATCTTAGCACGTGGTTTAGTAAACACGCGCCTAATAAAACTGACTGCATTTATGTGGATATCAACAAAATGTAGCGTAGAATAACCAGATAAAGAGTTCAAAGCCCTTTTCTGTTTCATGTCCATTCATATTCGAGTTCAGAAAAAGAACAAAAAAACAAAACCATTTTGTAATACTTTAAATCCATATAAAGTTGTATGTCTGCAATCTTTTCCGAAACAATTGACATGCAGCCTTGGGCATTCGAGAATAAATCTGCCTAAATATCGGTAATACCTTATTTCAAAGTCTAATTTCCGTCCCCATAGCTCCTAAGTCTCTCCTCTTTAACTGCTAATGCCTCCATTTCTTTTCTCTGTCTATATAGTCCCCTACTTGGTTGGTTTTCTGAAGCTTTAAACCTTCCAAAACAATATTGATTGACACTAAGTTGAAAAACTGACGTCGTCTAATGTCACGATTTTAATATTTGGACATATTTTTCACCCACATATAATTCTTGATATAAATACAAGTGAGGGGCAATTGCGACCATTAACAATTATATAGATATCATTATTTTAAAACATAGGTTTTGTCTTATGGATAGGTTAATTTGCTCTTTACAACAATTCTTTTATTTAAAAAATATTTAACAGCAAATTGATACTAAATTAAACCCGTTCATTTGATATAAAAATTTTCAAATATTTTAACTTAACAAGCTTAGTCCTTTTGATTTTCTAATATGTTATAGTGAGACAAACAGCAACGACGGGATAAATTACACGACAATAAAGTCATGTTTTCGTTAAATAATTAAACTAAACATTTATTTTATTGTGTCACTTCTACTCAAAAGAGTCTTGATTGCTGTAAAAAAATATTTCTCTCTGGGGAATTCATCAAGACATACTTTAAAGGTCAGCTCAACTTAATCCTTCCTAAAACAACATAAACCTTGTTGTGAAACCAATTTTCACCTGAAACTAGTTGGCCCTGCTTCCATTTGGTTTCCAATGCTTTACATCAACACTATCGATTTCAAAGAACGTAGATAACTTAGGTTACTATCTCTCTGTCCATGTAGGCGGCATCAACATGTGTTCTAAAATGAAAAATAGTTACTGGTAACATTATTGACAATACATTACTGTTTGACTGAATTATGTTGGGTGACAGACACTCACCCCTGCTCTCTTTCATCCTAGATCACCCAGGGCTGAAGGTTAACACAACTTTTCACAATAACCCCTTGGAATTTTTATTGGGAAATTCTTTACTGAACTTGTACCGATCAGTCACTCACATTTGTAGTTAACTGGAGGTAAAGACAACAACGTAAATAATTTAATAACATTTCATAGTAATATCGGCTTTAACAAAAGAATTTGGTCATTGGATATATTTGTTAATAACATTTGATCTGGAGAAAAAGGCTGTACCAGTCGATAAAGGTGTTTCATACAGACAAGGAATCACATCAACACCCTTGCAGTGAGGTAGGGTGTAACTGCTGTATCCTACCATCAAAACGTATAATTACATATGTATTAAAATGAAGACATTTAAACCAGAGTATTCACTTTGGTTCTTATATCTAAGAGGAATGGAATAACATTTCCCTAACTGTCGTTTATCGTATCGATAGCTTCGTAACGCTAGAAATTCAACGTTAGGTCTTTTATGTTAAATTAAAGGCAAATCAACGTAGCAACTGGTCTAATCAAATCATGGGCGAGCAATTTTAGAATGTATGTCATTATGAAGCTAAATTTAGTAAAAGTGAACGGGACATTAAGCCCTGGGTGACCACAGACGACACAAGGCGTGCCTTCGATCGGCAGTATATACAATGAAATCATGACTTAATCTAGATAAGAATATTATCAATTTGTGAGTTCATTCTTTTCTCCGAAACTCGACGCTTTCAGCAAGTAGGTATCGGCTAAAAACAATATTGTCAAAAACTCCTACATTCTCCTACAAGCTCGGATATATTCCTCAAATTCCAAGTGATCATTGAAAAATTACTGTGAACAAATCATATTGAAAAAATAAAAGTTTAGACCCCTCACATAATCTCACCTGCAGTTAGTCATATTTTTCCGAAAACTGATTTATTTGATAAGATATATAGTCAATCATGACAATGAAAGATAGTAATTGTAAATGAGATTTGTGAACTTCACAAGTCAACTACCACCAAGGCTGCTATAGAATCGTTCATACCAAATAAAAACTTCAAAGATGCATTTTTATGTTTTGTTGTAGAAGTAAAAGTAAATTTTATTTTATATATTTAAAAATCATAAATTTTAGTAACAACTTTAAACGCAACAAAGGACAAGACGAAAGACATATGGAACGGTATAATAGGGGTGTAACATTGTTTATTTAGGTAAACATTTCGAATAACTAACTGGTATAAGTATGCTCAAAGGCCCGATGGGCTAATTGCATGGCGTGGCATCCGTCCGTTCACTATTTCATGTTCCTCTCCAGAATCATTTACTCAGGAAATCTGAAATCAAGTATACAGACTATTTGACTAATGAAATTTTTATTTTACTGATTTGGTGACATTACGATTCAATATTAGGGCCACAGTTTAACAATCTATTTCTAACTTCTTCTCTGGAAGCCAAATGCCTCGAAAGCTGAAACCTTGTGTACTGACTTCTTAGCTGATCAGATTCTAATTTATATATTTAGTGATCCTCTGACCCTTAATAAGACCCAAAGAGGCCACACTTAAAAACCTATTTTCATCTTCTCCAGAATCTAGAGGCCAAGATGGCTGAAACCTTTACCGTCCCCTTTTTTAGAAAGAATAGGTCCAGAAAGCTTAAACACTGTTTACAGAGTATATAATGAAAGAAATTTGAAATATTTGCTCGCTAACCTACATGCACGTTGGTTGAAGTGATGGACACAACCTAAATTTCTTATCCCTTGTAGACATCGTGATTATGTAGCTCATATCAACTGGAAATAACCAATCACCATCGTCAGGAGACCAATTCAAGTACGCCTGTCAGTTGTAATTATCAGGTGGAGCTGTTCATGCCGGTCACGATCCAAGGACAGTTGCCCAAAATCAAATCTGATAAGTAAAATTGACTCGGCAGCTGAAACTGACAGAATAATTCTAAGGATGATGAAAGGTAGGTTGTACCAGAACGTGAGGCCCCAGTGACTGATGATAAAATTAGCTTTGAGGAAGTGTGTACTGTGTCTAAACGTAAAAAATACCAAAAAGTAAGAAAGCACATAGCTTTCATGTCAAATATATTTATACGACATGTGCTTTCCCCTTTTTCAATGATGTTTTAGTTTATATCTAACATGGTAACTATGACAAGAAATACTAACTAACATGTATGTAACTACTAAAATAACATTTGCCTCTCAAAATTTAATCGGTAAAGAAAGCAATTTATAAAAATCAGATTTTGTGTTTTTGAGCAATTAAGAATTTAGTCTAAAGCATGTTTATAGTTAGAAATCCTTATATACTGATGTACTGACCGGGAGACGTAATCGTAATAAAACTTGCTCTATCAATACTATCATTAAAGCAATAAATAAGAGTAAAATGTAAGAGACACATTTATTGACGTGAAGTGTGTTTTATCATGGCCATAAAATATTGATATTGATTTGGCTTTGTGTATTTGATCAGCTCAAAGTATCAGCATTATCAAGTAATGTTTACATACCCGATATCATTAGGTGTAATACAGAATGTTCCTGCATTAAAGTAACACATTACAAATAAACATTTGAACTCTGCTGTCTGTCTCTCACTTTTCCGTATTTTCCCTCATTCTTTCGATCCCTTTTCTCGGATCTGTCTACTCTCTTCTGGATGCTTGTCATCCACGTGTTTAATAACTGAAATATTGTTCAAAACACAATTAAGACCAATTCACTCACTCACTCACTCACTCGAAAATTTAACACTTCAAGATGAATTTCAATCTCATTAATCAAACACTGCATGTTCACAACTATATCTACTTTATCTACACAAATGTTAGTTATCGCTCAACTTGCCTTGCACAAGTAGTGGACGGTATAGCGCAGTGTTTAGTGCGTCCGGCTTCGGATCAAGAGGTCCGGGGTTAGAATCTCACCAGGGGCTTTGCAACTTTGTCTTTGGTAGAGAATTGTTCTTCATGAAGTATGGTTTGGTTTGGTTACCTTTAATTTCAGCGCAGTAGCACCAATGGTTTGCTCCAGTCGATGCTCGAAGGTTTCGTGGTGGTTAGCGCGTTTGGCTTCGGGTATAGAGGTCCGTGGTTCCAATCCTGCAAAGGGCTCGGCAACTTTGTCTGCAGGATAGAACTGTTCTACAGGCAGTAAGATTTGGGTGCAATGCTACAATGAATTTCAGCGGGGTACCACCCATGTTCGCTAGTTTCAGCCGTTGCCGGCAGATTTCACCGCAATGCATAGCAAGGATGGTCATGTGGGCCTTCTCCCTGCAATAATACTTAAACCCCCACTCACCTTCTTTTTCCTAAAAATAGGAACGGAAGTATGCCACCCAGTAGCCGTTTTTGTAATGTTGATTAAATATTACCTTGAACCAGGGTTGACTGGGCATTATAGAAGAAAATATGATATAATGAGTAAATGAGATAATGAAATATAAATGGGTAATCCAGAAATAATTATGATAACGTTCTTATGATTTTATACTTGTGAATATTATCGATTCATTGCATTGAAATTATATTACATTTACAAATGAGTACATTAGAACTTAAGAACAATGTATGGTGCGCAATAGTAATAAATAGTAAATTTAAAAAGATATTTGTTTTTCCCGGCAACAAAGTTGCGAAAGGTATTGAAATGAGCACACTCCGCCCGTATGTCCGTTGTTAACACATTGTGTCTTAACTAATCAATCTTTTCAATTCAAAGTTGTTATGGAAATTCAGATGGATGTAGTAGTGATGTGTCATTATTAACTATTTTGAAAATATCTTTAAAAAGAATTGGGATTTGATTTTTTTTATTTATTTGGATTTATTGTTAAGTTCTGTCTGGCTCATAACTTCTCAAGTTTTCAACTATTTTTGATCAAATTTTGTAAAAACATGAATAATTACATGAGGGTGTGAAATGGTTAACAATTTAGAAAATATCATTTCCACATTTTGCGTTTTTGGACAAAAAATTGCGACTTTGTTAGAAAAGTGTTTCTAATTCTGTTCGGCGCACACATTCTACTCTGTTCATCTAATTTTGATGTAGTGATAAATTATATATAATTACATTTACAAAAGTTTGTCATAATTAAAACTTCTGGGGTTTTTTGATGGTAGGTTAAATGGTAAATTGGTAAGTAGCAGTGACTATGTTAGGAAACAATTTCTGTTGGATCTTAACTTCTTAATTTATCTTCTGGTTTCAATCAAAACTGGCATAAAGATTCATAATTACATGATGGTAAACCATGAATAACAGGTTTTACAATATTTTGAAAGAATTATGCAATATTTGTTAAATTTGGTGTCTCTATTACAAAGTTTTAAAAGTCATGTCCGGTTCATAACATCTCATATAATCATCTGAGTTTTTTTTTTTATCTAAGTGTTACATTATTTCAACTGATAAAATCAACAAGAAAAAGAGTGGGCTAATACACCTGACTGAGCATTCCTCAAATTTACTAGCAGATGTATGTTCCGATAGACCTTTTAAAATGTCAATGAACATTTAAAGTCTATAAGACAGAAGTTGAATCAAACTAAGAAAGAAAGGATAGATAGGGTGGAAAATATGTACAAACTTTGAAAACAATCAGATAAACGATCAGACTAATTCGGATCAAAACATAGAACTTCATGAATTCAAAAACCTAACAGTTTTTCTAAAATTGTTTAGGCAAATTTTGACTTAAGAAAATGAGATACTTTTTTTGTAAAAAAAGACAAAACAAAATCACGAAAGTGTACTTGAATGCTCAACATCAGAGTTACTTTGATAGCTTTGCAATTTGAGGGCAAATATATAAAATAATAGAAATTCTATCTGTTTATATCGAATTGAGAGCAAGACATTTAAAAATTCTATCAATAAAGAGTCCCTAGGCATCTCCCCTAATGTTTTGAATATACTGGAAATAACAAAGACTTACACAATTGAACCGAGGCTACAAAATCAATTGTCTAAGTCAATACGTCTCCTTAAATTTACTTGGGAATGTTCATACAAATGAGGTGTTGCACATAAGTCTCCTGAAAGAGAGGCCAGAATAAAAGTGACCAAGAATGACCGATGTAGATCCTGAGGGAAAAGCACATTAGAAATTCAAATGAGATGGTCAGGTTCCCTCTGATGTATTCTCTTTCAGGTTGGCAATAGACTGACACAACATTTGTGTGTCAAGTTTGGTGTTTTCACAAATTTTACCCTCGGAGAATCTGCTGGAATATTGATCGCAACTCTCGACATATCACCATTTGACTTTTCATCAAGAAATTTTAACATAAATCAAACGGCATTGATTTGCTAATTAAATCAAAAGTATTCATAGATTGGCCCTGCAAGCCTGTCAAAAGGCTTCATTTCAGGAAACTATCTTGTCACTCCGGCTCCTAACTCATATGTTTATTTCATAAGTTTGTTTTTGAAGTTTTAAATACATGAATACGATTGTATTAAACACTCTCGCAAAGACTTTCCATTGTTTATCTGCTTCAAGACAAAATATCAGGGTAAATAATGTTAAAATAACTGTTTGCAAAAATAAAGTGTTACAGATGTCTTCTCCATCAAGGTCTTCGTAGGTGTAAATTGGGCCATAGGAATAGAATACAACCATCTTGTAACAGATTCTTTCAATTGGTTAGACATACATATTATTACGAGGGAATTTAGAATAGGAAAATGCCTCCAGTCAGACCACCAAAAATTACAAACATTTGAAAATAATAATAACAGTTTGAACGATAATAACCAAGAGATTAAAGTTACAGTACAAACAATAGGTAAAAGAATATCAAATGAGTCACAATAGGTTAGCTAAAAATATAATCACCATATTGTAAGTCCTTTTTCAAACAGCAGTTGATAATACTATTCTTGTCTATATGAATCTACCTGGATATACCAGTTAGAGAGCTATGGCGCAACAGAATGATCACAAAGTCAAATGTAGAAAAACAGGAAACTAAATGTGTGAATGTGTGTTTTCTGTAAATTGGCCTTTACATATAGATTATTTGCTTCCACAGCTTTCCATTCCTAGAAAGATTTCCATACAGTAAAGAGAGAAAACATTCAAGACTGAGTTAGCCTACACAATCAAAACCAACACGTGTGTGACCCATGTGCTACAATGTTGCACAGTGTTGCAAACAATTACATTCTCATACCAATAGCATAACTGAAAGACCCTCTTAATGGGCAGGGTATGGTTACACAGATTCCTTAAATACATGGCATGAATACAGTTCAAGTATGGGACAGGATTCATCACGATAGAGATTCTGTAAATATCAGTTGTAGCACAATGTCGAAATAATGGACAACTCTGATATTTATTCAGGGAAAGAACGCTCTCCGACCATGTAAATGTCTTACAAAGCACGCTCACATTTCTAAAGTAGCTGGTCTGTTTACATGTCTCATGTAGTTTTTGTTTTATTGATATAAGTCTATTTAATATGGGATAAGTTCATGTGTACTCTTTGTACATGCAACATGAGCACGGCAGTTGATGGTGTATGCTTACTGCTAACAGGGACACGCACTTAGACTGTATCTGAAAAAAGTGATTAAATACGATAAGTCTATAACTATCTGCAATAGGCCTCTCTTAGTAATTTCAGCTCTTAATATTAGATTTGACGACAACCAATATATTGTGATAGACAAATGATAACTTAACTATTTAGTCCTTAGTTTTTTATTTTGATTGACTATCTTCAATAGTCTTTAGTTATTCTTAAAGCACGCGTTGTAAACTAGAATAAGATACTTTTTAAAGTTTGTGCATGTTTTCTACATTTTAGAAAAGTTTAGTAATAAGCGATTTAATCAGGGACAGTTTCGCCTTGCAGTATTTCCGTAACTTTTCTATGACAAGTCTTCCATAAAATTTTACTGTTTAATTTGATGAGATCAAAAGTGTTGCTGATGGTTGAGTCTTGACAAACGTTACCAGAATAATACGGCTAGTAAAAACGTGTCCAAATTGGTGGGAAACAATGGCGCAACAGAATGATTGCAACGTCAAATGTAGAAACCAGGAAGCTGATTTTACAGGTACGTGTATGTTATATTCAAGAAACTTCCACAAAGGCCTGAAAACCGTCTAAAATAGCTCGGGTATTTCAGAAATAAATTGAATATTTCAGACAGAATGTTCTAGATTCTACTAAATTAGGCACCCAAACGCAAGTCATTGACCCATTATAAGCATGCAACAATGTTGAACAATGTTGAATTTATAACAATCGCATACTCTCAGTAGTATCCATTTCTTTCCAACAAAGATAAAACCACTAAAAAGAGCTGTAGGCGTGTCACTCTACTGAATGCACTTTAAAAGTCGGTTTTCTTGTATTTCTAACCACTTAAAAGACCAAATCTTTATACGTCCATGCAAAGCAGACAGGCTTTATACCAGATAGTACACTCAATGATAACACAAGGCTACTCTATTATATAATTTTGCAACTAAAAGGAGAAATAAGCAAGGTCTATTTCTTCTAATATATTTTGGGAAGGCTTTTGATATAGTTTCCGAAGATTATTTCAACTTAGTGTTTGTAAAGTTGTTCGGTGGATTATAATTGAACATATGAAACGGTACACTGTGTTATCAAACAACAAACACTCAATCATTTTTAAATTAAAGCGCCTAAGCCAAATCGACCCTTTGTCACCAAGTGTTCCTATCAAACTTTGAAGGCTAGGTCCAGCGAATCATGAGATACCGCACTTACGAGAATGGGACAGACGGACGTACGTACGGATGTTCGGAGTTAAATATCACATCCCCCTCTGTCCAGTTAGCGGCCACATCAGTTATCTCCATCAGTGAAAGGACATCTTGATAGGCCTCGTGATAATGGAGAAGATGAAAATTGATTTTTAGGCTATGGCCCTTTCTATAAGTCACAGAGTCACCAAATTTTAAATTTTAATCCTTAACAGCTAAGAAGTCAGTTCACAATGATTCAGCTTACTTGACCTTTTCTTTCTTGACAAGAAGACAAAACTAGATTTTAAGGCGTGGCCGTTGTGGCCCTTATAAGGGTCAGCAAATCAATCAAATAGATTATACACACGCTAAGACCTCTTTGCACAATGTTTCAGCTGTCTTGGCCTCTTGCTTCATGAGAAAATGAAAAATGTTGTTAAGGAGTATGTTTGTTGTTTTAGGTTCGAGAGATCAAAATAGTTAAAAGTTAATGGACGGAGAGCTACTCCCATGCACATATTGAATCGAATTTTATTTGGAAACTCATCATTGCATAATACATGTGTGTGCTTATTAAGACAAGGGTGTTGCAAATATGTCATATTTCTAAGGTTAGTAGTAAGTATTTATAGTAAAAAATAAAGAAAAGAAAAGGAATACAAAATGTCATACAACATTTAACAACATTAAATTCTCTCCAAAGTGTTATCCACTTGACCAGCACAATAGGACGTCTAAGAGACAACACGCAGTTTTGCACCATTTATTGATAAGTGTTAAGGCTCTTTAAGTACTGAGAACCTTTACAAAACACCTTGTCAGACTAAAATGATTAATGTACTTATGGAAGAGTTTGTTTAACATGAAAAGCTCTCAGGATATATAAAGAGCTCCAGGGATCCACAAATTCACCTACTCATACAGATCGAACATTATGGGAACAGTGCAGATGATTGCACCCATTAATGCTTGTTTACAACCAAAGTATCATATAAAGTAGGAATGAAGATCAAATATAACAGAAAATATGGATAAATCAATGGTTTAAACAGGAAATAAATATTTTTATTCACAAATGCATGCCATTAAACAATGTTTTGGTTTTAATAGAGACGTGAACGGTTCACTATAAGAACTAAATTATGAACTTAACTGGAAATGAACTGTTGTCAATATTGTATCCATTTAAACTTTGCTTTCCTCATCGTATTGACAACAGTGAAACCTCATTTCCTGCAATTAACCGTCAAAAATGCTTTGAAAATCAACAATGATAGACATGTATGTTGTTCATGCTGTGCCATCAGTTATACCGATTATTGTGATGCAATTCAGGCTTTGTATTAATGTTTCGTATTTTTAAAATTCTAATATCTGATGAAGGAAGCATTTCAATAAACCTATTTCCTCAAGTGTTCTGAAGATTTTGAGTATTGAGACTCACCGTTCTGAGTTTATGATCTATTTGTGGTTGCAATTTTGAAAAACACAGTTATAAATATCCAGACTTATAACAGATACGGGGATCTTCATATTATAGATGTAGTTGGTCGTTAGTTAACACACATTGCTACTCTCAATATGAAGACATGCAGTCTCAAATATTTGACCGCAATCGATCATTTCCACTGCAGTTCACAATGTGTGTCCTATCATGTCCGAAAACGTAGGGACTTTCATGGTTTAAAGAGGACAAAGCAAATGTTCTATTTAGATTTAAAGGCTAGACGAAGAAAGCTCAAGCTCTTGCTAATCAGACTTTACGAACTATTTTCATGGTACTAATCAATTGATATGCAGAAGCCCCCGAAATATCTCAGGTCCTTCGTCAAGGTATCAGTAGAAATATCTAATTCATTCTTTGAATTGAAGTATGATAATCTGGTTAATCTGAAGTCTCTTTAATCTTCTTGGTGCAGTTCATGTTGTGTGATTTCACTTTAAAGCAGATTCATGTTGTATACAACACACGCCAAACTTTATAAAGAGTTGTTTTAGATACAGAAGACAGACATGATATTGTCTTAACTCTTTGATAGTGAATGGTTTGATGAATAATGTTTGGACGAATGATAAGGAATTCCGATAAGAGGATGAACATTAGAGAACATTTTTCTAATGCATTACCATTGCCACATTAAAGCATTGCAAACAAGAGTGAAACAGCAAAATTTCCAAGGTCACTCCATTAAAACAACAACACAGAACATGAGTCAATCGGGACATGTTAAGGTGGGTATACGTGCAAAGTGCGAGACAAAGAGCAATAAAAAAATGATCCTCCTTGGCAGATTCTATAGGAATGAGTAATCTAAAAAAGATACCATGTAAGCACTTTCAACTCGCACTTGAAACAGGTCAATTCATGTCTGATAATGATGACACGTGTACATGTGACTCTGTCAACATTCCTCTTGATCAGCAAAAGGAAGTTGTTTAACTCTGATCTCGAGGGGATTGGGTGCGCAATATCGTCGTGCTCATAACAATCTTCAAGTGATTCCCACAATGATTCCCGTTTCACAACCGCAGCTCACTGCAGTATTCTTGATAACAATGGGAAATGGGGATATCTTGCTACCTTTCAACGAGACCAGACAGTATAAATACAATTTCGTAGGTCTTGTATTCTACATTTATCAGACTGTCTAAGTCCATGATTTTTTCGAATTCAAATCAAGTTTCAAAACATAAGTTTATTTGCAAATGTATTCTAAGGCATATGTGCCTTTTCAAAAACTAGCATTGGACGTTACATTACTGTCAACAGGTAAAGAATAGTCTATATTAACCTAAACCAACCAACCTAACCACAAACAACAACCCCTTCCCCTACCCCCTCACCACCAACTTAAATTCTTTTATATATTTACATTAAGGGCAGAACGTCGTTCTTGTGTTTTGTTTCGAGACTTTGCAGTTTGTTTACATCGCGGAGTTTTATCAAACAATACCCTTAAATAGCATTATCTACCATTTATTGTCTTTTTAAAGTTGTTTTTCAAAACATATGTTTTTATAAATATTCTTAAAATGATAATGGAAAGCATTCATCATTTTGTTTGAGATAAACGCAACTGTTTGGATTAGATGTGACGCATTTGCCAAATAAGTTTTCAGGCAGGTGATTAGAAAGTTATTGAGGAGTTGTTTTTGATAAATCCATATACATGGCAGATGATTTTGAAAATATATTGCTTCACCTTATAACCAGTAGACTGTCTTGATTAATCTTTCTGATACAGAACATATCGATTGTAAAAATATCGCTCATTTCTATACTCGGCGTTAGGAAAAGAAAGAAAAATGAAAGGCTAAATTCCTTGGATTGTCTAACGGTTGAAGGGCTCATTTTAATTTAAAATAAATATAGGCAACGAAAGCCGCACAATATCTCTAATATAACTGAGTGCATATATGTGTATATTATATTCTTGTTTTTATTAAGCATGCCTTGATCACCCTAAACCAGTTCAATGTTCAGTTCAATAATAACGATAAGGTTAGGTTGGATTTACCTTCTTCTTTCTCACAAATATTTATGGTTATAAACCGGCATGTGCATTGTACAATTACAAAGAGGTAAAGAGTACAAAGCCTTTTTTTGCTGGTTTTGATCACATTAATATTCGAGTTCAGAAAAGACAAAATAAGCGAACCATTTTGTAATACTTAAATCCACATAATGTAGTATGTCTGCAATGTTTTCCGAAACGATTGACATGTAGCCTTGGCCACTTGAAAATAAACCTCCCTGATTTATCATTAATAAGTTATTTGAAAGTGTAATTTCCTTCCCAATAGCTCCTAAGTCTCAGGTCTTTATACTGCTAACCCCTCCATTTTCTTTCCTCTGTATGTTCAGTCTTTTCTGAGGGTTTAAAACTGACAAAACAATATGATATTAAGTTGTAGAATTGACATCGTATATTTAGTATACGTTTATAGCCGTCTTTATTTTTTAATTTATGTCAATACAAAGTGAGGGTTTATTTCGTGATTAACAATTATGTGGATGTCATTATCTCAAAAGAAATTGGATTTTGTCTTATTGCCACGGTTAAGCAGTTTGAAAAATATATTTAGTTATAAATAAACATTTGCTTGTAACACATTATTTCATATCAGAAATGAAATCTATTTTTAAGAAAATCAGTCTGAAATTGTCACTTGGTTTTGTATTCAGAATGTTTTTGGGACTAACCTCTTTTTTAGTTGTAGGGTATGAAACTTGCAAGGCTGTGTTAATATGTTTGTCATGTACATAAATCCGTTGAGTTACTTAGGACATAATAGCATTGACTATGTGACTACACATGGCCGTTAAATACAACCGAACTTAAAAAAACAGGTTCACTACAAATTATTGATTAAGTATTCATCCATATCAGGTTGTAATTATCCCCTAAAGTACATCTTTGTTAAACCAGGATTGATGTGACATTATTATTTTTAGTAGAAAATGTTTGAAAGAATCTATATCATTTGGGAACCTGTATTTGAACCCTTACATTTAATATAGAAGTTTAACGGCATCTCAATTCAACAAGGCTTGTACTTATGTAACTGTACTGTTATGCATATGTTGAGAGAAGGGATAAACACCATTACAGACAGGCCATGGTTTAGGTCAGGAATCAAAGTTCATTTTGGCAAAAATAATTCGGACATGGTTAGTCGGAAATGAAGACAAAAAGAACCATTTTTCACCTGCCCACTTTGTTAGATAAACTTACATTTATTTTATTGAGTCACTCCCACTCAAAGAACGACTTGATTGCTGTTAAAAAGATGATGTCTCTCTGGGGAATTCGTCAAGACATACTTTAAGGTCACCTCAAATCAAACGTCCCTTAAACAATATAAACCTTGTTGTAAAACCATTCTTCACTTGTAAGTATTTAGTACCACTTCCACTGGGGTCTTAGTGCGTGACAGAAACAAAACTTCTCTCTATCCTATGAAGTAACATCATCTTGTGTACCAAAATGAAAAACATTAATATCAAAAGGTTACTGGTAATATACTACTGTTGGACAGATTTTTTTCTTTGTGAATAAACTGCAAAACCTGATTCGCTTTATCCTAGATAACCCAGGTCTAAATATTAAGATACACTTCACAATAAACCTAGGAATTTTCATCACAAAACTCTGTACTGAAATAGTACTGGTCAATCATTCAGATTTGGAGTTAACTGGAGAATAGATAACAAATAAAACAGTTTAGTAACATTTCGCAGTATTATCCGGCTATAAGCATAAACATTTGAAATTCTTAAGAGTTTAGAAATTATTGTTGACAACATTTGATCAAGATCAAAAACCTGTACGAGTCGCCAAAGAAGCACATCAATACTTTTCCAGTAAGGCTGCTGTATCTTTGCATCAGAACGCCAAAATGTCAAGAAATTTATGTAATTATTTAAAACAGTAAGCTCTCCATGTACAGTACATGCATGTAATGCCACTTATTTAACCATTGATATGTTAAATGTGCGCATTGTCATTTATTTCGCTTTGATAGATGCTCATGTAAATGGTTTTAAATATAAATCGAAGAGTAGTCTTTGTCATGAGCACTGAAGTCGAAACAGTACGTGCTTATCAGATGAATGCTAGTTATCTATAAACCGATATCAACATCGATCTGGTGTGCTGTCTGTTCAGATGAACTAACTTGAAAAAAGCATTTGACAACCTGAAATCCAATGAATAACATTAACCAATAACTTAATCACTACTGCTTAATTTTATGTGTAGCAAACAAAACGTGTTTTTGTCATATACATGTCTCTTTAATTAAGGATGTCCGTTCCTCAAATTCAAAGTATTAAACTTTTTTTAACTTTTTTTTTAAAAGTTTAGTGTATTTGCTTGAAATATCAACCCAAAAAAATGGGGGTTGGTTTTTTCGAGATATATTAAGACAAAGATCCCTATGTTAGTCAGAGATTTAACATGGGAGTCGATGAGGAAATGATGACCTTTTATGAGAAATCTTAAATTTAAATTAGTTCCTGTATTAAACTTTTTTTAATAGATAAACATGTTTGAGTTAACATAATTGTTTTCCAGAAAAAACTATAAAATATATATATGGAACTGTGGGTTTTTAGCCGCTACGGCACAACATGTATTCAAACATTTCAATTTAATTATCAACATTTAAGCTATTTTTGTACTAAAAACATGCTTTTTCACACTCATTATCTAAAAATATACCTGAACGCATACATACAAATCATATTCTTTCAACAACATCTACTTTCTAAGAAAAAGGGATTATAGAAAATGCTCAAATGATAGTTACAATTAAAATGGCTAAGTCAGCAAAATTGTGAATCATTTCAAAATGAAAAATACTACGTGTGTCAATTTTGATGAATATTTAATCAGAAATCATCAAAATTGAGAAATTGCCGCTTCATTTTGGTTTATTATATAGGAACATTATGATTTAAGGTTATTTGAGTTTTGTCACTGTGACTGAGGAGCGAACATCCTTAAATCGATTTCTGTGGTGGATACTTGTCTATTGGTTTTTGATCTCTCATGCAAGGGTTCTGGGCATAATCATTTGCAGGAACCCAAGGTCAGATGAAGGAAACCTTCAAACCAGAGTCCTTTCCTTTGACTCAAGTCACAGTTTTTACTAGTACGTTAGTTTTACGATAGTGTCAAAACACTTTAATTTGCAATGTTGGGCTATTTTTAAGGTTATACAAAGAGCTAGTCTACATACCACTCAGTATGGTCTAATCACATCAGGGGTGGGTAATTCTAGAATGTATCGCAATAAGGATGTATAATAAAGTGACAGTATCGGGACATAAAGCCATGCATGACTATAGAGGACACTAGGTTGGCATATATATATATATATATATATATATATATATATATGAAAAGTTGAATTGGTTCAAACGCAAGGTCACATATAGATTAAATATAACATACTTCACATAGTCGTTTGAAGAATCATTTTAATCCGATACTAGTATTTCGTCAATAGTATTGACTCATCAGGGATGAAACGATATGATCGTTAACATCGCATTACAAGCGTTTTTATAACAAAATATACGTACAATGTACAAGGATGTATTGTAAATTATGCTAATCAGGTGACATCATGGTTCTTCCTTGTTGGTCTTCTGATTGACACAATCACTCTCTTATGAGTTTACCCCTTGAGCAATATGTTAATGTGACATAATCCCTTTTGTTTTTAAATAGTTCAATTGTAGTTAGAGATATATGTCAGTGATTTAAGGGTAATCATCTCATTGTTTATTTAGTGAGGGTCTATAGGTGTCAATATTAACATATTGCTCAAGGGGTAAACTCATAAGAGAGTGATTGTGTCAATCAGAAGACCGACACCTATAGACCCTCACTAAATAAACAATGAGATGATTACCCTTAAATCACTGACATATATCTCTAACTACAATTGAGCTATTTAAAAACAAAAGGGATTATGTCACATTAACATATTGCTCAAGGGGTAAACTCATAAGAGAGTGATTGTGTCAATCAGAAGACCAACAAGGAAGAACCATGATGTCACCTGATTAGCATAATTTACAATATATCCTTGTACATTGTACGTATATTTTGTTATAAAAACGCTTGTAATGCGATGTTAACGATCATATCGTTTCATCCCTGATGAGTCAATACTATTGACGAAATACTAGTATCGGATTAAAATGATTCTTCAAACGACTATGTGAAGTATGTTATATTTAATCTATATATATATATATATATATATATATATATATATATATATATATATATATATATATGCAATTATTAAACTAAATAACGTCTAGTTCCCGAAAAGGATATAATCAATTTGGGAGTTTCACTTATGCTCTGCAACTCGACGCCATCAGCCAAGTAGTCATTATTGGACAAAACAAGATAGTCTGTGTGTCCTATTAGAAGCTAGGTTCCACGTTGTGTGGTTACGTGAAATATCATCACCCATTTACCTGAAATATAAAGACTTAACTCGGATGTATACCAAATGAAATACGGATTGATCATGATTAACAATTCACATTTTAGAAGATGATAAAAAAAAACTGCAATTAGACACTTCTTGCATCGAACTATATGACGACATATATTGTGAACCATCACAATGAACGACAGTAATTGTAAATGGGATCTGTGAACTTGTAACCTTCACAGGGCAAAATACCACGAAAGTTGCTGTAGAATCTTTCATACCAAATAAAAAAAATTAACGCCCATTTTTTGTTGTTGCGTTCTTTTATTTTTAGGTATGATATTTTGAATAACATTTAGGTACAAGTATGTTGCATTAATAATAATGAGGATACTTTTATATCGCTTGACTCCACACCACAAAAGGGGCATGCTCAAAGCGCCACACACATCATTAACCTGTGTAAGGACAAACACTCTTTTTTTACAATCTCAACTCCTTAAGAGTATGCAACCCAGCAGCCGATTAATCGCTTTATGGTTATCTGTCACATTGCCATCACTTCCAAACCAGGTACCCAATTGTGCTGCTGGGTGAACAGAGGCACATTTCGAATAAAGTCTCTTGTCTAAGGGGGGCACAACCCGTGTCTCAGTATGGGGCAGGGAATAATCCTTTAAACTCTCAGTTTGTCCAGAAAGGCATCAGGTAACCTACCCATCCGGCGAGCCACGCCTGATGTTGCTGAAGTTCACTGATAGTGGTCAACTGAGCAATGCACAGGACCACGTGCCACCATTAGCTTAACTGACCTGAATGTCCCGGTGAGCTTATGGTAAGGCGTGTGGATTCACTAAATCATCTTCTTTTCCAGAATAAATTGACTCAGGAAATCTATAAGGGCTACATCCCTATTTTTATTTTCCTATCGTAGGATTTCAGATTGCGAAACCACCAGAAGTCGCTTGGGATCAGATCTGAACTGTAGGGGGGATGGTTGTTCAATGCCACATTGTTGAAGTGCAGCCTGTGCAATACGACTCTTGTGCACTGGAGCATTGTCATGAAGAAGCATAATTAACTTATCATCTATAATGGCTTCAACAGGCCTTCTCTACCATGGGTTATCGTCCAAGGAGCTGCGACCTCGCTTACCTCAGTTGACCATTTCGCAATTGTAGAATATTTCCTATACACATTGGCCATAATTTAATGTATTTCGTTCGCATTCTCCCCTTCCTTCGTGAAAAACTTGATAACTGCACGATGCTCAGTTCTAGAACTTTCCATGTTTACAGGAGGGTACCTGTGTTCAAAAGGCTGTAAATCTCAAGTAAATGATCGTCGAAGGGTTGTTTATGTCTGTAAACTGTCAGTCTCTATAATGACGTCAACGATGATGTCTTTGGGGGTGTGTCAATACTCATTTTTATGAATTTGTTGACGTCTCCTCGTAGACAGATATCTCAAATGACCCTGAGGTCAACCTGTACGCCTACAAGTGTTTTTCATTAACCTGTCCTTGAATACGCCAAGAGTAACAATTGACCTCTAGATAGATAAATTAGATAATTGTGCTCAGATCTACGCTATTTGACAGACCTTTTATTAATTTCTCTCAGTTAATTATCTAAAATAGCTAGTGCATATGAGCATGTGTGGTACGGAGTCATGTAAATGTAGCTCAATTGGTCTATAGAAAACCAATCACCAACGACAGGAGACGAATTTAAGTACGCTCGCCAGTTGTAATTATCAAATCACGCTCCCAAGACAGTTGCCCAAATCTGATTAGTAATATTGACTTTGCAGCGTAGCAGTATATTAAACTGTTGAAAGCATTAACGTTGAAGACAGACAGGATTAACAGATGTGGGGTCCCCGGTACCGATGTTAGAATATAGCCATTGGCTCTGTAGCTCATCCGACTATCTATAATTTAATTTATGAATGGTCACAGGATCACCGTGTGTCTGTTCCCTTCAGCTTTCTACGTTTAAAGAAAAGATACGAAAAAGGTTTCAGGGTGTCGCCCTTCCTAGAGGTGAAAGGGGCATCAAATCTATCAATTATTATCCCAACCAGCTACGGAGTCTGTACTGAAGATATCAGCTTTCTATGCCTCTTGCTTTGTAGAAGACGAAATTAGTTTTGTAGGGCGACAAGGTAGCGAGATCCGTAAGTTAAAATTCCCATCAGCTAAGGAGTCAGTACACAAGGTTTCTACTTTCTAGGCCCGTTTAATCTTTGAATAAAAAGTTCAAATGCTATCATTTTTAGTGATGTTTGTTTCTTATCAAATCAAAAGAATAGTTAGACATGATTCCGCTATAGAAAAGAAAGGAAAATATGATATAATAGGAGGGAAACGGACTCATAATAACACTTGCTATATCAATACACCAGCACACTTCCTTGAGGCAATAAATTAGAGTTATACAACACGTGGGAGACACATTTACTGGCGTGAAGTGTGCTGTTTCAGGATAATAGAATATTGATATTCAGTTGGTTTTGTTTATTTATGATCAGCTCAATCAAGTAACTTTAACAATCCTTACGTGATTTAATGTGTGTCGCAAGCCTAGTTTCTGCTTTTAAAACGGTATAGTAAAACATTTACAATTTAGAACAGAATTTCTGAAATTAACAGCACGTGTGTTCAAGATTTATTAGTTCAAATTTTCCCTAATAAACATGAGTTCGTGTCAAGTGTACCAGAGGTTCAAAACATCTCGCATAGTTAAACCATCGTGGCACGTTCGTTTTAAAACTACTTATTTTCATTAACAAAGATTGTCTTGCAATTGGAAACATTAATTTCCCTTTATTGAGATCATTATGCATTATCTCTATCTAAAAACGTGCTACTTCTCCTTTAAGATGTCTCTCTATCTAATGAACTGAACATTTGTATGTATACCATTTTATCTATTTTACCAACACAAAGGCAGCTGGTGATCAATTTGCCTTGCAAGGGACGTCTTTCTTAATTAATTTCGCTCATTAGGTAGGAAGGATCGCCCTCACTATCGTTTAACCAGGTGATTTGTGATTGGATAATCAAGTTCAGTTTCATTAAGTTTGGTAAGGATAAGTGATGAAAAGTTGGAAGGCAAGTGACTTTGACTGGCGAATAATGCCTTCGGAAGGAAGTTATTATTTTGCTTTTTTTTCCAAAATATAGAAGATTGTAACTATTTGGTAAGCAGCAATGTTCATGACATTAGACTTACCTGTTAGTATCAAAGTTGACGAGTTCTCGATTACATATAACATAAACATAACAGTCCATTTGTATAGCGCTAATTCCATGCGCAGTGCATGCTCTGAGCGCACATATCACAGCCATAACTACAAGCTCTCACTTCAAAGTGGAAAGTAAGCCCATTCCTCTTTTAAAAGCAATTTTGCTGAAGACGACTATTCAGTGCAAAATGCAAAATGTGATGCAACATTATATCAAGATATATATGACCCTTGGACCTCCAAAATTCTTTCAAAACAAAGATTATCATTGATCAGTTTCATAAAAATGACGCTTGAAGATAACCTTTTCCAATAAGATTAAGATATCATCCAATATGATTTTTTTTTACAAATGAATGTCTTAAATTTCATTATCGTAGGCAATCATCGTTAAATGTCCAGGAGCATACTACGCTTTAATGGTGATTTGCAATTTGGAATTGCATTATTCATTTATTATAAAACTATTCTCAAACAAAATTTAATACAGTAATTAAATTCGAAAATGCATTTTGTTAAAAATTCATACAATAAGAATAGATAAACTGACGATAAGATGTTAATATATTTTATCCAAATGCGATATCCTGTCAGGGGCTTAGATTACAACAACTAAATAGACGAATTAATCGGCAATTTTGTCTGCAGTAGAGAACTGATCTACCGATGCCGAGTTTTCTCGAAGTACCGTCCATGGTTCGCTAGTTCCAACTATTGTTTGCAGGTTTCACCGCAAAGCATAGCAACATTAGTTTCTCGATTAATACTAGCAGCAATGATGTAAGTGAGTTCTTGTTTAACGCCGTTTGGGCAATATTTGCGGAGTGTGATATAAACGAAATACTCTTGAAAGCGTCGTTGATACCCAAAAAGTAAATCCAAACTATGAATTTTAAATGAAAACACGATGGATAAAAACTAATTTTGGATGTTTATTTAAAGAAATTAACGGTAACTATCCTACTTATTGTTATACTTTCATCAATCAAAATAAATCATTGATTCTCACATAACTGTGCACTTGAAATGCGAGGCTTTTGAGAATATAATCGTTATTTGATTTACGATGAAAACATTGTTTCTATTTGTTTCTGCAAACGAATTAATAACTTGTCTTTATGCCAAAAAATAGTTTTTGCTTTGAATGTTAGACACTAAATTGACACACTGTATTTACGCTTCCTTTGATCTAGGCTTGATTGCGAATTGCAAGTGCAAATATGATATAATGAATAAATGAGATCATGAAATATAATTGGGTAATCCAGAAGTAATACTGATTAAGTCTTGTGACTTTCCAGTAGTTATTTGATGACTCAATACATCAGTGTTTGTAACATTAAAAAATAGTATTGACACGTCAGATGTGGACATTACAACAGTTTATGGTGAGCAATGATAATAAAATGTAAATAAAATTCTAGAAAAATACTTTAATGTGATCACGTTCAAAAACGACTTAATTGTCGTTGATGATTTATCTCACTAACATATCAATTTCATACCTTATATTCAATAGCAATTTTGTTTCATATGAAAGTTAAGTAAGGGTTATTTGAGTATTATGTTTATAAAATCGAACAATAATGGGATTGTAAACCAAATCCGTTAGTTCAGTGGACAGGCGAGTTGTCAGGAATTCATCAGGAATACCAGATCATCCGGCTAAAAAAAATTCATAACTTGGTAGCTCAACAATTTATATAAAATAATAAGTCTACGAATTGAAAAGTAATAAGACACCGATTCCTAACAATTTAAACAAACACAATTTCATTTTTAAAATGTAAATGTAATGTTGAGTTTTCCGAAATTTTATCAGTTTTCTCCCTGTAAGTTTAGCATATGGTGATTACTCTTTATTTCCGATGAAAGTCATATCAGCTATACATGAACTGAATAATAAAAGTAACGAGAACAAATAGAAAGACCTGAATGTTTAACTATTAAAGCTTTGTTAATAAAAGTTATTAAGTGAGTGTGTTTGGGATGGTCATGGATAATTAATAATGCATTCATTAATAATGGATAATAATAATCTTTACATCCGCGCGTTCTCAGGTTCTCAGGCTGCGAGCGTATGTCACTAAAATACCTCAAAGTTGCCGAGCCCCTGGCGGGATTCGAACCTCCTGATCCGAAGCCGAACGCAGTTACAACTGACGAAAACAACAACCCTGATGGATCCTAAGGGAAAAGCATAATGTTATTAGAAATTCAAATGAGATGTTCTGGTTCCTTCAGAAGTTTTTTCTTTCAGGTTGACATGTCAATAAGCTGACACAACATTTGTGAGTCAAATTAGCTGTTTTCAGACATTTACCCCCTTCGGAGGATCGTCTGTCACTCAGAAATGATTGACCGCAACTCTTTCCATATCATCTGTTGACTCCTCATCAGAAAATGTGCACTAAAATCGTTCGGCCGTGATTTACTCATCAAATTAAATGTCTTTGTCCATTGGCCCTGTAAGCCTGTCAAAGGACATCATTTCAGAGACTTGTCTTGTCACTCCCGCATTACCTCATGTGGTCGATTACAAGGTAACTAAGGGTGTATGTTGTCCTTAATATTTCAAATTTAATATGTATGAATTGGACGGTTTTAAACATCCATGCAACGACTTTCCATTGCTTATTTGATTCAAGAGAAGACTTCAAGTACAACTGTCTCTTTAATGAATGCTCCCGGAAATAATCATTGAGGGTTTTGGGATATTCAATCTGGAATAACATGATGTAATGTCACAATTCATAGACATGTCCGTGCATTTGAGAACTCGATATTCTTTAACTTTGCAAATGTGTCCAACCGCACTTAAACAAGACAGTCTTCGGTGTAAATTGATCCATAATAAATCCATATTGTAACCGGTTGTCTTCAGTTGGTCAGCCACCACCGAACTCATTACCTTATCGTGGTGTGATGGTTTGCGTGCTTCAGAGACCCCGAAAGCTCTGCCAGCCGGAGCTTACATGCTCCAGGTAGGGTCACCCAAGCTGGACAGGTCAAAGGGTAGAAGTCAGACCAATTATGAGTCGTTCTAAAACTTGCTGTCTGTCCCTCGCTATGCCTTTCTTTCCGTCTTTTCCCTCATCCTTTCTACCCCTTTACCCCTAAACTGTCCACTCTGTTTTCGATGATTTTAATCCATGGTTTTGATCACTATAACATTGTTGAAAGCAGGTTAAGCGCCAACTCACTCACTCATCCAATCGGTCAGACATGAACATCTAATAAAAAGACCCTCTTTAAGAGCAGTGTATGGTTGCACAGACTCCTTCAATAAACGTAGGGGTGGGATAGCGCAGTCGTTAGCGCGTTCGGCTTCGGATCAAGAGGTCCGTGTTTCGAATCCCGCCAGGGTATCGGCAACTTTGTCTGCAGTAGAGAACTGTTCTACAGGCAGTAAGCTTTGGGTACAATGCTACACTGAATTTCAGCGCAGTACCACCCATGGTTCACCGCAATGCATACCCACGATGGTGTTGCGGGTTTTCTCCCTGCAATAATACTAGCAGCCGCGATATAAGTGAAATAATCTTTAAAGCGGCGTTAAACCCCAACTCACCACCCCTCACCTCAAAACATGACATGAATACAGTTAAAGTTTGAGACAAGATTCATCACGATAAAGATTCTGTAAATATCAGTTGTAGCACAATGTCGAAACAATGGACAACTCTGATATTCATCAGGGCCTCCTTTCACAAAGCACTAAGGTGATCGTAAGTCCTTAAGGTAACCTTAGTGCAATGTTAAAGAACGCGAGTTAAGGTTAACCTTAGTTAAGGTTGCTTTGTGAAAGGAGGCCCAGGGACAAAACGCTCTCAGATCATGTAAATGTCTTACAAAGCACGCTCACAGTTCTAAAGTAGATGGTCTGTTTACATGTCAGAAGCAGTTTTTTGTTGTTGATAAAAGTTGTTTAATATGGAGTAGATTCATGTGTACTCTTCATAAATACAATGTGTACACGGCAGTTGATTGTGTGTGCTAACTGCCAACAGAAACACGAAATAAGACTCTCTTAATCGATAAGCATCTGCAATTGGTCTCTTTGTAAGAATTCAGTTCTGAATATCAGATTCAAAAACCGATATATATTTATCAATGGTGATAGACAAGGGACAGTTTCATGGTTAATTCTTAGTTTTAAAATTTTAATTGGCTGTCTGCAATAGTTCATACCATTCAAATAAATGTCTCAAGGTATTTTCAAGCATGAATGTTAATACAGGTGTACGCAAGTCGGGAATGCGACGGTGCGGTTAAAACATATATTCTAGTTATGTCGCACGGTCAAACGGCGATTTCATTTAATGAAAATTATTATAATGGTTTTTATATATGGCTATGCTAGGTCTCCAACACAGTGTTGTAAAAGATCTCAAGGACATATAGTAGGTATAAATGGGGGTTCTGGACCAACGACAGCCAAAACGTATTTTCTTATTAACCTGTAATGGTTAAGGAGACAACACGCTTTACTCACCGCTAATCCAGGTTTTTATACATGGCTATGCTAGGTCTCCAACACACTGTTGTGAAAGAGATATCGTTTCGACAGTAGAGTTTTAACAATGCCATATCGTCCTCAAAAACATGACATCACAATTGTTTAACATCATGAAACAATGTCATCACTATGCTATAACGTCATCAACACGACGACGTCCCAGTGCTATATCACTTCCTTGACAGTTTAAGGGTATCGCAGTGTTCTTAGATGTACCGTTTTCATGGAAACATAGGAACTTTTATTAACTCGTATTGATATATTTAATATCAGAAACACTTCTATGAGATTCTCTAGTATGTATCTTTGTAGAGAAGAATTAAATGTCACACCACTGTCAATGCCTTTCTGAAAGGATTCATACTGATTTTTCAGACTACCGTTTTGAACCCTCGCATAAAATAACGAATGCGGTAAAATCCGCTGTTTCAAATGTTTTCCTATCCTATCAGTTCATTTATTAACTATAATCGAGTGTATATGATACGGAAAAAATATTCACATTATACAAAAGGGATAACAGGAAATAAAGCTTATAGATTTTCAATACAAATCTTTGCATGGTACAATCTATACAAATGCTCAAAATGAAAAAGGTTGATAACAGTCTATGATGTTTTTTAAGGATGAAAATGAGAACTTTGTCATGTGTACTGGGAATGTCAGGTGTCCCAAACCTTTTGGAATAACTGACAAAATAGTGGACCATGTATCTGTACTCATAATTTGAACCTATAATAACCTATACTTATAATCTTTGGAGCCAATAAAAAAAAGCTTACTAAATAACGTCCGTAATGATCACAGCAGTTGATGATAGCTTAATATTGACAATAGTTCCTAGATGAATCCGGCTTAATTGTAAATAGGTACCCAAAAAGGTGGGGAGTAGTGGCGCAGCAGAATGATTGCAACGTCAAATGTAGAAACCAGTAAGTTGAATTTGGGTCCCAAGTTTCCTCAGCCATCCCATACATAGGTTTAATAAGATTCTATAACTTCGCGATAGGAATCAAAGTCGCCTTGCATTTCTCAGGTAATTGAGAATTACATGGAATATTCTAGACAAAATGCTGTGGATTCAAACTGAATACAAAACCAAAAACAAGGCAGTGACCTATTATAGCAATGAAACAATATTTTACAATTTTGAATTTATGAATAATCACATACTCGTACCACTGAGTTAATTTCTATGTTCAGAAATTGTTAAAAGAAATTTGAGTCCTTGGATCTGAATGCATTCATCGCTATGAGTCGTCTAAATGTTTGGAGTTAACAATTGCATTCATGGTCAGGGGTATGAGTGAGCCCTACGCACTTCTTGGCTTCTTATGAGCTGTTTTATTCGGCAATTGCTTTGTGATTGATGCAGTCATAATCTGTTGTTTGTTTATGCAAAGACAACAGGTTTCAGTCGAAAATATTAATGACACATTATTTTTTATATTTAGCTTGAGAACTTAAGTATTTAATGATTATATGATTAAATGTTTATCAAGTTTGAATCATCTTTCAAGGCAATCAACATTTTACATTTCATAAGAATCTTATTTCAATTTTCCGTTAGTTTACTTTTGTCTAAGTGTATCATTTTACATTGGATCGTAACTGAGGTCCATAATTTAAGTGATCACCTCGGATAGCCAATGATGAAATATAAAATGATAATTTATTTACTGTGGAACGAGCCAATGTTATGCCATTACAAATAACAAACGGGTTATTCACAAAGAGTCTACGACGAAACGCAAGAAGCAAACAAATGCCGTGCTAGATTTACGGATAAATGGTCAAATGATCAATCTCGCCCATAGGCAATGTCATCATTATGTCGATGCCTATTAGTCTGTCGAGCTGTCAGTTTCAGGATTTTCTATCTGTTTATTTCAGTGAGTGTGTTGACAATAGAAACTATTCGATTGTAGTTGGTGTTACATTTAAAGTGTAACATTTACCATTCATACATACGCATATTATAAGCATCGTAATATTAAGAAACATCCTACTGCTTTACATAACATATTTAACTCATTCGATGAAATGTAGAACGGTTTCATTCACTGAGTATAATGTTTTCATCAATAGATAGTTTCGTAAAGAAACATATTTGTCATACAGACACAATTAAAGTTCAATATATTTTGCTGACCCAGACAGGTTAAAGAGGAGGATGAATGTCTGTAAAATGATATATTTTCATTTCAAACAGTTGATATATGAAACTCACTGGCGTTGTATTCAGGCAACATATTATGTTACTATCATTGGACATAAAATGTTAAACTAACTTGCTTCTTCCTGCCAGATTAAGACCTTGTATAGGTGAAAACAATATAAGAACTGTCATTTTAATCAGTAGATTTATCTTAACTGTATAATAGACAGTTTTGAAATATGTTAAGAATTATAACTTGATATCAATCCAAGAGTACTCAAATCATCAAAGAACGTATAATAAAAAGTATGGTATTTAAGAAAATTCATGCAACTGGACTAAAGCATATGAGATTGTTCAGAA
Source organism: Phorcus lineatus (assembly GCA_921293015.1). Taxonomy (NCBI): domain Eukaryota; kingdom Metazoa; phylum Mollusca; class Gastropoda; order Trochida; family Trochidae; genus Phorcus; species Phorcus lineatus. The sequence goes on from OV121084.1 coordinate 1,114,251, forward strand.
AGCTGGTTTTACATCATAAAACTATGTTTTTATTTTTATCCTTTAAAATAGTCTATCATTCAAAGTCCATTCTATTCCATGCAATATATCATGGGCCAATACGAGATATAACGATAAAAATATGAGATGAAAATCTTGTCAAACAGTCGGAGACATTTGGTTATATTGCGACAATTCCACATTGCCTGGAGGGGTGGGTCTAGATGAAGAAGATGAAATCAACTCACAAATTGATCAATCCCTTCCTGGAACTACACGTGATTAGATTGTATGCATTGCCAGAGGTAATGTTTGTCCTTACACACTGTAAAATGTGAAACGATTTTGTACAATTTTAAATTTGAATTGCAGAACTCAAATGTTATTTTCGCGGTGTCTTCAATATAGGGTTCAAACAACAATAGAACATACTTGTATAAATATACATAAGTTTTGAGTATGAATCGTTTGCATCCCGGTTATGGAAGTGAAAATCAATACAATATGTGAAATTCGTTTGATACAGTCGTAGGTAGTAATTAAGAATTAATTTCCACTCTTAAAATGTTTATTCCAGACTCACTTCTCTAATTAACTTCGCTATAGAAGTTAGGAGCTTCTAGTGTTTAACAAGATACGCTTATTGTAGTCACAGTTCGCCAGTTGTTGAATAATGAAACTAATGTAAGATATCGAATAAGTGCCGATAATAATATATTGACGATAAAGGCGCCTTATTGTGTTCATTGTCCTGAAAGATTTGGCTCACTATATTAAGAAGAGGTGGGATGAAGTGAGTTGGGGTTAAACGCCGCTTTCAAGTGTTTTTCACATATATCGCGGCTGCTAGTGTCACTGTAGGAAGAGAACCTGCAACACCATTGTGGCTATGCAATGCTTTGAAACCTGCGAGCATCGACTGGAACTAGCTAACCATGAGTCTCTTTCAAGCAAAAAACCTCTTATCGCTTCTTACCAGCCAATGAGACTACTCGCATCCAGCAACAGAAGTACAACCCCGATGAAAAAATCCTTTGATCTTTTTACTATGAACTATCTTTAAATAGTCTACCAACAGAAGCGCTTGATGTGCGCGTCAGCAATATCAAGACTGCACCGCCTTGTTCGCAGGTTTCTGCCAGCGTTCTTTTTGGTTGATCAATGCGGAACTCTTACCGATTCTCAGAACAGTGTTTTTAAACATTTACCACGCCTACTTCAATTTAATGCGAATATAATTTGATCTTATCTCGCTCATGTAAGAAAACACCATGTTGCGGAAGAGTGAAAGCCAACTATGGTAGAGGAGGCTCTCTGTAGTGTTATTGTTTGCCATCGCGATAAAACTGCTTGATTGGCTGGATCATAGGCGACAGCGCGTAATGTTTAGTTGGGTTCTAATATATTGAGTCCTTAACACCGTAGAGAGAGCATACTACATAGGAAGTGTTATATCACTTTAACGAAAGGAGATTGAACCCTGCACATAAATGGAGTAGCTAGGCCAAGGGATATACACTAATTTGCGCTAAACTCTTAAAACCGTGTGCGGTTTAATGATGTCCGTAGTGACTATTTTTAATCATTTGATTCACGTCATTAGATGTTATGTACTGTCGTCCTCTTCAGCTACGACTGGCTCTTAATTAAATGCTTACCCAAAATTTGGTGATTTACAAAATCTCATTTTAAACAATAGTTGCTTGGTTACAGTGATACGAATGTAATTGCGTCATTCACTTCGAGAGACAACTGCAAGCTCATCCCATACAATTATGAAAAGTATATACATTGCTAGATTATGCAAAAATTTAGTATTTGTAGTCGTTAACAATGGCAATAGTTTTGTAATATCCGGGCATAATAGTATGGATTAAGATAGTTTGTCCACAGACATTTAAGGAGAGGACAGACTAACGAAATACAGCTTAAGTTATACACAATTATAACACAGTGAGGGGTTGAGTTGAGGTTTAACGTATATTTAACAATATTTCAGTGTAGAGTGGACAGATCAGTGAGAAGGAGATCGACAGGAGGAGGGAAAAGATGAAAAAGGAAAAGGCAAAGTGCGAGATAGAGAGCAGGTTTTAGAACGACTCAAATTTAAGCTGTCTTCTACACTGTCCAGCTTGGGTGTACCAAACAGGAGCGTGTACGGTATTGATTAAAGTGGTGGATTCATATAACAATATGTTTAATTTCTACATTTCTTCTGTTGACAGCTTTAACAAACAATTCATGGGATAAAAAAACGATAACGGGATAAAGCAATACGAAACCGTTTTTCCATCAACGTTTGAAAGATAGCTTTCAAGACATATTTTAGATATTTAATTGATAATGACACGCATTTTGCAAAGGAATGCAGGTTATATCTTTTATTCTTTGTGTTATGGAAGTAATCAAATCTGGTGTGATTGTATGCATTGGTTGTGCCATCTATGACAATATCCTATTTTGTTGAGAAGCTCACTTATATCAGTCACCCGATTTAGAAAAAATAGTGTCATCATGCCATAGCATAGTGTGAACGGGCATATTCAACACGCCATCAGAAGATGTGACAGCGGTCCCGAATAATTTGGCAACATATATATTTGTCATCAAAGCATAAACATTGTTAATAAAATTCATGAGCACCTACCGGGTTAGAAATTGAGAGACAGATGGAATGCAATCAAAGACAGTTGTGCACTAATTTAAATAACCTATGATTTAATTGAGCGTGAACTGTCTACACGAAATGCTTTGATATGACATTAAAAGCGATGACATTGCCTTCAGTGACAAAAAGGCATGGAGGAAGTGTTGTTGTTGTCGTTGTTGTTGTTGTTGTTAATAACAGATTATAGGCAAATAGTTTGTGTCAACCACAGACAGTGCTCGAAATAAAATAAAACTATTAACACTAATAAAACTACCTCTTTTGGTAGCGATGACCAGTCTTCACATTTAACACTAAAAGGCCATGGCAGTATTACAAAACATATACGTTACACATTACTTCCTAAATGATACTTTCTCTCTAATAGGAACAATTACCTTCGCCGATTGACAGAACAAGATTTGATAAACTGCGGGTTAAAATGCTTCGTCAACAGCCCCTTTCCTTTGAAACCTTTAAAGATATTTAAAACATTTTATTGCAATCTTTCACCTTTTTTTTTCGGTTACTTCGCTTACTTCTATTTAGTTTTTGTTGAGACATTCATCCTCTCAATATATTTAATATAATATGCACGTGTTTATATTAAGTTTCATGATTAAAAAAGTCTGTGCTAATTTACTGATGATCATACAGCATCCATGCTATTCAAATTGTTGGCTTTTGTGATCATTTATTAAATTTGAGCACCTCATTTAATTTTACGCCTTTTATGACTGAAATATTGTTCGAGCAGCGGTCTTGTAGTTGGTTAAACATAAAATAGGAAATTAATTTCAAAAGTATCTGATTACAGAAACGCGAATGCTGTAAATTAAATTTTTTTTAAGTTTTATTTCCAGGAATTAAAAGGTAAAAATCACTTTTGTATCTCATGTAACACGATAAATTATTGTGCTTGATAATTTGGTAAAACAAAAGAAACCCCGTTATAATCAATTCCTAGATGGATTTGCGGTATTAATGTAAAACCTTTTACAAAAATATAACAAAGAGAATGTGATATGAAGATAAAACTTCATAAATAGGATGCATCCAGGGTTTGAAATAAAATCTGAAATGTAGGAAGTTACGAGATACATAAAGCATTCCTTTAAACACAGTTTCAGAGGCAAAACGTATTTGCAAACACAGATATTACGGAGAAAAGGTAATAAATATATCTTTGGAATGTTGGATGGATAATGTTTATAACCTGAGGTTATTTCCCTTGATTAAACTGATGTTTTTGGTGTAAGAAAATAAATATTGCATTGTTTGATGAGGATAATGTAAAAGTTTATGGCGAGCAATGATAATAAAATTGAGAATGTTCAGTGAATGAAATAATTTTGTAGAACTTGGTTCTATTTTTAAGAATGATAAAGCGCACTTATCCTTCCACTCGGTGGTTGCTCACTTCTCAATGCAACTTTAAAGATGTGCCACCACGTGACTCAATACCTTATCGTGGTTTGGGTGCTTCAGATGCGCTCAGAGCTATGCAAGCCGGAGCTTTCATGTTGACGGGTAGAAGCCAGACAAACTTCGAGTCGTTCTATGGGCTGCTGTCTGTCTCTCACTTCGTCTCTCTTTCAATCCCTGATCTGTCCACTCTCTTTTGGACGATTATTATCTTATGTGTTTAATAACTGAAATATTTTTTAAAAAACGTTAAATCCCTATTGACCCACTCCCTTTTAAGATGTACTTCTCTGAATGACTTTGTAAATGTACTCGATTATGTATGTGTACTGTATCATGGCATGCCACTGAAATTGTTAGTTTTTTTTCTGGGTATATGTGGATTGGGCCGGGATAGCGCAGTGGTTAGCCTGTTCAGCTTCGAATAAAGAGGTTGTTCAAATCCCGCCAGGGGCTTGCATGGTAACCTTGTCTGAAGTAGAGAACTGTTTTACACGCAATAAAAATTGGGGGCAATGCTACACTGAATTTCAGTGCAGTACCAACCATCGTTCCAGCCGATGCTCGGAGGTTTCACCGCAATTCATAGCCAATATGGTGTTGCGTGCTTTCTCCCTGCAATAATATTAGCAGCTGCGACATAAGTGAGATAATCTTTCTCCTATATAAATCGTTACATTCAAAAACAACATAACACTTGATCAACATTGGGACACGCTGCATAGTACTGTGCACGGCCAAGTTTATTTACACTCCAAAAATCATGTCACTCATGGAATAAAATTCACATTTGCTTGGTATTATAAACCATAGCTCCCTTTTTAAGTACAACAATGCGTTGCTGAAGCCCGACAAGTAAAGTCAGAGATAAACTTCTATGAAGAAAACTCTGGACCCGTGTTCCCTAAACGCGTGCAACAACAACATCTACTAGAGGGTTTACAGCATAGATATAAATCATATCCATGTTTAAAGAAAACAAGCAAATAGATCCAGAGACGATGAGAATATACAAATATCAATAGAATTCAATCTTAAACAGTATCAAAGTGACTCTTCTGTCACCAAATAACTGTATTATAACATCTCATCAGCCACGAGTTTATACAAAGACAGAATAGCAATATGATTAAACGCATGTTCGAGTATTATAAAGACTCTCCAGCCTTCAGTGTATAACTGACAGTGTACATCTATAGGTATGCTATAAGTACAAATCCAACCATACCACCAACTGCAACTGTGGAGTATTATCACGGCTCCCCAGCCATCTGTATCCACACCACACGCTCTCCTGACATGTATTCTCAGGGTAAACCACACCTGCAACATATAAACATAAGTCATTATAAAATGCACACTTACTAGTAAGAATTCAAACTAAAATTGTAAACGACTGTGGTGTACTTTCAGCGAGATTGACAAATTCAAAGTGGCCCACCCTTATATACACCTTAAGCACAGCGCCACCTCGCGGGGCGAGTAACGCTCTCATTACACACCGATAGGAGAAAACAATTCCCTACTAATTCATCCTTCAAACATAGGAAATATAATTGGAAGTTACGTTAAACCCAAATTCAACTCACCTATATGTGGAGTAATATGTTGTATTGAATACATGTTTTTTCTTGATCTGTTTACTTTGCCTCTGATTCAAGTAAACATGACACTTGGAAATGTCATTTTTGTAGACAATTTATCAATACGTGTACATGTATGTGAATGAAGTTTCGGAATCTTGGAACATGTCAATAGCCCATAAGATGACAGAAGTAGAAGAGTAATAACCGACCTGCCAGATAGTTGGGATTAGGACTTAGAGGATAGGTGTCACTTCCTAAATCGAATACTAACATTTGACTCAATACCTTATCGTGGTGTGGTGGCTTGGCTACTTCGGAGACCCAGCCGGGGCGTACGTACATGCTCCTAGTTTGGACACCCAAGCTGAACAGGTTCTTTATTCTCAATTCCACATTGTCTTAATAGCGATTTGTGAAAGTTGTAGTTGTCCATTAGCATTTGCGTTTTTGAGAATATAATTTTGATTATCATAACATAACCAAACAAACATAAATATTAGCTTTGTGGGTCCCTATGATGGTATTATATTAACTAAAGCGGTTAGTTGAATGCTGAGTTATGTTAAACAAAGATCATGAAAGGGCAAGAATAATGCTAATTTAAATATTCAGAATACGACAATTCAATTGATCACCAGAAAGTATTCTGTAATCATAAGTAATATTTTGAGAATTAAAATAAGGGAAATAATTTATATCGATGTCCTAATAAACTTACACAGCATAACAATTTCACTAGATGGTCAGTGAACATACAGTTTCAAATAATTTAGATCTTCTCCGGAAACGATATTACGAAAGTTGAATTATAGTAACATTTACTGCTCTGCAAAATTAACTTTATGTAAATCAACAAATTAATTAGGTGTAGAACCTAATCATTGACAAACGTAACAATAAATTCATAACTTATTTAATTGAACAGAAGTTTGATTTGTATTAAAAACTGTCGTCCTTTGCATTAGACGCAACAAGAAAAAGACTTGTTAAATCTTACGATGAAACCTTCAACAACGTTACAGCAAATGCTAACAAAGCAAAACATGTTGTGCAACCCTTATCAAGCACGCAGGAAAGTGAAAGATGATAATTGTTATCCTGATTTCAACAACTGTTCGAGTACGTGTGAAACCTTGTTTGGTGCCAAATTCGAAATATGCGAAAGTTTAACACTATTTCAGCCTCGCAATAGTGTGCTGTGTCAGTTCAAGCTATTTGAATAACAATCAAAGACGTCAAACTATTTGCGTTTGGGTACTACGATCCAATATAGTAGGAATAATATTCAAACAATCAAAAGTAAATTGATTAAGGATTTGTTTTGACAAAACTGTTTAACCCTTTACAGTTTCTGTAAAGACAAACACGACTTTTGGAATAGTATACAGTCCATTCACGTAAAGTTCCAGAACAGCTATTGATCAAATTGTGAGTTGATGGTGGACTCATCACCTCCAGCCAAGTTGGGATTATTGGTAGAAAACCAAATCTGTCTCTGATTAGTTGAGTATGTATAACATACTTATATCAATATGAGTAACTGGTTTAAAGTCATGAAATACTGCCTTGATAATAAATTATAATCTAAAATCATCAATAATTATATTAATATCATAAACAGGTTTCCTTGACATTTTCCCACCATGAGTGAATGTAATAAACTTATTTTTAACGAACTCAGTCTTGTTTTTTTTGCACATTGAACATCACATCAATCCTAACTATGTCTGATTTAAGAGGTAATTAATGTAGAACAGATGAACACACGACTAGAGAGAATTCTATTAGAGGAAGTGCGTTGTATGACTTTTACAAAACGAGATTGAGCTTTTATGATCTTGTGGAACAGAGGATTTACACTATGACTTCTGTGAGAGGTTGTTGAGATGAATAGAGAACAAGTTCTATCGATTTACAACTTTTTTATTGTAGGATTGCGACGTTTTGGTGTAGATACTAACACCGTTATGAAGCGAGTGATCACGGTGTTAGTATCTACACCGAAACGGATTTACACTAATAAACTATTATTATCGTCCCTTGTGTGATATCGTTTCTATTGACTGTTAGTCCATGTAATCACGTCACTATAATCAAAATACTATTTTTCCCTTCAGCAGCATCCGGGTCTTGAGGAACCAGTCCATCACGAATAATTGGTTTATGACGTCACAGGCGACAAAATACGGTAACTCGTGGTGAAACGTCATTGCTAAGTAAAATGATCGAATGCTTTGGATTTAAGAATGCGTGGTTATAGTGTAAAACTTGTACAAGTATTTATTAGCTTATTCGTTGCTTATCTAGAAAAAATTTGCAACCATTGAAAAACCAAAATAACAATTATGATTAGCGAAAATAAGGACAAAAAACGAAAAGGCATCCCAATATCAGTTTACTACCATAAATAGAAAGGGACGTTTTATATTTAAGGCCGTGCGTAGGACTTTGGGACGTAAACACATGAAGAAACATGATCTTACATACTCTTCAATTAAAAATTAGCCGAGAAAAAGTGTTACGAAGGGAAGATTCATTTGCCCGTGCGTTGCCATAGCAACTGTGTAATTAACAACCATTGTCGTAAATGAATTCGAAAATATACATGTAGTATTTCTAAAAGAAAATTAAGTTAAAAGAATGTAAAATAAACGAAAATATCGGAAATTTAGCAACAATAATCTCGTCATAGACTGGTTTCATTTCCCGATGATATTTTCCCTTGGGAAGGTATTTCCTTTGTTGTATTTAAAGACTATATTCCATATCCACCATATGCGCATGTTGGTTATCTCATAACTACCATTGTCGGTTATAAGTGAGTAGATGAGTTGGGGTTTAACGTGTTTATTTAACAACATTTCAGTTATAAACACCTGGATCGGTTATCAGATGTTCAATGTGTGCAAGCAAATGGACTTTTTTGAATTTTGAAAGAAAAGATTTATAAAGAGCTTATGTAGAATACGAACCCGGGTAATCCCTTTTGACGATCAACGCCTCTACCAATTGAGCTAACATGAATCCATGTCAGTATAGGTACATTTTTGTGTCATATCTAACCTGATTTCTCCCTGTATATAGTTATACATAATATGTTTTGCTTATTTCTAATGTAAAAGATCTAGATTTTAGCTTTATAACCTAAAGCAGGCAGAATATTGTAAATATCCTATCGGTCAGAAAACATCAAGCCGAAAAGTATAAAATTATAGCGTTTATAATTTTATTGTATATGAATAATTCAGTTGTAAATTATTCTAGGAATGTTTCGCAGGAGTGTAAGCCAAATAATGACGCGATTGCTACGCAATGGCGAGTTTTATTTGCCATAACCGCTCGGCAACGGGTTATTATTTACTACACATCGGAACGCTGCCTACTCGTTCAAGACAGAACTCCCTTTCTTGTTCTGAATTTGACAAACAATACCGTTCACTGCGATACCCAACGCCTTCCGTGGACAACGTGGTGATAAAAAAGGACGTTAGAGAAATGGAAGTACACAAGTAACAGTGACGTACAGGAGTGTGGGTTCCTTCATAGGTAGGGTTAGTTTTAGACATTGTTATACTTCAAAATTACAGTATGGTATTATGTCGTTGATAAAAGAATCTGATTTTGATGTCAAATTATTGTTGAATGATTTTCCTACCAGACTTTATTGTTCGATACGCATTATTTGTCAAAGGCCTTGGTAGGCAAGAAAACTTGATGAGGAATCGTTAACATGTCTTCAACAATACTTCAACATGTTGATGAAAGTACCATTAGAAGGGACAGATCAGGGTGATATGACGGAAAGAAAGGTATAGTGAGCGGAAGACACCATATTTTGTAACAACTCAAATTTGGTACGGCATTCGCGTCATTCTTTCCTCATAGGAAGCTCCGTCAATAATTCCTACACAACCTCTGTTCTATGATCAATTTTCGTGCTGTCGTCAGGTTCCCCCAGCGGCAAAATATTGCAACTCTACTCTAGGTTCTGTCAAGAAGATTTAAAGTGCAATTTGCATATTCTAATAATGTTAAGCTTTCCGAAAGAATACGGAAATAACATGGACGTTTGATTGATCTTTTTTCAAACGGGGTCGCTTATTGCATCCAATCAGGCAATAATCTAATAAAGTATAAGAGAAAGCAGTCGATGTACAAAGTAAAAGGGGAATTTATGTTTAAAGAAACCTTGAAAAAATACACAAAATATACTTGAGAAATGATCTCTTCCCTTCTCATACGAACATTTACCACCACCGGTCGTGATATGAACATTTTCCCACCTACAGGATAAAAAATGTATGTTTGGTGAACAGACTTTTTCAATGTTTGAACTTATTTAATCACTTAACCGTAAACTATTCCAAAATGTTGGCTCTTTATTAATTTCACGCGGCTAGAGAATATATATGTGCCAAGCATCGCTGAACAATAATCAACTCACTCTCTCAATGTATTAGTAAAAGACATTACGGTAATTGTAAATTTGAAAATATCATTTCAAAGTAAACAGATTACAAAAACATGACTGATAGAAATTTAATCTTCTATCGTTTAATTTAATTCTTTATAAAAATGGAGTTATGAAATATAAATTTGTATTCTAGAAACGATACTAAGTCGTTATAAGCGTTTACTAAAGGTTATCAGCTTCATGAAATTCGTTAATGTTTTATTTCCTCATGAAACACATCTCCGGAATCATTAGCAATGTTAGGCTGATTTTATAACTTAGTTTTCGTTTATGATGTTGATGTTTTAATATGTTTTATTGCTTATATGTACACTAAATCTGTTTATTTTCAATCAGATTTAATTGATTTATAATTGGCGACAATTGTTGATTGATATTGAGTCTGGCTCAAATCAATTGCAACTAATGAATATCAGTTATCATAATTGATAAGTTCTAATATATAAAGATAACCCCTGTTAAGGTTATTTGTAGTTATTTGAATGTAAGAAATGTTTCATTTTTACATATGTCTGGTCGTGAGCATTAATTTTTACATTTTGACAGAAGGTGATTTTGTTGTGTAATTAGAATTACAGAAGACCATTTTTATGCGGGATTTGTACGAACGAGATTTCCTTTAAGAAGTAAGATCATGCTCGGGTTAATCAATTTCATTTCAAAAGTCAAGTTTTCTGATTCTGCGTATGAAGAGTCGATATTTCGAACATGACATCAGGTGACAGAAGTCGGAGTGTACTGAGTGCCTGACTTGCTAGAAAAATGAAATGACATGTAAATTAAGGAAGATGTTTTCAACTGAATGAGACAGGAAGTGTATGAAAAATGCAAGAGTATAATGACAACACAGACATCGATAAGTGGCACCATTTATCACAGTAGTCGCAGTTGATAGGTCATCTGATATATTGTCGCCAGTAAAAAAGACATTTTATGAGGGGACAATTCGATTTTGTATTATTCATATTAACGAAAGTACAAAACGAAAAGTTTTGTTTAATATAAGTGTGTTTTCCGTTAACTATATTTTATAAGGATATAGTAGGGCAATGATACACTGATTAGGCCGTCTTGTGTAAAGACAGTTATAACAATCATAAATTCTCTCGAGTTCTAAACCATCATCCAAATATGCATCACCTAATTCTGTATTGTATTCATAGAGGGTATAGTATATAATGATCTATGTTCTATCGCTGAATGATAAGAATGAACAGACTTGCTCTGAGTCTTGTTTTATCTTCTGGAAATGTCTTAGGGATCAATCAGCTTAGGCTAAGCTTTCCCTCACGAGGCATGGACCCCGAACACGGAAACAATACGATGACGTCATAAACGACTGCACTTCAAACTTCAAACGTCTCAGTAGTTTTCTTTTACATTGACCTGTTTGCTTCTTAAGGAGGTCAAAGTGTATCAGAAGATGTGTGAGTGATTAAATGAGTTGGGGTTTGACGAGCCTTTAAAATATTCCATCATTTATCACGTGGATGAAGATCATCCAAAAGAAAATGGAGAGATCAAGGAGAAAAGAGATCGTAAGGATTATTTTTCAGGGCTTAAAATATTGTGAATACTAAGTTCAATGCTCGGCACAGACTAGTCCTTAATTCTCGCAACTCAGAACTTTTCATCAAGGGGCGATTTGCTTGGACATAGACAATCTCATTAAGATAAAATGTAACATTGCTGCACTGCGTTACGCAAATTATAGATCTCACTAGGCTCCCTAACTCAAGCCGTCAGGTTAACCTTTGCTTCAGTTTGACCTCTTAATTCTCATTGGCTCTAGATTCTCTAAATTGTTTTCAATTTATATTTACTCGCTATCAATCCAATATAACATGCCTTTCTGTTTTAAAACACTTTAGATTTATCTAAAAAGAATTAATTTGAAGTTTTGTGTTCAATAACATTAATCGTTGAAATAAGTATCTCTATGTGATTGATAGAATCCACGAAGTGGACATTCTATTTATCATTCAAATTCCATCCTGCTAAATCAGCATATTTGAATCCGCTGATCTTCTTCAAGCCATAGCATCTAACCAGTCAATGGGACGACTCGCATCCAGCAACAGCGACACAACCCGAAAGAAAAAGTCCGTTAATACAGAAGATCCTTGTCACGTACTTTTGTCGTACTTGACACAATATTCCAATATTTACTTTATTAGCCTGACGAACTTCAATTAAGTATGACATGCCCTGTAATGTGCATTGTGAGTCTGTCATTCCTTTTCAACAAAATGGATGTTTTTCAATAATGTAGACCTCTAGTTTTTATTTAAAAAAGAACCGTAATCAGAAAGGAAAATGTCTTACTAGACACGATTCTCATTTTACAAGTAGCTGATCTGTTTTCTCATGACATACAGACTCCTTTGGATGGTTTTATTCGTTTACATATTGTCTAAGTTGTTGTGTTCTCTCCGTGAGTAATTCGTATGCTTAGCAGATAATAGTGTCTGCTTACCGCCTACAGAAATACGAAATTAACCTGTCTTTCTCTGAATAATAGTGACTGAATACAGAGGAAAACAACTTATGGCCCACGTAGAACTTGATTTCATGCCGTATAAAACACGGTTTCTCTAATTCATAGATAATACTGAATACATTTGTTATATATATAATGAAATGTTCAATACAGTGTCTTTAAAGGATGTTACTAAAGGTCTGATCTGTGAATATCTATAAAGACTCTATATGTAAAGCTGTTTGCATATTTAGAATCAGAGATGCAGGACAAGACGAGGTTTCAACCATCCTAGTTACAAAAATAATCTGTGTGTCCCTATAGCTCTTTACGGAATACAAGTGTAAGCCATGGTATATTACTGTTGCTGCTCATGGAGATATGCTATCGAGGGATCTACTGTAGTCTCGAAATTAAAAACAAAAGAACCATTGGTTCTGTAGGTCATCGGGCTCTCTATAATTAATTTTAAGCATCATGAAAAGTGGTACTGTAAGGGTAACTTGATAGTATCAGCAACCTCATATAAGTACCTAGGTATGTATTTTACTAATCGTCTTTCCTGGTCAACCCAAGAAATGTACGCTTCTGTCTAACACAAAAAGTATTAATAGGTATTTTTAAACTTTAAAAGTACTTGGAGACTTGAATCTTGCATCATATTTTAGAATATTTGATGTAAAAATTAGTCCAGTTCTATAATACGGGGCTGAAATTGGGATTTTCAACATTTTTACAAATAGAAAAGGTTCATCCATAAGCATTCAAGAAATTCCTGGGGATAAAGATTAACACACATAATGCAATGGTGTATGTGGAATGCAGAAAGTTAAGAAAATAACATTCTGGCTGAGACTTCTTAATATGCCCTCTTATCGTTTACCAAAAAAATTTATGAAATGATGGTCTTATATGACCAAAATGTTCAAAAGATTTGGTCTCTGAATGCCGGCAGACTGGATTTTGGTAGGCAAAGCAATGAAGCGTGCTAATTGGTAGACAATAGGGGATTACGGGGGGCATCTCCTAATCTTTGGTGAGCGAAATTCAGAAAATGAAGAATGTTTATTGCCTTGAGTGAACGAAAGTTCAATTTATTTGAGTGAACGAAAGTTTACTTACATTTGAGTGAACGGAATTTTTAATGGTAATTTGATTAATGAATAAACTCACTGCCTATATAAGATCATCACACCATCTGTCGATCATATCAAAATGGCAAATGCTCAAGTTAACATACGGTTTATTGCAAACAGAAGAGGTGGCCGAAATTTAGTCATGGGTGGCTACAAATTTAGAATCAAAAGTAGAAGACAAACTAACATCCATTGGACTTGCTCAACGCAGGGCTGTTCAGCAACTGTCAACACGAGAGATGACCTTGTGACTAAGCAAGGTCAGCCCCACAACGGAGACAACTTTCTTCTGTCAGCAGAAGGAACAGATAGGAAGATTCTGACATTTGCCACACTTCAGAATCTACGTCACCTGAGAGAGGCGGATGTCTACTACTGCGACGGTACATTCGACATGGCCCCGTCATTGTACCATCAGATGTACACCATCCACGCCTTCGTTGAAGGAAAAATGGTTCCCCTCGTTTATGGCCTTCTCCCAGACAAGAAGCAGCAGACGTATCTTCGGTTTTTCCGTGGCATCAAGGAGAAGGCAGAAGAAATTGGTGTCATCTTGGCCCCATCGAATGTGTTCACCGATTTTGAATCAGCAGCCCAGAATGCCATACGAGAGGTATTCAATACTGAGATGAAGGGGTGCCTCTTCCACTTTCGGCAATGTATTTGGCGGAAGGTCCAGCAACTGAAACTTGTGACTGAGTTTAATAACAACGAAGAAGTGCAAATGCTTGTTAGACGGGCGTCTGCTCTACCTCTCTTGAGACAATGTGACATAAGTGATATGTGGTTGCGTGCCTTGGGTGACGCAAATCTTGACGACCCAAAAACCTCCAAGTTTGCTGACTATGTGACGGAGCAGTGGGTGGAAGCACCTGACCAGACCATGTGGAACCATTTCCACACAACCGGCCCCAGGACGACCAACCATGTTGAAGGCTGGCACTCGAGCTTCAACAAGCGTGGCGCAAGTCACCCAAATCTCTTCAAATTCATTGACTTGCTGCGACATGAGCAGAATGCGACCGAGATCACCATCCTGCAGGTAACTGCTGGAGGTCGTATGCCACCCAAGAAGAAGAAGTATAGAGCACTTGACAGTGCTCTTGGGTTTGCGAAAACTCAGATTATGAATGGACAAATGTCAAGGGAGCAGTACCACGACACTGTTGCACATTATGTTGGCCTGTAATGTACTATGTATTAATTTGTACTATGTAGTAATATAATAAAAACTGAGAAATTCCTTTCTGAGTTTATCATTGTTGCTCTGAATATTTGCATGTTTCATTGGGGGACATATTGGGGCAATATAAAGGTTTTTGATACGACCCCCATGCTTGTAACAACAAGGATTAGTTCACCAACCATGACCTGCCGGCATTCAGAGACATCCCCGTTCAAAAGAATTGAAATAACGAAAAATACAAAGAGGCTATTTTTCAAAGCAGGATATCAATATATATGGTATGAGCAAAAGGTTGATTTTCCGACAAGGTTTCTAAACTAATTTTCACAAAGACTTTGGGATATCTACCAACAAAACTGGCTATATAAACGTTCCATTTCCACTAAATGTGAGTACTAATCAGCTTTTAAACAATACATACTGAATATTATTTATCATGTGTAACTATAAGAAAGTTCAGAGTAAGTTTATCACGCTTCGGATGTTCATCGCCTAATTTATAGATTGAAAAGGGCAGATTTCTTAACATGAAAAGAGATTATGGACTTTGTAAATAATACAATTACAACGTTTGTGAAGATGAAAACCACTTTGTGCTCGTGTCCATTTTTAATGGTAATTTGATTAATGAACAATTTTATGACAATCCTACTAGAGATAAATTCTTATCTTTAATAAACTGTTAACTTTTCGTTGTAATTAAAAATCTTGCAATGTTTATATACCACACATTTAGAACCAAACAGTGACAGTTAAGTACACTTTGATCATTCTTCTTTAAAATCACATCACAATTTTTATGAATATTGATTTTCTATAATTTGTATTATCGATCAAATTGTACTATAGGCCGGTGGCCTTTAAGTATTGAATAAAGATTGAATTAATTTTATAAATGGCCACAGGGTAACCATGTCAGCTGGTCATCAAATCCATTTATTATAATACTCATCAGCTGAGGACTCGGTACACAAGATGTTAGCTTCCTAGGCATTTTGCTTTTGAAGCAGAAGATGAAAGTAGGCTTTTAGGGCGAAGTCCCTGTGGCCCTTTTTGGCGTCAAAGGGTCACCAATTCTAATAATTAGAATCGCTATCAGTTAACGAGTCTGTGCACAAAGTGTCCGCTCTCTAGGCCTTTTGAGTCTGGAGAGGAAGATCAAAATAGTTTTTTAGGGCATGGTGCATGTGACTCTTTTCAGTGATCACGTGCTCTCCAAATCTATAAATTAGAACCTCTATTAGTTATGGAGTCTATATACTAGATTTCAGATATTCTGTGTCAGTGGACCTGGAGAAGAAATTGAAATAAGTGAAAGTTTTTAGACCTTTCAGTCCAGATGAGCTGTCGATTGGAAAACTTCGGAATTTCCGCTTTGGTTACTCAAAAAGCGGTGTTTGAATCATCCTGCTACATAGACGTATTTGAATCCGCTGCTACGAGGAAGGAGCGGAGCGAAGTCAAATACGCTGATTCCGATTTTTTTGTATGTATTTTTCAGTTTCTTATTACGGTTTTACGTTATTAGATTTGGTGCCCAAACCAGGAGCACATAAGCTCCGGCTGGCATATATCTCCTAGGGTCATTGATGCACGCAAACCGCAACACCAGGATAAGATGTTGAGACAAGTAGTTGCTGGTTGTGAGAATCTCTGTTATTGATATTTCTCATTTGACCGTGTTGAAATCATTTAAACGGTATTGTGAAGTTTAAGGATAACATAACATCAAGGAACTGTAAAGAGATCATGGTCATTTGTTCACCACCTCAGAAACAATTAACTGTAGTTTTCAATGACAATTATACATAAATGGGATGTACACTCTTGGTAACTTTATTTCATAGCAGAGGACGTAAGTTGTCATTTTAACCCAGAACATTTTTAACCCAGAACATTTAATTAGCAAGTTGGCCCTCAACTTACAAACAAAGCCAATTACACTACTACTTTCGAATTAATGAACACCGCTAATGGCCGAAATATTGCTAAAACAGTAACTCGACCACTCACTCGAGTTAATGACAGATCATTGGCACACCTTAACAATCCTGTTGCTAAATTAAACATTTTTATCCGATTACTCAACTGAACTGAAATTGAA
This sequence comes from Phorcus lineatus, assembly GCA_921293015.1. Classification (NCBI taxonomy): domain Eukaryota; kingdom Metazoa; phylum Mollusca; class Gastropoda; order Trochida; family Trochidae; genus Phorcus; species Phorcus lineatus. Next base: position 1,131,267 of record OV121084.1, read on the forward strand.
AGACGATCAGTGTACTGTGAATATAAAAATATATTGACACGGACACGGAGCATAAACCCGCTAATGTAGTCTTATTACGCAATGCTCGCATGTATGATCTATAATCGCACATATGATATGACCTTAGTACTTTCAATCTTAGGGGAAAAGCATAATTATGAAACCAAATTAAATACTTAAGGGAATCAGGAACTACCATTAGAATCTAAAACAACAACATTGATGTCTAATTTGCAGGGTACTTCATGATCCAATTATGCAACAATGAAAGACGAGTTCACTTTCAACACAGCATTTTGTCACGAAACATTATTTATTTACAAGAGCGTTACATGTACAATCTTGAGCTAATATTACGGGCAGTTGACACATTGCCAAGGTTACACTTTCAATTTTCAAACCCCTCTCACTCAGCTGAAAAGAACTATTCAGAATTACTCCAAATAAGCATTCCTCAATTTGAAGTTAACTAGCAATATTAAACACATTCCACCATACCTGTGAAGGGACACATTTTACGAAATATATTTTTCAAAAAAAAATTGTCCAGTAAAATTATAACAGCTCCTGTCTGTTTTTATAACTACTTCAAGTGCATAAGAGAGAAAAATTCGTTTTGGGAAGAAAACGTTCCACGCGTATTTCCTCAGTTACAAAATGATACGGGCAAACTAACCAACAGACGTTGGCTGTGCTAAGGCCGCCATGTATAGATGTCATTGTATATGTCCATTAAAAAAGTTGTCACTTTGTTACAATAAGGAATAAATGATAGTTTCTTCCTGTATAGACACAAACAGATTTAAGTAATATTTAGCAACAAATATCACGATCGAGATGACATTAATGTTCACGGATGAGAACTTACAAGTGGTCTGGACGCCAATAAAGCACATCGTATCCCCGATGTTTTGATTCGGACTGGCACATGTAAGCAGTTTTAAGTCTCCATTACTTTGATATATAGAATGTGACTTATTCATGTACATTATCGTAAAGTGGTTTGGGTGATTCAGAGATCATGAAAGCTATGCAAGCAAATGTTTACATGCTCCTGTTAGTGTGACACGGGTAGAAGTCAGACCGAAAGTGAGAAGTTTCTGTGTTGTGTTAAGAGGAAACAGATGACCATTCTTCTTCTTATAGATTTGTAAAGGTTTCGTCAAATTTTATTAAAGTTCGAGCAGGTGCTTTCAAATATAACGTCGCGCTACGTTCCCCTGCTCCTCCGACCTCCATGCCTTCATACACTCCTTGTTGTCGTTGAAGCCAGGTTCCTAACACTTAATACCTTACTATTGCCAAATAAATCTTACCTTAGCCCGAAATACTGTCATATGAATGACAAAAATAGACGAATATAAATGTATGCATACATATGTTTGTAACTGTTGTTTCATCTCTTATTCAGACGCAACAAAAATGCAGCTAAAGCCATCTAAGGAATCTGACTTGAGGATTACCTATTTTTGACACCCATCAAACCACATAATTTGCCATAATATACACCTGACATGTCTCAATGTCAATGTACATACAGTAAGGTAAAGGCATACATTTCAGAATGTTCATGTTCTGGCACACAGTTAATGTTGGAACCGATACAGTTCAACGATTTCGAAATTAATTGGTAAATAAAGGAGATTACTATTGTCTGGAAGGATACTTCAGAAGGATTATTGTGCCTTTACCATTGCGGCTTCTCATTTGACGTAGGCGTTTGCTTTAAAATGTGTCTTATAATCTTATAAACCCATTCTTCAATCAAAAGTAAGTCCAACTAAAAGGATTCAATTGATCATTCTCAAAGTAAAGCGCGATGCAATCACTCATTAATCATTAACTTGCTTGTATCAAATCATCATACGAATAATTCTTTTTACTGAAGCATAGGACGACTGGGCAATATCAAGAAATACAATATGAATAGACAGAAGACTTTATTGTGATTAGTTGAATAAACTTCACATCTACATAGATATTTTCCTAATAGGCCTCGATGATTTGCCTGAGCTTCTGTTACACCTTTATCTCCGCTGTTGCTTAACTTGATTGGGTCAGACATCATCTCATAGTGTGAAAACATTAATGTTGTCGGTACAAATTTAAGGTTTAAGTAAGGCCCTCTTGTATATCTAATTCCAGCATAAAATACATTTGAAGTTTCAATCTTGATCTTTTGCCTTTAGTCGGATCAAAAAAATGCTGAATCAGAGTCGTAGTCGTACATAGAGCGATATTCAAGTTAAATTAAAGGCGAACCTGTGTTGTTCCATACGAAAATTGTGAATAGTTAATATCAGATATCGAGCATCATCTCGCCTTGGTAGAATCTGCAATAAATGGATGAACATATATACAGTAGTTGTGAAAAAAAATGCAAATGAGCATGGTTAACATACCATAAAATTTGCTCTATGAGAATTCAAAGGGCTATAAGTTGGCTTCACACATAATTTCTGTAACAGGTTAAGAACTTCAAGAAATTTATCTTCAGAACTGACAATATCATAAATTTCATTCTGCGAAAACATAAAAGTCAATGGCGGACTTGTCCCGTTTGGAGCGTTGGACATCTGATGCATCAAGTTTAATTACATATTCAAGAACCATCACTCTGGAAATTTGTCCAAAACACAATTTTGACAAATTAGATCAACAGCGAAAACAGGGCTGCCAGCACAATTAACTACATTCACAAAGATGAGATAGCTCCTCAGAACCCTCCATTTCCCTCTTGCAGATCCACGCATCAAACTAGCACTAGCACTTCAGTATCCGTATTAAACAACATTCTACCATAACTGTGCAAAATACCCAATTCTGATTGGCTGCTGTGAAAAATCAGAGGGTGTATAATCTGTTTTTTACAGTCTTCTGTTTACTTTGACTAACGCGCAAGAGTTCAATAGTTGCCTAGCAACAATATTGTCTAAGTACTTGTCCGCCGGACATTTTTACAAAAGATAACAGTATTGTTATTAATATTTCACGATTATAAAATTCCAATTTAATAAACGTATGCAACTTCGTAACGCGGTCAAACACGGCGAAACCCCGACAGTTCATGAAGGCGGGCATTCAATGACACGGCGCCAGGGTAAGGGCTAGGCTGGTGATGGAAAAAATATCACACAAATTTCATATAACTTAAAACTGCACTCACCTCATAACTTTATTCAAAACATCCATGCCTTAATACGACTTTAAAAATTTAGATATAGCAAAAATTATTCCGAACGCTGACGCTGGTCGAAAAATACTAACGTGGACTGAATAGAGTGAGCTTCCTTGAAAGCATTTGGAAATTGTCGGTAATGTCCGAGGCTTACTTCAAGTAACGTTATTCGAGATTCCAAAGTACGTCATCTTTGTATGAATGTCAGTCCGTGGAAATCGTGCACGGGCATCGATGACACAGCACAATCGAGCAAACGCGAAAGAATATAGTTCAAATTTAAATCTTTGTTATGGTAGAATGGAGATAACATACTGTGTTTGGAAATCAGAGGCATATAACGGAATAATAACAGCTCTAAATTATCCATTTAAAGCCTCACGCTACGCGTTCGACTTTAAATTAAATTTAAATTCAATTCCGTTATATGCCTCTGATTTCCAAACACAGTATGTTTATCTCCTAATTTTGAAGATAGGATATCTACCTCTCAGCTATAGAAGAACACGATATGCTTGCCATTTCCCTAGATAACCACTCATAAACAATCAGAATCGAATCAACTTATATTCTTGCAGTGTTTCAGTGAACTCGGCGATTGTTATACTGACTGCTAACCTGATGGTTCTAAAGATGGCGAAACATTTTCTCCATCTGTTACAACCGTTAACAATTTAAGCTTCAAGGCTGCATGGTGGCAGCAGTTTTTTCAAAGCTGAAGCGAAGGCCTTTTTGAAAGTCATTAAGCCCATTAACAGATTCAACTGCAAATAATTATATGGTATCTTGCAAAAGTGGTCATCCCATTTAAAGGGATATTGTAACTATTGACAATCAATTTCTCAAATGCGATATCGTCTTTTGCAATGTGTTATTAGCCTTCCTTGAACTAAGATGTTCTGTAGCCCCATTTTTATCCCTTTTATTTTATTATTGTTAAAATCGGGAGATATGGGATAACCTTGTCTTAATCCTCTTGATATATCAATATAATTTAAAAGAAACCATTAACCATGACGCTGGATTTGATGTTTTTAAGATGTTTATCCAACTCGTGATGAACTGTCCAAAGTTAAAGAATTTTAGGACTTCATGAATGAAGTGCCACTGAACAAAATTAAAAAATTTTAAAAATTAATGAACAGTTAAGTTCTTGGGATATTCAGTTATATTGAACGGGTATATTTGTTAATATATCTCTTTAATTTAATTTCTGTTTTATCTTCATTTATTGTATTGGATAATACACTTTTGATTCTATGCAATAATAGATGATGATTTTTTTTACGCTACATACAGTAAAAATATTATTCTCTAATTCTTAAGATAATGTTTATGTTTGCCCTTTTTAGGAAAGCAGATAATGAAACCTTGCTTTTGTGTCATTGAAAGTTCTCCATCCACGTAAGGTAAATTTATGAACTATAAGATATTCATGAATATCATACACATCAAGGCACTATCAGGGTCAATTAAGATGTAAGCTCGATCGACATAAAATAAGAAAATGTCAATGCATTTTTGTATTCATTCTTTATTTTATAACCTTATGAAGTACTGTCTGTCAACCTTATCTATAAAACAAGATTTTTTTAAATAGAATTTTTCGTACCTCACTGTTATTAAAAACGAAACGATGAACGTAACTTTTTAATTTCTTAAACATAAAGGTAATGTTACAATGAAGGTGCATGTTAAGATGCAACACTTTGTATGACAAGAGAAATAAGCACCTTCAACCTGTCAAAGATTTAGGTTGACAGTGTATATCAATAGAAATTTCAACATCGAGAAGAAAGGTCCTATACGAAAACTGTGCATTTCCAGCAAAAAATACACGAACCACCACCGCGCCGCCGTCTACCTGTAAGAATAAATAAAATCTTTAAATTTCTAAAATATTAAAACATTTTACAAAACGAAAATCAGTTCTCGTAAGCAACGAACAGTTATTAGATATAAGAAGTAAGAAGACCTTACTTTAAGGATAGACAATAGATTGAAACATTTTATAAGACATTTTACTGTGTGAATGACATTTCGTGAGTGAACCAGATTTCGAGGGTGATTTATAGGAATGTTTCTCGAGCAAGGACGTCAAACTTATATAAAGTTGAGTTAACTGAGTGAGTAACATGGTAAACACAACTTCCTCAGGTGTTTGCTTATGGAAAATACGACACGTGTTTTAACAACCAACTTTTCATCTTTTCTATGAATATTGTCAAATGAAAGCGGCATAACACGATCCTTTCAACAAAAACATGTCAATACGCACCATTTAACAAGTGGCCATCCTCCAATTCAAACACGTCATATCCGGTGCAGAAGTTGGCAATGAGAGATCCAAACCTAGACTCGACGTCTTCTGGTTGGATCAAGTCAGTGCCGAATACCCACTCTTCGGTCACTTGTTTTATTGGTTCCTGAGGGTCCTTGGGTAAGATAAAATGCCAATATAGCACCATATTCCCCTTTCGAAGAAATTCGGACCACTTAAAGGTCTAAGGACATTACCCCTTTTGAAAGCCAAAAGAATATACACAACATGTGAAGTTGCCTTGGTTATTATTCATCATTGTTGGTTGAAAACAAACTCTCAATAATCTTTACACCTTTTACACAATTTCAACGTGCACTTAAAGTTAGTGACATCATTCGACTTGTTCTTTTCATAAAGTATATTTCATAAAGTATTTTTTCAGACTTATAAATGGTTAGAAAGGTCTTATTTGAAATGATTTAGATGCCTAAGCTTGCCTAGATTTTACTTTCAGAACAAAACAAAGTCAAGTAAAATCGTCTTTGAATTAATTGTGTAATAGCTAACTGACCTGGCTGTGAAGACGTTCAGCCACCTCCTGGTAAGTCTCCTCTGATTTCTTGATGTAGCAGGCATCCTTCTCCACGATTTTGATGGCAACCAAATTCTGCAAGTAAAGAATATTGAACACTAATTTATCAGGTAGGAAGAGAAATTCTATTTCAATATTTTTCTTCAGAATGAGTTTATATATACAGATAAACTGAACCGCAAAATAACGTCATTTTTCAGAGAACGATTATAGCCATGTGACGCTGATTTGTTCAAATCCATTTTGGCAAACAGAACACTTTAAAAAGGGATCTCTTATTGCATACTCTTTACCGAATGAAATTAACAATTCAGCGTATGTTGGGCTTGTAATAGCATTACCAAAAACGCAAAAATATATACAACAGGTGATCGTCATATTGAAAACAACGAATGCCTCTCACAATAAATCAGACCTTGGAAAATCTTATGACGCAAAGGTATGTTCGAGAACCAATGCCCTCACAACAACACAGCCAAACATGATCTGCACACATAATGGATTTAGAGAGAGTCGGCTTTCGTGGAATAAGAAATAGGAAGATTTTTGTGATTTAGAATAAGACCAAAGAAGTAAGCATGAATCAAAACAAACGTCGAAAACTCTGATAACGTCGATCACAATTGCTTTCATTGATTAGGTGAGACACTTATCAACTTATCTTATCTGCAGATTGTTGGAAAAGGTTTTTTAAACTCCATTGAGACTGTACACGACTAAGAGTGTTCATCTCTGAAGCAATGTTCACTAGAGTGTGTTGTGTATGCAAACATCCTGCTAAATCAGCGTATATCCGAATCCGAATATGAAGCTTTCATCTAATACCCTGATCACTTCCGGGCTAAAGGCTTCGTTCGGCTGGAGCGGTTTGATATTCGTGACTAAGTTCACCTGTTATTTTATCAGTCAATGAAATGTCGTTATGCAAGGAGCTTGAAGCTTGTAATTCGAACTGAATGGATTTTTTCATCCGGGTTGTGCCGCTTTTGCTGGATGCGAGTTGTGTCATTGGCTGGTTAGATAACTAGCGAACCGAGGTCTCGGGCTAGAATGAGATCAGGGTATAACGAACGAACTGAGCGGATTCATATCCTCTGATTTGGCAGGATGGTATAAAAACGGTTTCAAAATTGTTCTAACACTAGAGAGCGTTTGAAGTCATTTGTGTAACAGTTTTTCTTTATTTACAACAAACCAAAATTCCCATGTAAGCCGTTTGAACCAAATTGTCATTCAAATCGCGTAAGTTGAATTTGATTAAAACCATTTATCTTATTTTTAGTATTTTACACAGAAAAAAACATAACTTGAGTTAAGATCATGGAGCTGAATTGTTGGCATCGGCATATAACGTTTTTTTTAAGCTTCTGTCACCCTTACCCTGTTGTGAATTTTATTATAATTAGTGTACAACATGTTTCAATAATCTTACTTGTAGAGTACTTTTTAACGGATGATAGCCTCGTAGATTCTAAACGTTTTGAATTAAGTATCGATATTAAAAGGTAAAATGATAAGCATGAATTGAATAATACTGAATTACGCACATAATAGTACCAATGAAACTTGAAGTGAGTGGAAATTCAAATAAATTAAAATGTGCCTAATATATTTTCAAGTTGAAATGGCTTCACTGATTGTCAAGTATTACACGTGCTAAGAGAGAAAGAGTGTACCCAATAACGGGGCAACAGGCCAACTGTACATGATATCATAAAGCATTACGGTATACATACATAAGTGCACCATTATTTATTTTCGGTATTGTGAGCTAATTGCGGTTACAACTAATTTCTTTAATTTAAGAAATAACTAATTAGCGAGACAATTAATATTCATTGATGCAAATAACTGGGTTAATTTTCATTTAGAAGGATATATTCGGAAATATTCAGTAAGAGTACAATTTTCCAATTTCTTATAGAAAGGGCATTCCTAACAAAAGTGATATTCGTTTTCAATATGTTCAGTTCGATCTTTCCCTATGGGATCTATGTATCTACCGCGTGGTACCATACAAACCTACTGAAATAGTAATATAAAACTTGAACTCAACAGGTTTAAACCCTACGATAGAATTTTGCATTTTGAGACAAGCATAATATCCGATGGCTACAACTAAATATCAATGTCGATACATCTTTGCTTAAAGAATTGGGGACATGGGGATTCTAATTTATACAATTGTTTGACCGTGCTGGTCCCTCGCAATGTGACCCTGTGAGTAACTCTATGATAGATAAAACAGAGGCTGCTGAGCTACAGAGCCGATTGTTCTGTCTTTAAAACTTTTATTCTTCCGAATACCGTCGATTTGAGTTAAACTTGGTCAGCTTATCATCATTTGTTCCAATTGTTCCTTGACGATCTTATTTATGAAACAGAGACACAATAAACGTTCTTTGGGAAATAAACAAATTATTTGTGAATCATTTCTTGGCGACAGCTGTGCTTAAGTAATTTTGTCTGTAAAATATTTCTTTATCTTTCTGGAAAGCTCGTTTGTCCAGCTGTCTAATTATTGTATTTACGTATGCTGTCCTATGTTAATGACACTGTTCAGGTGACAAAGTTTGATGCATATGATTACAAATGAAGGATTATTTGGTATATATTTAAATCAAACGCTTTTGTAAAGAGGGAACATGGAAATTATTTAAGGTTTAAAAAAAATCCTTTACCATATTGAAGTCGTGCAGATTGATAGTCTGCTGAAAGCAGTCCTGAGGGGGGTCTGGGGCCCCAGGATACACGATCATTGACTCAGGGTCAAGGGCGATGTCAAGGGGAACAATCTCACCATTTCCGGGATCAGCCAGAGTTCGTCCATACTGTAACGAAGATATTCATCAAATTCTTGAAAGTTAAATACTGTTTTAAGAAAAGACGAATAACCAATACATATGCATTTGATTATCTCTTTAGTGAAGATAAATATATAAAAGAAAAATAAATATAGATTATTACCCGAGGAAGTGTGTCATATGACTTTTACGAAACGAGCGAGAGAAATATTAAAGAATAACCTACCTCTGTGGCGGACGCAAAACTAGCTGCCAGAAGTACAAACAGAGTGGATGAAGTTGAAATCATCCTTGAACACTACCTACCGTTTGCGTATCTGCAACATAGAGCACATGGTTTAGACATGAACTATGCTTTATAAACATTTGATAAAATATCGTAAACATTTAACGAAACAAGAGGTACGTATCTACCATCCCGGCTGGAAGGAATTTATTTCGAAATAATCATAAAGAAAGAATTTAGAAGGTCAATTTCGTTTTTATCCAAGCAGTTTAGCGCAACCATGTTGGCAAGTGAGGGTTCTATGATCTGTATGCTAGCGCTTTAGATTATGTTTTCCCTTATTGAAATGATTACAGGTATAAAAACTATTTAACGAAAATGATTACATAACCTCGAAACGATATACCTTCAACTTCTAAAACCACATAAATCCAAATACACAACAAAAACATTACTAAAATGGAAAATATATATATCTTACCGTCTAATGACACTTATACTGTTAACCTGTAGAGAAGCTCGATATTTATACATTACAGATGACATTTACAGGTAATGAATTAAAAGTTTTACCGGCATGCAATTCCGACCACCTATAGAGAGTCAGCGAGGTTTCTGCCAATATCAACATTGTAAACACAGATGTCGTTGAAAATACAAAGATGCAAATTAATTAGCAAAACCTTCCCATCGTGTTTTTTATTGGCAAACTCAACAATGTACAGGTGGCCTTGATCGCCCTTGTAACAAAGATCAGACATATGAAAAGAGCAGACAGTATTCCGATTTTGTCCATATGATGGTAAGTAAACAGACTGAGTTATATCAGATATTAAGTTAAAATTTAAATTGGGGAGTCTAAACTCCTTATATAAAACAGATCGAAATGAAAAATAATGAAATATCAGTGTCCGATAATTTTTTCAGTATCGGCGATGTTATCAACTTTCATTACGACTTACTGGTGACCTCATATAATGGTTTTCAGTCATGAAGAAAGGTATTCACATAAAGTTTTGGTGGTTTTATAAAAGATGTATGCTAAATTAAAGGTTTCAGTTAGATTATCCAGCATTTCAATAACAGTATTTCGATTGCTTAAGCGTTGTAAGGCAAGGATGTGTCCTTTGTCTGTTTTTATTTTACCTCATAATTTTAATTCATGTAAGAAGCTTCTTAGGTTAGAGGTATATTTATCGGTGAGGAATATTTAGAGTTGTTATTATTGTTGTACGCTGACGACTTATGTATTTTTAATGATACTGTAGTTGGCCTGCAGAGGAAAATCGACATCTTATATGTCCTAGATAATGAAGCGATAGCTGAATGTGGCATATATAGTATGAATGTCGATTATTATCTTTAGATGGAAAGAAACTGTAAGCTCTGATACTATTTGTAAGATATCTAAATGAAATCCCCTTCCTTTTTAAATGTTATAGACATAATATTTAGAAATAACTATTTACCTGTAAGGAATAGATTTAGAAATAAATGTAAAATAATCAAGCTATTAACGACATTGGTTGTTCTTTCAATGAATTGAGCAAAACTTATCAAGCTAGCTCTTAAATGTCGATCTTTCATAAACTGAAAGTTGAATATCTGTATAATGCCATGTGTACTGTATACTCGTTATTGCTTTTTTACATGGGCTAATGGCCTACAAACTGAGAATAAACTTCTTATTCTATTTCAAGTTTAGGGTAGTCATCTGGCGATAAACATAATCGTACTTCCAGGTCGAATCAATGAATCCTCGAGGGTTTATCTTTACCTATAGACGGTTAACATGAAACCTGATGACTAATCGGTAGCAAATCCTTGCAGATGTCCTAGTGTACGATTTGAGATATAATCCACGCATGGGGGGAGGTCGAGATGTTGAGAAGTTTGAAAACGTTTCTTCTGTCAGTCCTATAGTCTTGTATAGTGGAGGGGATATTGTTATCTTACCTAATCGCTATCTAACACAGATCTGTCGTCTTCAATAAGGACTCTTTCACATATCAGCTGTTACTGACAGAAGATCCTTCATTGAGTGAGCAGGATATACCATGTTGTTAGCAATATTACAGTTATTTTAACATATGGATGTTACCAGAAGAAAGATCACTATTGTTACGTATTGTGAGAGAAAGAGAGCAGATCTTTAGACAACTCAAGTTTCGCCCATCAAGGCTTTGTGTTCCTATACTCTTCACAAGTCAAGTGGAAATTTCATTGGCAACATCTTTACTCATATATTGAGTCTTGTTATGCAAACGTAACACAGTGAAACGGTTTAGTAAAATATGTGAAAATATATATTAAGTTAGGCTGAAATTGAAACCGTTCCTTTCAGCGCAAGCTCAGGAATTAGAATGAGAAAGGAACAGTTTCATAAACAAATCAGTAATTTCAGTTCAGAATTTCCTATTAAACTTCCAAGGGTTGATAGTGATGAGGATCGGGATTCGTCTGGACTTTACTGTCTCATTTGTCAAGCTTGGCTGCACCTGCTAGGATCGTAAACTCAGCTCCTAGGATCACGAAGACACAAACACTTCAAAATAATGGAGAAACTTGGGGAAATTTCCATAGAGTTGTTCACGAACATGTTCAGTATCTGATCACAAAGGTAGCGCTAGTCATGTGCCATCATTCGACTCATTACCTTATCACGGTGTGGTGGTTTGCTTGCTTCAGAGACAACAGCTCCTGAATGGTCATCCAAGCTGGACCGGTCGATGGATAGAACATACCAGGTCTATGATTTAGTCTTACTGTGCCTTTCTTTCCATCTTCTCCCTCATCTTTTCGCTCCCTTTGTCCCTTTTATATCCACTCTTTTGGATGCATGTCATTCACTGAAATATTGTCCAAGACAAATAATTAGAGCCATTGTCTTTGTGCCTCATTAAAAAATCTATAATTAATTTTTTAAATGGTGAGCTGCCACAGGATCACCGAATCAATTAATTATAATCCTCGTCAGCTTAATAAAAGATAAGATTTTAGCTTTCTCGGCCTCTTGCTTCAGGATTATTATTTCAAATGTAGTAGGTGTCACTAGGTCACCAAAACTATTTTGAAATTGAAATTCCAATCATCTAAGGTGTCTGTTCAAAAGCTTTCAGCTTTTAAGGACTCCTTCAACATGAGAAGATGACAATAGGTTGTTAGGGCGTGGTCCTTGAGGCCTTTATTAAGTGTCACCTAATTTGTTAATGAGAATCCCCATCAACTAAGGAGTCTGTTCATAACTGTTTACAACTTTCCAGGGTTCTTGCTTCTGGAGAAGAAGATGGAACAAATATTATAGGGCGTTGTCCCTGTGGTTTTTATTTGGGTTCACAGGGTCACAAAATCTAATAATTACAATCCCCATTTTAAGCAGTCTGCAACAAAGTATCAGGTTTTTTGAAATTTGGGGTTATATCTTTTTAGATTTAATTATCCTTTTTACTGTCAATTACACATTATCTAAATATTACTAAATATCTTTGACATCGAATAAAATGACATGATTTGACATGACAGACGAACACGAAACGTCGTAACCCGTAATGTCAGTTTGTGAAATTAACCAGCCAGCTTGTAGAAACGTGAATTTTTTTTAAACTGAGGTTTTCACAACTCATATACATAACATCTTACTCAAACCTGGCATATTAAAAAAAATGTCTATATAAGTATGGCTGTGAAGAAGGTGAACATTAGGGAAGGCAGAACCCTCAGTTTCAGGGATTCACTGTTATTGCAGTGTCCTGCCACTGCTCATCTAGTTTGTCCCCTTTCGTTTTCTGACCAATCAACGACTAGGATAACCAGTTATTAAATTCGATGGAGATGCACCATCATAATGCACAACATATTGTTTATATCATCAAAAGGCAACATTAAGACATTAGAAAAATGGCACGATAAAACATAAAATTATCTTTAACCCTCAGATGAGAGCGATTTATGAGGGGAAAAAGGACTTCAGTTTATTTCAATAATTATGGACAGGGTAAAATCAATGCCTCATGTACACGACACAGCACACGTGGCAGCAATAAATATGTCCAGCAATGTTAAGATAATAACCGTTCATGCTTGGATTGACTTTTATGAATGATCGTATTTACACGTTTGCTTCGATTACCTGTCTTTGATGTAATACATTGTTACCAAACATGTTATGTTATCGCTACGTTTTCTTTGAGCTTCATGTGCATTACTGAGTTCGTTCCGTAGCCTTATATTGGTTGGTACTCGTCACTCATGTATGTTCCGGGGGAATCTCGTAGAGACCCTTGTCCACATGAACTTTGAACAGCCAATCATTTCGTAGGGCCGAACATTATCCGACCAATCAGATGCCAGTTTCACGATCACTTCGGTGTATCAATAAACCCGAAATTCGCTCTGTATCTGCAAAGCAATCATATATGTTTGTGACAGTACATACGATTAGATGTGTATGGTTAGCCAGGGTAAATCCGGGTTTCTGCTTATGGAAATAAGCTATCAAGGGATTCATGGCCGAAACGTTATTACAATCATTCGGTTAAGTTCGTCAATTTTCGTTTAGTATAAATACTCATCGCAGCGTTACTCAGAAAAACGATGTTTAAACTTTCAAGTAATATCATAGAGGATCTTGGACTTGCTTTCAAATCAAAAAGTCATTGTAGTTTTTACTTCGTTGGAATATTTTGCACAATCTAAACAATTTATGATTGATATATCCTAACACATAGGGGACATTGTCAAAATTCTTACATTTGGCTCTGAGTCACATTATAATTATGTTTAAAGGCACTGTAACAAGCGTTTTGCAATTTCAATGGTTTACGTCTCATTATTAGACCCCAATCTCCGTAATGATAGGATAAAGTGTGACGTCTCAAGCGAAAACTGCAGCCATTTTTAGTATCTTTCAATCAATAGTGTTACGCAAAGTGATTTGTACAGGTTAACCGAAAGTTGTACATTCGTACAAGAAATCCTTGTATTGGTTAGAAATAGTTGTCTTACAATTAGTTATATTTCAATACGTTATGGTGAGATCTCCTTCGTTGCTACATTGATTTTTAGTCTAGTTTTATGCTAAGCTAAAAGGCAACATTAAAGGAATACGAGGTCAAATGTAGTATTTGAGTTGATTTTTATTATTATGAAATACTTGGGCTTTGCAATATTATCACAATTGTCTCCAAAAAGATGTAGCTCCGTCATAAATTCCTATACGACCTCTGTATTAGCAACGTTTCTTGAGCTTCCGGCAAATTCCCCTAGCGGTATCATATTGCAACTTAAACTACCTGACAATATTTCAGCCAATGATAACACCGAATGCATGAATAACATATCTGGTGTCTCATTGGTCCATGCAATTATGCAGTCGCTTAATAAGCCGCATGTGTTCCATGAAGAAGACTCCAAGTTTAAAGTGCATGTTCGAATAATGTTTAGGTTTTTGGAAAGCTTACGGAAATAACTTGGGTGATTTGAATGATAAATTTTGAAACGGCGTCGTTGATAGCACAACTATTTTTCATTGCGTTCAATTCGGTTTCAACATTTCTAGACCAAGCAACGTTCGTATTAAGACAGATACAAATTCGAAATTGATATTTAAGCTTTTACTGTCAGTCTCATTACATAGCTCGCACGTTCAGTAGCAGACCAATCACACCATCGCGTTTGAAATAAGGATTGCGGCGATCAAGTTTAACGATTGGTAAATGGGAGTTACAAGAGTCTTTGTGATTGGCTAATTAAGATTATGTTAGAACGTTGAGGAGAAAGCCACTGATATAAGTTCGAATCCAGCTGGAGACATTTTCACAAAAACTTGGAAAAAAGCATGTTAGTTAGATTTATGATTTATTTTCTGCACTGTAAAAAATCGATCTAATTAGACAGCGTTGTATTCCGGGACAAAATCATAAAGAATGGAGCAGTTGCCAACAAGAAATCATGTGACTCATAGAAGAGAGTTAAACACACGAGCGACGCCTCGCCATAGTCAAAGTTGTAAACATAGCACTTGTAGAACTTCCTGCAGTAAACAAAGTGACTTAAGGTAACCTTAGTGTTTTGTGCAACGGCCCCCACTTAACCACTTTGTCTGTTTTCCAATAACTTTCGATACATTTTCTCCCTGATCCGTCCACCCTTTGCTTAGAATATAATAATATTATAACTGAAATATTGTTGAAAATACGTTACAGTTTGGCTTTGATGGGTCTTCTTTAAGTCTGACATTCTTTAAAACCATTGACATTGACATTCTGGACGTTAAATGCCCGGTAGATATCCGGTAGAAATTATTTCTGTCATGATGACATGCATGTATTTACTGAAGACACTGATAAATGTTATTTGGTTGGATGGTACTTTCATTTGCACAACTAGTTGCCAACTGCGTCATTCAATTGTGACCTGTGCCTTTTTAATCGATGACAGACATCCACTAAACAAAAAGATAAAGGGACGACTTCATAGTCATCGATAAATGTATTGACCGGATTGGTCCAGATCCTCAACTTGTGCCAAAAACATGAGGTGTCAAAAACATCATTTCCAATAGGTGATTTTTTCAGGGGGACACGGCAGCTGAACTGCGAGATGAACACCCTTCTATTAAGCAATCAAAGTTATATAATGTGGTTTTCAGTTATAACATGGTAATCTGTCAACACTTAAATGACGACGGTTCCTGTAAGTTTCAAGTGACGGTAAAGTGTTGACAAACATTGTATTGATTCTGAATTCCTTTCTTAGATATAACTAAAATTGTTTGAGTCAGTAAAAACTCCTCCTACCAAAAAAGATCATCGAAATGTCAGCAGTGTTTGCGAAGAACTGTTCAAATACCTATCAAAGTTAGGTGCATTGTTGACAGGATATCGGTTATCTCCTTTCAGTGGCATTTCAGAAGTAACTTTTGCTTGACAAAGCTGTGCCGAAACTTCGCCTTCTCAGAAGAAAGTCGTTATCCTCTTTAAGAGCCGTTCGTATGTTATAACGAGTGCATATAAAAACCTCTTTTGATCAAACGGATAGATTATTCATGTGGTAAACAAGTTACTGTAGAGAGGTGAGGCCGTGACATTATCTTGTTTAAGATCTATCGTTACTACCCATGCAATCATAAACGTTTATCAAAAGGGCATACAAGGAAGGACTCTAACAAGAAAGGTCATCACAGTTGATGAATTGGTAAGGGTTTATGAAATCTAGAAATGGCAAATATTAAGTCATATTATACTACATTGATATATCTTTATATGTGCCAGGAATACCTTATCAACGACGGCTGTAAACATCAATTCGATTGGATAGTCATATGAAACCTTTTGCATAGGTTGTCAATAGTTTATCAAAAATCGTTGTCGGTTGTCGTTGTCAAGGTTTCCTGAACTTTTGGAATTGTTATGACTCTATACTGATGTTTGTAAGTTATTGTTCTGATTCTGTATTGATGTTTTTAAGATATTGTTCTGATTCTGTACTGATGTTTGTAAGTTATTGTTCTGATTCTGTATTGATGTTTGTAAGTTATTGTTCTGATTCTGTATTGATGTTTGTAAGTTATTGTTCTTATTTTGTATTGATGTTTGTAAGTTATTGTTCTTATTTTGTATTGATGTTTGTAAGTTATTGTTCTTATTTTGTACTGATGTTTGTAAGTTATTGTTCTTATTCTGTATTGATGTTTGTAAGTTATTGTTCTTATTTTGTACTGATGTTTGTGAAGTTATTGTTCTTATTCTGTATTGATGTTTGTAAGTTATTGTTCTTATTTTGTACTGATGTTTGTAAGTTATTGTTCTTATTCTGTATTGATGTTTGTAAGTTATTGTTCTTATTTTGTACTGATGTTTGTAAGTTATTGTTCTTATTTTGTACTGATGTTTGTAAGTTATTGTTCTTATTTTGTACTGATGTTTGTAAGTTATTGTTCTTATTTTGTACTGATGTTTGTAAGTTATTGTTCTGATTCTGTATTGATGTTTGTAAGATATTGTTCTGATTCTGTATTGATGTTTGTAAGATATTGTTCTGATTCTGTATTGATGTTTGTAAGATATTGTTCTGATTCTGTACTGATGTTTGTAAGATATTGTTCTGATTCTGTATTAATGTTTTTAAGATATTGTTCTGATTCTGTATTGATGTTTGTAAGTTATTGTTCTGATTCTGTATTGATGTTTGTAAGTTATTGTTCTGATTCTGTATTGATGTTTGTAAGATATTGTTCTGATTCTGTATTGATGTTTGTAAGATATTGTTCTGATTCTGTATTGATGTTTGTAAGATATTGTTCTGATTCTATATTGATGTTTGTAAGATATTGTTCTGATTTTGTATTTATGTTTGTAAGTTATTGTTCTGATTCTGTATTGATGTTTGTAAGCTATTAGGAAATATTCTAATGCCGATTCGTGCTCTATACATATTCATTGAAAGATACTTGGCAAAATCTTATCTTAAAGATCTTATCAAGAAGTATATCTAATTACTCCCATCAAAGTTTTGAGCTTAACACAATTTTTGAGGAAAATCTCTATTATGTATCTCTGGGAAATGAATAGTGATATAGACACCATTTTCGCTAGTGAATCTTTTTGTTATTGCTACGCAATAATATAAGCTATTAGTCAAATATTATATATATTCTAATTGAACTGCTGACTTAAAGACAATATTAAGTCACATTGAATATGAGAAATATTCTATTCATTCATTATTTAATGTGAAAGAATCCGCTTACAAATCGATCATGGCGTTGAAATTCTCAAAATTTATCAACGCACTCCCATGCTTTTGTTCATACAAGATCACATTTTTACACTTTTATTACCAGAAATATTTCAAATACAAATTCGTTCTTTTTCTGTAATTTTGCTTTTATAGATGCAACAAATGAAAAACGACTTTTGAAATATTTTTCATTAATTGCCATTGGGAAATTACTTTTAATATTTTTCTGTGAAGAGTGAATTGGTTATCGGGAATTGATACTGATTACATTTTTTGTGTGATTATCATTTGTTGACATTTGATTGATTAAATTTATTGATGTTGCATTTAAAGAAAAAGAAAACATTTCTCCGACAGGCTTTGGCATTGGCATTCATAGTGAACAGTATTAATCAAAAGTAAATGATCAAAACGTCGTTTCTTGTTATCATTCTATGAGTAATCGGGTGATCAAACAACCTTATAGTCATTGATTGGGAGGAAAACCTCACGTGATTGAATTCAAGAATAACAAAACGAGATGTCCATAAAAGAAATGAAGGACTAAGTAGATCTTCCACAACGTCATGAAGAAAGTATTGAAACATGAAAGTTTTCTTTCATTCTTATGTTCTTTATGTTATATTGAAACATTCTGGGTTTCAAGATATATCAATTCAAGATATCTTCTGACAAATGCATTACCAAAACGAAATGGAACTATGACTGGATATGATTAATATATACGGACATTGAAACTTTGAGTGCGTCTCGATTAACCTTAAGAGAATCTGTATTGCACGTCTGCGGGTTCTACTTTTTTTCAACCTTGGGACTTCCCGGGTTTCCCGAAGTAGCTATTTATAGATATAGATTTAGGTCATTGGCATTCCAAGTTTGCGAGAGTTGCACAAAAGCTCTTATTAAACATCCTTACTGGTGCTAAAGAAAATTCTCTTGTTCCCGTTGACAATTCCTCTAATGACACTTCTCACATGCAATCAGTTTCAAAATCTCTTGAACACACACCTAAAACAGTCAGATTAGCCAAAACAGGTTTTTTTCGATCTTTAAATGATCAAGTCTGTCAAAGTGCGGTTTATTTTCATTACAACTCTAACTACTGTTACTTTAATGTCAACCAGTAACGTTCTCAGTCTCTTTCACTGGACTGCTTATAAAGAAGTCATGTTCTTTTAAATACATAAGACAAATCTTAAACTCATCGAAGACTGAAGTTTTGTAGTATCAAACATTTATTCGTCTTGGCAATATCAAGTTATCTTCGGGCTTGTTTTAAAGTATAGTCAGCAAGTTGTATGAGTAGTTAATGCGAAGATTTGTATTGATATTATCAATGATTGATAAAGGATTATATTAATCAAAAGGTTGTAATTCAACGGACTTTTAATCAATTTGCTAAGAAACTGTATCCCAGTTTTTAGTTACAGGAATACATTTCGATCATTGGCAAAACATTTTTTAGAAATTTGTATTAGCATATGCGTCAGGTTTCGTTTACACCTAAATCATAAAAGCACATAGTTTTACTGTCGAAAACAGATATTTCGGATATATAATATGTTTCGAGATGAAGAGCCATTACTAAAATTTTACTCTGAAAAAATTAGCTTTTTTAAACTAAAAGATTCGGATCACAAATCTTGCTTATCAAATGACATGTTGAAGTTGATACCACGGACTTCCTCCTCTTTAGTCATTTCGTGAGCACTATTGTAACGAATGGAACAATACGTTTTTGGAACTTTAACTTAAGGCAGAAATAAATGTTAATTTGTTTCTACTTTCTTACGCTCAAATTTACCTGCCGTTGTGTTACGAAAGCTTATGCCATTGAATCATGATGACAGAAATATTTTATCTAATCTTGACTTTCAAAACACACCAAAAAATAGATGATCATGTGATACCTTTAACTCATTCCCAGATAACAGATAACCATTTGTTGCATCTGTTTTCTCCTCGCAATTTCATATATAAAAAAAACCAAATAACTAAAATGACTACTGCTTGTAAATATATTTTCAAAATAATCATTTTTATTTGTAATCGAAATGTTTGTATTATGAAGAAAATGGAATGCGGGAATCGACCCAGACCTGAACTGAAATACCTTAAGAAGAAATTATATTAGGCATTCAAATCAGTTATAAAGGTTCCTTCAGAAGTATTTTCTTTCAAGTTGACATGTCGATAGCCTGAGACAACATTTGTAAGTCAAATTAACTTTTCTAGAAGACTCAACGCCCCTGAGACCGGCTCCCCTTAACATGATCCCATTAAGCATTATGGGTCAGGGGAAGTCATATAAGGTTCGATTGACAGAGAATAAAAAAAACATGTTTTTAGTTCAATGTAATAGATTCTATGGCCTTTTTGTCTACCAGATAACTAAACTGAAAAAAAGTCATCATGCGTGTATAATAGTTGTTTTATTGTTTAATGGCTTTGAATTCTTTAAGAAAAAGGTCTTAGAAATCATTTTACACTTAATTAGCTTAATTACTAATTAGTGTTTTATTATACCGAAATTCTTTTTTCCTTAGATTTGTTATGCATGTGTTTCGTGACAGATGCAATCATGTGACAAATCACGTGACGAGTCAATATCTCAGGTCAGTGTCACAAATTTCTGTCACAAAACTGACCTCCTCACTGATAATCAATCACGTGATGTCAACTGACCAATGATATTCTTACAAATTTAAGGTAGGTATTACAATGTACATTATATGTAGAAAATGTTGAACGTTTCCGACATGATTATTTCTTTCTAAAGATTAACAGACATCAAACATGTTGAGTATTTCGTGAATGCATATCCCAACAAAAGCCAGTACAGAACCACTATACTTCACATCATGATATATAGTTTCACTCGTCAGGGTCAGATCATTTTGTCACTCATGAATTTGAAACCGGAGAAGACGATTTCAATTTATGAGAAATAAACCTTGTGGTCGAGAATGTTCGTGATAGTAAAAAAATTCTAATAATTGTTTCAAACCACTTAACCACAGTTAACTAAACAAAAAATTATATTGTACAATCTGAGAGAATACAGACGTGGTAACTCATTAACTAAGTCACAAGGAAACAAATGTGTTTCGTAATTTAGTTATTTGAAGACTTTACCAAAAAAATTCTTAAGGAGATTACATGTTGTCATTTGAGATGGATAAGATCTGATTCCTTCAATTCTAAAATATTGCTGATAATCAATATAATCCCTTCAATAAGTGTAGTAAGTGTAGTAATCAATACGTAGGTGTATCAAAGTTACACTTTGCGTTAATAACGAGTGTAATTAGGTTTATACTAAGCTTCTTATGTAGTTAGAATATAAGTAATCTGTTACTGTGAACTTATATTTTGTGCAGATATTAATAAGGCAAGTCATTAAAGACATCTTGACATTATACTTTCCACAAGCTGATTAACAACTGCAGTAGGTGTTTCGTATCGCAGAAGGTGCTGTCCAGAGTACGTGTTCTTGAAGTTCTTGATGTGAATTATTCCTACTTAAAATCACAGTAGGAAATACGTGTAGAATTGTGTTGGCAATTGCAAAAATCTACAAAATTCTAACATTCAAAAGGCTACCTGAAAAACGACCGTGCATGAGTTGGTGACACCCTAAGAAAATCTTTTCCTCTTTGGATTTTGATAATGCTTTTTTAGACATTTAATGTAACAGTCAGTCGATTAATTTCATTAGACAGTACATCCTGGGGATCATTTGAATGTAACTGATTTCCTTTAAAGTTCTTTGGGGAACATGTAGGTAAGAACTATTTTGAACTATTGATACATTTTCAGATTCCATGCGGTTTTCTTAAAGGATTCTTTTTGTAGATATATTTTCTCTTCAGGTTGTGTGCATCTAAAGTATCAATCATATGTAATAAATGTATTATTTTTTTTAAACTTTTAAAATGTGTCAAGTTTAGAATTACATCTAATTAAGAATGAAACTTTTATACTGATTTATTCCTGAATATTCTTATAATTTTTTCCTGTGGTGATATCGCAATACACTGAAAAATTATTTAGTGCAATAAAAGGTTATCAAGGAATCTTTCTTTTCATAAAACATTTATCCTGATCGTTTTTCACAAGAAATTACGACAGGCACATCTTCACATAGATTAAATTTTACTTTCTTTAACTTAAATCAACAGTCTACAACTAAGAAATATATTTGAAAATATTGAGCAATGTCAACTATTTGAAAATTTGAAAAATTGAGCAATGTCAACTATTAATGCAAACGTTTCTTTTCGTCGTATTTCCTTAAATGCAACGTTGCTTAAAAAACTAAAGGAAACAAAACCATCAGGAGAATCATATAATTGAAATAATAAGCAGGAATATTCTCCTTTCGATTAACGCATTGATAGACTGAAATAGCTTTTGTGAGTCAATGTTTCTGTTCTCTGACATTTAACTCGTGACTAGGATCTCAGTACTATTGGAGAAAGGCATTCAATAACATTGGAGAAAATAAAATAGTTATGCAATCAATATATATTATTGAAACATATTCGTGTTCATTTTTGCTACAGTCAAAATTATTTATAGTATAGGTTGAACTACACAATGGTTTAATTCAATTTGTCTTTACCTTCTTTTGAAATTGAACGTGAACGATCTGGTATTGGAAAAGCAACTAATTACATCTAAAACATCCCACAAACACAACATTTCTGTAATAGCAGTGCATATTCATGTATGGTCAAGTTATTGTCACAGCTCACTGCAATCTCATTGAAATACAAACTAGCTCACATTTCTATTTTTTACATAACATAAGAAGTGATTTGTAGATCAATGATGAATACGAAGCTGTAGATCTGACGAGGCCCAACAGAGCTGCTTGTCTCAGGTAAAGAGACATCTGACGGATCAGATAGCTCGCTACGTGATCCCGAGTGTACTTAGAGAACTCTGGACATTACTAATGTTGAAGGGTCGGATGTTTTAACACTGTGCGGTGTAGTTTGGGTCATTTCAGAGCCTCTGGACACCGAATGCCTGAGATCTTGTATTAATAAATTGAGCGGATATTAGATTTCATGTTAATTGGATTGAGCTCACTCACCAGCACAGATTACATCCGCTTCACACTGAATGTCTGAGATCTTAAGAGATCGATTTAACGGCGTATATTAATAATAGATTGAACGATTATTAGATCTCTTTTTAATTTGCTTGAGCTCACTCACCAGCACAGCTCTGATATAAAGATTACACATTCCCAACCCAAAAAGAAGAATCAATGTTTATCGATTAACATTCCAAGGCAGTTGCACACTTCAGACAAAAAGATTACAAACTGATAGATACTAACACCATATCAGACAAAACCATTCTTTAATCTTGTTCCAATCAATAATGTCGCATCACCAATTGCTGATGTACTAATATTGACATCCCTGGATAGAGCAGGAGCAAATTACTATCTTTCTCTTCACCTCTGTCATCTATCAATAATCAATAGGTACATTCTTGTACTATTCAGAAGTAGTCTATCATGGAATAGTTCATCAAATGTATTTACAATTACGATTTTACAATATTAAAAAGTTCTAGATTTTTAGAGCACGTTAATATACGTATTTGAAACTTCCTATTCAATATAAGCCATCCTGCTAAATCAGCGTAATTGAATCCGCTAATCGAGCTCCTTCCATATACCCTGATCTCCTTTGTGCTAAATCCCTCGTTCGGCTGCCGCGGCTTGATATTCGTGGCTATGTTAATCTGTTATTTTTTCAGCCAATGAAATGTTGTCAACCAAGCCGCTTGAAGCTACTATCTTAAACTCAACGTAATTTTCAATCCGGGTTGTTGCTGAATGCGAGTCGTCTCATTGGCTGGTAAGATAGCTAGCGATACGAGGCTTTTGGCTTAAAGGAGATCAGGGTATATGGAAGGAGCTCGATCAGCGGATTCATATACGCTGATGTAGCAGGATGATATAAGCAGGTATAATTGATCTCTAAAGGATTAATTTCATGCGCAAGCTACTATCTTATAATGTAAATGAACGTGGACTTTCCCTCTTTTATCATTGTTTCGTTGAGAGCATTTACACTTTTTCTTTCCTATGGTAGTATGATTCCTTATCTATTGTTAACATGTCTCGCTTGGAAAATTTTTTTCAAATTGCTTGGACAATTGCCGCAGTTTCTTTTAGAAATTGATTACATTTTTATGAAAAAAGAATTTTGAAATTATTCCTAAAGATTGTCTCAGATCAAGATCATGTCTTGTTAAGCGAGTTTGTTAAGCTTTCTTCAGGCAGAAGATATTCATAACCCCGCTTTAAAACCAATAGAGGTAAAAAAATACATTCGTTCCTTTCAGCGTTCGTCTGTCAAATGATCTTTGAATTAATATAATGTGTTTGTTTATGTTTCACATGTAGGGGTAATAAAGTATTATTAATATTATTATTAACCACTTGAACAAATTAAAAGCAAGCATCAAAATGTAATGTTATAGGAGGACATCATTATCATTAGCAGATGAAAAAAAACGCGTTAGCTTATTTCACAATCCATTTCAATAGTATAGAAATATTTGATTATAGTGTCACAAGTCAGTAGCCAAATATACAAGAATTAATATATCAACCGGCATCAAGCCATATTTCAAGACTTCGCCGACAAATGTATCTTAAGACTTAGCTAATATCCATCCTGCTCAGCTCAGCTTTCTTATACCCTGATCCCTTTCGTGCCAAATCCCTCGTCTATCTATCTAGCTATCTAACCAGCCAATGAGACGACTCGCATCCAGCAACAGCAGAATTTTAATAGTAAAAATGTTACACTAAACGAGAATAATCTTACTGCCAATGACAGGATATCTGATGCAATGTAGTGCAAACTCACAAGATTTACAATAGTATCTTCTGTCATAGAGATCACGCTGTAGTGTACGAAATCGTGTCTCACATTAGTCTGAGTATCTATTTGGTTTGTTGTCACATTAGCCTAGCCGTAGGGCTCTTCTCTAGATAAATTGCCTATATATTGCCTGGACATGATTGACTGCCATTTTCAATTCCCGTTCCTGTTTTATTCCACAGGGTGAATCAGTGATTCTGAAATTACAACGATGTGCACGTGGTCGATATCACGATTGGAACCATTTGACTTGCCAATGAGGGTCTGGTATGCTGGAAATTTCTCCCTGTTTCACATCTACATGTACCTTGGTATGAAGATATCATGACTCGTGGTAGTAGACATTGACATGCAGAGATTTCAACTTTTTTTATAGCTTTGATTTAGACTCTAGTAATACCTAGTTAATAGAATAAAAAGACAAGCCACTGATTACACCATCAACTGGTACATTAAACAATAAAGCCCGAAAAGACGAGTTTGTGGCCTTTGCAACTTTTGCATTAACTAAAAGCCTGAAATACTGAGACTTTAAAATGAAAAGATGAATAAAAGAAGTGAACTTGTGTCTAATTGTCGCCATAGCAACACATGCAAAGCAATCAAAACAGGTCAAACGTGAAAAGCCAAGACGTTTTGAGTTGCTACGTGGTACTACATGCATATATGTCATATTCCTTCACTTCAAGTTAAAAGGCCTCGCATGACGTAAATGTATATAAAATATAGACTAATTCTTGCTGAAGATAACTTAATGATGACTGGATGCGTCAACAGGTCTTATCAACAATGAACTTCATAAAACTTTCCGTCCTCTCAAATCATCTGGACAAACTTCATTTTGAAATATTTCAAATTCAGTAGTAAATTTAGATATATCAAATCCCAAAACGTACGAAGGGAATGTAATGAATAAGAAAATATCTACAAGAACCTGCAAACCAAAATCCTGTCCGATAAAATTCAAATAGACATTTTATCTTCCTGGTCAATTTCAAAATCGTTAAGAATGGTTTATAGACTTAATTCTGACCAAGCGGTATATCAAATAAGGATACACAAGAGTGTTGTTATGTTTACTCTGCAGAATTCATCAACATTTTATTACTGTGATCAAATTGTAACTCGCGTCAGCCAAACGATTTGAAAGATTGTGCAACGATACTCTATCAAGCCAAACTGCGTTTTTATTCAATATCTTGAAAAGGTGCTCAATCTCAAACAAAATTTAAATTAATAACTTGCTCTCCAAGGAAAATAACATGAACTGGGAATTTTAGAAGTAATAAACCTTTGATTTGACAAGTATGCAATCGACCATTATCTTTACAGTTTATGTCTATAAAAAAGAGGTTTCGATGCCGTTATCATTATTTTGTTTCAAATTAAGTTCATACAGGATCACTTTTCAAAGATGAATGCACATTTGGTGAATTAATTAAGATTAATATTATACCAGGCTGTTAGCCTTTAGCAATACTTATTTCTTCATTATTCTAAATGCCACCCTGCTGCCTTGTAAGTGTGGTATTCAAACCCTTTTGATTTGATGCATTTTTATTGTTAGGGTTAGGGTTAGGGTTAATGTGATTTATTTATATAAGCCTAGCTTCATCTTGACTTGCGATTAACCCGGCTCCGTACTTTACACTAAGAAAGATGATCTATGCTAATATAATTTACCCCAAGGTAAGTTCCAGTGACGATTATATATATTTAACATTATCTAAAATACATTTAGTAGTGCACGGATTTAATTCAATTTAGCGTGATAATCTATGAAAACAGATATTATCACTTGCGTCATTGTATGTGCATTTTCTGATGTTCTAACTAATCCTGATACGGAATCATTACTGTCAAACAACCGTAGAACAAAACTTTTAAAATTCTACAAAAACCACTGTTTCAACCCTATCTTGTCCAGTCTATTTCTTCAAAGGCCTTGTGGCCATTTTAAGAAAATAATATTAATTTTTATGCAAAGATCACAACAAACTCAAATTCTTCTAGAGCGAATTCTTTAAAACTCATCCAAAACACCGATTGTATCATATGACTGTTAATTACCAAATTAAGGAATTTACATTTTGTAAGGTTAAAATCACTTTCATTGTAATCAAACTTTACATGGATGTTGCAACTTAACTAAAGAGAGACAAATTCAACAGAGCCCGTTAGATGTTTGTCACTTTTAATTGATTAGGTCATGTTTCGCATTAATAACCTTATATGAAATTTGATTCTTGAACATCAAATAGAACATTCATCTAAAGCCTTGCATACTATAATCTTAATGAGACAAACAAAGCCTTGAACATTATAATCATAATTCATCGAACAAAGCCTTGAACATCAAATTGATAATTCATCAAAAGAGGCCTAGAACATTACAATAAAAATTCATCAAACAAAGCTTTAAACATTACAATGATAATTCATCAAACAAAGCTTTAAACATTACAATGATAATTCATCAAACAAAGCTTTAAACATGACATTGATAATTCATCAAACAAAAGCTTGAACAATTACAATGATAATTATTTAAACAAAGCATTTAACATAACAATGAAATTCCTCCCAAAAAAAACTTGAACATTACAATGAAATTCATCAAACAAAACCTTGAACACTACAATGAAATTCGTCAAACAAAACTTGAACATTGCAATGAAATTCATCATACAAAGCCTTGAAAATTACAATGAAATTCATCAAAAAAAACTTGAACATTACAATGAAATTCATCAAACAAAACCTTAAATATTACAATGAAAATACAATGAAATTCATCAAACAAAACCTTGAACACTACAATGAAATTCATCAAACAAAACTTGAACATTACAATGAAATTCATCAAACAAAACCTTGAACCTTACAATGAAATTATTACAATGAAATTCATAAAAAAATAGAGCCTTAAATAAGGTTTTAGATATCCAGTAAAAGGGAACACGTCTTCGGTAGTGCACGTCTGTTTACATTTTTTATATTTGATAATCAAATTTTAGTAAACATATCAGATTGGTTCTACACTTAAACTCACCCATACAACCTTCAATATTACAAAGAAGCCATAAAATGGCCTTATGTCCATGCACTGCACAAAAACTAAGTAATATTATTAAGGCACGTGGTTTCATAATGTTCCTGATATTTTTTCACTGCTCACTGTCCCTATCACAGATGGATTTGAAATCAATAGTCATATTTTCCACATATCTTCCTTAATCATGTTAGGTGCATGAGGCCTCGGTGTAATGAGACAGGGGGACAATAATCTCGGTTGATATATACTATTAGCTGTCTGCTGAGGTTCCATTAATGCTGTGGTTATGTATCCGGCCTGGGGAACACTTTATGAGGTCGTGGTTTACATTGATCGATTGAGGACGATGGCGAAGTACTTCATTCAAACTATGTTCTGTCATTAAAGATAGGATCACGTTAAAAAAAAACTTCACCAAAATATAAACAACCTTAGGTACACCTTAGAAGCGCAAAGGAAGATCATGACAAAATCGTTGTTCATCACACTTGAATACATTGACCGAGTTAACTTTCAACTCGTCTTCAACAATTTATTCTCCAAAAGTACCGTATATTTGCGTAAATATGATTTGGGTAAGAAATAAATAGCCAACTCAAAGCTCCGAATTAGGGTTTATCTCTGCCTCGAGAGTAATTGTGATAAATTCTTCGCTACAGCTCGGAATGTATCACAACAATCCACGCAGGACAGAAAAAACACAATTCATTGGTATCATATTGAATGGGTTAATATATCATTAATAATATCATTTTAACGTTTAGTACATAGTCTCACCTGAAAGAAGATATTCGCTTATGCATCAAGAATTTAAGCGTGGTATGATTATGTAACATATTGAATATATAAGAATTGAAATAAATTTTCTGATAATTAAGAAAAAAAATCAGTTCAAACTCTACAAACACGATTATTATTTCATACTCTAAGGTTATTTAACCTAAATAGATACTTTATTTTACTTTATAGTTTATCTATTTGAAATTGTTTTTCAACACTTCCAAAGGTGCATGCCATCCCATTCTAATATGACACTGATGAAATATGTTATTGTTATATATTATGTATCAGTAGTAGTACAAATCAGCGTAGTTTTTCTAGATTCTCGAACGCAGTCAAATACGAGAGAGAGAGAGAGAGAGAGAGAGAGAGAGAGAGAGAGAGAGAGACAGAGAGAGAGAGAGACAGACAGAGACAGACAGAGACAGAGACAGAGAGAGACAGACAGACAGACAGACAGACAGACAGAGATAAAGAGAGGAGTATAACCATATTGACCACATTATGTTCCTTACATAACGTCCACATTTAATATAAGAAGAATGGTCATTTGTATTTCATAGTTTGTCAAGTTCAGGCAAGTGTTTTGGAACTCTGCAACATTACTCCATTGCCCAAGGCTTTATTTGTACAGATGACTTGCCTCGGCTGAGTTCCCATTAGCTCTCTCATTTACATTGCCATTCTGTAGATGGTCGCACTAGATATGTAACTACATTCAAACCTTATCATATCAAATTTACTTATCTAAAATATCATATTGTTTTCTTTCACTCACTTTTTGATACCTTTATCAAAATCTTACAGTTCATCAACGCAAAAAAAAGATCGGCTTATTTGTCAGTTGTGACATTGCCATCATGTCAGATATGAATGTTTATCTTGGTGCACTTTCGGTGAACATTTTGCATAAAACACCTAAGGAGTGATAATATTAATTCTAATTGAATTTGTTCTAAGATTTTTGCCACACATGAGAGAGATACATGTACGTGTAAAAATCAAGCTCATGATATTACATTTTGCAGGACTTAGTCTTATCGATATGTTTTTGTGCATATGCAAAGAGAAAAGATTTATTTATTTCATAGTTTATAGTTTAATATCCTACAACAAAGTATATTTAAACCAAATAGGAAGAATCAGTGATATTCATGTCAATGAGTTCATAACTAAACACATGACTGCTGGTTTTGAAGCATGTGTGTTGCCTGATAGAATGATAACAAGACTGTATGATTGGTATGATATCCACAAACTTCACCACCCCTCGGTGATGCCTGGCTTGAAGTAATGTTCAAGCTGATCAGGACGTCAATTAGGGGAAATCAGATAAACCAGTTTACTTTCCGGAAGGCGTTTCTCTGCACGCGATGAAATCATTACGATGAAACTACGACAATCTGGAACCATTTATTCTCTGATCAGTTCCTGTTGTGTCAACCAGCTTTCACCAACATGATGGATGTCAGAGCCTTCACCAGTGCTGCAGGAAAACCTTGGAACAGTTCAGCATCAACTTAAGAAATAGTGAAACCACTTACCACACACTGAACAAGTGAGAGGGAAATGATTGATTTAAACATGATGCTATACACAATAATGTATAATATATGACCACAATGAAGACGTCCCTGGCGTATGGCGGTGTTTACTCCCCTTGGACGACGCAAACTCACAAAAACTTTCTAAATTAAGTATTCGAAAACCTGATTTGTTGATTATATTAATATCATTACCGTTATACTTTAAAATATTCAATCCTATAGAGGTTTGACGTGTCAGAAGAATAGAAGAAGCTAAAACTATGACCTATCATACATAATATTCAATACCTGACCCAAAAGTTAAGTGTAAATATTTTGGGTATCATAAAAAAAAATGGTCTATGTTGTGAGATTATCTTTTGTAGGTGGTCTTGAAACGTTTTGACGAAAGAAGAGTGCATTGGATTTATTACTCTTAGTTTTCTAATTATGGTGATAATTCCAGCCAATGCAATGACATGGAATCAATGATAAGTAGGAAGAAATAATATTTAAGTTTAGATTTTAGATCTATTTCTTCGCTCTGTTTTTGAGCATACCAGTTTTAAATATCAAAATATTGTGTTTATTCAAATTACCACAATCAAATATGAAGTTACTTCGTTGACTAAAACCCACCAAATACTTTTTATCGGTAAAGCTAAATGCAAATGAAAATGAATATTATTAGATAAAAATAATGAGTATACACCGTAGATTCGTCTACTGATGCTGAAATATTATTTCTGTCACCATTTCCCCCCTGCTTCCGATATGGAATATCTAGTTATCATTGAATGACTAACATAATATTATGTTCTTCTAGCCAGAATTCAAAGTATTTTCAAGATGATGTGCCATAAAATATTCAAACAACTAATGTCTTTATGTACAATATTTGATTCCACGATTCACTAATGTAAACAGACGCAATTGTCTATAAAGCTGAAACGCTCGAATGTGCTTCTGAGTTTTGAGAATGAACTCTTGTAAATATATACGATTCAGTTTAAAAGGAAAATGAACAACGTTTAAGTCTAATCTGCCTGGTCATAGAATGGAACTTTTGACTTCTGCAAAACGAATAACAGTGTTGTCTGCTAATTTTTAAATTAAAATAACTACAACACAACTTTTTCGTACATTTTTACTGATTATTTGAATATACAACATGGACATAGTATTACGTGTTTGTTCTCATACTTCCAATGCTCTATATATCTGTTGTGAATACGATATGTCTGACATAGTTTCTTACAGTTAGATATTGTCATAGTAACAGAATATCGTTACTATGACAATGTGAGGATTCAGTCTAAGTCAGTACCATCAGATGCGGAAGTTCATCAACTGTAAGATGGTTTGGTCTGGATTTAAAGAGGTCCGACTGAATCTGGGAATCCCTCGGAATAACCTTTAATCAACGGATATGAGGTCAGGTAATGTTGGCAACCAGGTCAATCTCTCGTGACTTACTCCATGTTAAACGTTTTCAAAAGTGAATGATTCTGAATCCTGTAGAATTTAAAGTCATTTACATGGCACTTATTTGAAGTATATCTCATTGACTATATAACCAAACTACTCTGTTATTTAATTCAAAGTTGATAAGCTGATGAGGTAACTGCAGAGTATGACAATCGAATTAAAATCAGATTGAACATAACAATGCGTTGCGATCTCAGTGTTTCAAAATCATGTTTTTCTGTCATAATTCACAATATAATAGGGTGTGCATTTTCAGAAAATAGCATTTGTACAAGTGAATGCCAGGAAGTATGAAGACATAAAGTGGCACTATATGTCAAATGTCTGAAATAACAAAGCATTTCCTGTAATTGTCCTTTCTGTAAAAGTATGAATACATTTAGCACCTGAATGTAAATGACTTGCTTCTAAACAAAGGACATGACGCTTTCACAATGGGAACTTTATCTCAATTTATTGATCATGTGATTGGAACGTCCATTTGCCACGTCAAGTTTTCATGTACTTAAAGCATAATGATTTATACATTGATCACATGACCTTCTAAAGTACTTAAATGTTCAAATTGAAAGGTTCAGTATGCTTTTGGCGACAGCAGAAATTTGACAATGTTAACATGCAAGTACAAGGGAAATACTATGCCTACATACAGGAGGAAGAGTAGCAGAATGTCATTAGAAGTTGTTTTACATATGTCTATCAGATAAGTTATGAATCCACTACACACATGCATGCAATGGAGAGTGAAGCTTTCACAGTGAAAACTCTTTTCTATGATTGGGCAATTGGATAATTCATTTGCCTTGTCAAGTGCGTTATTTTACGATGCTCTAAAACCTGAATAATTTATAATGTGCCAAAAGCCAACAAATCACGTGCTTCTTTGTGGGGAATAAATCACATGCCAAGTGCCTGAATCAAAATTCTAAAAGTGTTCCTGACGTTCGTCTATTAGATAAGGTATGATTCCATTAATAACATGCATGTAAATGGCCTCTTTCTAAGCAAATAAGGAAATAAAGATTTAAAGTTAGAGTCACTATTTTGATAAGGCGATTAGAAAATAATCTTTCCCCCTTTTCCCTCATCATTTCGATCCCTTCCTCCCTGATCTGTCCACTCTCTTTAGGATGCTTGTCATCCACGCGTTTGATGACTGAAATATTGTTGAAAGCACGTTAAACCCCAACTCACTCACTCACACTCAAGGCAAGAGTTTTATTTTTACTGGCACTAAAACCTATATGATGTAGTCACCAGACCAAACAGTTTCATGAAGGTAATTAAAGTTGTTGATGAGACCTTCAGAACTTGTGTCAAACAAGTTCACTTTCATATTAGATGATCTAATCTTTAAAAAAGATAGAAGTGTAATAAAAAGTTTTTCTTGATTTTAAATATCAGGGATACATAACAAAATGAACCTAGACATGTTTATAAAGTTCAGTGGTTTATAATAAGAATAACCTGTGAAGTATAGCAATATATTAGCACGAAAAGGGATAAAATGAGAGTTTGACTCATGCATGGAATCTTGTTTACCGGTCATATTCACATTTTGATGGTAATCTAATGTTTTGGAATTGAACACATACAAAGTAAACTGTTGTTGTTATTGATTTCATGAAATGATGCCATGGTACCATTTGTTAATTGTCATATTGCGTGATTCCCTGAAGGGTTGTGTCAGAGATGATATGAATCCATCCGGTACGTTTATGTACTCACGATGTCTGTCTCAAAGAAGTGCAAGAATCTTTACTAATGATAATGATAATTAATAAATAATCTCAATTTATAGATCAAGTCGAAGGGAAAAGCACTTGATTTGACAAGTGTTTAATTCTGACATGCACTTAATCGAAAATGATTAATATAGTAACCAATTCAAACAAATCATGTTGCTTCTTGTGGGGAGTAAATCACTTTAACAACAACTAATCAGGATACAAGTTGTAAAAGCAGCGCTTTTGGAGAACGTCCAGTAGTAAACATGTCATTTGTCTGAGCGTATTTATTGTTTTATTGAAGGGTCATGAAGTAAAATGTAGTTTAATGATCTTTGTGCTCTGCCTTAAATTATCAGAAGAATTATTTTCTTTGATGAAACATATGAATAGAAATGGTTACTTTCAAACTTACACAATTTTACAATTCTTCAACACTGTAACAAACGTTAAAAACATGTTTGATGATAAAACTGTTACATTAGGATACATCCTAACACAAATGAAATTTTTGGGTGAATATTAAACTTTTTAAACAAAACATGATTATGAAAAATTAAATTTCTACTGTTATGACGTTAGGTGAGGAAATTTGGGGTTTAACGCCGTTATCAAGGTGATTTTATTTATATAACGGCTGTTAGTAGTTTTTGCAATGAGAATGACTGTTGACTATTGTGGCTTTGCATTGAGATGAAACCTGCGAGCATTGGCTGAAACTAGCAAACCATGGGTGGTGCTGCGCAAACCTTACTGTGTGTAGAACAGTTCTCTACTGCAGACAAAGTTGCCGAGCAACTGGCGGCATTCGAACCCCGCGCCGACTCTCTTGCTGGGAAGCTGATTGCGGTTACAACTACACTATTCCACTCCAACCTTTCACTGTTTTGCAGTTGAAGATTTGTGTTATATCTAAATGTCATGCTGACAATAAAGGCAAATAAATCAAGATAGCCGAAGAGAAAATGAAAGAAAGATAAAGGTAAAGGTACAATCACTTGAAATCTAGATGTAGTTCATTTCATTATGATTGACAAACATATATACATGTAAGTATTTTAACCGTTATGTTGTGTAAACCCTTAATATCAACGAGGCGTAATATTATATAAGTTAAACGGACAGACGAGGTGGGAGGTCTTCACAATCTAGAAACTGACCCCTGTTTTGTATATAATGAACTTTTCCAAAAAAAGCAGGAAACCTTTGAGGTTTGGTATCTGAAAAATACTTTTGATATTACACCAAATCGCTATCACTTGAATAAATTATTCTACAATATACCAGGCTGACAACAGCGAGCATCAAGAGCGGCAATTACATGGCTCAAATAATCATGCATTTACCACCCTTTGAAATATAATGAGGTGGAATCCGTAAAGCCTGTCTACATGTTAAGGGTATTTTTTTGGATTATCAACTAGATGTAAAGTCTTATTTATATTTTTTAAAAAGGCAAAATTTTTGCGCAAAGTAAATTAAATTATTTGTCAAAAACTTTTAATTAAAAAAACTCAACTCATTTTAGAGCAAGTTCTTTTATTTAAGCATGTGTCATGACAATGGTGATCGTCCAAAAGTAACAGGACTTGTACTTGTCTTTCCCACAAATATTGCATTACCTCATAGAATAATTGAATGGAATTTAAAATAATTGGTAATGAAATCACATTGACTGGGAAATATAACCACGAAGTATGTCTGACATCTGAAAAAATATTAAAAATAAATAGCCTGATACGAAATATGTTGTTTGGACATTAATGTAACATTTAGCTGATATGGATATTTGGTATGTTATATAAAGTAAACATATCTGAAATGAATTTAAACCGTACATTTAGGACACAATCACTTCAATACTTTTGAAGATGCACTGAGAGATAACTTATAAATAGATTAAACTATGTTTCATAGATGGGATTAGTTGTCTGGTGAAGTTTCCCCAAATAGATTCTATAGATTCTGATAAACATTTTACTCTAATCGCCCTTGATGTTGTAATGGTTAACTTTGATCGATTGAAGACGAATTCACTCTGGCCTTACATTAAATGAGTTTAATAGTGTAACATATGTGTAAATGGTGCTGAAAGTCTGATCTTATATAGAAACATCATTTTGTCCTCGTTAGTAAATACACAATATAAAACTATTCCTTCTCGTATCTGCATCACGTTGATGTTCTAATCATGACCTTAGATATTAATATTTGTTTGCTCTCATACGAAAATACACACCATAAAAATATCCACTCTGGTATCTGCATCAAGTTGATTTTCTAATCATATATCAACATTACACAACGGAACATCGTTTTAAGTTGGATTTTGTATAGAGATGCACAAGATCGTTTAGCATTGACCTGCGATTCAAAGTGACGGGGCACGTCTTTGGTGGTTGGCTGATTTTCATGCTTGAAAGAAACAAAAAAGATGTGTAATTGCGTATAAGTATTTACCATTTTGAACTAGATTTAACTAGATTGTGTAAAACTGGACAAATAATAACGGGATTGATTCCAACGTAAACATAAGTAATGGCAAGGCAGATTCATATAATGAATTGATTGTTATATTTTTATATTTCAAATATTTGATCTGGTTTTACTTTGCATTATACAACAGTAATGGGTTAAAATTTGTCTCCTTAGTGAAATAACTGTGGATGATTTAATTTCATGTGAGATTATTTTTAAGTTATATTGCAAGAATGTATAGCATGATCTTCTACAACCTTAACAGTTAACCAAACACAAAGTCGCAATTATTCTCCTCGAGTGTCATTGTGAACAGTCGTAATTCTGTTTAGTCTGTGTGATTAACACCGAACAACGAGATGCATGATTTGGTTCAAGTGGTCACTGGGTGATTCTTTAAGCTTGTGGCTTTGTAACCAGACGTATTTAAATCGACCGGATTCCGCGGAACAAAAGATTCAAAATATTGACTCTGGAGGGGTACGAACGAATTCCATCAAGGGTTTCCTTTATAAAGAGGCAGAGTCAATATTTTGAAACTTTTATATCTCGGAAGACAGTCGATTTTAATCAGATTGCTACAAAAATGTTTTGGTTCGAACACTTAATGTGATTCCAACTCTGCTTTGAATGTACAGTGGGTTGCATATATCTTTACCTGTAGTGAATGCATTCAGATTGCAATCTGATCGCGGTCGAATGCATTCAGATTGCACTCCGATTGCGGTCGAATGCATTCAGATTGCGCTAAGATCCCGGTCGAATACATTCAGATTGCATTTTGATCGCGATCAGACAGTATTTTGATCGCAAATGACCGCAAAAAACCCCGCAAAACCCGCAAAATAACCGCAAAAAGACCGCAAACTAACCGCGAAAAACCGCTTTATATCAGCTGAAATACAAAAGCAACGTTTTAGATAAACCAAGGGCTGTAGACAGAGAGTCAATAGAGAGGTAATATACATGCACACTCGAAAAAAAATTTAAAGGTATGTTTTAAAATTTTATATTATGAATTACTTTATAATGTTAAACTTACATACTGTTGAAATACGAATTTTAAAATTTAAATACCATAACGTATTCTGTTCAGTATAGTATGTTTCATGAAAAATAGTTATAATATCCTATATTTCTTATAGAATTTTAGATCATTCCAATCTATTTGCATATTTTCATCGAAATGCAAAATTTATTTATCGCTTTTTTTTAATATTGAAAATATAACTAAGAACATATACTAATACTAACGTTACATGGAATAGATTTGCTGTTACATGAATGTCCATTGCTTCCTTCGTGGCTTTAGATATGTCAATAATTCATCTCTGCACTCATAAGTTCATTAATAAAACGACAAAAAGCAACCATTTCACCATAAGTTATTTCAATCACTTTGTTTTCTTTGTAAAAAATTATATTTTAAAATTACAGTGTATTTATATGCTCATTTGTGTCTCATAGGCCGACCGTTTGTTTTGATGTTGTTTTTTTAACAAGTCTGTTGATATGTAATGTGATATAAAACAACATGTGACACATTAATGAATTATATATCTTTTCTTCTTCTGCATCTACTAGTATACAAACCAACCACTCACGCAGTTGTAATAGAGGCGCAAATCAGAAAATTTCATCGAAACTTAGGACAATTTAGCTCATCAATAGTTATCCTTTTCACGTTTGCATGTAATCAGCGCATTATTGATATATCATTTTAATGAATTTCCTACAATTGTTGAGAGCCACTTCTTAACTTAAATCATACTTCACTTTACTTAAACTTATTTCCTTATTTATATTTATATGTAAAAGAACAATGAAACACTTGGTAAATAGGAGTAGATGCTTTCAACAATTGGGTACTAGTTTTAAGGTTTATGTCAAGATTTAAGATAAAGCTTTTGCATTCTCAGTTGGTTCTGAATATACATAACCCCGAATACATAAGCAATTAATCAATTAGCGCTAAAGTGGTCTCGACCGCAGCAACTTATTGCACCTTGAGACGGGCTTTGATCAACAGCCGAGTACACCCGTTATTTGCCACCCATTGTCAAGTTCTAATTCGACAAGGAATAACTAGGTGTTATTTGACTCATGCCCGATTTGCTAAGTGCGCATATAGTAAATAGTATATCAGCATCAAGGCTTTAGAATGTGGAAATGAAGAAAGGGTCTTTCAAGAAGCAGAGTAACTCAGATGAAGGAATCACAAAAGAGCCAGTCAAACGAAGAGTAGAAGCCTATGAAGTGACAATTAATAGATATCTTACATAAATCTTTTCATTAAAAACGTCACCGAAAAATATAGCAGTAAATGCCAAAAAAACGAATAATGATTATATCGCGAGTGTTACTTGACGTCAACGAGGTTTAGCTCGTAAAATCTACCTATGCTATCTATATGTTAACTGTGTTTTCGGTCAAGGTAGGCGTGAATTCTGAAATTCATCATCTGAATCACAACATTCAGCAACATTACTTTGTATTACGTTGACAACCACAAAATTATATAAAACTGTTTTTATCTACGTTTGATATCATTTTAAAGAATGTTTTTAATTCATTCTATCAGATCTCTATTTAAAAGTGGCATTTTCGAAAGTATATAAAATTATTTTAAATTCATTTTTAACATTTTCGTCAACATTGCCTTCATTTCCGCGTTTCTTCATTAATATCTTATCTTTCTAGAATATCATACCATTAAAAGTAATCATTTGCATTCATAAGCATTGCAAAGCTTTACAACAGCACACACGATACATCTATATGTTTATTAAGCTCAAGTTTGGCTGTGAAATGTATATCAACTGTAATATGCCTTGTTCTCCAAACAGGTTTCTTGTTTTGTGGGTTAGCTCCGCTGAGAGTCGAAACTGGGCGCTACGTTTGTTGTCAGCTAAATGAAAAAATTTGCTTTTATAGCAAAGATTTTATTGAAGATTAACAGCATGTTATATTGCATTGTTCTTTGTATACTGATGAGCGAATGTAACTTTTATCTAAATGAACAAACCGTTTGAATAAAATTTGTCGTATAATAGCATTCTTATACCGCGCATATAACCATGACAAAGCATGCTCAAAGCGCCATGAGTATTTTTACCCTGGAGGGATAGTACTTTCGGTGCTGCCGATAAACAAGCGCTCCGCGCGACCGTACTTCCCCCTTGTTCAGGTACCCATTTGTACAGCTGGGTGAACTGAGTGCAAAGTGGATGAAGTGTCTTGCCCAGGGACACAACACAGGATGAGACCCAAGTCAAAAATGTTTGGTATCTCCACCGGGATTCGAACCCGGGTCTCTGGCGTGAGAGGCAAGCAAGCTAACCACTACACCACCGTGCTCCGTATTCTTAGTGATATGGACAAAGTTAATTTATCTTGGCTTTCACAGAGCTTTCGTAATGTTCTTAAAAAACGTACGGCAAACCTCGTTAACCCTATCAATCATTATTCAACGTGAATCTGCACCTTTACATCTGTCAATTTGAGATACACATCTTTACCAAAACAACGCAAGTCTTCGGTCGTTCCATAGCTTAGTTAAACAATGGTCAATAACGGTTGTTAAATCGCAAGCTTATTGTAAAACCTTTGGAACTATATGTTTCAAACACACGATCATCTGAAGTACCTGAGACACAATACACAATGCTTGTTAATTTGTCGTCTGAAAGTCGGTAAGTCTAGACGTTGCACATATTAGGTACACGTAGCTGAGTCTTGCATAATAAACATAGACTATCACTTCCGACGGTGATAACAAACAGGTTCGTTTATTTATTATTGAAAATATATTAGTATTTTTATCGAGCGTATTCCATTTACGGGGTATTATAGGTTGAATAAAACCCTAATGAAAGTTTATCTTGTCACGACTTCATGTGCATTTTATTCCGATAGATTAATTTTTTTATACACTAGAACAACAGGCCTGCTTCTGATAAAGGCGTTTATTCTCACGGATTAAATGGGAAAGTTGAAATTTGATTCCATCGGTAATAAACAAAATTCAAAGTGTTAATTTTGATTTGTAGTTTTGAGAGACCTGTTGACCATGTAACTCTTTAAAAAATATGTTCTGGTTTAGAAAGGAAAAAGCAACCCCTTAAATATAACCAGCCTGATTATAACTCGAAACTATGTTAGTCAATCAATATCATTTGATGTATCGACACATATTGACAGTTTTAGAAGTTTAAAAAGTCAAGTCTGCTTTCTGAAGGAGATCATTTAATTGAACTATGCAGTGTCTTTTGTCAATACTTAACTCAACTATAACACTAAATGTTTCACACTATTGCGAGGTTTTATATTTACATCTACAAGGACGACATAGTCTGAAATACTTGTGATTGTATTATCCATGACCTGTTTTGTACTCTGAATGTGTTATGTGTGAAACAGTTTCTCAGAAGTAATATCCTTAGTTTGATAATCTGAACATCAAGTCAAAGAAGGTATCATCAGATACAGCTATTCATCAGCTATAAGAAAGATTGGTCTTGACGTAATGAGATCAAGCCTTGACAGAATCTGGATTTAGAATCCCTTGGGACTACCTTTCAACAACGGATAGAAGGTCAGCCATTTAAAGCAACTAGGTGAATATGTCGTGAACTATATTCATTGCAAAATACACTAATTAGAATGAGTCTGTTCTTCCGGACAAATAATAATGAAATAGTCATCATCATGACGGCTCATTATGGTATATTCAAAGTTGTTTTATTAAAGACTTTGTTGTCTAACCAAGCGGCTTTGTCATTTGAGTTAATGAACAGTTGAGCAGTTGATAAGGTACACAGCAAATTATGTCAATCGCATCAAAATCCGTCGCTGCGTTTTGATCGGTATACTGCATACCAGGGACAATATATCTACTTATCTTCCTTTTAACCCTTGTGGTCATGTTGTGGTTACATCCTTAAACCTAATTTTGTGAGATTTCACGATACGTTGACTAGGTTGAATTGATCTTTATTTGATCAGTTGTCAACAATTTGCAGTTTATCGTCTCCATCAAATAACGAGTACGAATGATATCAAGGTGTGTCTATTTTTAGGTTAATGTCGAACTTGATTATTTGTCTGAAAGCAAGAGGGAAACCTGGTATATTGGACAATCATTATATTTAGCGCTGCCTTTTGGAGTTTTCAACCTCTCCTTACATTTAATGTTAGCCGTTTCTATCGAACTTTACCGTACCAGAACTAAAAAATCCATATGGCCTAGTTTATGGAAACTTTTTAAATGTAACAAATTGGGAAGGATGCATTTTGTGGTTTTCAACTGTTCCTATTTTTTCCCGATTCCACTGAATCGCAAGTTAGAATTTCGTTTTCAGAGCGGGACTAAAAAACATCGAGGTGAATTTATAAAAGTTGGTTAGAAAACAATCAGCATATGGAGTGGTGCCCTTTGGGTTTTCGACTTCTTCGATTTATTTATTTGGGCTGTTTCTATGGAAACACAAGTTACAATACAGTTTCAAGGGGAGAACATTGAAACCTTAACGCTAAGCAAAATGAAATTAAGGATCTTAAACAATCATCTTTTAAAGAATGATTATTTAATATTGCTGAGGATAGTTTTCAATAGAATATCAGATATAAAGTTGTTTTCTTATAGAATAGAGTTTGTTTTAGAATACTATAATACATGTTTATAGGATATTATTGTTCAATATATTCAACACTCTGTCTGCATCTTATGTTTTGAAGTGTATAGAAATTATAAACAACATCATTAACTTGACATAAAGACAGGAGTAGGCTAACATTATTCCAATATCAATTTCGTTTATGAAAATAGATCGTTAAACCTCTCTTGCGCAAAGTCATGATGTATGGTTCAATATTGTTCATAAAGTTGTAACATTCTGTGACAATACATTAATTGTAGGTACTACCCTGAGGTCTCATTTTTGTCTCATTTTACAAACAGATTGAAATCAACTTAACTACACACACAATGCTTATACCATAAGAAGTGATAGTTTTCACGTTCCTACAAAAATATTATGCGAATCTCTGGGGATAACAGCCTACCTGATTTTACTTCACATTTATGTCCAATGACGCAGAACAAGACTGATTTTCAGAGCCGTTCAAAGCAATTATCCAAAAATATTGTCGGTTTGTCCTGACACCAACAATCTAATAAGATGAAGGACTGTCTATGATTTAATTTATGGTGATCTTGTAATTTATCAATTTCGATTTTGATTGTTCAGTGCTTCAGTGCATTGCCCTTTGCTGTTTCATCAAATGAATCAAATTCTGTAAATCATTGATAATCTTGTTCCAGATTTGTAAGTCAACGAATTATTTAAAAAAGAACAATGAACATTTGCGGCTTTTTAAGTTATGAGTTATGTCAAAATTTAAAAAAACAGGATTCTATACAGGTTTTCAATCAAGTTTTGAAAAGCGTCAAGTAAAGTAATAAAAATCCAAAGTGAGAATATAAGATGGATAACAGGTATGAAATTAATAAAATATTCATGATAAATACATGTACAGCTTGAAAGACAAGAAATCAGCAAAGTATAAATCTAGATCATTTAGCTCTCAAATGTATCTGATGATAAGAGGTAAAATAACATTCTACTCGTGACTGCTTTCATATGATTGAGTTGACATATCATAAGTTAGCTTGTTAAGCTCAACCATTTGATTATGAATGTAGTTTCTATCTGTGTTCCTTTCCAGTAAGGAACTTCGCATGTATAATGTACCTGCAAACGAATAGCAGTTTGATGAAATGAGATGACTATCTGATTAGAATTGTGGTCTTAGGGTCATGTGCAACGCCTATTACTTTGTGATCGATATTACACGCTTTGTTTGTGTTGCTGTCTGAAATAAAGAAACAACCTAGTTATGACAGGATGCATTTGTGAAATGGCTTTGATATATTTCCCAATGAAAAAACGGTCACTTTTGAAAGTAAGCCCATTCCTGTGAATCA
This sequence comes from Phorcus lineatus, assembly GCA_921293015.1. Classification (NCBI taxonomy): domain Eukaryota; kingdom Metazoa; phylum Mollusca; class Gastropoda; order Trochida; family Trochidae; genus Phorcus; species Phorcus lineatus. The sequence continues at coordinate 1,174,022 of OV121084.1, forward strand.
CAGCATTAAATATGTGCAAATTATTCGACAATAGTGCCTATAGTGACTATTCAATTGTACGTGCTCATATGATATTACAGGGGTGATTGACTTGAAAATGTTAAGAGTTTTTTTAACCATTTTATAGTACGATGTATAGGTAATGTACACTATTAATAATTACATATTATCATAAACATCTTAAATCATAACTCCTGTTCAAATTTTCGCATATACCATACTACGGATATAAAAAGAAAATATCATGACTGACAAGCATTAGTCTCTATTAACACTAGTCAATGTAATAACGTCAATTTTAACAAATTGGTGTTTGCTTTCGTGCATGTGATATTAAGCATTTATATTATCTTAGAAATAAAAACCTATTTGGGCAAAGTTTTAATACATACAATATGTATATTTCATTCTTCCATCCAACATGGGTTGAAGAAGATAGGGAAAAGGCATTATCAAATATTGTATTTTTTAATTTTCATTTCTGTAAACTCCTAGACTTAAATATTTAAGAAATATGTTGACTTATACAAGAAGAATGGCAGTTTCCTCTGTTGTTACTTGTGTAAAGTAATAAGAACTATTTCAGCTAAGATATTTTTCAAACATATGTTCATTATCTCTTTTCCTATTTCGAATGCGTTATGGCTGATACGGTCATTTACAGCTTTTTTCCTTAGCTTGATAGTTAGAGCATTCAAGATGCTATTCATCAATTAGAAGAAAGATTGGGCCGGGGTTAACGAGGTAAAGTCTTAGACTGAATCTGGGAATCCCTAGGGATAACCTTTAATCAACGGATATGAGGTCAGGTAATGTAAAGCAACCAGGTCAATCGCTCATGAATTACTACATTGAAAAACTACTAAAATAAGTATGTATATGACAACTATTGGAATTATGTTTCATTAACATCTTATAACCTACTTCATAAACCAAAAAAAACTGTTATATAATTCAATAAAAAGTAGAACAGTTCATAAGCAACATAGCAAAGAGTGTCAATCGAATTAATATCAGATTGAACTAACATTGCGCTTCTATGTATATATTGCCCTGCAGGGATCATGTCTCCATTCATGTAATGTTTTAAGGTATACACTCACTATCAAGACGAGGTTACACCATTGTTAACTAATTTAAAGTGTAGTTGGATGCACGCCTGGTTTTGATTAATGGAAAGTAAAAAGTCACAGAAAAGGTCACGAGGCAAGGCATTAATCAACTTTAAATTGTAAATTGTGACTTACCCAAGTTATATTTAACTTTACTTTGATAAGATTGCAGGATATGTTGAACCTAGCGCGTTAAACTGGTCTTTAATTGATCAGTTGTCAAAGTATCATTTCCATAAGATATTATGTACTATATATATCATCTTTCAAGGACTTATATTTGTCAGGATGTCTTATAGAGGTTGTTTGGACAAAGAGAATGGAGAAAAAAACTATTACAGAATAAAATGTCTGTCTGGCTGTCTGTCAAATGAGATTTGTCTCACTAATCATGCCACTAAAATCAAATGGGGAAAAATCGTTTCAAAATCATGTGTTTTTAACAGAAGTTACGGGACCTAAAGGGTGACTACTGTACGGTAACTGTCGTAAGAATGAAACCAGATGGTAATTAATGGAAATATCTCGAGGACATAAATTGGTAATCTATGTCAAGCGTCAAAATGCCACAAAGCATTTCCTGTAATTAATGCCTTCAATAATGTATAAATACATTAAAGAAATGTACATGACGTCTGTCTAAAAACAGGATATGACGCTTTGACAGTATGAACTTAATTTCAATTTATTGGTCAGGCCATCAGAACGTCCATTTGCCCTGTCGAATGTGCGATTGTACATGCATTAAGGGAACAATGATTTATAATGTGGCCAAATGGAGTTCTAACGTATTTCAGTGGTCACATTAAAAGGATATATATGCTTAGGAATACAGGAATATAGAAATAGACCATCGACTGACGCAGGAAATGTGCATCGTAAATTGCATTAAGCAGTTGATGATAAAGATGGACACTACAAGACCTCATAAAGTGAAATTTCTACTAAAAATACAATTCAAATATTTGATAAACAGTTCATAATTTTCCAGCTATCTGTTTATGGTGGGCACAATTATCTACATTTTCTGTCCAATCAAAGCACCCATTAGGAATACGTAAATCGCTGTGTGTGCCTCATGGCGCACCAAATATTTCATTCCTGTATATACATTTCAAGAGGTTATCAGTGTCACAGTACTTTGGAAAATTTTGACTGCCAGGAAAGAACGTAGAAAAGTTTCATCAGATTTCCTACATAAGAAATAGGTCGAGAGGATTTACCTTCAACCCACTTGTAAAGCAGGTAGATAGCGAGATTGGTTAAAACTGTGTTTTGCTATTTGGCAGTCATTTTCAAGTGGCATAACATTCTAAAGGTACTAACACGTTTGGAATCTTTTGCAATATTTGTTTTCAACTATCACATATGTTCGAATCACTTTTTCCATATTCAGCCATCTGTAAAATCATTAAAACGCCTCCATCTTGTAAATCGAAGTGTAGACATTGACAAATCAGATTGTTTTGGATGTTGTAAAAATAGATATAACATGGCAAGAATTTCTTCAAAATAACCTTGCTTTTTACGTCCAAAGACGTTGTTTTAACCACGCCTACTGCAAGTGCATATTACACAATGTATTTTGATCAAACTGTGGAGGAGTAGAAAGGATGTTAGGAATCAAATATGATTTTTTGATTTATTTTCGTTTAACTAAGAATAACTATCAGCCAGTGTAAGATTCCATAAATTCAATCCCATTTTGAAAGACATAAATAGCGACTGGCTTTAGTTTCTTATGAAATGCTTAAATGGACATTATGAGAGAGTGAGTTTGGGTGTAACGCCGCTTTAAAAATAATTTCACTTATATCGCAGCTGCTAGTATTATTGGAGGGAGAAAGCCCGCAACACTATTGTGGCTATATATTGCGGTGAAACCTGCGAGCATCAGCTGGAACTGGCAAACCATAGGTGGTACTGCGCTGAAATTCAGTGGAGCATTGCACCCAAACCTGACTGCATGTAGAACGGTTCTACCCTACTACTGACAAAGTTGCCGAGCCCCTGGCAGGATTCGAACCACCATATCTTGATCCGAAGCCGAACTGCGCTATTCCGCCACCTGGACATTATGAAATGTGGCAGAAATTTAGTTAACATTGATATCATCTTCTTCGTATTGTTTCGTTGGTTTTTTTAAATCGCGTTATATAGAGACGCAATATTTGGGAAACAGTGTTCCCACGAAACACGGTCGATTTTCATCATACTATAGAGGCACTTTTGATGTTTTTATTAAATTTAATAACCAATAAACGATAATTACCTTTATTGAAAAAGCAATATTGAAACAGAACTATGGATTTGAAATATTGTCTTTGTTTCGTATTCAATGTTTTCAATCATCACGTTTTGTAGTGTATGGAAATCATTAACGATATCATTCAGTTGACATAAAAGACAAACATCAGAAATGACAAATCGCTGCTAGGCTAACATTATTCCAGTACAAACCAAGCTAAATCAATACATGATTCGTTAATAGATTAAACTTTACTTATCTCGATCTTTTAATCATTTTATCGCGAAAATTGGTAAATTTTTGTCAAGTGTGTTTCTTTTACAAGCACTAAACTCAAATGATTAATAAACTGACCAATCCAAACAAATCATGTGGCTCCTTGTGGGCAGTAAATTACATTAATGACAAGTAATCAGGATAAAAGTTGTAAAGGTAGCGTATTTGGAGACCTTCTAGTTATAAATAAGCCATTTATTACCCGCGGGATGTTTTTATCGTCTCATTGAAGGGTGAGCAAGTGAAATCTTCTTTCTCCATACATGTGATCTTAACATTTAATTTTGATTAAAAAAAAAATGGTTATCGTGAAATATTTTCTAACACATTCCATAAACAGAAAAAGTTATTTTCATTTTTTTCAAGCAAACGCGGTATCCATTCATTTTCGAAGATGTATCTATTACATAAATGGATATTTTACAGAAAAGAAATTACTGATGTAAGATTTTTATGCTCATGATTTAAGTACATAGAAAAATTTAATAATGTGTTATCATAAAGCTATGATTTTAAAAAATTACACTCAACTTATCATTTATTTTACAACAAAACTGTGCATGATTAAAGTGTGACAAGCTCAATGTCAAATGCAACGCTATATATCTGAAAAATCATGGAGTGAGAGAGCAAAAGCATAGCGTCAAAACTGCTTTATAAAGGTTGTTAATTAAGTTTCTACTGTTTTGAAAAACGTATGCATGTGGGGTGATATAAGAAATTATGAATTAACATGCATCGGATAAGGCAAAACTTTTTATTTCAATCTGTCAACTCAAGACCTTCCTTAGGTGAAAACGACCGTTTATCTGACAGTGATTGTATTCCTTCACAAGAGATTTTTAAAACTAACATGTTCACAATTTTATGAGTTTCCTTCCCTTTCCCCATATACACGGGCATTATAATAAAATGCTTGCAAATACAACGTTTAAATAATAGAATGATCCATATATGAAATATGCAATAAACGTCAACTTGTAACCGAATTTTTCATCTGGATCTAAAATAAAATTCCTTCCAGTAAAGTTACGAGCCTATAACTGTGCGGTTTACAAGTATGATAAATTGGACACTCGTGTGGAAATTGCTAAGTGAACAATGCAATGTTTTAAAAATCCAATGGAACATCGGCATCTTCTCCATAAAAGAGTATACATAAATACATAATACATAATCAATTTTTATAGCGCCGAGTTTCAGCTGGGCTGTTCACATGTGCACAGGCGCTTTGCAATCAGGAAAGGCTATTGGTAAGAGAGGTTGAAAAGATGTTCTTTACAGTCATTTTGAAAACTTGTACAGAGGGTGGTATCTTTATGCAGTCTGGCAGTGAATTCCATAGCTTTAGGGCAGCTAGTAGAACATCCTCTCTCCTCTGACAGTGTTGGTTCTCGGTATGTCGAGAAGATCGTTTGAGCATAGAGCTCTAGCGGACTTGCGGGATTTAAGAGAATCTTGAAAATAGATGGGAGCAGTCTGTGTTTTCAGGCAAAGATATGTTAGTGTAAGAATCTTGAAATGGATCCTTGATGAAATTGGTAGCCAATGTAGCTGTTTCTTGGTTGGTTCACTTGCATTATAGATATATGAAGAGGTTTAATGCTCCATTCATGCTGAACTTATAGAGGGTAATCCAACTCAAATACAATTCAAAGAGAACAATTTGCATATTCAGGATCCTTTATGGACCTACACAAATTGATCTAAAACATCAAAAGTCAAATCAATTGCATTCATTTGACACTTTTGAATGCATATCTATTTTTGGATATATTAACGAGTTTGACGATATTTCTATCCATAGTGATCAGCAGAATAGCCTTTAACAAGAAGACAGCTGATGGTGAGCGTGAAAAATCGGTATTATGAAGTGTCTTTGATTTTTCAGTAATTGTTTGCATGTTCAAACGTTTATTGCATTATTGACGTGTTACAACACCGAGAAGAACGACTAATCATTGGTACAAGTATTGATACAACTGCGAGTCATCTCAGGTGGTTGTTCTCATTCTAAGTAATGCTGAAGTAATTCAACTCTGAGAATTTGCATTTTGAAGACCCTGTCCACACTTCCTGAAACTGGATTCCTCACGTACTGATCAGTATTTGAACACTTCTGTTGTTAATGTAAACAAGGATCAAACCTGCTTAGAAACAATTTTTAATTTCCTTCGTAAAAACAATTATAATAATCAGTTACAATTACAAAAACACCAATTGATCGGAAGCCGAACGCGCTAACCACTGCGTTATCCCGCTCCCCTTAAAGAGTCTATAAGACTAAAGGAGACTTTCGTATGAAAACACGTGATGTGGCATAGAAATAGAACAATTTGTTTTCAAAACTTTAGTATATCAATAACACATATCAAACGCCGAATGCTCATTTATTTATGTGTGTTATGTTTACACATTCAAGATTGTTCAACGTTGTTTCTTTTTAAATATCAATGAATCCCTGAACGTTCCCTGTGTGTGGAAATCAAAACGGAGTAGGTTTACAAAATAAGTATTCACTGCAAGATGTGAGACGGTTCGTTCATCTATAGCTTATCCATAATAACATCTAACATCATTCACACAATAGTAAATTAAAATTAGTGAAAGAAATATACTGTGAATTATAATTGTTATCAATGTTATGGACCATTGCTTGGTAATTTAACTTAAAACTAGTTCCTTATTGCAAAATAATGCACATTAAATTGCAGAAAAAATTGGTTGAACATTATATTATTACTTATTTTTGACAACGCGATCAATAAGTCATGCAAGTTACTGTTCTTACATACTTTCATATTGGTCAAAACAACACAACATATAGGTACCTCAGCTTATTGTGTCTTTTGTACCACCCCAACGTAACAGAGAACTGTCGATATATATTCAATAAGATCGGCCTTGACAAGATAACAAATAACCCTTTTAAGTCCATCCGAGAATAGTCCAATAATTAGCAGGAATACTTTCTGAATACTGTTAGCTCGATAGGAACTAAGGAGGAGCATTATTAGGCAGCCAGTGTTACAGGGATTGACCGAAAGACAATACTCTTTTACAAACAAAAGTTCAAAAGACTGCCAGGATTATTTTGAATCCAATAATAAAACAGGAACAATTCACCAGGATCTTGACGTCTGAAACACAACAGGTGTATAGATCCGGATAATAGCCAGTGGAGACAACATAATTTTTTTAATAAGAAATGATCCAAATATCTCTATTTTTATGCGTTGACCTATTTAACATTATGTGTTGTAGGTTAGGACTGAGGACAGCGATTACGGACATTTTTATCGAAACTTGTTTGTTTGATAGATGTTTAGTGGTAGTTGATCTAAACGACTTACAATTTGCTACTATACCCTGTTCATTTCAAAATAGGGTCTATCGAGGTGGAACCGCTGCAAAGTTTATTAGAATGTGTCATAAGGAACCCAGGATGTAAGGTTTTCATATTCAATTTCATTTGAATCAGTTTGAACCCACACTTTTGATCTTCATGCTGTTCAAGATGCGGTCACGGACGGGGTCATGTTATGTATGAACAATAGACACGGAAGAAAGTAAATGAAAAGCTACCTCACAAAATATAGACACATCCATGATTTATAAAGAAATAAATGGACCTCATCCTAGAAAATTAAAACCGAATATGATAATGACAAAGATAAGAGAATTTATACTAATATACTTATTTTTTTAAGAATACAAATGTCGTTCTTATAATTTATGTTAAAAACAAATATACATATTATATACCAAATATAAAGATCGTTTTCCTGATGTTTTAAAATACAAATAGTGTTAGATTCAAGTTATGGTATGTTATTTGCAGTTTAACTCAATCTCAAACTCAAAAGATGATAACATGACGGAAATACCATTATTTAGATTTAAGAAATAACATTGATTTTCAATCTATCAATTCAGGCAAGAAGACTTGGAGTCGACAGGTGTAAAGAAAGACAAAACGACTCAGTGCTTTATGCAGTTTGACGAGACTAGTTGGGGGTGTGCCGGTACCAAAGACTACAAGTATTCCAGACCACCATTTACAAAGTAGTTAAATGTAGGTACAATTAAGAAGGAACAAATATTGATTAAACAAGTGCGAGGTGATCTACTCGCACTGGGCAAACTCACTAGAAAGTATTCACCTGATAGGAATATGTCATTCTGTAATGTCAGTGTCAAGAAATATCGACTTACACATCCTTCAAGCAATCAATTAAAGTAGTCTGCTCAGTGTCTGGCCCATTGGTAATTACTCTTTAAGGATAAACACATTGTCAAACTTGACATGCCTGAACGATGCACATGTAAAGCCATCAGTGAAAGGAGGTTTCAATAAGCCGATGATACTAACCAACTTCAAAACAATGCTGTGCTTTAACACTAAAGGCCTTTGGAGACCTTCCTGTATCATTAAAATTAAAGAACATAAATTAAAGCCCTCACAGACATGAGTTTGTTTTAAGTACCTTCCATACCATGGGTGAGTTCGGGTTTAACGTGTTTTGAACAATATTTCAATCATAAACCAGTGGATGACAAGCATTCAAAAGAATGTTGACTGTTTAGGGAGGAAGAGATCGCAAGAATGAGGGAAAACGGAAAGAAAGGCATAGTAAGAGATAGCAGGTTTTAGAACGACTGAAATTTGCTATCCGTCGACATGTTTTTTTGTAGCAATGTAAATGTAAGAAACACGAATACAACTATTGCCTGTTCACATTTTCTGAAGGCTAACGTATGTTGTTTTGCCTTTCTGAACTCGTTAGAACAACTGTTTGCCCTCTCTTGTAGCCCTTCATGTCATTATAATGTCTCAGGTAATGTCATCACATTCGGTAATCAAAGCCGCCAGTGCAATGTACACAGTATAGTGTTATCCTGGGGCCATTAAGGTGAGTATGGATAATGGGGGTGATCTAAAAGGTTATGACAGGTCAGTGTATGAATGCAGAATCATTTTGTCAATAGAACCTTCAACTGTAACATTAACATTGTCAACAAGATATTTTCGTTTCCACAAGTCAAAATCTTTTGATGAGGGGTTTATTCAGTAAAAGAGCCAGAGGCAAATTATAACATAAGATCATTTATTTTGTTATGCATGCACGATGATACATTATCAAGACGTCATTGTGAGCTAGTATCAGTAACAACCGTTGATAATTTTTCATGGCAAGAAGTAAGAATTTTGCAAGACGGCTAATGATGCGAAATATTCTTTGATGCAAATTAGTAAGGCTGTTTTGATTCTGAACTATTCAGGAAGAAGAACATTTCTTAACTAACATAGAAAGGGATTTTTTAAAATGTGATATTTGTAGTTAATATAATGTATGATACAAAGAGGTCAAAGGCCTCCCTTTTAAGAACTTATACGTCTATCGTAATGTACCATCAGATTATGATTTCAGCAGCAAAACTTAAACATACAAAACTGTCTATCTCTGACTTTAGTAATATAAAACTCTACACATGTTTTACATTACGATAGAAATCCAATAGAAATACATGTACATCTCTGCTAACAATCATAATCATTGGTTTCAATTATATTCAAATATGTGACTTCTGTCGTATTTTCTGTGGACTATTTGTTAAATCTAAATGAGAGTAAATTAGTAAAACAAGTGACGTACGTTGCTCCCAACTTGATTCTGTCTGCGATAAGGTGCGCATATGTCGCAGGTACGAGATCTTTCTATTATTTCAATGATTATATGAGAGTTGAATTCAAAGTAGCCTACATCAACACCCTTTAAATCATTTGAGCTTAATTTTTTTTCACACTGTAGTTCACTGTCTGTAGTTGTGAACAAAATAGTATTTTCGACTATTTTCCCCTGACGAGTCACTTATAGATTTCCTATGAGAGCCTTTAGCGTCTTGTTGTCGGCATGTTTTAACTGAAACTATTAACCTCTGATCTGAACAACTCAGGAATATCATCAATAAATATTCCTTGTTAAAACAACTTTGAAACGCCTTTTTGACATCTTTGTGATAAATGTAATATCAAATGTTTTAGACCCGGAAAGATACTAAAATTTACATAATTACAAATGAGTAAATACGCTCTTCTATTTAAACACATATTTGGACAGTAATATCTTTATCACTTCATCAGCGTATTGGTTTGATATTATTAGATCTGTTTCTGTACAGCAAAATAAATTAAGTTGATTATTTATTTCATAATTTTACATTAGGGTCATATATCAGCTCTAGGTTATATTCGTATAAAGACTAAAATCACAGTAATTTGATATGTATTATCTTTGCATTTTTTCATTTTACACAAATAGTACTTGATAAAACAGGCAGGTCAAAACCATTTGTCAAAGTGGCAAGTATAAAGACTAATTCGGCCTTGGAGACCAAGAGATTGTTCAAAGTGCTTTATAAAGATTGTATAAAAATATTTAACGGACGTCAAAAAAGGACTCTGGTTGAAATATTGCAGCAAAAGACAAGTGGACCCAGATATTTTCGACTCTTTAGACAGGAGTAGTTACAGATGAAAATGAGCATCATGTATACATAACATAATATAATCATATTCAGATGTAGCAGAGTGACCAAACACGTTTCTTTTAAACAGACCAAACTAAGTTCAGATGGTTAAAAAAATCCAAAGATCTCTTAGAAAGCTTCTACATTAAGAAACCTGTTTGGATAATCAGTAATGAGTTTCGACGCCTATACTATTTGCAAGGGCAATAAATAACCAAGCCATACTGCCACTGAGTCTGTACATCAGATATAGTCATCTTTGTACAAGTTAAAACGTGAACTTCCGATAATTTCTGGTTTAAGATTTAGTCTGGTGGTCCAATGGAAGACTCGTACGAAGTCGTCCCTAAATGACATCGTGTCTGCTAAGAGACTTCTTAAGAAAGTTAAAAGGACAGTAAATAACTGTATTATACCAATAGTTCTAAACCGCAACCCCTTAGGTTGGAGATCTGTTGTTAATAAGGACAATGTGTCTCTCCTTCAAGCATGAAGCTAAAAGCATGAAAGAAATTTCATTTCACACCAGTTTTTATGTATATATTTTTGTCTTTCAAGCCTGGTAGTTACTGATAGCTTAGTCGATCTAATAAGTACAACGGTTTTGCGGCATATCATAATCTTAGATTTGGCGTTCTTCACGTATGCCAAGAGTTCTCTAACGAAAGTTATAAGGACACTCATTTAACTGATCGAGCCAAGCGGCCACCATACACGACAATGTTTCTGTCCTCTTGCATGAAATTTAGAGATTTAGGGATACGAGATCTCGCATTCGGTGGCTTTCATTTAAGATGTTTTATCTTTTAACTACCTCCGGCAGTAATCGATAAGTTGTAAAACGGATGTCATTTCTTCAACGAACCCATGCAACTGATGTAAGAAATTTTATTTATCATTAACTTATATTCTCAGGTGATGTCCTAAATTAACACGACTAATTATTATAAGAAATGGTTAATAATTGTCAGTAAGCAATGCTATTAATTTCGTAATTGAGGACGTGTGTTTATAGTTATGAAATACTTGTGTCAAATTGAATAACGGAAAAATCTTTCTTTACCTTTGATTTGATTTAGCGAGGAGACTTATTGTGTCCTTTGACAAATATTACCACAACCATAACATAAATTCATCTTACTGCACTATTGCATATTTTTTACATCCACAATGTAGTCTTAATGCAGAATATTTGTAAATATAACGTGCATGCAATATTACCCTAGACTGAATGACTAAGGAATGATTAGGTTACGTTCAACAGGAACCTCATGAATATCATCTATCCATTTATAGACACAGAGCGGAGTTTCTTCAGATCACCTAACTTTACATATGGCTTTTGAATATGAAACAAACCCATAACTGTCAGTGGGTATCAATTTTACGTAATAATATTTGCATTTATCAAATCTTACAGCACCATACAGCACCATACAGCACTGTTGCAGATTTTTACATTAACAATGTAGTCGCAATGACACACATCTGTATAGCGATATCATTTCATGTTATATTACCTGCATTTATCAAACTTTATTTCCCTAGGGATATATTTTAATTTGATTATCACATTGAGAGTAACAGTGTCCTTTGCAAAACAAAAAATCGACACAACGGTAACGCAGCACTTCATCATTATATCCCCAATTCAGATAGTCTGTAAATATACTTCTGATGACAACTCTCTTCTCCAATAATCTATGTGTGTTTCAGCTACCTACATTAATCTCATCTAATTCATCCATGTTTTTCTGACCATCTGACCCGCCAAGTTGGGTTACAACTGTAATTTTTGCATACCAAATGATAACTTTATAACTTGTGATCAGCAAACATTTATTTGTTGGAATTGTAAATTTGTAAGTACTATAAGCATAACTATGTATTGGCATAAAAATATTTATGCAATATCTGCATTTGAATACTTTAAGATATAATTACCGCAATAGTGGACCCATTATACCAATTCATAATCAAACATAGCAAATAACTGGGCAATCATGGGATTAAAGGTTTCTTGTACTTATACTAACAATACGTAATGAGAAAATTAAAGAGAAATAAAAGAAATTATCCAGCATGACTAATATTAAGGTTACAATCTTATACAATTATGGACTGGTGATGAGGTCAATACGTGTTTTTATGGACCTGCTAAAAACAATACTGACCGAGGACGAAGTCCGAGCGTGTTTTTATGGACCTGCTAAAACAATATTGACCGAGGACGAAGTCCGAGCGTGTTTTTATGGACCTGCTAAAAACAATATTGACCGAGGACGAAGTCCGAGGTCAATATTGTTTTTAGCAGGTCCATAAAAACACGTATTGACCGAATTCACCAGTCCATAATTGTTTTATTATGCAATTAATGATAACAGCAAAGAAAACAAACATTGTTGTAAGGTTAAAATATTAGTTTTATTTCTACTGCAAACAATTGACGTCACGCAAAAAGTAGTATGACGTCATGAAACAATAGTTTGACGTCATGACATTTTAATACTTAAGATAAAATCTCCTTTATACAAAAGCTTTTTACAAAGCTGCTCTTACTGATTTTGGTAGAAATTGTAGTTCATGGTTACATTGCAGCCGTGCAAAACAGGTCCGGGCACTTGTGTCATACAGTTATTTACCATGTTGCTCTGCACCTGCACATTACCTTGGCGAGGAGCAGAGACGTCACTAGCTTCCTGCACATCAATGGTTTCCATAAGATGATCAAAATCAACGTCATTAAGGAAGTTAGTGAGATTCGGATCTTCGGTGGGTACGACAGCATCACAAGTTTTCTCAGCGATGGTTGCTGACATTTTCTTCTTTGCCTTCTCGTCAGTGTAGCCAGTGTAGGTCTTCAGGCTCGATTCCGACTTGTGTCCTGTCACAGTCATGATATGACGGGAGGGAACCTGGGCTGCGTCCAAAACGTGAAATGTCGTAGCTCTAAGAGAGTGATTGGTATACTTCACTGAAAGTCCCGCTTTGATACTTAAATTTGGCATCATTGAACCGAGACGGTTGTGACCCAGAGGAACAGGGTAGTAGTGTTGCATTTTGTTTTGGTTGTTCTCCATCTTAAAGGGAATAAGAAATGAGATGAATGAAGATTAAAAATGTTATTTGAAGTGTAATTAGACATATAATGCAAAGAAATAATTTTTAACCGAACAGAGTAATTAGTAATTAGCCTCTAAACTTGCTGACCTATAAAAACGTAGACAAAATTTGACCTTTGACCTAATGACGTCACGAAGGGAACGTATAACGTCGTCCCGCCATCTTGTTTCATAGAGACGAATCAAGTCGATAAGAGAAGAGACAGCTATGCCGCGTATATGTGTAGTGGGCGGCTGTAGTAACACAACAAGAGAGAATGTAATGCTTCACATATGGCCACGTGATACCGATACTGCAACTAAATGGACGAAATTCGTGCAAAGAACAAGAGTCGATTGGAAATCCGGACCTAGTAAGTTCAGCTATATTTGCTCCGCGCATTTCACCGACGACTCGTATATCCAACCCAATTATGTTGCGGCAGCGTTAGGATTTAAACCTAAAATGAAGCTGGATGCAATCCCCACGGTTTTGCCACCAAAATCAATGTCACAAGAACAAGAATCTGCTACTGCGAGTGCAAGTACAAGAAATGGGCGAGCAGGCGTTCCGGTCGGAGTGACCCAGCGCTCTGCTTTTCGGAAGAGGGAGTTTTCAAGGGTAAGTAGTTGATAGTTTTAGATAAAGTAAACACTGTGTAACTGGTATTCTGTAAGTAAACCTCAGTTATGATGATTATGAAAACACAACTAAACAAACGTCAGCTAACATGACAACGTTTTCTTAATTGAAAGTGTCCTGTTTTGAATCAATTGAAAATCGTCGTTAGGGTACGTTCGCCATATTCCGACTCCTTTTGAGCTCCGAACTGCTAAGCACTGGGTCATATTGGTGTTAGCAACCCTGCAAAGAGCAGCTGTCGTATCAACAAATCGCATTGTCGATTAAAACTACATATCATGTTTTTATGTTACGAGCGATTTTGTGAGACAAATGAGCAGTGTTTATTTCCGACCACGTTATGGAATATTCCAACAACGTGAAGAGCCTAAATCCGACCATCATTCTTTCACGCTTGATTGTAATTGTTTTATTTATGTAACAGTGAATTTGGTGAATGTCTTGTGAATGAATTAGTCAATGATAATTTGAAGTAATTGTAACTGTAAAAAATAAGCTATAGCTAGTCTAATAAAGTAAATAGCCCATCCCTTAAAGAGCCACTCTGTGAGTTGATGGAGTCACTTATGCTAAACTTAATCAGTGGTGTCATTTGATCACGTAGTATCGACTGTTACCAAAGAATCATTTTAAAGCTAATTGGTTTTGTACAGTGACAATACAAAGGTAGAAAGTTGCAATTATAATCGAAAACCGGACAGTGGCGGGCGTCAAACAGCCAAACGTAATTTTGGAGACTTGTCAAAAGCCGCTAGGAGGTCAGTTTGGAGTTGATAGTGTTTGTAAAGGTTATATAAATAGTATCCATGTAAATTGAACCTGTGATCTCCGCCTCTTTGTATTTGTCATATATTTGTCTTTTGGAGAGGAACAGTTAAGATGTTTTTAATTCATATCATAACATATGACATTTAGGTTCGTATCAAAGCCAAATAATATGTTATGAAAATCACGGATTGGCTCTTTAAGTCTTAATTATGACTGACCAAAAGAAATTAAACATAATATATGCTACAAAAGCCAGTATGCTCAGAATACTTTGAGAAACAGTAATTAGTTTAAAGTGTTTCCTTTGAAGACAATGTCTTTGGTTTATGTCCAGAATAAATGATATTGAAAAAATTCAGTTTCCTTTTTATGGTTCGTTAGCCTGTACTTATTCCCTTTTCTTATACTTTTCCAGATGCTACAGACGAGAGGAACTAATCCTGATGTCGAGAATAACGCCAAACAAAAAAAGTTCGCGAGTGATGAGTTAAGCACAGCAGTCACCAGAATTACAGATGATGACTTTGACCCCAAACAAGAAAATGGAAGTCAGGCCAATGACAAAAAGATTCAAGTTAATCTGAAACCAAAGAGAAGGAGTAAAGGTCTGTGAAGTACAACAGGGATTATAAGAATGATTTTAATTGTCTAAATATCCAGTAAATCCAGATATTTTTGTATTGTTTGAAAATCACAAAAAAATTGTTATGTACATATTTCAAGGTTACCTGAAAAATGATAAAATCTATTTTATATTACAGGTGTTTCTACTCCAAGGACTGTAATGGTGGATTCAGAGGTGCAGTGTGACCTCTTAGGAGCTCCACCATTAAAGCTTTTCTCCACAGAAGACCCACAGCATGACCTCATAGCTGATGAAGAGAGCGTAGTGGAACTACCTGTACATGAAACTGATGACGAAAACTTGTCAACCTTTGATCCTCGTGACTGCCTAGATGAGCTGTCATCTAATGCTTCAGTTTGCGCGTAAGTAACTAGCTAAAATGTTCTCATAAAAATCATTTTCAGAAATGGAATGTTATTGTCTACCTTTACTTTTAATTTTTTGTAAAATTTTCTTTTTCATTAAATGTAATGACTGTGACATATTTGCATTGTACACAATATTCATGTTGAAAAGTTATAAATTATAACTGAAAAGAATCTTCTATCAAGCAATCCGTCAAGCATGTGTGAATATTTTTACATGCATTTTATTTTACTGCAGAGACTTTGAGCAGTTCGAACGAAGGCGTCCACCTCACCACCAGCAAATTTACTTGGTATATGAAGACTGTTTGTTGGCACTCTTCTCCGTGTGCCCTGACTGCAAAAGTGAATATATGTGGTGCGGGAGTTGACCTGATAATAGGAAGCCTTGTAAGAGTCAAACAACATTGTTTGTCTTGTGACTTCAAGAGGTGCTGGGATAGTCAGCCATTCTTAAATAACACCCCTGCTGGAAATGTAATGCTTTCCTCAGCTATGTTATTCTCAGGTATGTTTGAAGCGCTATTAGTTTCATAAATATTCTGTCACGTTTATACAAATGTTTACGTTGGAATGTGTGTACATATTTTCCAATGCCTACATAGAGTGTAGAGGAGTTACAGAAGAGCATATCTGTTAATACAAATTAAAATTCAAAACTTAATCAACGAAAATAATTTATGACCACCCTAATGTTAGATACTTGAAATTTGAATCCTAAATGAACTTTATAAACACCAACCTTAAAATTTTATATTGTTGTGGTCTTTACATAAACCTTTGAGTCTGATTTTACCTTTTAACCAAGATTTTAGAAAATTGAGAGTTTAATTCAAACATATAACGGATAGTTTTTCTATATTTTTTCACAGGTGCATGCATTGCAAAGACACTAAGAATATTCAGTCACCTTGGAGCTCCAGCAATTAGTTACAAGACCTACACCAACCATCAGCGATACTTCCTCATTCCTGCAGTTGAATCACTTTGGAAATCAAGCCAACATGCACTTCTGGAGGAATTGAAAGCAAGGGATGAACCATTTGGCGTTGCAGCTGATGGCAGAGCTGACAGTCCAGGACACAGTGCTAAATTTGGGTCATACAGTCTGCTGGAAACTCAGCATAACAGGATTCTCCACATTGAATTGGTTACGGTAAGTCAAATTGCCAGTCAAAACATATACATGATTATGGTTTAAGCTTTGTCGACCAATCTTTAGATTTCCCAAGGCCAGCACATTTACTAGCCATGGGTTAACAGCTCCTTCTTAATTCAAACACATTCATGTAGTAACTCCTCATTATGTATGAAAGTAATTGTAGTTTGTTTATTACAAATAGGAAACAGAAGTCAGTAACAGCAATCAAATGGAGAAAGAGGGGTTACTGAGATCACTCCGGTTTCTGAATTCCAAAGATGTAACACTAAGCTATATTGTGACTGACCGGCATGTATCAATCAGAAAGTACTTGAGAGAGAACCAACCCAAAATCACCCACTTCCTTGATGTTTGGCATGTTGCTAAAGGTAAGCTTCTAAACCTTACATTAACTTTAATAATTAAATGTTTGAAATTTCAATTTCAATTAGTCCCCTAGTGCTATTAACAGAATAAAACAAATTTAAAGTCATTTTAATTTTACTTAACAAACTGTTATCTGAATTAGATTTTCTATAGAAGTTTTTTAATCAACTTCCTCATGTTGCCGTAGTCATATGTCATATTTGATAACAGAATGATGTGCTTTATAGGTCTTGGCAAGAAAATTGATCAGCTTGGAAGACAAAAAGGGATGGAGCTTGTGAAGCAGTGGAAGAAGTCCATCATACATCACATGTACTGGTGCGCCTCCTCAACCCCTGAAGCCAATCAAGATCTCATCACAGCCAAGTGGGAGTCAATTATTGGCCATTTGCAAGGACAACATCTCCATACAAATTCACTGTTCCCCACCTGTTTACATGGACCATTGATCGGAGCAGAAAGAAAAAAGAAATGGTTTAAACCAAGTATGAAAATACTTATTTAAGGTCTTCCAAATTAATGGAGGCATCAATAATGATCCAAATATTAATTGAACTCATCTGTCCTTTTGTTGCTACCCAAAATTAGGAAAAAACATTAAATATTTTTTGTTATTATTATTATCATTATTAAAAACTGATTCATGTATATTATGTACACTTCATTTTAAAAGTTTTGAAAATTTGGATCTGACCCCAAAAACTACTTGAAAAACAAGGTTCCAATGGAATTAAGTAATTATATATACACAATTAATAGATTGTGATGGATTGTATCATGATTTATGTTAATATTATCCCTTTGGGATCTTTGTATGACCTACTTTATTCTGTGACAGGTTGCAACTAGCTTCCCTCCATTTTAATGAAAACAGCTCAAGAGAGCAGGCTACAAGTGTTGATGGTCAAGAGCAGTACTCTCTTGAGTTTAAGAAGTTCAACCATGGTGAAGCCACATTGAAGAAAGTGCTTGTTTCATGCACATACAGTAAGTTATTAAATGATTTTGATTGTCATATTAATCTCTGTAATTACGTTAACACTGGCTTGACAAGAGGACAAACTAAGCTTTTAATGGAATGTCCACAGATTCAAAACAGCATAGATTATCTCTACAAAAGTTTTCACTGTTACTGTTTCAGTAGAATAAAGCACAGGTGTACGAGGTGGGGCATGTATGTACTGAGTAATAAAGAAAATTGTAATAAAACAGCACTTTGTTTTATTTCAGATTACGTAGAGGTCTTAAAGGATATGGTTGTGAGATTGGTTGAAAAAGATGAAAAGTGTCATGTGAAGAAAGATGGGCCCCCAACAATAGCATCTTCACTAAAACAAGGAGATGTTAGTAAAAATGAATGCATCCAGCTGCATCAGTCAAGATACAAATGAAGGAAACATTAATGATTTTAAGTAAGTATTTTCTTTCAACTGCAGGGCTATGTCTTACTGCTTTGTTTCATGGTTAGTGTGTAAGTTTTTACAGTGGGAAAACTTTTTACAATAAAAAGAAACCCAGTTACTTATGATACATAGGTTTAGGATCCTGTATCAATAACAATATGCAGCTATTTTTACTATCTTACTATCCTCATATAACAATCATTTTTATGAAACAAATGATCAATAAAAACAAAGATTTCAAAAACATACATGTATTTATTTATATTTAAAACCTTCATATTCCTCAGTTGGTGATGGGAACCTTTTCCTGATTGCAGTGATTATGCATGAAGGAATTACCCGCCGGACATCCCGACCCAACCAGCCATAGCACCAACGCACCACTTGCCGGTAAGATATGTGTCGATATCTCCTTGAAAAAAAAGGAGTGTTTTTTATTTTCATTATTACTGAGTTGATTATTATTGTGTTTTTATTTTGAAGGTGAAGAAAATTATGTAGACAACCGTATGCATACTACAAGAACGACCCTTCACAGCAATATTACCTCTAACCCCCTTCTACTGGTAAGTGAGGTCATGGCGACCAGCGACCAGAGCTGGGGGGGGGGGGAGGAGAGGGAGAGACACCATGGAAGAATTTGAAAACAAGAAAATATCTTACTTTGGGCATTTTAGCGATAAATATGCAACTTAAGAGGGGCGATTTGAACTTACATAAGCACTTATAGTATTTTTGCTCTTATTTCAGCCACAGAAAACAATCATCAAACTTACTCAGTGTTACTTTAACTAAATTATTTATCAAATTCAATCTGGCGCAATTATCTTCAGTATTTTTGCTCTTATTTCAGCCACAGAAAAAATCATCAAATATACTCAGCGTTACTTTAACTAAATTATTTATCAAGTTCAGTCTGGTGCAATTATCTTCAGAACACAACATTTTGTAAGGATAGTAACACTCTAAATAGCACAAAATGCACAAAAATACAAAATGCACTAAAATCATGATGCCATCCAAACCATGTCACCTCATAATTATCATGATTTACTATATGTCAATTTTAAGCCAAGAGGATATCATCTCTGAAACTTTCATGGAATTTGCAGTTTTGTTTGTAAATGTTACCATACATCTAACATACAAAAACAGGAATAGAAATTGTTGATCACCTTTTTGTAGACTTTTGAGATTTTTTGATAGAATATTGCACAGTCATGGTTTGTAATTAGAATACACCAGTATGGTAATTATAAACAGAAAAATATTACGTGAATCACTTATTTGGGGGGCAATTTGTATATAACTGGGGCCACATGGAATATTTTGTTTAGTCCATTGGCATTTGGGAAATTTTATCCTATGTTTTCTATTACTACACATGTCAAATGGAAGAGCAGCTTGTTTACCAGGAAACCCTAACCAATATAATTTTATGTACTAATTTGTAATTTTTTGTAAATATTGTCAAGAAATAAATAATTCATATGATTTTTTCATGTCAGATTTATCTTTTTTTATTACTTTAACTTACTCGTCTGGTCGCTTAGACGAGTCATCAGTTTTGTACTGCTGCCTGAACTGGTAATACGCTGTGTCCAGCACATCAGTGTTCAGACAAACAGCCTCAAAACTGGGATGGAGGATGAGGCAGCAGACAGGAGGATCCCTACCCGTGCACTTGTCCCTGAACTGATCTACCTCCTGGCAACACAGGTTCTCTTTTGCAGTTGGCATGATACAGCAATGGTTACACTCGCACCTGAAGTAAACAATTTGATTATTTGAAATGATATTACACTATACTCCTCCAGATAAGATGAGTAGAGAATTTCAAAAAGTTGAACATTCATATACCTGTTTCCGTGGAATTAAGAAATCGACTATTGTGCACTTATTTGCAAATGCTATATACTAGTAACATGATAAATATCCCAGTGTTATAGATAATTAATATTATCATATATAAAATTTACATATAAAATAAGCAAATAACATTCCAAGTAATAAATATTTATCTTATTCTGATGTTAATTTTATTCATTTATTTAATCTTAACATTCAAACAGTTGGTCTTAATGAAATAATGGCAAATAACCCATAGGACAAGGAAATATTTTACTGATTTACAAACACAGATATGATATTGTCATAAATATTTAGCATATATCTTCTATTTCGGGTAAAAGAAACAGATTTTTTTACCCTACTAAGTGTGCAAATAGGTATCAAATTAAACTTCAATTCTTATGGAGTCAAACTAAGCAAAATTTCAGTACTTAATTTGTACCAAAAAATTCTACAAAATGGCCCAAAATAATTTTTTAAGCGAAGTCAGCAGTTTGGTAGATTTAGTTGAATATTTATCATTTGTTGCTTACATCTAAGTGCCATACGAGCTCTGTAAATGGCAATAGCGGCTACAACGTCATATGTAAATACCACGAAAACAGGTGACACATGAAAACGTGACAGGTTACTTAGGTAGCTATTTTAATTTACTTCGAATAATTTTTTGCAAAACAGTTACATAAATATTTATATATACATTATATATGCTAACATTTCAAACAAGATCAACTGTCATGAAATCTATAATAGTCCTACGATTGACAGGAAAAGAAATACAATAGGCTAACCAATTGCTCAAACTTCGTATGATCTCTGACTAAGGGAAATAACTCTTAATAACAATTTTATTTTTAATTCAGGCTACTTGTTAAATAATCTTCTTAACTTTTTATGTGAATTCAGTCCTTTTTCATATAAAATATTAATAAACATCAAATTAAAAGGCCGTCATTCCTATGAAATAACTTACCACGATGTATTGTTTAATCGGTCATGGTCGTCAGACTCGGAGCCGTTTCCGTCAGAGCTCGAAGAGGAATCCCTTACTGGCTCGAACCTGTATGGATTCTGCGGTTCGGCGGAACCTGCCGGCACCAAATGAGTCCTATTCGACTCATCTTCTTTGTCGGATGAGTCGGAAGGCCACGGGGAGCCATCACTGTCTTCACTCAGCTGGTATTCAATATGCGTTGACGCCATGTTTTGGTTCCCTTCGTGACGTCACATTATCACGTGACCTCAAACTTGACCTTTTTCTAGGTCAGTCGATTTCAGCTATTTTTCGTAGCGTGTATCTTTTAAGTGCATGCTCCAAAATTTTTTTTTTTAAATGGAATTTATTATCATAACGTATATAAATAAGGTGTTACATGTGGAAAGTGTAATTTCAACATGATTTCCTAAACCCTTTAAAGTTCGGCTGTTGAAACAACTTAGGGCAGTTTTCATTCAGTTGTCTGATGTACTTTACATAGGATCGAACGGGGCATCTTGGAGTTTCTGAAAAAGAAAGATGAATTGCGTTTAAAAAAACAACCAAAATATATCAAAATTCATGGATTTGAACCTTGAAAAGAGTGTTTTTATCTAAATAATCCTCAAACAAGGGAATGAGTGAGAGTGACGCCCCTTTGTTTGTAAGGATAATGGCGTTACGTTAGCCGGACCACTGAGCGTTAGGTTTGTATCCTTTTCATGTTAACACATTTCATATATGTATTGATAAAACTATAGATATGGATAATGATTACTTCGCATACCTTTCTTCTCATACATTCTCCCTCTAGCGCGGTCGCCGTCATCTTGGTGATTCTTTGTCAGTTCGTCTTTACACATGTAAACATACATGTCCCCGTCAGCGTCGGTAGTAACCGCTAGGTCCGTCACCTTCAGAGCGGCCAGGTTCTCTCTACCCCTCCTCCCGAAGTGAAGCATGATATCCAGGAACACCTGATTTGAAATTGAAACCGATTAGTCCAACGGCAGGTCAAAAACAAATTTTGATATAGCCTCTAAAGTAGGGATAATGGATGGATAGATATTGTTTTGATTCAATGGCGTTCGATATTTATCGCTAAAATAGGCATATTCGGCTCAAACGTTTAGCATCTAAAGCATTATCATCAAATTCAATGCATCATATTTTGGTATACATTTATTCACCTTATATTGAAGAAATACTGGACTATCATCACTGCACACGTAGTCATAGAGTTTGGTCAGATCGGCGTCCGTTATCGGAGGGTGATGGTTGATTTCGCCGTAGCCGGTCCGTTTCAATTCCTTCCCCATCGCCTTGAAGGTTTTACTGGATGTTTTAAAATCCGCACCGCGAATAATGTCGATCTCTGGTCTTGTCTTTTCAACGTGTCTCTGTATCCCGTGTCTGTAGGCCATGAGTGTTGCTTTTTTGTACTTTTCTCCTTTTTCTGTTCTTGCCTCAAGATAAAACTTTGACAGCGCAGCGTCTAATTCTTCAGGGGCTTGGTGTTTTTAGCATCAACATTTTCCAAAATGTTATTTTCTTCCTTTTCCGAAAGTTCAGCAAATCGACTTTGTCTAAACTCTGTCATAGCGATCGGCGTTAGCAAACGAATCGAAAAGGAGAATCCGTCAAGCAAAGTAATTTGATTGGCTGAATCTTAGGAAATACCTCATCCGGGTGACTCAGAATCTATTTTTAGTAACTCAAGTCAATATCACTTTTGGTCGGACTCTGAGTGAAGTCGATATGCTTTTCTGTCGACTGACACGTGACCGCTTCTCGACCAATCGGATCGACGGAAAAATGAGCTCACATAATAAATTATATTATCATTATTCCGCAGCATGTCAGTAAGCAATGTTATTAATCTCCTATTTGAGGACGAGTGCTTAAAGTTATTTCCGTATTACTAAAAATCTCATATACGATTTACAATCTTACATATAATTCATCTGCCCCCGCTTTTAAATTGTGAACGGCACTACTTGGGATGGTTAATATTCCGTGTCTGAAAACTTGAGAGTTGTCTCCAAACAGGTATCATCAGGTGGGGCTATTGATGAACTAGAGGAAGCATTAGTAAATGAGGTCGTGACTAAGACAGAATCTTGGCAACAGATCCCCTTGGGACTGCTTTTAATCAACCGGTATAAGGTCAGGCAACGCAAGAGAATAGGTCAGTGTGTCGTGAACTAATTTTATTAAGCCTTTCATACTGAATTAATTCAATAAAGACTAATCCTTTGGAAAAAAACAAATAAAACATAATTATGGGTATGACAATTCCGACTTTTCTAAATATTTCTATTATTTCTGAGTATCTTCCAAGGCACTCCATGTCATTTTGCTTTTGCTTTTTTAACGAATTCTATGTGTTGATCAGAATTCGGAAAATTTCAATAATATAACGGCTGCTAGAATTATTGCAGAGAGAAAGCCTGCAACAGCAATGTAGCTTTTCATTGCCCTGAAACCTGTGATTATTGGCTAGAACTAGCGAACAAGGGGTGGTATTGTGCCGAAATCCAATGTAGCATTGCACCCTAAACTTACTTCATGTAGAACAGTTTTCTACTGCAGACAAAGTTGCCGAGCCGAGCCCCTGGCGGGATTTGAACCACGCACCTCTTGATCCGAAAATAAACACGCTAACCACTGCGCTATCCCGCCCTCTACCCGTTTTCAAGGAATATATGGCGATTTCACAGTGAGAACTAAATCACCTCATGATATTGATCTGCTGCTCTGTAAATTCATTATTCCCCTCGTGTTATCTTTACTTGCAATAAAACCAAATGAATTATGAAGTGACCAAAGCAAACAAATCATGTATCTCCTTGTAGGCAGTAAATCTCATGAAGGACGACACATCAGGATTTAAGTTGTAAAAGCAACGCTCCTGGTTTAATTGTATTAACATATTTTTTTTTACATCAGTCGAGACTTTTTACTTTCAAAACATTTTTCATGGTTGGTAACTAGAACTCAAGTGAATTTGATGTTCAAGTTTCTTTTTCATCATGAATAAAGTCATTCGTAGATGGCATGGTTACCATACATAAGAATCAGGAAGGCCAGAGAGTCAATGGAGGCGCAATACAAGTAATGTAACGTCCTGTTTACGAGAACTCACTGGAAACTTCATAAGATACACGTTCATATGTTATAGCTGCATGATAAATTAATATCGCACACCTGGATTTCAAACTGTATGTTTGAAAACTGAAAACAAAACTACACCCAAGTTATGTATGATGAATGAATTGAGGAGAATAATTCAACGTCATTTCTTTGCAATTCATGGTGAGGAGAGGCTCATCAGCATCCAGAATTTATTTTATCAATGATCACAGGGTCACCATATGACCTGGTACAGGATTTATAAATCCATTAATTATTATAATCATCAGCTTAGGACTCTGAACACAAGCTTTAAGGATTTTAGCCTTTTGCTACTTGAGAAGAAGATGAAAGTAGGTTTTTCGGCTCAGCCCCTTTGGCGCTTACCAAACACATTAATTAGAATTCCAATCAGTTGTGATGTTTGTAGAAAAGTTTTCAGCTTACTAGACCTTTTGCTTATGGCCTTTTTCTAGGGTTTATAGCTGCAATCTAAAAATTAGAATCCAAATCAGCTAAGGAGTGTGTACACAAGGTTTTAGATTTCAAGGCCTTTTGCTTTTGGAAAAAGAAGATGAAAATTAGGTTTCTAGTGCGTGGACACTGGAACCCTTAGCAGGGGTCACAGCGTCACCAAAACTGGATTAGAACCCCCTTCAACTGATGAGTTTCTACAATTGGTTTCAACTTTCTATCTTTTGCTTCTGGAGAGGAAGTTGGGAAACAGCAAGAATTTCTCGTGATTTTTGGGTCTAAACTATTTTGTGTACATTGTATTCCCTTTTCTATATTATATAACTTACAATGTTTGTTGTTATCATATGACACGTTGCGAATATTTGTTAGAAGGTTACCTGGGTTGAATAACGTGTGCCTAATCTCTTTGTTAATGGAATCATTAATTTCAGTAATTTTGCCTACACTAAACAATGCATCTGAAAGAATCTTTATAACAATAGTGATTACTGAACTTGTCTCCAATAGATTCAGAAGACTCTTACAACACAAACATAACGTGGATGAAGACCTACTTTGAATGAAATAAATGGATGAAGACAGGAGAAAACCTATGCAACGTTTTAGCAAATAAACTTGAGATACATTTCAACTATGTTTTATTTTATTTTACTTCTTCAAGACAAATATAGAAATATCCTATGACAAAATGACAGAAAAGGAGCTCTAATTTACTCATAAAAAGACGTCAGTATAAGAATGTGAGTGAAAAAAGATTGCAAACTGACCCTAATTGTTTGAACCTTTTCCAGCTTTAACGCTTATCACATAATGAAAACATCTGGAAGAAGGAGCATTCGTTAGTATTTATTAAAGTGTTAGCTATCTCTCAACACTTCGCTAATTCAGTTAAACTTTTCGTTGAAAGGACTCTTCGAATCAACCAACTCGAAATCTTGTCACTTCCTCCAACTGCCCGCTGCTTTGCTAAGGACTGTCAAAGAAAGTCTACTGCCAATAAACATCGACTTAGGGAGGAGAAATACTTACGTTCAACAAGTTAAATGTAGAAACATAATTAGTGAGAAGATGGTTTTGACAAATGTAAACAATTTTCCACAATGGTCATTGTAAAACCTTGTTCTTAAAATAAATTACAATAATAAAACCATAACACAAATCATACTGATCGCTTTTTTAAACAGATTAATCACCTCATTCAGTTAAAGGAGCAAGTCTTGAGGTATAATTTTAAGATATGAAATATGTTTGATAAATAAAAAGCTCACTAGCTCCAATGACACAATCGTATGTTTGATATTGTAATTCGATATCTTTTCGTCCCTCAAGCACATTACAATGACAAAAGTAAATAATATGATTAAATAGCTGGTTTTTATTTAAGTAATCTGATTAATTTGATTTAGTCAACATACTTCAAGTAAGGTTATCTATTCCAAAGAACAAATTATATTCTATTTAATATCTTACTCGATATTAATATTTTTCTAGTAGAAGAGTATTTAGAAATTTACGATTAATTTCAATTGAAAACTACAGATAATGTACAGATGCTTTCATTATCATATAGTCAATTGATGTATTAATATATCATGCATTACGAAACGAGTGTTAATTGATTTCCATTGTCAATAACCACTCTTAAATAATTATAAATGGTCGATTAAAAAAATTCCATTCTGGTAAATTTTAATTGCTTCAAAACAGAAAAAAGGGGGATTATCTCTTGTAAGACGCTGCTAAAATGATATAAAAAAAGTATTTGTTTATGATGCCGAAGACAAAACAAAACTGCAGCTGAATAAATCTTAACATAGTCATAATCATTCTCTCCAAAAAAGGTAGCTCCGTCATCAATTCCTTTATAACCTCTGTCTTAATACGAAGGTTTCTTGATCTAGAATTGAGAACGTTGATTGGATGCAATCAAAGTTAATTGTGCAATCGGCGACCCCGTTTCAAACGTAATTACAATGTAATATATTAAACTATATTTTAGGCATTAATTTATTAAATTATGATACCAAGCATTTCAAAGTTTAAAAGCCATCGATCTACTCAATCAACTAAAAAGCGTTATATATGGATACATGCATGAATACTTGTTGCATAACATCCAAACACTAATGGCTCCAATTCTATCATCTTTCTATTGTAGATATATTCTGCAAATACTTTGACTAAATTTGTTAGTGAAGTTATTTACTTTCATTTCTTGATATGAATTACGGACTAGGTGAATAGAAATTCTATGAATGTTGTTTTTTTAACATAAGGATGTAATGTAAGATGTACTGCCTGAGAAGAAATACCTACCTGTGCTACATATGAAAGCTTGGGAGACTGATATTACTTCTAGTGAGTGAGTTGGGGTTTAACGTCTTTTGAAGAATATTTCAGTCATTAAACACGTGGATGACAAGCATCCAAAAGAGAGTGGACAGATCAGGGAGAAAGGGGTCGACATGATGAGGGAAGAGACGGAAAGAAAGGCATAGATAGATAAAAAGCAAGTTTTATATGGAGTCTAGTACCTGCTAAATAATATTTCAATGTGATGAACCAATGACTGGTTACGCGAGCTGCGTTTCACTATTTCTCGCTATTCTTTCCTTTGCCTATGTCTGAACTGAAAATGAACTTATCAATGAAGTCCATGAGACAATCATAGCTCTGCCTACAAACCACATCAGCAGTTGGCTTTATACTAAGAAGAATAAAAGGCGCTTTCAGTGAGAATTTACGTTATCTAAATATTTTGATCAGTGATCAGAAAATTCTTTGGACTTGTCAAGTGTTATATTTTTTACATGATGAATGACCAAAATGTGTATATCGTAATCATTCGAAATAAATCATGTGACCCATTCTGAAGCGTAGATCAGATCAATGACAACTAATCAGGATTAAAGTTGTAAACGCAGCAACGTTGGAGAAACTGTGGCAATAACTATCTGATTTATTACAACTGGGTGTTTTTTAATCTTTTTGAGGTGTCATTTGGTGGAAAACACTTGGTATTGCTTAGTGCTTTCAACCCTCAATGTATAGAATTGGTTAAGTTTGATTTTTGAACATAACCCAACTGAAAATGTTACTCCGAGAACTTCGGTCAAACATGTTCAACACTCATGTTTGAAGATTTATCTATTCCATTTATATTAGATACATACATGTACTCAGATAACTGTATATAAGGCTTCTTTTGATTATCAATTTGAACTTGTTACTCAAAAGATGTTTTAAAAATGATGTCAAAGTCTTTTGCAAAACAAACAAATGACACTAAGAATGACTGAGAGGAAATGAAAAAAAGGAAGTTAATAATATGTTGTGTCCTGTTTACGACTATACACTGGTAATTTATTTAAAGTGTAAACTTGACAAATGTGTGTTACTTTTACAAGCACTAAAACCGAGAGAACCAAACGCCCACATCTCATGATACAATTACATGAGACAATTGTCATCAGCCAATCAGTCCTTATGAATATTTTCTCTCCATAGATGAAATTGATGCAAAACATTTATATTCTTGTCTCTGTGGAGATTTATACCAATCTAAGAAATGAACCACTTCAAATATAGGTTTGATAGAAACTATTTGAGATATTTCATTCACAGAAAGGCCTTTTCATTCATTCTTTTTCAAATGAAATTCCTATAAATGAATATATGTATAATCTTATAAGTCACTACGTTTTTATCATGAAGTAGAATAGTTATTTCATAACATCATGTAAAAGTTTCCGGCTTTTGCAATTACAAGCTAGTGATAATTAGAGTGAGTAGACATTATTGTTGTGCCTCTATACTATGAGTTCTCTTCTGTCTTTGTTCATTTGTGCATTGTTGATGAGTTGATGTTTCTACTTCTTGACATACTGAGTAATTTATTGTGCACGTTAAAACGCTTTCTGTGTTTCGGGCGAAGGCAAGAACATGATAGTACGTTAAAATTGAAGAAAGGTTTTAGATGAAACTACCTCATGGGCATTGAGTAATAACATCTGTCAACTGCCACAAAGGATTTCCTGTCATAAATGCATGTAAATGGCTTCTTTCTACAAGAAATTAAGTACATTTTCGCAGTAAGAATTTTATCACTTCAGTATATTGGTATGGCAGTCTGAAAATTCACATGCCATGTATTATCTCGACTTGTACTAAATGTTGTATGATTTATGCAGTCATCAAAGCACATGAATCACGTATTTCCTTGTAGGCAGCTTATCATATGAAGGACGACAAATCAGGATTTAAGTTGTAAAAGCAACGCTCCTGGTGAAATAGTAGTAATTAACATTTTTTTTCGCAGTGGAGATGTTTTATTATCTTATTGGTGGGCATGAAGGGGGATGGACAGGGGATAGGATTGTGGTTTCATTTCTAACTTGTTAATCTGTAGTTATAACTGTTTATGTAACCATTTGTCATGTGTGATGATTTATCAGTTAGATTGCGAAAAACACATTTCTGTATACAAAATTGATATTAAAATTGAATTCAAAGTACGAAACCTCCACGTTTTACAATACGAATAAGTACTCTTTTATATTGCATGGTTACCATAGTAACATATTGATCAGGAAAGCCAGAGACGAAATGGAGGCGAAATGGAAGTGAAGTTACGTCCTGTTTAAGAGGCCTTACTCTAAGCTTTAATAAGATCATACGTTTATTATTGCAAGACGATTTGATATTGCAAAACTAAAACTGAACTTTCAAAATAGAAAGCTACACGTTATGAAGAGTAAAAGACACATCCTTCAAACATTCATAAGCATAATCATCTATACTAAATATATACACAGTTCAAACAGCCTCCACCTAAGGTCTGATATACAAGAAAACATGTTGTAAAAAGGCAAAACAATTTATATATACTGCTACATTTCTAGACAGAGAACGCTTGCATTAGGACAGAGGTTTATATTTGAACATGTGCTACCTCTGTGGGGAGAGAACGGTTGTCATATGATAGTTCATATGGTATGAGAGATAAACTTTTAGAGAGAATTGTTTCTACTTCTCTTAAAGCAATAAAGAAGTTGGATTAAAAACTAGTATCGTATGAAGAGCTTCTACTTTGTAAGAGTGCCACATTGTACAACATCACTAGTCTTGATTGAAAGGGTGTTAGCTATGTGTTCTTGCCATATGCATATACACATCCATTGAGCTCATTCTACTTTCAGTTTAAGCTGTGAACAACTCTACTTTCAGTTTAAGGTGTGAATTACCTCTCTGTTTTCACTTACTGCATTGATATTTGAGCTCGATTCTCTACTACTTCAGGAAATGCACTTAAAGGTATATCCGTCAAAACAACAAGTGTTAAAGGGACGAAGTCAAGTGCTTTATCAGGTTTGACGTGAACTATCTTTCACACCCACAGAGTGCACTTTTACTCACAGTGCCAAACCTATGTGGAAAAGTGGAAAAGCGACCAACTAGCACAACTGATCATAAGTAGAAACTTTTATTGAGGAAGACATTGTTGAAAACCTGCACATGAAAGGATAATATCACTCTCCAATTGCAATGTCAGGGGAAAATTTACCCACACGTCCATTAAACAATCAATGTAACTTGTCTGTTCAATGTCTTGATAATCTCATTAAAATAAAACAGTCAAACAAAGGTAATCACTGATTTAGCAAATGGAAACAGTTGCACCTAGCATGCTTGGACGAGGTAAGCAAGCACTTAATAATAAAAACCGTGTTTTAAATTATGTCATTGAAGTTTGCGATTTTTTTAAATTCACATAATTTGTAAGGTCACTATAAAAGAATATTTCAAAATCGACAAATCTAAGATAAACTTGTTAAAGTGCAATACTTTAGCTACATGATGTAACAGTATTATTAAAAAGTGTAAAGAAAACATATAGACGAAAGCGACGGAACATTGTCAATCAGAAATTGCGATTTCAAACTTTTTTTGTCACTAAAGTGAACTTACCAGCATAAAAACCGGTACGTCTTGAGTACGTACTTTTTTAGTTACGATTTTATATAAATTAATTTTCAATGGTTACTGTGGGATATTTATTGAGAATTCGCGAATTCTTAGACAAATCTAATCATAGGACAATGTTTTAGCTACCAAGGTAAGGGCTACCTAGAAAGGGCTCTAACGTTTGATTGTATTTGAGACAGCCGCTGAAGCATTGTGAGAGAAAAATGATAATGAACACGCCAAAAACAATAAGAATTCTTATAAATTGTTATAAGGACACCACTGTGATTTGTACTCATAGAATGTCATAACTAGTAGTATAGACTAAATCTCGAATTGTTTCGCAAGCGGTACACACTTTGAAGGACGCGTGATATTCTAAATCAGCGAGCCAAATTAGGAGCCAAAACCCTCATTGGCTGAAACAATAACATATACAGTTAGTGTTAGACACGAATATTAAGCCGCGCCAACCGTACGAGCTCGAGGCATTTGACCCGAAAGAGATCAGGGCATTAGGAAGGAGCGAGAACGAATTTATCTACGCTGATGTAGCAGGATGGACAAGCTAGTAGATACATCTCGATGATTCGAAACTAATCTCCGAAAAATGAAACATTATACCAAAGTCGCAAATAAGATAAATATTGGTAGGGATAAGCCATGTTGATCGTTAGAACCGAGGTGAGAGGTTACCAGGGGGTAAAGCGGATAACGTCATTCAATTGTTACGTCATGAAAAACTTCACCGTTATTGTCTGATAAATACTTCATTTCGATTGTTCTGACCGCAAGGCATCTAAGGTGAGGTGAGGTGAGTTGGGGTTTTAACGCCGCTTTCAAGATTATTTCACTTATATCGCGGCTGCTAGTTTTATTGCAGGGAGAAAGCCCGCAACACAAATGTGGCTATGCATTGCGGTGAAACCTGCGAGCATCGGCTGGAACTAGCGAACCATGGGTGGTACTACTCTGAATTTCAGTGTAGCATTGCACCCAAACCTGACTGCGTGTAGAACAGTTCTCTACTGCAGACAAAGTTGCCTAGCCCCTGGCGGGACGCAAGGCATCTAAGATACACCGACCGGTCACAGGGGCCGAGTCTTTAGCATCCTTGTCCTCCCATGCAGAAGAATCGATTTCCGTAAAAGCTTTACATTTTATGTACAGACTCATTTAGTAAGGGAATCAAAAATTGTAGATTTTAAGATTGACCTGTGCCCTCTACACTTGTACCTATAACCTATTTTGAAGATTGAATAAGAATAGTGCAAAGATAATGAACATGTCCTTCTAATAAATATTTGAGAATATATTTAGAATAGGAAGTAAATTCTAATCATTGAATTTATAACAATTTTTTTAACATGAACCATATATTGATTTTCTCAGTAACGCAGTATATCTGTCACCATCATGACTGTGTCAAAGTTGCCCTAACCTCACTGCAAAATTCAACGATCACTACCTGCTGAGAAAAATGCTATTTACTCTTGGCTAGAAAGAATTAATTTTTAATGAGTTTTGCGGAAAGGTAATTGACATCTTAAACTATGTTTGTTGATTCGAGCTCTTAAAAATTCTCTTGGTTGATTCTATTTCAGATATCCACTGTGACAGTAACCAATTCCTCCATGAAATAGGTAATTAGATAACTGTTGGGTGAATAGTTATAATTTATTGTTCATAACAGTTTTCAGCTGGTAATAATAAGTAGTAATAAGATTCTCTCTTACTTCTGTGATAATCCATATATCGATAAATTTATCTCACTAATGAAAGCAGATTAAACCCCTATATTAATCAAATTGTCAACTTTTGCTAGATTTGTACTTAAAACTTTTCTAAATTTTATTTATACATTATGAGTGATATTATGTATGGTCTCTATATCATTTTGTATGATTCACTAAATATATTCTGTTCTGTTCTGTTCGGTATACATAATATGGTGATCTACTTTTGTATTCTCGCTTATCTTCATGGCATTAATGATATGTCTCTGTATGACTAAGTAGCGTTGTTCATTTCCTAACAACACGACCGTAGTAGAATCTGTCATATGCTCCTAAAAACTTTTCTATAAAATAATCGAGTTGTAAAAACATAATTCGATGATTTATTTCTAAAAAGCTATAGATTAAAGCCAAGGAGAGAATATAAAGGTTGCACAAGACTTTGACGTCACAGTCGCTTTCACGAGCAGTCGTTATCAATCGAAGCGATTCAAAGTCAGCTAACTTCACAAATTCAAACCGAGCACACCGTTCGAGTCTTGACAGGAACAGAAATTGATTAAGTCCTAAGTAATCGACTGTCTCAAGATGCGCCATTCAATTGAAATTAGATTTATCTGTGTCTGCTGTCAGAAGATACTGTTCTCTTCTTGAAAGAGTTCATGTTTATCTCTCCACTTTGAAAGATTGCAGTCATGCAGAGGGAATTCAAACGGGCACAAACATGGCGACTATTTAACTTTAAGATAGTTTGCAGAAATAATTTTTAAATTCGTTGCTGTGGAATCGCTACATTATTCTAATGAGATATTGAGATAGTTTCCCAACCATTGATATCACAAGTTAAAACAAATAATCAACTGAAGTTGATAAAGTCCTAATGGCCTATGCAAATCAAGACCGGGAGACGCTCGTATTACAACAGAGGTTGTATAGGAATTTATGAGAGAGCTACATCTGTTTTGGAGAGAATGCTGTAATTTAAAGACTTGAACGCTAAAGGGTAAGCATAATTTCCTTTCACTCAAAACCCCTTTTAGTTTCTGACAAATGGCCGCCAGTGATTTTCTATCTGATACATGTGTTTGGAAATTTCTCTTACAAGTACATGTACGGATGATCGGATCGAGTGAAGAGGCGTTTGAGTGAGTGAGTGAGTGAGTGAGTTAGGGCTTAACGCCGCTTTCAAGATTATTTCACTTATATCGCGGCTGCTAGTATTATTGCAGGGAGAAAGCCCGCAACACCATTGTGGCTATGCATTGCGGTGAAACCTGCGAGCATCGGCTGGAACTAGCGAACCATGAGAGGCGTTTGACCTTCTTCACTGCACGTAAACAAGGGTTTTTTGTGGAAATATTTTTAAAAAGCGTGCTTCTGCCCCATTGATACAAAAAGGTGCTAATTCAATTCTCGATAGAAAAACATATATTATTTTAACAACTAGTCATTTGACAATAACTTGATATGCGTGTCATTTAGAATTAATTCATTTAAAGTTGTGCATGTAAAATTGTCACACGTTTAAAGTAACAGAGTTTTAAAGGAAATTCAGAAGAGTACAGCGCTTTTGTATCTGGACAATTTTCATTGTTCATAATGCCTAACTGCAACCTCAATATCTTAGTATTTGCTAAAATCTATAGTTTTTGTAAACTATCAGACAACCACAATCACAGCATTTTTAATGAAATTGTTAACAGTTCTACAAGCGACAAATTATGTCGGTTATTTATTGTTCTCATCTGTAATTCTGAATTTAGATTCCAAGATGAGTATATTACAACTTGTCTTTGGAATATGCTTAAATATTTTCCGCCCCTGTCTCACGGTTAAACACTCTCGCTACCCGCATTTACTACTAGGATATAGCCCGACTTAAACTCCAACTCTGTTTGATCCAGCCAATCAAAGTGTTTTATCGCGATGGTTCACGATAAAATTTCAGCCAACTACAGAGAGTTTTTCGCGCTTCCGCACCTAATGACGTCCTTCCATAAGCGAGATGCTACTCGCATTTAAACAATGTAGGTGTTGTAAATGTTTGAAACCACTGTTTTGAGAACCTGTAGGAGTTCCGTAGTGATCCACCAAAAAGAACGCAGGTGGAAACCTGCTAACAAGGCGATGTAATCTTGATATTGCTGACTCGCATATAAAGCGCTGCTATTTGAGGATCTTTTTTAGATAGATCATAGGTCACAGCACTTAAATTTAACGAGGGTTATATCCCAGGGGTCTATGTAGATCGACAGCTCAGACGTTTTACATTGAGACAGAATGTCTTAAACGCACTAGTGCACACCAATATTTCGTAAGCACAACGAATGCACAGATACTGCTTATCTCTCGATATAATTCAAGATCCTCACTCAAGTAATCTACCTCGTAACTTATTTAACAAATATTTAAGTATTTAGGTAGTAAAGTTGATGTTTAAAGACCGGAAGTATTTAATGCAACGTAACTTTAAATCCGCATGAACTACGATATCGGAAATATTAAGATTTTGCTTATAACCAAAAAAAGCGGAAACGGCAGCCGCTTTGGTCAATCTAATAGCAATGCTAATGCTGTGTTATTAAATCGGTTTATTTACAACATTGCTTTCTTAAAACATAATTAAATGTTTGTTCTCAGTTCAGAGTTTAGATAAATTCAACATCTGCACATAATACTAGTTCAGCCGCGTTCAACTGTCTATAATTTATCCGTTTTGTGCACAACTAACCTTAGATTTTTTATATGTCAAAGCCGACAGCGGCTGTCTAAATTTTTTCATTGTTGATTGCAGGTCAATTGTAAAGAATTTTAAGTATTTCATTGCATCGATAGAAGCTTAAGTGAATGCGTAAGTCCTCGTAAACCTTAAAATAGCCAATTTAAACCGTAAAAGCGTGCACTAGTGTCTTTAATCCACTTTCATTGTTATCTATATTTGCAAACATATCACTTTAATTGTTTTCAAATAGATTATATGAACAATCTCTTTTACATATGTGTGTACGAGTCTGGAAACCGAATTCACCGATTTTATTTGAATGATAAACATCCCTTTAATTTATTATACATCAATCCATGTCGCCTTTCAGTAACTCTGTAAAATAGCCTTTAAAGATAATATATCCCAGTTTTGTATCCGACTTCAATCCCCATTTTCATAAAGACAATACATTCAAGTAAATAAAACACCAAACAGAGTTTCGATGCGTCCTTTAATTAAGAAGATATAACGGTTCAAAGTGCGTAGAAATTGGCCACCTCGAAAGCCCAATTGAAAAAGTTCCTATGGTGGCCTGAGCTCACCTTCGGCGGATGTGACGTCAAAGACAGGACTCGCTCCGCGTTTGTTTGTAAACAAGTATATATCAATGCAGATATGGGTCGCATTCGTCTACGTTTTCATTGCGAAAGAGACATGCCTTCTTCCTGCGTTGCTGCCAACTGTACTAATAAGAAAGCAGGTGACATTCAACTGCATCGGTTTCCGAAGGATCCTGTCCAATTCGCGAATTGGACAAAGTTTGTTAGTCAGAAAAGAGCGAAGTGAAGTCCCAATGACAGGTCCGTCATCTGCTCCGATCATTTCTCACAGAGGACTGTTTTGTTAGATCTGAAAATGATACACAGTGACAGGTTTGTAGTTTGTTAAATTACTAGTTTTGGGGTATATATTATTTTTTTGGTGCTGATTACTCTATAAGAATACATACAAAAATGTGGGCACGTCACTTATGTTTGTATGTTGACACTACAGTTTTGGTTATAACATTTATAAATAAATAAAATTTCTTGCTCCAGCGTCATTTTAGAAAAACAAAAAGTAGAATTAAAGTCATAAATCTGCCCTGGAGAAACATTTACCATTTTATGTAGCCTTACAGTGAATAATTTATTACCTATTTGATATTGATAAACATTGCAGAATGAAATAAAATATTTAGAAATATAAATTTGTTAATATACTGTCATGTGTCACGTGTATTGACAAACCTAATTGCCTTCGTCAAGTTTCAATAAAGGCTATTGATCATGTGTGAGGTTAAAGTTTAGATAACTAATCAGTGCCTTGTATATTACCTATTGGAAATGTGCCAGGTGCTGAGGTCATTAAGTTTATTGCTTAATTGCCATAATGTACAGGTGTGTGGCATTTCATGTAGACTGTTAGGTAATAACTTTATGACTATATTGTCTGGTGTGAAAAAGTAGCGTTAGGTAACTAAAAACCTCTCTCTGGTAAAATACCGGTACTAAAGTACTGAAGCAAATGGAAACAATATGCTTTTCAGCGTTAATATTTTTATTTGGTTGAAATGGTTAAAACTGAAAAATAATTTCATATTTACAATACATTTCCTAGCAGGCTTTAACTTACCTCACAATCAACAATAAATGGCCTACGTCGCTCTAGATTAGTACCACACTAACTAATAACTGGTTAAGAAGGCCAAAAACAGCTGCTCGGAACCGTCGTATCCCAATGACGAGATTCGGAAGTTGCCGAGAGGCAGTCCATCAAAAGCGAAATCTCATTGTCATGCAAAGCAGAAACACGGAGTTACGATATTGAGTTGACACTTTAAAATGGCACAAAGTAGTAACAAATATTCTACATATACAATGGTCAATCAACTACACAGGGGGATAGTCGATTTGTCTAGGTGTTCAAACAAAAAACAGCCACAATGGCGGCAGATATCAGGTTGGGTTCACTCGATCGGCATTATCGGAGATTAACAACCCAAACAAATAACAAGTTCATTAATGTCAAAAAAAAATATGTATTGATATTAATAACTTTGATGACTTAGGGGCTTTCTTATAAGTACAATCAGTGAAAATATATACGTTCAAGATCGCTGGAATCGATAACGTAAACAATGACACAGATCAGCCAGTCGTTAACGAGTCCTGTCTATGTCGTCACCCCCCCCCCCCCCCCCCCCTAGCACCTGATTGGCTAATGACGTTTCGCGTCTGTTTTCCGGAAGTGTTTATAAAACACGTTTTTTCTGCTTTTTTCAGGTGCATGTGAACCTAAATTGTTGATGTTTATTCTTAACTGTGTTATGAAGTATTTCCGCTAATCGTACCCCCTATGTGGATATATTATCTTTAACAAGATGGATGGATGAATGATTGGCTTTTATCGCTGAAATTATAACACCTTTCACCTCAAAACTTATCTTAAAACTAAACAACAGTTAGTACTTCTCGACTCAATAACACAATTTACAACGTTTGGCATATGAGATCACAACAAAACACTTCAACACTCATAGATGAGTCCGTATGTGTTTCCACTGTATAAGCATTTCTTGATGCACAAAGTCACTATTTTTTTGACAATTTAGCAACGTCGAGGTTGGGCGCATCTGGACATTTATACGAATTATCCATTGATATAAATGTCCAATTGGCAATTCGATTCATGTAGTCTGCCTTACGAGTTTATTCAACAACTATCTATAAAGAAACATATACTTAAATTTATAATTTCGTTAAGAATAATATTCAAATGGCAATGGTTATAGAGTCGACTTATCATCTGTATCTCCTCATTAATAGATATATCAGGGAAACCAACACGCTTTTATCAAAAGAACGAATGATTCATTAATACAAGACATATTAAGGATAGGGAATACTGATAAGGGTTAAATTAACAGGTTATTTCCCTGTTAATTTCATTTTGATTAACATCTAAGAATGCACTGAAAATGTAACAACTAATGTACAAAACATATAACAGCCCTGCAGAGAAAATTACGCTGAAGACTCTTTGCAATAAACAAGGTTTATTTCACCAGCAACATGGAAACATTCCGTACACAGACCTTTTAATTGATATATGCTGCAAGTACATTATTGCACCTGTGTTACGCATGCTATAGATATTGTACACCTGAAAACGATTAAACTTGTTGGAGAACGCTAAACCCCTACATTTCTCAGACATTTAAACCGACATGGGGGTGAGTGAAAAGATTTATTATTTAATACACTACAATTAATATTTCAAAATGTATGTATAAGATATAAACTGCAGTAAGCAAATTTAGACCCCTCCACTGATGAATGAATGAATGAATTGAGGAGATCTGTAAGTGGTGGAGGAACACGTGCTTCTCGCGTGTAGGTTAAGTTGTGTAAAAGCACGTGCTTCTCGCGTGTGGGTAAAGGTGTGTAAGAGCACGTGCTTCTCGCGTGTGGGTAAAGGTGTGTAATAGGACGTGCTTCTCGCTTTCCAAAGAGCAATGAACGAAGTGCGTGTATTGAGATCGTGTATAGTGCGTGTATTGAGATTTGTGTGCGTCCTTGAATACCTTGCTACTTCGAGACAAATTTGCAAAATTTGATCTTTCTGTTTCGAGCTTGTGAAAAACGAGAACCCTTGATAAGCAAGCAATTGACAGTTTAATGTCGAGAGTGGTTTTTTGAACAATTTTCTTGGATTTGTAATACTGAGGTAATTAAAACACTCGTGTACTTAGTTTACCTCATGTTTGCTAACATTCTTATTAAAATCCGTAACAGGCCTTGCCATAATTTTTAAAAAACTTATTTACATAACAGGTTGTTTTCTTTTCCTCATTTTTTGTACTTAATCAAACTTTAAGGATTTAAGGTTGTTTAAAAACGGTTTTCCAAAGTGTCTTTGTATCACATAATGGGACTTTTTGAGCTGAGCAGTAATGATATTGATAATGAAAAGGACACTTTGTTAACAGGTTGTCATTAATAACGAGGTCTAAATGGTTTGTGAACACAAATGATATGTTCTCTCGTGCCTTCAAAGCATTGATCATGTAGGACACCCCATGTTCCCCTGCATTGTGCCGCCGCCTTGTGTTTGTTTTTTAAATTACTCGTTAGGCAGTAGTGGCTTGAGTGCCGATAGCATATATAGAAATAGTAAGTCCCGGTTTTGGATGGGAATAATTTTCTACAGTCAGAGGATTTAGTGGTGTGGAGTTGTGGGATCGACAGGATAAGGTGAGTGAGTGAGTTTGTGTTTGCACTTAGTTCCTGAGGATTGGCAATTGGCTACAGGGTTTTGGATAGCGGAAGGCCTATACCTCAGGACGTCGACACCAGAACGGGTGTAACATCAGCAGGTTGGGGAAATCCTGAAATTGACGTATAATACGTCAATTCACCGATCTAGGTAGAAAACTATACTTCGATCGACGTATTTTGAACATTTTCGCCCGATGATTCACGTACGCTGTTTTCCGAGTATTCGGCAGTTGCCTAATCAAACACGCCTTTATCACTTTCACGATTTTAAGCAATTTGCAAGTTGCATTCCTCCACTTTTTTACTTTGAATGCCTCAAACATTGACACGGTTTATTCTACTTGACTTCAAACGCGAAATAACAACACAAAACCAACTCTAAACTTTCCAAAACTTACAGGAACCGCAGCATCGACATCTCATCGCCCTTCACTCTCGAAACCGGAAGAAGTACTAATCGATAAATTGGAGTATTTGAACGACATGGGATCAATTACTGTAGAAAGCAAATAAAGTATGGAAGCCCATATTATTTGTTGCCATCACCATTATTACGAAATGACGTCATAAATGCGATTTCTATGTAAACATTATTCATTTACAAAATCTACTTGTTTTCGAGGATTTATTTCCATGGATACTTTTCATAACAACTTAGTTACGAATGCTTTGTATGGCTTAAAAAATATTTCTGTAATAAAAGGTTTTTATTCGTTGTCATTGTAGAAAACATACTATATAAGACGGATTTTGGCTCATTAACTGATCCAGCAATATTTTTGCAAGATTTTCTCTATTCTGAGTAAACTTTGCACTATAGTTGGTGGCCATATTTTGACTTTATGTAAACTGTGTCCTTTTTATTCCAATTTCAAACACATCATTTGTAGCCCGTTGTATCATATAAACCCATTAAGGGATATTGATGTAGGGCAAATATTCTAACGATTTGAACGATTAGCCACTGTTTGCGGATTTTCTTTACATGACATATCTGCTGAACTTGGCTTTATACATTGCCTATATACACACATACATACATGAACAACTACATACATATGTGTTAGTTAACTAAGGTAAGTTCTTCACATTTACAACTGTTTGCAGGTTTTGTAAACAATACATTCCTGCTGCACTTGGCTTTATTTATTTCATACATACAAACATACATACCTCCAAACACATATGAATTAAGGTAAGTTCTTCACATTTAAAACTGTTTGCGGGTTTTGTACACAATACATTTCTGCTGCACTTGGCTTTATATTTTTCATACATACATACAAACTTACTTACATACATACATACATACATACATAAATACATACATAATTCCAAACATATATATTGATTAATTAAGTTTGGTAAGTTCTTCACATTTACAACTGTTAACGGGTTTTGTACACACCCATAGATACATACATGTTACATAACCTTAAATAGTAAACTTCTGCCTGTGATATCAGTCTCTCTTTAAAAGAATACTGACATATTTGGTCACACGGACCATTTTAATGATACATACATCGGTGCAATATACAATTGATACCTGTGTTACCTGTTATATATAATCTGAGATATAACATATCAAGTAGACCCATCCACTGTGATACCACTGTGATACACCTATTGTTTTCATTTCATTTGTACATATTTCCCCTTAATTCTGTATTCATTAAAGCATCATGAATTGCGCATGTAAAAAGCACAAAGACATCACAAAAGACAAAGACTTTAAATTGCTTAAAATATCTTGGAACAAAATCAGGAAACCTGTGATAGATGTATTGATAAAAAACGACTATATCACGAAATATTTTAATCACGTTTGCACGGTTTTCGCCGCATATGCAGAGAAGCATTTATTGAGTATAAGTTCCACGACTTTATCAAGTGATGATGTTGTGAATGCCATAAAGTCTGGTACCTTCACACAGTCTCAGCTTGAGGACATAGCACAGGCTTTAGGACATTCCCAACAAGATTTGAGATTTGAGGACGGAAAAACCGTCAGTTATGACTACAGAATTTGTAAATACCTTACTAATTACAATCCAAACTCATGGCTTCACAACAGAAATTAAATTTTGACAACACTCTTACAAGCACTAACAGCAACATCTGACCAAAACTCAAAAAAAACTTTACTGTTAGCTCATGGGGTCGAGCACATTTATGCTGCTAGAAACTTGAATTTCATTGGGCCCTTGTCTTTCTCATGTAATCTACTAACATATCTGATGACAGGAAGTAAGATTGATTGTACAACCATCACAAATAGAATCAATGACCAAACTCAGGAGGCAATTAACTGTTCATAGGACAATGACGTTATTACCTTCTTCGACAACAATCAGGTTCTGGCAAGGAATTGGCGTGTGCGGCTTGATGCAAAAGAATTGTCCATATGTTCACAGGTGGCAGTCAGCTTCAATCAAATGATGAGTGTCATCCCCGTCACTTCATCAGTCAAGTATACAGGTCCAGTTGAACGGCAGTACGAACAAGTTAACAGACCTATTGCGGTTACATCCCTTTGGAAACGAAATGACGTAATATTTGCGTATGCGTTCCTTTCTTAATTTAAAGTATTTCATAAGTTAGAATAGCATTGATATTGCGTTTGATATAATTTATTTTCATTTGTTTTTAAAAAATGAGATTAGAAATAAAATCTGTATAAAAATGTAATGATTGAATTTAAAAAGTAAATTATATTGTAACAGATGCAAAATCTTTATTAATCTGTTGAACATGCAATTTTTAAAAATTACTTTGTAACAAGGCGCACAAACCATGGTCTTTATTTTCAATCAGTAAAAATTAATTGACACTATTATAAATAATTATATTATTTAGATGATAAATTTCGTGCATAGTAATTACTGCAAGTGTTCCATGGATAAACGATTAACATATACTACTTTGCATATTAACAATACTGCATTACTATTCAGGTCAAGATTAGGTATAGTATGTGGTTATAAGAGTGCCAACAGCAGTTACTTCCCTTGCAGTTTGTGAAGTAATATTCCGATCCTTTGCATATATTCATTTTTAAGTTCCTAAGACAAAACACTTGTGCATGGCTTATGCAAATTTGAAGTAAAGTAGGATAATATGATATTTTCAGTTAAACAAAAAAAA
Organism: Phorcus lineatus; assembly: GCA_921293015.1. Taxonomy (NCBI): domain Eukaryota; kingdom Metazoa; phylum Mollusca; class Gastropoda; order Trochida; family Trochidae; genus Phorcus; species Phorcus lineatus. Next base: position 1,216,928 of record OV121084.1, read on the forward strand.
TAACAACACTCAATTCTGTGTATAGAAGTACATATATATGTATATATTCGTATACACATACATATTGTTTATTCATGTTTAGGACAGTGGTACGGCACATTTTTGAAGTTTTTGGCATTTTTTTTGGTAACCGTATAGCCCGTACACTTGAAATGGGCCCAAAATTCACACTTGGTGGCATCGCACCCAACCCATGGCTCTTTCTCAGCGTCCCCAGGTTCCCCGCTGGTGATGTGGCATATCCAACATCTATTTTCCAAGACGACGCCCTTGAAGGCAGAGCGTGTCGTCTGTGTCGCAGGACACCGTGGCAGCGGGCTCGCTCGGGGTTGTCAGTGACTGCTTGGCCTATAAGTTTTAGATATGGTTATATAAGGAACATATTTTTCCGGAAACTGTTTCACTTACATTATGTAGACATAGTGTTATGTAACGTATATATATATATATATATATATATATATATATATATATATATATATATACACGACTGCTTAAACGGTCTGAAGCAGGTACGAATACATTCGTACCTGCTGAAAACGTTTATATATATTCTTTCGCTTACCAAATAGAGTACTTAACATTATTACAAAACATACGAAATGTAACTTACAAGAAGATTCTTATACTGCGCCCTTATTGTCCTGTGTCCGTTCTTACATGGCAGTATATCTCAGCACAACACCGAGTGCACATGCCGTCTATCTGTAGAATAAGATATGCAAACATGTCAATATAGAGTTCAGTTGAATATTTACGTGAAAAGTAATAAGTATTAACATTGTTGAAACTTCCAAAACCTTTATACAATATCATTTTATATCCAGAGGTGAATAATATTAACCAACAGAGCGACACAAAGTGAAAATGACATCCTAGTACTAAAATAATTTTAAAATGAAAACATATGTAGTGTCATCAAATAAGAACCCGTTTTTTGGAGTACGTCCTCGGTCAGTATTGTTTGTTTCGGTACATTAAAAGAAATTGACACGTTTACAATTTCGCTGATGAATAACATGATTATTACCACATACCTGTTTTATTATGGTTATTTTCCGCTGACATAGGCAATTAGCACGTTGTCCGGGATCGCTAATGTAGCCGTCGGGTGTGGTGCCTTTTTGGTTTTGTGGAGGTGAGGGAACACTTTCTTTTTAGGACCCTCTTTCCCCTTTGGAACTCGATTGGTATCTATAAATGAAATGAAAAGTATTGTAATAACTCATTTCTGCATAAAAAAGTGGTTGTAATTAAATTTGTTACGTGGCAATTTACCACATATTTCTGATCTTGACCTTTATTTTCATAAAAACAAGTTATCAAAAGTAACTATGCTTACCTCAATATCCTCTTTGTTGGGCATCTTTGACAGTTCAGAAGCAACGAAAGATTCCATGAAAATTTCCCGTTATATAGCATTAAAGGACCAATGGAAAGTATCGGTTAAGATGCCAAATGTTTTTGACCAAACGTATGAATTTTCGTCAAACTTGTTATGACAGTATCCATGGTTATTACTCTCTATACCATTAAAAAAACATAAGTTAAGAAATAACGCGACTCGAGGCAGATGGTGTCGTTTGGTGAACGGGCCTCCATTGCACTAGTTTTGGGTACTTTCTTAAAGATCGTTCAAATACTCCAATTTATCGATTAGTACTTCTTCCGGTTTCGAGAGTGAAGGGCGATGAGAAGTCGATGCTGCGGTTCGTGTAAGTTTTAGAAAGTTTAGAGTTGGTTTTGTGTTGTTATTTCTAAGGGTGCGCGGTATTATCGGTATATCGGTATATTGCGATACAGAAACATCATGATACGTACCGGTACAGTCTTCTGTAAATATCCAATATATTGGAGATAGTAAAATTTAACAATGTCCGTGTAAAATTGAAGAAAAACATAACAAAAAAACCCATTGATTTTACTGAAAGTTATGAACAAAATGTGAACTTGCAAAGTAAACATAGCACAGATATGTTAAAAGTACGAAACCAGTCACTTAATTATCTCTATTTACAAATCGACATCCAGTTGAGCATCAATTACTAGTTCTTACTGCTATTATTTAGTCTTGAGAACATGGAAAAACTAAACTATGAAAAGTACAAATATAATGCAATGCGCTTTTCTGTATCGTAATATATTGCGATATGGAAATGAGGACCGATACCCATCCTTAATTATTTCGCGTTTGAAGTCAAGTAGAACAAGTGTTTGCCACTAACATGGCAATGTCCCCCGCCGTTATGAGATATTTGGCATAATTAATATTATCGCGTTAACAATGTATTACAGTGGTCAAAGTGTCATGGGGACCATGAAAATGAGGTCTGGGTCACCAATGTCGACTGGCGTCTGAGTCTTCCGCCATTGAAAGCTGTCACCAAATATGAACACTCTAGGTCCTAAGCTTTACGAGATACCGCATTAACAATGTATTACACAGTGGTCAGTGTCGTGGTGACCTTGAAAATGAGGTCAAGGTCATCAAAGTCGACTGGCATCTGAGTCTTCCGCCAATGAAGGCTGTCAACAAATATGAACACTAGGTGCACGTTAACAATGTATTAGAAATTGGTCAAAGTGTCGTAGTGACCTTGAAAATGTCGTCATGGTCACCAAAGTCGACTGGCTTCTGAGTCTTCTTCCATCGAAAGCTGTCACCAAATATGACCACTCTAGGTGCTAAGCTTCATGAGTTATCGCATTAACAAGAATCCAGATGGACGTAGTGTCGTGGTGACCTTAAAAATGACGTCAAGGTCACCAAAGTCGACTGGCGTCTGAGTCTTCCTCAATTGAAAGCTGTCACCAAATATGACCACTCTAGGTGCTAAGCTTCATGAGTTATCGCGTTCACAAGAATTCGGACGTACGTAGTGTCATGGTGACCTTGAAAATGACGTCAAGGTCACCAAAGTCGACTGGCGTCTGAGTCTTCCTCCATTGAAACCTGTCACCAAATATGAACAATCTAGGTGCTAAGCTTCATGAGTTATCGCGTTAACAAGAATCCGGACGTACGTACGGACGTACAGACGTACGGACGTACGGACAGACGCCGCTGAATTCATAGTCCACCAATCGGCCCCCAATCCGCGTTGCGGCGGGGGACAATAAACCGTGTCAATGTTTGAGGCATTCAAAGTAAAAAAGTGGAGGAATGCAACTTGCAAATTGCTTAAAATCGTGAAAGTGATAAATGGCGTGTTTGATAAGGCAACTGCCGAATACTCGGAAAACGGCGTATGTGAATCATCGGGCGAAAATGTTCAAAATACGTCGATCGAAGTATAGATTTCTACCTAGATCGGTGTATTACACAATTTCAGGATTTCCCCAACCTGATCAGACAAGCAAAATCGAGTCGACCTCGAAATAAGCAACTACAAAAGCCCGCGTGTTGTCTTAGACAGTGCATTGCATTAAAAATTGAAATGGTTTAAAACGATTGATGAATTTTCATATGCATGTTTTTTTATCATATCACGCCTACTTCACATTCATATCCAAAAAAATTCACATTCGTATCAGAGTAACAAAATATAAATTCATGTTATGACACTTTTAGTAAATCTCATATGTCATCCGTGGAAGACGGAGATAGCTGGTCACGTGAAAGGTGGGAGCGGATGTCCAGCTTCAATCTGCATCAACGTGATTTAATATTCATTCTGCTCGTTCGTTATAACTTCGAAGACATTCTAATGGGCTTTGCTGATGATCTTCTTAAGTCGTTCATGGCAGCCTTCTAAATGGTTGTTGTTTCTAGGACCGTAGGTTGTGTTGTGGAACCATTCTTCTAACGGGAGGTTGCCTTCCATCCAGTTGTTGGTCATGTAGTCGGCGAGTTGATCTCGGAACGTCAGGCCCGTCGCCTATAGTCTGCAGCACCACGTCTCCGACATGGCATAGAAAATAGTCATTATAAATTGCTTACATCACTTGTACATTCTCCATTGTCAACTTTATATTGAAGTCCACCCATGGTTCGCTAGTTCCAGCCGATGCTCGCAGGTTTCACCGCAATGCATATCGACAATGGCGTTGCGGGCTTTCTCCCTGCAATAATACTAGCAGCCGCGAGATAAGTGAAATACTCTTTAAAGCGGCGTTTAACACCAACTCACCTCACCTCATGCAAGTCCTTGTCACTAAATACATTATTTCTTTCCAAATATGAATACTGTGTTATGCAGTTCCTAAGAATAAGCCATGCATCCATAATTGACATATCTGTAAGGTCAACATAGGGCAGTTCCGAGAGTTCTGAATGCCGTGTACCATAGGCTCCTTCAAGCTGTTCTTTTGCTCTAAGTTGAACACATTGATATATGCCTCATTTCACGAAAGTGTTGTTCATGTCTTCTTGGCATCCGATTCGGTTTTTCAAATCCACTGTAGTCTCTGTCCTTTTTCACCAGGAAAACATTTCTTACATCTTGAACAGCCTTTGATGGCACCATGCCCAAAACACACAGGAACAGCCTTTGATGGCACCATGCCCAAAGCACACAGTTACCTCAGAGATTATACAAAGCAGCGCGTAATGAATTGTTTCTCTCCTAATCTAGTTTCCGATATTCCATGCTTCCATTAGTTCACAAAGAGGTTTCACAAATTTGTTTGTAGGTGGTTTCATTGACATGTGAGGAGTAACGCCAACTATAGTGATATTATCCCGTTAATACCTTCCCCCCTCGTGGTCTGTTAAAAATAACATTTATGAGGACACTATCCGAATACATCACATGTTCAAATGATTGGAACCAGTTGAGCATGAGTCGGTAGCTGCCTTTGATACTAAGAAATGTAGGCCTGAGCTCCTTCCAAATTTTGCCATCATTTAAACCTGACATAGTCGAAACGGCAACATGAATATCACACAAGCCGCATTGTCACTTAAGTCTTGTCTGTATAAGAATCCATTAGATGTTTCCTTCAAAGAATTGAAATAATAATTTTTGTAAGGCAACAATATGGTTTTACCTGTAGATAGGGAGACTGTTTGCAGGAGTTTGGCGTCACATGGTTTACGATGTCTGTGTGGATAATTCGGCTGAGATATGAAAGTACATGTCTTACTGACTTCAACACCTTCCACTCGAAATACACTGTCTGAGCTTTATATATGCTATGACAAGATGTACACACGACAAAATGTGAAAAGTGATGTTATGAATGTTCAAAACCCTACGCATCATGTATATGCTACTTGGAATCATAGGCATAATGGGACGGAGCACCTTGTAACGCCGACAGGCCACCTGCATGACCGTTGAGCAACTGTAAGACGGCGATTGCATTCAAATAAACATAGTACAAAAATTGCCAGATACAGATGAAGAGACATGACAACAAAAGACTTTGATGTTGCTTCACCTTTCAAAGCAGAAGTCTTGAAACTTTGAAGCAGCTCCTCAAAGTCTGCTTCCATAAAAATATCCTCTTCATCACTGTTCTCTTCAGTAGACGTTTCTCCACTGTCTACTCCATAGGATGGCTGGTTTCGTTTTGCTGACCAAGGATTTGAAAATGAATCGCCATCAGTCATCAAAGTTCTTTCCCATACGGTGCGTTGTCATTCTACAACAAATATTTGTAATCACGCTTAATTCAATATAAGTTCTGGTTAGTTCTATGATAAAACACAGATTATAGAATAGATTTCAATTCCTTTAAAAAAAAAAAAACGAAACTTGACGCTATTAGTGTGTATTTTCATATTGGGAATTTTCTATACACTCTTATGCTTTTGACACGTTATGATAAGCAGGATATGAGTTAAGTCTTTTCATAGAACAAAAGATCGACGCTATTACATACAAATTATAAATTATTATGGTAGTATTGTCTATATATCGAAAGACCGCCGCTCTTACATATAAATTTTATTAGGATTATGTCTGTAAAGTCTATTGATATAGTAAAAGACTGCTGCTCTTGTATATGAATGTTTTAATTATCTTAGTAAAGTCTATGTATATAGCGAAAGATTGTCAGTACTCTGTATATAATTTCTCTCTATAAAGCAGAAGACTGTCGATCCTACATTTTTCAAGTTTGGCATGGTGCCTCTTTCATTTTAGAAAGAAAGCCTTTTAGCTTTTGGCATGAATGCTAGTTATTCCAGTGTAACTCAAACCCTTATCGTGGTGTGGTGGTTTGTGTGCTTCAGAGACCCTGAGAGCTATACCAGCTGGAGCTAACCTGCTCCTGGTAGGGGCACCCACGCTGGACAGGTCGACGGGTAGAATCCAGACCAAATTTGAGTCCTTCTGGAACCTGCTTTCTCTCTCTTACTATGCCTTTCTTTCCGTCTTTTCCCTCATCCTGTCGATCCCTTCTTCCTGATCTGTCCACTCTCCTTTGGATGCTTGCCATCCACGTGTTTAATAACTAAAATATTGTTAAAACACGTTAACTCACTCACTCACTCCAGTGTAACGTAGTCTGCATTAGAGAACTGGTTTACATGCGGTAAGGTTTCGGTGCATATGCCACACTATCTTTTTTTGCGCAGTGGGACACATAGTTTTCTAATTCATGCCGATACTCGCAGGTTTCACCGCAATACATAGCAACTTAAGTGTTGCAAACTTTCTCCGAGCAATTATAATAGCAACCCTGATATAACTTAAAGCTCGTTGTTAGCGCTGAGTTGGCTTACTGCAATTCACGAGACGTTACAAATAAAAATGTACTCTGAAGAATTATTTTAACAAAGCCTGCACATCTGCCAATGTTCAACCGTCTCTTCATTAAATAAAAACTAAATCACACGAAGTTATACTTCATTTGATTTAACACATTTTGTTGTCTCCCTGCAATAATAGTGAGTTGAGGTTTAACGTTTTATGATCTAAATTTCAGTTATTAAAAACTGAAAAACAAGTGAAATACTCTTGAAAGCGGCGGTAGATCTCAAATCACCTCTCCGCGCCTCGAACCTAGCATTTTTCATAATGACAAAGTGGAATATTTCAATTTTTTTAATTATCAAGTACGTGATTGATTCTACACCACAGCAGCTCATTACACCATACACCACCGTCTTTTCCCTTATCCTTTCGATCTTTTCTCCCTGATCTGTCCACTCTGGATGCTGGTTATCCACATGTATAATAACTGAAAGCACGTTAAACCCCAACTCTCTCACTCACTTACACCATGGAAGTTATCAAAGCGTGAGATTTTTGTAAGGATCTGAATGTTCAAACATATAGCAAAATATCTTATCTGCCTTTCTTTCATAGAGGTAATTGTTTGGAACTTGACAAATCAAGATCAGGGTTTTTTCATGTAATGTGATGCAGCAATAATAGGGTGGGTGATAAAAGTGCCGCAAAAACACTCAATAACAGAATTCACTTGTGCTGTAAAGGATTGGCATCCCTTTGATCTACGGCAAGAGATATGAGAATTTAATGAAACATTATTTCCGTATCGAGAATTACGGGAAAATAACATGGTGTTCAATGATCAGATACAACACAAATACCAATTATGTTTCTTTATTAAATGAACATGTGAAAAAAACAATAATCAGATGTAATTGAGCTTCTCTATTTTTTCTCTCTTTTAGCTTCCTATAAGGATGTCATTCTTGTGATGACAGGGATATTAGATTTTAATGATGAAAATATATTGCAATGCAAAAACAAAGGCTTAATTTCGAACGTCACCACTGCGGAAGTGTCATAATAGATGGTCAGTATAACAAATTGTTACGGTTGGAAAAGGGGTAAAACGTTCACGCAAAAGTTAAATGTCCTGATAATTGCATAGGACGCATCTCATCTTCATTTTCTCCTTATATCAAATATATCAACAAGAGATGGTAGAAGTAAGATTACATTCAAGGCTTGCCGAAAGTAGTTTTCATTTTAATCAACGAGTGTTGATATATTTGATATCAGATGACGAGGATGAGCTTGTGTGTATCACCCAAGATCATTTTTTAACAACATACTTAAGAAAAAGCACATAACTGACAACTGCACCACCCTTTAACTCCCACTGCGTTGATGTCATAGCATAGTGACCACATCATGTTTATGGCGTTATATGATTGTAAAAGCATCATCAATAATCCTACAATACTGTTTCCGGTTACCTGCCAAAACGCAGAACTGCAAAACGCAGAACTGCTAAAACAACAACATTTATGGTTGGTTGCACACACCTGAACCCTCATAATATAATGGAACGGCCCGATAGGAAATGAAATGAAGACAAAAATACAATTTGTTGTGTAAACATGTATTGTGCATGTTTTTTAATCATATGTTTCCATTGTTGGATTCTTTCATCATCTTGGATATTGATTATTTTACAATTTACAACATTGCTTATCATTGTTCATTGTTCAATCTGTGCTTTCATTCACATCTTCATCATCATGAGAGGTCCGACTGCATCCAGGAACTGCATTGGTGACTTCTCACCACGGCGAAGCTGATCTTTCAGACGAGACAGGCGCTGCTCCTTCTCTTTGTAGATTGCTTTCTTGGGTGGTGGAGCAGCTCCAAAGTTGATCTGGATGACCTTCGCCTTCTCTCCGTTTTCAATGTTCTTGATCAGTTCAATGAACCTGTAGACGTTGGGGTGTCTGTGCTGCAGTGTCTTGCCGATCCGGGAGTGAAACCCTTCAAGGTTGTTGTTGGTGCGGGGTCCTTGTGTTCCATGGTGGTTCCAGAGTCGGGGTGGGAACCTGGCATCGTCATCCACTCACGTCGCGACGATGTAGTCGTTGAACGCATCAGCTTGTAGTACGTCTGGGCAGTGGTTCATAGCATCGAGCCACGCATCCTGGACCTGGAGCAGGGGAAGCAGCGGGAGACCTGCAGCTCGGCGAACCCACTTCCTAACCTCAGCATCTTCCTTGTAGGCAACCGCAAGTCCTAGGTCTTGCGTCTTGCGCCATATTGCCTGACAGAAGTGGAAGAGGCATCCCTTCAACGTGGCCTGAGGGAACACAGTCTCTGCAGCAACAATGCTGGCTTGCTCAAAGTCAGTCTGGATCACTGAAGGTGCGAGCGGTCTGTTGAGGGTCTGCTGCACGTGAGTCTTCAGTAAGTTGAACAGTCTGGTGTAGGTAGCTCTCGTGCGGTCTGGGAGTAAGGCGAAGACCAGTGGGTACATGGTCGATCCTGACATGGCATGTATGATGTACACCTGGTTCCAGAGAGCCGGACAGGAGGAGAAGGTGCCGTCCATGTAGATGTAGTCAGCAGACTGCAAGGCTTCCAGGGACTCTTCGGAACAGAAGGCCAGGATCTTGTTTTCTTCTCCATCCGCAAACAGCAAGAATCTTCTGCCATCTTGAGTTGTGGTCCACTGGTCTTGAAGGTCCACCTCAGCTCTTGATGCAGGCAGTGGTGGGATGTTGTGGCGTCTGTGACGGTACATGGCGCTGCTCACACTGGGGAAAGACGGCAGGTGGGCTAGAAGATCTTCCTCCTGATGGTTCACCTCGTTGTTATAGATCTGCTGCATTGGCGTCGTCTCTTCTCTAGCTCTCTTCCTCAGCGTGCTGACAAACTTCAGGGCCCGGTCGTCACTAGGTGGATGGCTGTGTTGTGTTGTTATCTTCACGAAGTCTGTGACGGTGGTACACTTGCCACTGCATGACCTATTAACACACCGCCAGTAAACAGTGTCCCCCTTATCCTTGTTCTTAGCATACAAGTATCCGTCAAGTAACACTTGTGGAGCACCTTTCTGAGACATCACATATTCTACTTTCCGTAACCCAGCCATTGTGGAATTGGAATGTCTATGCCATGTTTCTAACACCTATATATATGGAAGTATGAGATTAAAGTTTAATTGTTTACTCTAAACAATGTTTTGATAGAGTATTTTCATATAAACACATGTACCTGGGAGGATTATACTGTTTAACAATGTTTTGATAGAGTGCTGAATATATTGTTACAGTGTGTTACTACTCAGTATTTTCATATAAACATATACCGGGAGGTTCATACTCTAAACAATGTTTTGATAGAGTATTTTCATATAAACACATGTACCTGGGAGGATTATACTGTTTAACAATGTTTTGATAGAGTGCTGAATATATGAATGTATATAATATACTACTCAGTATTTTCATATAAACATATACCGGGAGGTTCATACTGTTGAACATTGACCTGTTGATTCAGTGATCTGCTCAGTGTTTTCATATAAACATATACCGGGAGGTTCATACTGTTGAACATTGACCTGTTGATTCAGTGATCTGCTAATTTGACTGTGTCGCTCTACTCACTGTCAGAGTGGACCAGTCCATTACTTAATTGAATAGGTGTGACCAGCCTGACAATGAACTTTTCATTTCTGCTAATTGGGATTCTGCGTTTTGCAGTTCTGCGTTTTGACAGGATACCCTGTTTCCTTGGTTCAATCCGCATGATTCCAATAGAATTATCAGTGCTATTTTCGGATTACAATTATATCAGTGTATCAAACGTATAATTATTTTAGGGAGACTAAAGAATAAAGATTGGACTTCAAATAGAATAGATCAAAAGACAGCAACGATCAACTTTAATCCAATGATAGAAGACAACGAGTGAGCCAGCATAAAGACGCCAACAGGTCTAGTAAGGTCCGATATCAACTAGAAATGTAACAAGCAGGGCTTGTGTTGTTTTATATTGACAACAGGCTTTCCAATCAGTAAAGGGGGCGGGATAGCGCAGTGGTTAGCGCGTTCGGCTTCGGATCAGGAGGTCCGTGGTTCGAATCCCGCCAGGGGCTCGGCAACTTTGTATGCAGTAGAGATCTGTTCTACACGCAGTCAGGTTTGGGTGCAAAGTTACACTGAAATTCAGTGCAGTACCACCCATGGTTCGCTAGTTCCAGCCGATGCTCGCAGGTTTCACCGCAATGCATAGCCACAATGGTGTTGCGGGCTTTCTCCCTGCAATAATACTAGCAGCCGCGATGTAAGTGAAATAATCTTGAACGCGGCGTTAAACAACAACTCACCTCATCTCACCTCCAATCAGTAAAGAATTGTGATTAACATAAATAACACACAAAACCTTTGTATTCCTTTTTAATTGCATGTCACATTGTAATTATTTAGTATTTATTAATATTAACTTTTCCTATCATCTGTAAGACTATACTGTTGACGGTTGTCAGTGAAAATCTCTCTTTCAAATGAGCTGTTTTTCCTTTTCTTAAGAAATTGCATGATGCCTTCCTTAAGAGGAACAGAAGAGCCATATTTTAAACTTCTTTGATAGACACTGAACAGTTGGTTAAATGATAATAAATGACTTCTACACCATCTCTTTGGCAAGATTTTAACTCTTTAGAGTAGATGCTAGCACAGTATCTTCACTTGCTCGATAACGGTGTTGGCTGTTCACCCAACGGTGCACTCCTACAAGAAGAAAATTAACAACAACTCAACTGCACTCATTTCACTTTATGTGCACTCTATTTTGTCTCATGAATGGAATGTCAGGAACGGTTCCAGGGGAAGAGTGAGTGAGATACTTGGACACTTCTTGAGACACAGTGGGGGCGAATTTTCCAAATCAGATGATACTGCCGATGACATTAAATTAAATTGAACCAACACTTATTGTGTCTCTTGTCTGAGCACTTCCATTGTTGTCTTAAGTGTTACTTTAAGGATAAACCATTTACTTGCTTTCTAATATCGTTCTGAGGTTTGCTTTTTCAAAAAAGCTTTCCACTGGTTAACTTAGATTGCTTGCCTTTTAACACTACTAGCAGATTTATATTTTAAGTATATCTGTATCAAGAAAATAATTAAAAAGTTTTAAAAATTGCAATATTTCCTTATTTTTATTAACTGCATTGATATTTTATCTCCCTTTTCTATTAGATCAATAGAGATCACTTTGAAGATATATCCTTGAAGTCACAGGTGTTACGGCGATGAAATTTTTTTATATTCATTCATGACATGAAAGGTTTTCCACATCTTGGAAGTGCGGCCGGGGAGTACGATAGTTTCTCAGGGCCAAACCTGATCTTATTTGCTATTGAATAAGAGGAAATGAAATGACATTCAATCACAACTCAGTAGGAAAACATATTGATCAAATAAGCACTAGGATTTATTATGTCACTCTCCCACTGAAGTGTCAGGAAATATTTACCCACAGTTCCTTCAAGCAATTTAGTAAGTAGTTTGTTCAATGTCTAGCCGTTTGGATTCAAAGGAGAAGTAACACATGGGTGAACATTGTTTTGAACAATTATTGTATATTGTTGATCTGGTAATGGAATGATTTAGTTTTTTACTAAGCAGAAATGAAATATATCTTTCAATACTTATCATCAACTCACTCCTTAAGTTTGTATTACAAGTGATTGTTGTAAAAACGTCTTAAAATAATTATTCAATGAGAAGAGGTAAAATAAACTGTTGCCTTTGGGCCTTTAAATTTGAGATGAGTTGGGGTTAAACTCAGCTTTCAAATTTAAAAAATAATACTGTTAACAGCGAACGTCCACATCTAAATGCTTAGGAACTCAATATGCGCTAATTATTGTTTGTGATTAAGAAGTGAATATTTAATGAGTTTTGTTGACCACTGATTGCCAAATAGATACTTTCAGTTGATTGTATTTCGGTTGTCTACGGTGACAGTAACAATTTCAACTATAAATTTAATATCTGCTAAATACTAATACGAAAATACTTGTCATTTGTTCATTGAAAGTTTCAGCAACATATACAATATCTTGATCAACTTGGGTATTTTAAAAGTTGTTATTGTCCTTTTATGGCATAATTGAACGGTCATTGTACGACTTAAGGTAACTATTCATATCCTATCAACGCGACTATAGTAGCATCTTAGAAGTGCCCCTAAAATCATTATCAGTAAGATAATCAAAGTTTTAAAAAATGAGAAATGTCGCCGTCTCAGTCTGTAACGTCACAGAAGGTTTTTGATAACTAACTTTTGTTGTCAATCGTTACTGATTGAAGGCAGCTATCTTCACAAATTCAAACCGTGCACACCGGTTGAATCTTGACAATTTAAGGAATACAATTAAGTTATCTTAATCTCTGAAGATACGTTTCCAATTAAAAAGTAGATTTAATTGTCGGGGTTGTCAGAAGATACTCTTTTTCTGAAAGAGTTCATGTTTATTCATTTTGTAAGATGCCTCATCCAAAGGAAAACCTGACATGGTCACTGTATAACTTGAAGTTGATTTCCAGAAATGTTTTTATACACAATTACATCGACCAGAAGCACCATCAACATTTCTAGTGAATAAGATTTATCAGAGCCGTTTTGTAGCAAGAATCGTTCATACAATAGCTCTAAATTGTGTTTTTGGTGGTCTTTCTTTATTTTCTGTGAATTCGTTCGTCAATACGGATTACGCTTTGCTGATTGATACATAAGCCTCATTTTGTCCTCCCCAGAAAATTGATTTTCGTAAATGCTCGAATTTGTGTACATACCTCTTGAGAATCATAAATTGTAAATTTTGTTGACCTTTGACCTCGACACTTGTATCACATATTTTTAAGATTGAAAAAGAATAGTGTAAATAAAATGAAAATTTACTTGAAACAAATATTTGAGGAAATAACTAGAAAAGGAAGTACATTCTAATTACTGAATATTCAGCAAAATTTTAAAGATGAACCCTTTATTGATTTTCTTAGAAACGGCTGTGTCAAAGGTGCAGTAACCTTAGTGCAAAGTTCAAGGGTCACTTCCCGCTGAGAAAGATGCTAATTACTCTTGGTAAGAAAGAATCAATTTTTGATGAGTTTTGCGGAAAGGTAATTGCCATCTTAAATTATGTTTGTTGACTCGGAACTTTTCTCAGTTGATTCTATTTCAGTTGACCACAGTGACAGTAACACAATCTTCTATAAAACAGATAAATAGTAAACATTTGGTCGACTATTACTAATCTATTGTGCCTAACAACTTTCAGCTAGTTTCATAATATGGTGATTCACTTTTGTATTTAATAAATTCTCGTTGTCATTTTAAGGCATAACTGAACTGTCTATGCGTGAATATAGTTAAGAAGTCATGACATATCTAAACAACTGTTAGAACCATAGAAACTGCTCCTCGATTTATTTGTAGAAAGTAATTAAAGTGGAACGAGACAATAAAAGTTGTCTCAGACCTACATCACAGAGGTTCACAGTCGTTATCATTTGAAAGCCGGCCGACCTCACAAATTCAAAGCGCGCACTGGTCTAATCTATACTATAACAGAAATACAATTAAGCCCTAGATTATATAAGTTCACGAAGATACGCTTTTAATTGAAATTAAGATTTATATGTAGGGACTGTCAGAAGATACAGTTCTCTTCATGAAAGAGTTCATCATTATCTATCCACTTTGTAAGAGCATTCATCCAGAGAAAAACCTGGCAGCCACAAATAAAGCGATTGCATGATTGTGAAATATTGTCCATAGAGGCGTTAGAAATTCTAAATGTTGAAATTGCGACATTATGTTATTCAATATATTGATGATGAATTATGAATCTAAAACAATCTATAAACTATAAAACCGTCTTCATGACAATTCTGATACAAATTTATGTTTTTTTCTGAATAATTAAAACCTATCAAATATTCAAAAAAAAATTCTAAGAATATCGCCGATGACGAATTAGGCCACATACAAACATCCAATCTAATTATTTCAGATCTCCCCCACCTCCCATGCTTTTGTACCTTTGAACTTGCGTTTCATTGATAGGTTTATCAAGCTTTATAAACTGGATCCTACACAATTCCCAATGCAAACCTGATTATGGAGCCTGTTTCATATTCTAGTTATTTCCTAATAATCCAACATATTCGAAAATATGTTGTAGAAATACATTGCCAATTAAAAAGCACCTATATTACTTTGCTCAATTTCATTTTTAGGTAAGATTACTGTGTTTCCATTGAGGGCGGTCTGTTCATATAAGGCTTAACTTTTATTAGGGTATATATACATAGAGAACAAAGTTAAGCACCCCCCATTTTCAAAATTGCAAAATGCATTTGTGGAGAAAAACACGACAATATGACTAAATGGATCCCCTTGACTTGCTATCTTTAAAATCATCATACATGATGACATTTTGAGAACTTAAGATAAAAAACGTAATGGT
Source organism: Phorcus lineatus (assembly GCA_921293015.1). Classification (NCBI taxonomy): domain Eukaryota; kingdom Metazoa; phylum Mollusca; class Gastropoda; order Trochida; family Trochidae; genus Phorcus; species Phorcus lineatus. The sequence continues at coordinate 1,232,081 of OV121084.1, forward strand.
ACTGATTTTTCACCCAAAATAACTATCGTCCGTTTGTCAAAAGTATACGATGGATTCTGATGTTAGTTGTCATGAACAACAATTTTGTTATAGGGTACAATTTTACACTTTAAAAAAAACACGTATCCTTCACAATAAGGACATAATTGGGTTTTGAAATTTGATAAGAATTTTCGATATTTTTTAGAAAATGGCCATAACCAGACGATTTTGGAATAAAGGTGGTCTTCTTTCACTTTGACTCAGTAACCCTATACTTCTTTTTGCTTTATAGTCATTGTTACGGTTAAAACTGCCCCATTTAGTCCCTTTTTATGAATGGGTCATTTTCCAAAAAATGAAATTTTGGAGGTCCATACTGCTGTAACTAGTGACTTTTGCTTAAGAGATCCATAATAAAGTTTGATCAGTGGAATAGGAATAATGGATTAATTAATACACATTAAAACAAAAAATATTGACTTTCTGAACATATTCACCTTTTGATCTCAAAATTACCAATTTGTATAACTGCAATTATTCAAAATATCCGAAATGATATTTTAATGAAATTACGTTCTTAAATTGCAAAATTATGATTCTATCATATCATACAATTACTTTTACTGCAATGCGGTCCTCTTTATTCTCAGACAAAACTTACTGGTGAAAAACTTGGGGGTGCTTAACTTTTTTCCTTATGTATAGATCAGGCAATTACACTCCATAAATGTTATCATTCAAGAACTTTATATACCGATCAAAATGTGAAAAGACTACTTTAATCATGCACCAACTGCGAATCAGTTTAAGATGACATCTTTGCCTAACTTGTGACTTATGTTGCAGGGAATGTATAGGAATATCCCTTCATACTACATCAAATTTCAAATATTGGATAAAGATATGAAATACAGGTTATACAAGTCAAGTTTTTACAAAGTAAAGCAAACTGTTCAAGTTTTGTGTCATGATATTTGATATTTGCATAAAGTTTAAACGGCTACATCGATTACATCCAAAACATTTTTTTTCACACATTTCTGACTTTTGTCTTGATATCTAAATACTTACAAATATTATGTTATATGTATGTTTTCAAAGAAAAAAATGTAAGCTCATTGCACTTTGAGTTATAAATGACTGTCACAAGTCAGCTGTAAACAGAAACTAGGAACGGTTTGCCAAAACGCACCCGGTGAGTTTTGTTGAGGTGGTGCATGCATGAAGCACGAGAGGTGTGAGCAAAAATGGGTATAAAAGTGCGTGTCAGCAGTTTTGGAGGCAGACGACTGGAGCGAGCGCATTGAATGTACAGGCTGTGTAAGCCGTAAGTAGAGTTTGATTTTTGTAACTATGTAATAATGAACTTTGGAACATGTTTCACCTGTCATTTTATGGTTTGTATAGTTGGCATTTACTGTCGAAGGTGATGTACTGTGATGTTTGGAAAAATAGTGATATTTATAATGTACAAATCAACTGTGTGAATTTGTCAGAATTTTATGTTTATGATGTACAAATTTATTGTGTGAAGGTGAGATGAGTTCCATGAAATCAATTATGATATTTACCATGTTTGAATGCATGTTTAAGCAGTGTTTTATGTTGGTAACACTTGACAGTAAAACATGTGTTTTACAGTGTTGGAGCATGGACTGGAGGCATGGTGCGCTTGCTTTATTGCCTTGTTGTCGTCTGACCAGTCCATGGGTTATGGACGTCTGTGTGACCAGTCCATGGGTTATGGACGTCTGTGTGACCAGTCCATGGGTTTTGGACGTCTGTGTGACGTCAGTGCAGTCTCGCAGGGTGTGATGGAGTTCAGCCTTGTAGCAGTCTATCCAGCTGAGGGATAAGGACTGAGGAGACTGTGATACGCCAGTCACGTCATGGTGATACTTTTGTGAGATGTCAGTCACGTTATGGTGATACTGTGGTGAGTTGTCAGTCACGTGACACACTACAGCGATATGACAGTCACGTCATAGTGATACGTCACGGGATGGTGATGTGTGTGGGACACTTACAACGCCTTGATGGATCAGCAGCTACGTGCTGAGTTGTAAAGTGAACTGTTTCAATTCAAGTGTATGACTTGATGTTACTATGAGAATGCACTATCGAATTTTCTAAAATTGTTTTGGTATGCATATCTTGTAGATTTTTTTGTTATTTACGAAACCTGAAGATGTTATAAAACTGATAATTATATACTTATATTTGTACACTTACGTGATTTCTGGTTTGCATGTGTTTAATTGACACTTGTTTTGCTTAAGAGTTTGCATTGTTATAGGGTGAGCGGTGCAACTGTGCTGAAGTGTGTTAATGTGATGCGCAAACGAGGGAAGATGTGCACGTGAGTAGAAAGTGAAGAGATGGGTGTTGTGCATGTGTATGCATGATAGCGTGTTTTGTGTATGCGTTGAGAGTGCATGTGAAGGTGCGTTACGTATGTGAAGATGAACTGTATGATAAGTGAAGATAGTATTGTGTTTGCATGTTGAAAGGGTTGCGTGAATGAATAGTTGTCGTTTGCTTTGATATCTTTTTCTTGAATAAACTTTGTTTATTATAATTGTGTGTTATTCATTCTGAGATTAAGCAAGTCACGTGACAATGACTACTTTAGTTTGTTTAATATATGTCTTTTCCGTTTTCTTGATTTCAAAGGTAGGTACTAAATTGAGCAATTATAACTTCTTGTATCTTATATCCCTTTCACATTTGCTGATTTATAGAAAACAATATTTATCTCTGCCTGACATATAGGCCCTATAGGGCCCTCAAATGTTTTAAAATAGATAAGAGCAAAAGCCAAACTCAATATATATATTTAGCATTATCAGATTATATATTGACCTGTCTATTATGATAACTCTCCAACATACTGTTCGACCAGTTAGTCGGCAAGTAAACGTAGGAAGGTATCAATCCAAAGCTTATCATTAGAATGAATATTCATTTGATGATACACTATTTCATTATCATTGGATCACTAAAACCAGTTCGTATGACATACATACTTATACTATATTCAACATGATCAATCCTAACCTACCTTATAGACCTGTGTATCCTGGCCTGAGTGGTGAGACGATATATCCCGATTCTAGTTTTATTAGGCGAGACGATATATCATGGATTTATTGCCAAGGAACCTGCGCGAGACGATTATCATCACGGTACAGTGGTTGCGATACAATACGTATCCCGATTCTCTATAGTTTATGAAAAGCTATAGATAGGACATAGAACAGTAATGTTAATCCTTAAATACCAAATTGTCAAAGATATTACATGAAGGGAAAACACAAAATTAGAGCGACTGTGAAATTACATATAAAAACATTAAAAATATCATATAATTTCTCTTTCTGTCACTGTTATCTCTGAAATAGAAGAAAAACCTTTTAAGCATTTATAGTTATTTGTTTGAAACAAATTATGTTAACAGTATCGGGATATATTGTCTCTTATGGCGATACATCGATGTATTGTGGATCCTTGCGATATATATATCCTGATATATTGTCTAAACATGTTTTGTATCGATGCACTCGTATCGCGAAATAGACGATGCAAACATCGATACTATCGATGAATCGTTACACCACTACTACCTTATGTTTACTAACGTTTGAGCAAAGGGAATGCTTCATTACGACTTTATACCATCATATTATCACTGTTAATATGTTTTTTACCCACAAAATTTAGTTTGCACTGTATAAGACTAGCATTTGATGTTGCAGAACCGACCAAGTCACAAATGTTGTTGGACAACATTATAAGAACACTGAACTTATCATTTCAAATAAACTATTCTCTAATCATTTTTAGATACATCAGAGAAACCGAACACGCTTTTATCAACAGTCTGGAAGTACAGGTACATGAGATATACTTGTACAAGGCATTCGAATGAGAATACACGTTTTGGAAATGTATTATTTTTTACTTATTTGTGATATTACTTACTTTTATTATTATTTTATAACTTACCGGTAAGAAAGTATAAAGTGATCGGAAGATGTATAACTTTATGTACGAAACATGTTGAATGCCTGCAGGAGGGATGTATCTAGGAAGACACTGACGAAGCCTCTTTCTAAACCAAAGTTTACTTTTAACAGAAATATGGCCTGGTTCCGCACTCAGACCGATTTATCTATAGATAAACGTCGTAAATACACTTTTGCACCGGTGCACACCATATGTAATGTACATCTAAAACGATAATAGTTGTCAGAGAACTTGTGATACATTGTGAATCCCTTACATTAGTGAACGTTCTCGTTTCAGGTTAGCCGAACTCAAGAGACACCGGATATAAAGATAGTTTACCTGAAGTGAGGCTGACTTAAGAAGTTATTAATTAAAAACATGCAGTTAAATTTTCAAAAACAAAATTAGTTATTGCTTTTCACGATTTCTTTTAATTAAACAATTATTTAAGCCAAGGGGAGTGAATCAATGGTTTTTTTTGATGATCTTATGATTGATCTCTCAGGTGTAGATGATTAGGATTGACTAAAACTATAATAGTTTTGAATTGTCAGGTCCATGTTCTACGTTTTTCAGAACGTATTCTCGAAACCAATTTTTCATTATATGTAAGTTTGTTGTCCATTGTTCCATAGGACAAATTCTCTTGATGTAGCAACTTGCATTGTGTTACATGACGCTGTATAGGAAACCTTTCTCCCCCGAGACTTATATTTCATATCACCGATTACTATAAGAACTGGGAATCCCAACTGGAACAGCGTTCTATACGATAGCATTTACATAGCACTGAAGGCCTGTCTGAAGTATTCACGAAATCTATAGCTAGGGAAATATATTATAAAAGTGAAATAAGTAAAATCATCAAACAAACTGGAAACGAATAAAACTAACGTTTCAGTGTCTTTCGAATACTGCTATAGCAATAGCTTGGTATTTTTGTGTACAAAGTCACGTTCTCTGAAAAAGGAAAATGAAAATCAATTACTGTTACTGTAATGTCATTTGTGTTATTCTTTCTGTTTCTGCATGAACGTTCAACATCAAAATATATCGAATTCACTAAAAGTAAAACGTATGTCCTGCCACTATGAATGGTAATGGCTTCCCTAAAGCAAGAAGAATATTTTGATTTACTCATTAATTTCACAGAATCTCACATTCACTTACAAATTTTGAGATCCTAGGGATATTGATAATTCTTGTTGAAAAAGGTCCCATGTCCGGCTCGCTTCTTATCAAGCATGATAAATAATATGTTCATTGATATAGCGCTAAACTCCACCATGACGTACTTATAGCGCTTACAAGAGCCATGGATCATTATTACCCTGGTCTAACCCAAGCTGCCGATTAAGCGCTTAAAGGTCACCTCCATCACATTCTACACCAGGTACCCAATTAGTACTGCTGGGTGAACAGAAGCACATTTTGAATAAAGTCCCTTGCTTAAGGAGACACCATAAGTTTCTCAGCTCGTGTCTCAGTGTGGGGCAGGGAATAACCCTTGAACTCTCAGTTAATACAGCAACGATAGAGTAACCCACCCATCCGGCGAGCCACGACATATGTTGCTGAACTTCACTGATAGCGGTCAACTGAGCTATGCACAGGACCACGTACCACCACGATGATAAACGATGTTGGTGACTTGGGGAATGAACATAAAGTTGGTACAAAAAGTTTTGTTTAAATTTAATAACGGCTAAAGTTAATGGTGAAATTTTCTCAAATTTATAATAGTTATTTTCGGTAAAATTTCAGTACCATAGCATACTTCCTCATAATTTAAATAAATCTGAAGTCTGAAGATTGATTTCTAATTCAGTAAATAAGGAAAAAAATGACGAATTGTAATATCTACGTTTGTCAAAATTATAGAGTCTAAGAGAACCGAATTTAAGTCTGCAATATAGGGAGTGCTGAATTACGTTTTTATGTATACAAGTAATAAGAATTCCAGTCGTAAAAGAAAAACAAAGATTCATATTGGCAAGTAAACCTTATTATCACATTTTTCAAAAGCTACCCATATAAGACGAAATAACCCAATAGCTTTGAGGATCATGATTAAGAAAAAACGTGGCAAGTAGAAATCATTTATGAAGTTTTTATTCTGCACACCATTTCAGAATTCGGAGGCTATAAACAAAACTGTACTGTTAAGGAATTATTATAAAAGAGCATAAAATTCGGCAAATGTGGAACATCTCTGAAATTTATTATTTGATTTTCAGCACATGAAATACCAACATTACGTGCACTAACTAATGGACATTCTGTCGTACAGTTTAGTGAAATTTGTCATTTACTCGTTTGATTCTGTTCCGAGACAAGGTGAAACTTGATTGATGTTGTTTATTAGACTGTGGTTTAAAGGCTTCCCAGACTCGAACTATGAGTGATTCATGTGCGTGCTAGTCCACTTAGAAGAATTCTGTCAGGATTAACTGCAATATCTCCTATACTTTGCTAGCGTCGTGTAAGCAACACGTTACCGCATGGCCTCGGTATTGTGTTACACTATTTACTTTGGAATTATAATCCTAATGAAACCTGATTGAAAGAATCTTTGTTGAGAAGAATTGTTAAGTGATAGATCAGTCAAAAGCAATCGACGTCGCGAGATCTATCGATCTAACCATTTGACGACTATTGTAACGAAGCAGATACAGTAAGGGATCAAAATGCTGTTAACACAGAAGCCAGTTTACGACTGAGAATATAGCTGTGTCGCAATTTGTGATAAGTTTGTTAAGTTATATTCATATACGCTGATAACGAATTACAGATAGGCATATTTTAGCCAGTAAATCTTAATTCATGACACTTTCATTGATAAAGTTAATAAAACTTTATCGCAGTAGATTATCACTTTATCTTGTGCTTAAAGCACATACAAAAGACTCATTAACGTTTCTATGAAAGTTAGCGTGTCGTCGCACCCGATATTCAATGTAAGTGGTGGTGAGGTTGTCAAATCTGCCGGTCAAATAGTAAAGTAATGATAAATCGTCCTTAAACCACTACTTGTATGCCCCTGGTCTTCTCATGATACTTCAAAGGCTGTGAGGTAACTACATTAGCCCTTTGGTGCTAAACGTGAATCTTATTCGACAGATGTTATTCCAGTTAAAGGGCACAGTTTGTCTTCTTTCCACTTGAATATTTTGAGCTTAAAGGATAAAAGACCTGACGTCTAACATTGGCTTTGATGTATAGTTTTGTCTTTTTACTGCATCCCTGTAGGTTACTACTAATGTGGACGATCTAATGTCATTTTCTTCAAGGAATCGATGAAGATGGTCAGATATCCTGCTAAATCAGCGTAAATGAATCCGCTCTCGCCCTTATAACCTGAGTTCTTACACAATGAGTTAACATTATTTCTAATTTACGGCAATAAGCCTGGTATAAAATGTCGATCAAAAACTACCAATTAAGACATTTTCCCGGTTGTTTATGTGTCAAAATGCCCTTCAGATTTCATTCATGACTGTTGAAACTTTCATTACGAAAATACCTTTTTATACTGAACATTCGAAACATTACAACCCTCCTGGTGGGGAAAGTTAATAACCAGTTCATTCTTCAAAGGAAACCACTTTTAAAGCAATAAAGTGATAACCCTAATTCCTAAGTAAACTTTAACTTCCCAAAAATTGTAACAAAGACCTAAATGTTTTGAATAGTACACTTACGAATTTACTTCAAAATTTATTTAAATAGAACAGCACCATGTATGCGAATGAATTCAACGCCCATTGAAAGAGAGTCTTCTCATTGGCTGGCTAGATAGCTAGCGATACGAGGGCTTTCGGCTTGAAGGAGATCAGGGTATATGGAAGGAGCACAATCAGCGGATTTATATACGCTAATGTAGCAGGATGGTTTTAGATTAGAATTATCATAATTGATACTTTGAAAGGTATGAAAGACAAATACAATGTTATCCAAACCACGAGGATCTCTCTGATTAATGGAAAGTCTGGTTACTTATGCAATTCTATCTATTCATGAAAAAGAACATATAAATCCGTTGACACTTTAAAAACGATTTTAACACTCGCATTAACGGTACATTAGTATAAACATATACATTAAACCCTTTATTTGCTTATTAAATTGTGACTAGGCCTAGATCCAATTTGTCGGAAGAAGGTAAACCCAGATTAATTATGATTATCAGCGTCTGCGTCTTTCGAGAAAGTTTAAATCAGTTTACAGGCCTCCAAGCCTAGTGACAGGGTTCCTTTGGGACTATGGGAACACTTTTCGACGACAAACTATACATATACTACTCAAAAGAAGTTAAGGGTCAACCACTTATTTTTGTTTGACATTTCATTAGACATAGGGAACATGTAAATCAAAAGTTTTAAGCACACTTTTGGTCCGAGAAAGTTTAAATCAGTTAATCAAACTATACATGAAAGATATGTGGATTGAATGGATTAAAACTCTTATGGCGATGAATACCAGATCTATTAAAACGTTAAAACTGAACATTAAAAATTCTCATAGGATCTTTTATCTTCAATTTACGTTATCGTCATCGTAAGGTTTTCCATCAACATCGGGACATCACGCCAACGAATTGTCACGAATCCTGCGGTACACAGGTTGAAATTTTCCGATGCTCTTCATCACCAAGTGTCTTATCAGGCAAATCGATGTCTATCCTAAAATTACTCACACGTATAGGATTGTTCATACGATGTCCATCTTACCACGCTATAGAGTTCTCCATGACATATACGTTATGCATGCAGTCAGAATGACACTATATCATGCAAAATGATAATGGCTAAGAGGCACACCCAAGTGTCTTACGTTTTTGAATATACACATGTTTGAAAACTGATTCGTTTTCACAAATTAACACATCTGTATTGTCAATAATAACTTAACTAATATATAAGAAATTGAAATTCTAAATACATCTTACAACACGCTGTTTCTTTGGATGAGGACATAATTGGCTCTCATGAATGTTTCTATTAAAACTTCAAATTGAAGCCCCTAAGCAAGCGCTATTTCAAGACATCCTTGCCAAACATTTATTTCAATCCTCTCTCTTCCACCACTGGACTCAATACCTTAACGTGGTGTGGTGGTTTGCGTGCTTCAGAGACCCTGAGAGCTATGCCAGCCGGAGCTAACATGCTCCTGGTAGGGACTCCCAAGCTGGACAGGTCGAACGGGTAGAAGCAAGACCAAATTTGAGTCGTTCTAAAACCTGTTGTCTATCTCTCACTATGCCTTTCTTTCCGTCTTTTTCCTCATCCTGTCGATCCCTTTCTCCCTGATCTGTCCACTCTCTTTTGGATGCTTGTCATCCACGTGTTTAATACTGCAATATTGTTCAAAGCACGTTAAACCCCAACTCACTCACCTCTCTCTTCACAGAGTTTATTTGGTTTTTGTTTCATCACACAACTCGAGAGAGTTTATTTTTCGCACATTTTTCTTGATGAGACAGGTAATATGTGCCCAATCCCCAAACCGAGTGTATTAATGTAAATAACCTATTACTAGTGACACGGGAGGGTTCTTTATTTTGTATATTCTTACCACTAAATGGTGTTTTATAACTACCAAATCCGTAAGGGACTCACAGGACTGCTTACAAATCTCATCAGCAGTTCTGCTGGAGACAAAGGCAATTACAACGTTGACAACGTCCAGACATTAAATCTCCCGTAAAGACAAGCACTCACAAATCATTTCAATACCATCCAATGCCAATGCCGGCTCTATCATTTTCCCTGGAGAGTATTTCCGATTACTTTTGAGAACGAATATCAAAAGGTTGAAATCAACCTTAGAATAGTTTCATTAAACAGATTGGTTATTTTAACAAATTGGACATTATTTTGTGATGAAACTTCTTATAAAAGTGCTTAACTTTTTAGGTTTGCAACACAATAGACCACATTAGTCCAAGGGGTGGTAATAGTATAAGGCGTTCCTGTGCTTTTAGCCCCTCTGACAGAGTACGTGATCCTGCAGGCATTACGAATTTGTGTCAAAGCGCCGATTCATCAGACGATTGTCACATTATTTTCTTACTCGCTGGGGGTCGGGATAGCGCTGTGGTTAGCGTGTTCGGCTTCGTTCAAATCCCGCCAAGGGGCTCGACAACTTTGTCTGCAGTAGAGAACTGTTCTACACGCAGTCAGATTTAGCTACCCTGAACATCAAGCGCAGTACCACCCATGGTTCGCTAGTTCCAGCAGATGGTTGCAGGTTTACCCACAATGCATAGCCACAATGGTGTTGCGGGCTTGGAGCCTTTCTTCCTGCAATAATACTAGCAACCTCGATGTAAGTCAAATAATCTTGAAAGCGGTGATAAATACAAACTCACCTCACTATAGATATATTTTATATGTGCATAGAGAATTACCTGCTAGAAAAAAGGGTTTGACCTTAAACTTCTTTTGAGCAGTCCATTTAGAAATTGAATCGGAGTGATTTTATGTCAGACACTGTCAGGTATTGTTTTGCAAAGCTTATTTTTCTCAAATATTATATCTGTATGAAGGACGCCCGTATTATCGTGGATCTTTTCATTTCACATGTATATTTTCATCGAATTCTACCAGGAAAGAATTTATTTTTAGACATAAAATTAAAATTCAGTATCAGACTACGTTATATAATCATCAAGATATTAAATGTAATTTTAGTTGACATCAAGATTTGATGTATATCTATGTAATTGCAAAACTAGCAAATTATTTTTTTATTCAAAGCTGCAATGACTCACTTTTACCGGTCAGTCATTATTAAGAGGTAAGCTTAGACACAATGTCATACAATTTTTTATAAAAATAATTTAAAAAATATTGGTAATATTCAAATAGTGTTATCTCTGTATGATGTGAACATTGCATTTCACTATTATCTATCAATAAAATGAAGCAAGATATTAAGAACTTATTATAAAACCTGTCAATAAAATCTTTATAGTTTTGGAAAGGTAAACTTAGGGATTTATTTATTTATTATTTTTGAAGTAAATAGAATATTAATTTCAACACAGGTAAAACCTTCAATGCATTATCACTAGGGCTGCAACGATTTGGCTCGGAGCACCATTAATCGACATCAGCAGTCCCGATTCGATCCTCAATCTTTGGTGTTCAAATTTCGATTCGCGGTTCAATATAAAATTTCTATGTGAATAAAAAACATTTACACTGTACAAGATGATAATTCTTATCTGTATCACTTAAGAAAACGATGAAATGAAAATAACACGGTTTTGTTTCTACTGTAACTTACTTCAATTGTCAACGGAATCACAATATTTCCAAAGTACATAACAATAACGAAACTACAATCGATCAACCTCCCTTCACAAACATTCTACGTGAGCGAATGAAAGTTACTTTATTCTAAAACAGATGCGTACTGATTGTTTATTGGATGGTAATTACAGGTTTATATCGGTAATTGTCGTTGAAATTATAAGGATTCTCATTGGATAATATGTCCGGTATTTATCTTCGAGAAAAAAGTCTAAATATAATTACTCGTAGCGACCGGAAAGCACATGACAGACGACGTACCGTCATTGTCAAGACCCCAGCTGGTATTTTAAAGTCGAAAGATCACTTTGGCCTTAGGAAAGATGCAAAAGACATTGTAACGTGTAGTGTATGTATCACTGATGCTACTCACAAAACAGGGAACACCACTAATTTGTCGAATCACTTGAAGCAAAAGCATGGACTGGTTATTAATTTGTGAATCGAATGGGTAGAAACGATAATCGAATCGAGGTAGTGGTGAATCGTTGCAGCCCTAATTTTCACATGTCTAATTATTGGCTATACAACTGTTTAAACAAAAGTCTAAGCCAAACTGGCAACTTTAAAAAAGAGAAAGTTATTTTTCTAAAAGGGCACATGCAGTAATATTTCCAAGATGAAGAGAACACAGAGGAAAGGGTAGATGAGATCTGTTCAATATAAAACATTTGCTTTTGTTGAATGGATGGCAATTAAATCGCTACACAACATCTCGTAAAATAACTTTTATTGATGATAAAAGTCTTGATGCGGCCATGGTATGGAATCAACAAAATATGATTAAGATATTATGGCTATCTTTATATAATCATGTAATATGTATTGATAACAGAAATTAACAGACAACCTGAACTCCTCCGTCCACCAAGATAGCAGGGAAGAGGTTATAACGAAATGGAAAAATCTTAAGAGTGCCAGGGAAAAAAAATCTTTTTTCTTTTAGTGTTTCCTATTAGTAATGTAATAAAATAATTTGTTGAAGAATTTAAAATAAATTTTAAATTTTTTTCAGGATATGGACCTCCCCCAACACCAATGAGCTCAGTGACAGATCCTGTTAATGACTAAATGGGGAGGGACAGCACATTGCTGCCTGAAAATAGGGTCCATGTCTATGGACTCACATATGTCCAGCTCCTTGAACTGGAGCCCTCCTTTCAAAAGTAGGTAATGCGCCTTATTTAAATGACATTTTGCAAGAATAACTGAATGACTCCAACCGTAGAATGAACGTCATGTATTTTGAAATCAATTATATAGAATTGTCAAAATCCTCTTTCATCATCAGTTAATGACCTCAAAATCAAATTTAGTTGATGATTATATATTACATTAAATTTGATTTTATTGATACAATTTGGTTAGATTCTTTTAACATGTCATCTCTAATGAAGGAATAACATTAGATTATTTACCGTTTTGATTTTTTCCCATTACGTAAGGTACCTGCAGATGATCAATAGACCTGCAATTGAGTGTGAGTGAGTTAGGGTTTAACGTGATTTGAACAATATTTCAGTTATTAAACACGTGGTCTCTGCAATTGATCTCTGCTATTGATCTAACATACTCAGAAATTGACATTGCATAATTGTTTACTTTTAAAGCAAAAGAAAGTTTTCAAATTTTGTTAATGTATCTTACCTATTTGCTAATTAAGTGACACAGAAACAGCAAAACTATGTAGGATTTTGCTAATGGGAAAAAAAAGAAACAAATTTCTAATTAAATTTTTTATTTACATTTCATTTCAACATGACATTCATTTGTTAACAGCGTCTGTGAGCAGGTGTCTGACAGCTGAACATCCCATGTCTTACGCCTCAGGAGCAGGTCAAAGAAAGCTGGCCACCTCAGCCGCCTCAGAGTCTTCAGTCTCTGATGAGAGAAAAAGTCAAATTAGAAAGTGAGTGTCTGAAACTGACAAGGCAATACCTTAAACGGAAACTAAATATTAAAGAATGAATTTCTGATCAGATTATATAGAACAGAATACCCTGATCTCCTTCAAACCAGCCGCCTTGTGTGGCTAGCTATCTATCCAGCCAATGAGAAGACTCGCATTCAGCAACAGCGGCAAAACCCAGATGGAAAATTCCGTTGAGTTTAAGATAGTAGCTTTATAGTTCATACAGCCAAAAGGACATTTTATCATTTTCAAGAACAAATATTCGCAGAATTATTCATACTAGTTATATTAATAAAACTTTAAGTCACGTTTTTATCACAAACAACGACACTATCTTCTTTCATCACAAAGAAGTCTGAAATAGTTGGACTTAGACGTAACTACTTTCGATTTCACAGCCCGCTCTCTCCCATATTTGAAATGTCAATGGTACGATGCAGATTGCATCGTGTGCAGAAAGCCTTTCTCTTGTCACCAGATGGCTTCACCAACCTATAAGCAGGAATGCTTGACCCTTCAGCGTTGAAAACGCACATACAACGCTTGCCACTCATAAATGGAAGATCTGACGTGTATCAATCGACGAGAAAGCATTGTAAATTCAAGTACTTTGCCAGAATCTAAACAAAATTCAAGTACTTTTCCAGGCCCGTGCGAACCATGATGGCACGACGTTTCTTGAGCATTGCCGGTAGGTCGGTCTGTATACTAAACGCTCGGTTTGCTCACGTAGCATCTTCCGTGCTCGGAAGACATCGGTCCGCCATTTTAACAAAGGTGGCAATTATACTTGGCGGGGCTGTAGGATTATGCTATCATTGGTATTAAGTTTTGGGAAGCCTGTGTGCGGATTTGATTAGCATATTCGTACATCTTGCTTAACTGAACTTGAGCTCTTAATAAAAAAAAAGAAGTCCTTTAAGGTATTTCCATCTGATCATTCTGACAAGCTGAAGAAAAGTCTTCCTGTCGTGGATGTCCTTGAAAATGCATTGGTTACGAAGTACTGTGTGATTCTTTAATGATTATCTTGGAATGAAAGTATATCATAGGGCTTGTTCCTTTCCTATGTACAACCGGAAGTTCTTTCAATGTTTCCTTTCAAGGACTCAAGTTGGATCTGGCTTCTATCCGTCGTCCTGTCCAGCATTGGCCCTCCCAGAAGCATGTTAGCTCCAGCTGGCATAGCTTTCGGGGTCTAACGTGCTTTGAACAATATTTCAGTTATTAAACACGTGGATGACAAGCATCCAAAAGAGTGTGGACAGAGAAGGGATCGACAGGATGAGGAAAAAGACGGAAAGGAAGGCATGGTGAGAGATAGACAACAGGTTTTAGAAGGACTCAAATTTTGTCTGGCTTCTACCCGTCGACCTGTCCAGCTTGGGTGACCCTACCAGAAGCAAGTTAGCTTCGGCTGGCATAGCTCTCGGGGTCTCTGAAGCACTCAAACCACCACACCAATGGTAAGGTAGAGTCCAGTGGTGGACGTCACGTTAAGTTTTGACGTCATGATGCCGTTATTTGGATACGAGTTTCTGTGGCTCAATATTTGTAGAACTGTAGACGGAGAGGAATCAAAGGAGAGGAATCAAAGAGTCGCCAGTTTCAGAGGTTAGTCATTCTATTCATTTGTGCATAGAATATCCATTTGGACTACAGGTGAAGCCTCTCATCCACAAATATGTTATATGCGGAACTAATTTTGATTAATTACTAATGGAACGACTTATCGTGGTGTGGTGGTTTGCGTGCTTCAGAGACCCCGAGAGCTAAGCCAGCCGGAGTGTATAATGCTCCTGGTAGGGTCACCCAAGCTGGACCGGTCGAAGGTTAGAAGCCAGACCAAATTTGAGTCGTTCCGAAAACTGTTGTCTATCTCTCACTTTGTCTTTCCTTCCGTCTTTTCCCTCATCCTGTCGATCCCTTATCTATCCACTCTCTTTTGGATGCTTGTCATCCTTGTGTTTATTAACTGAAATATTGTTGAAAGCACGTTAAACCCCAACCAACTCACATGCATGCTATTATAGTACAGTTTATATACAAAACTGCATTGGCACACGCTGTTTAACTATGTTGTTGTGAATATCATACGAAAGCAGCTTTCTTGGCTTAATTGATCTTACTTGTAAACTTTTCAGCACCATCAATTAGCTATTAACCCGCTCTGGTAGGGTCAGTAATTGACATTGTACTATATACACACCATTTAATTTGTAATATTCATATACATATTTTAGATTGTTAAAAATTCTATGGAAATAAAAAAAAAAAGTTATGATTATTGTTTCAGGTTTCCAACTGAAGGTTCTAAAACTAAACAGAATTTGCGACAAGCAAATAGAAAGTATCGCCCTTCTCCTTGTGGGGAGGGAGGTGATTTCGGAGGATGAAGTCACGAGTCCTCCAGGAACCGCTCCAGACGGTAGAAGCAATGAAGTGAATGAGCTGGGGTTTAACGTGCTTTCAACAATACTAGGTATTAAGCACGTCCTGGGATGACAAGCATCCAAAAAAGAGTGGACAGATCAAGGAGAAAGGGATCGACATGATGAGAGAAAAGACGGAATGAAAGGCATAGTGAGAGATAGAAAACAGATTTAAGAAGGACTCAAATTTTCTCTGGCTTCTACCTGTCGACCTGTCCAGCCTGGGGGCCCCTACCAGGAGAGCATGGAAGCTTCGTCTGGCATAGCTCTCAGAGTCTCTGAAGCACGCAAACCACCACACCACGTTAAGGTATTGAGTACAATGGTGGCGTCATATATAACAATAAAACGACTTTATATAATTAACAATAATAGTTTAAAGAAATGTTTACTTAAATAGTTAGATTTTGTGTAATATCAAAACACTGGTTAACAGATTGTCAGTGATGGAATGCAAGTATCTTGAAGCATAGACTTTTGACTTTAAGTGTTCGAATTTAAAACTTTATCGAAAATATTGATATCGTATTATAGGTTTCTGATATCTTCTATATGTATTTTGTTTAAGTTCAATCAATGATAAATCAGACGAGAAAATTTCATGATTACTTTCGCAATAATCTTGAGTATTCATTCCTATTTCAGTGGGTTTACAAGTGTATTAGTTTCTTGATTCTCTTAATAACGTAAAATGATCTTGCATTGTGCAGAAGTCTGCATAAAAGAACACTAGTGCCAAGGAGGTGGAAGTTGAGGTGTCCGAGTTCCGTGAACATGCACCCTCAAAACAGGGCGGGCCTGGTTTCATTTTGGTAGAAATAGTTGTCATCGTCAACAGCACTATTAATAAATTTTAGAATTCCGATGACTTCATCCCAAAACATTAAGAAATGAGTGAGCGCGAGTTGGGATTTAACGTGCTTACAACAGTATTTCAGTTATTGTAAACACGGGGATGACAAACATTCAAAAGAGAGTGGACAGACCAGGGAGAAAGGAATGGAAAGGATAAGGGTAATGACGCGGAGAGAAAGGCAAAGTGAGAGATAGAAAGCAGATTTAAGAAGGACTCAAATTTGGTCAGGCTTCTTCTACCTGTGGACCTGACGTTGGTGCCCCTACCAGGAGCATGTTAGTTCCGGCTGGCATAGCTGTCAATTGACGCACGCAAAGTTTCGCAGTCCAGTGGTGGCAAGAAAGGTCCGAGATTTTACCGGAAGCCAGCTTTTCAAAATGGCGGACTAAAAAGCTCTCCCCGCGCTGTCACATTTTCTTTCCCAAATTAAGATTCCAGTGACGATGAATAGATAAAGTATAACAAGTACCATTCTGCAAACCGTATGGTAATTGAAAGAGAGCATTTGGCCTCCGTCGTTTCCCTTATCCATTCGATCCCTTTGGGAGTGAGTGAGTGAGTTGGGGTTTAACGTGCTATGAACAATATTTCAGTTTAAACACGTGGATGACAAGCATCCAAAAGAGAGTGGACAGATCAGGCGAAAAGGGATCGATAGGATGAGGAAAAAGACGGAAAGAAAGGCATAGTGAGCGATAGAAAGCAGGTTTTAGAAGGACTCAAATTTGGTCTGGCTTCTACCCATCGACCTGTCCAGCTTGGGTGTCCCTACCAGGAGCATGTACGCTCCGGCTGGCAAAGCTCTCTGGGTCTCTGAAGCACGCAAACCACCACACCACCAGTGGTGGTTGATTGCTTTGTCCCTGATCTGTCCACTCTCTTTTAGATGCTTGTCATCCACGTGTTAAATAACTTAAATATTGTTCAAAGCACGTTAAACCCCAACTCTGTCACTCACCTGCGCGAAGCTCATGTTAAAAGTGCCAAAAGACTTCCCACTCACTTATTCATGTGTTTTGCATCAAGATGAGGTATCAGATTTCCTTGAAAATGATCAAATGGTGGCAATCTTTCAGGCAGGACTCTATCCAGATTAATGTGCATGAAATATTAATGTAATTATGTTTATTCTGAAGATGGTAATTGATAATTGTGAAGGTTTCGTATCAATTACAATTGTTTGAATGGTAGACTGAACCAAAATTTTAACCGACAGCACGTTTCAGGAGCGCCAAATATAAAACATGATCTTCCAAACCTTAATTATACCCCCGCCTTACAGCGTAAGCGGGGGTATATAGCGTTCATTCTGTCCGTCCGTCCGTCTGTCTGTCTGTCTGTCTGTCTGTCCGTCCGTCACAAATCTTTGTCCGGAGCATATCTCCTAAACTATACATGCTAGCTTCACCAAACTTCATACACTTATCAACCATGATCCTTAGATGTGCCTTTTGAGGGTTAGACCAACAAATGATTTTTATTTTTTGCAGTTTCCATGGAAACATGACTAAAACAGTGACTCTATGACCAAGTCCTTTGTCCGGAGCATATCTCCTAAACTATACATGCTAGCTTCACCAAACTTCATACACTTATCAACCATGATCCCTAGATGTGCCTTTTGAGGGTTAGACTAACAAATGATTTTTATTTTTTGCGGTTTCCATGGAAACATGACTAAAACAGTGACTCTATGACCAAGTCCTTTGTCCGGAGCATATCTCCTAAACTATACATGCTAGCTTCACCAAACTTCATACACTTATCAACCATGATCCCTAGATGTGCCTTTTGAGGGTTAGACCAACAAATGATTTTTATTTTTTGCAGTTTCCATGGAAACATGACTAAAACAGTGACTCTATGACCAAGTCCTTTGTCCGGAGCATATCTCCTAAACTATACATGCTAGCTTCACCAAACTTCATACACTTATCAACCATGATCCCTAGATGTGCCTTTTGAGGGTTAGACCAACAAATGATTTTTATTTTTTGCGGTTTCCATGGAAACATGACTAAAACAGTGACTCTATGACCAAGTCCTTTGTCCGGAGCATATCTCCTAAACTATACATGCTATCTTCATCAAACTTCATACACTTATAAAACATGATCCCTAGATGTGATTTTGAGGGTTAGACCAACAAATGATTTTTATTTTTTGCGGTTTCCATGGAAACATGACTAAAACAGTGAATTTATGACTAAGTCCTTTGTCCGGAGTATATCTTCTAAACCGTACATGCTATCATCACCAAACTTCATACACTTATCCATATTGGTGCGTCTCTTGAGGGTAAGACCAAAAAATTATTTTTATTTTTTGCGTTTTACATGGAAACGTTACTAAAACAATGACTATCTGACAAAGTGCTTTTTCCTGAGCATATCTCCTAAACTATACATGCTAGCTTCAACAAACTTAATACACTTATCAACCATGATCCCTAAGTGAGCTTTTTGAGGGTAAGACCAACAAAGAAAGCCAGACTATAGTTTGAAGCGGGGGTATGTGAGCTGTGCTCACTTCTTTACTTGTTATTCTTAGGATGTCAAATGGCATATGATACTATAATAATTACCAACATCGTTCGGACACTCGTGCCTTTGTAATAGTCGTAGACTATCATATCGGCTGCCGCACTCGTATTTGTACATGATGGAAGCCATTTTGGATGACGTCAGTCTTCGCGCTCTCCCCTCGATCTCGGCTGGAGAAGTTCGGAAGAGTCATTTCTCTCGTTCACATTGGTCTCCGGAATCTCCCGAAAGTTCTGGACGGTGAAAGGGGTCTCTAAAGCACGCAAACCACCACACCACGATATTGAGTCAAGTGGTGGGATCTTTTATTTGATTTTTTCTCATCGCAAAGGTAGTTTAATCTGTAAAAAAGATTCACACTTACAATGGATGTCGGAAACCAAGTCCACCACTGGACCGTATCGTGGTGTGGTGGTTTGCGTGCTTCAGAGACCCCTCGAGCTATGCCAGCCGGAGCGTACATGCTCCTGGTAGGGACACCCAAGCTGGACAGGTCGATGGGTAGAAGCCAGACCTAATTTGAGTCCTTCTATTCTAAAACCTGCTTTCTATCCCTCACTATCTCACTTTCTTTCCGTCTTTTCTCTCACCCTTTCGGTTCCTTTCTCCCTTGTCTTGTCCACGTGTTTAAAGGATTTCAAAACCCTATTTTGTGTTATTTAGTTGCACTATTGTGCTAGATTTCAAAGGTAAATGCAAGCCCCCATGTTTTTACGTAAATTTTGCAAACCCGCGCTGACACTTGTGCGCCGCTTTGCGAATCCGGCTGGCCGATATGCAAAAAGATCGGCAGCTTTCGGCACCTTCCGTAACGTGACGTAATAGTGGCCCGTCACTTTCGCCCAGGCGTGAAGAACTGCAGTATGCCGATGTCAAGCAGTTCAAAAACATGCTTTTGGTTGGTATATTCCGACACTTGTGACATGTTTCCCCCCAAAATATACGTCAAAGATATCAAATCATTGTCGGACGAAGTAAAAAGATCGTTTTTTTGTTTTGTTTTTTGATATTTAAAAATAAATTTATTTTGGATACGAATCACTAGGCCTATGGCTATGGTTCGTCATTTCGACGTTTAAAATTCGTTGTGCCTTTGTCGTTGGGTTTATGTTTTTTTATTTCCTTATTTGGTTGAAGGTAGATCTTTATTTTCAATAAATACAATAAAATGATTGTACATATATTTCCTATAGTTACAAAATTCTAGGCAGTGTTTCAGATTAACGGCGCGACCGCATTCTCGCATGATTTCTAAAAAATGTCGCATGTGTATTCAGCTTTATGCGGCTAAATGTAGCGTTTAATTGTACAAATAAATTTTGAAAGCTGTCAACTTTTCTTCGTAGAGGATACAATAATAAACTGTCGGGAAATCGCAAGTCGTTATTGTTAACATGCTGTTACTATACCCTCCCTCCAATAACTTCAAGTTCCGGTTACCAAGCTCCATGCATCGACTGAGCACGGTATATAAAAAGCCCACGGTATTTGGAGCTTGCGTTAAAAGGGGTGCACAAAGGAACAGCGACCTATATCATATCTGAAGTGATTGTTACTGTCGGCTTTCTTAACAGGGTCAAAACATTACGTGGTGTGTGTCAAGTAATTTGTACACACCATAACTCTACTTGATAATGTTTAAAAGAACTTGAGTGTTTTTAGTTTACTTAATGTAATGTATTTTCAGTATTTTACCACAGCACGGTTACACGTCAGAATTATTTGAGAAACTGAATTAAAATTCAAGTTTAAACACCACCTGCATGGTTCCCATATTTTTTTTTCAATATAGGCCTAGCTATATCTTTTATGACCGGCTTTAATAAAGAAATTATGGAAATGGAAATGTTTATGTCACAAATATCAATACAAAATATTTGACTTTTTTTGGTTTTAATGCTTGACTCATTGTTTTTTAAAATGTCTCATCATTTTTTAGCTTCATGAGACATTTGTCTAGGGCTTGAAATTATACTTACTGTATACTGTATCTAGTACCAGAAGTAAAACAAAGACTAGATATATATAGTCACAAATATTTTTTTTTTCAAAAACAATAATTTACATTACACAATGAGATACTGGAGCTTTATATGTAAATAAATAAACAATGTTGATCACGTGAATTTAAAGAGATAATTAGCAAGTATAAGTGTTGAATTCTCTTTAGAATACAGACAGTAATCCCCTTTTTGTTTTTTTCAATATCATGATGTAGATATATACCCCTTATGGGAATTTTACAAATGATAATTAATTGTTGGAAGGTGAATGAAAATAACAATTAAAGTAAATATGTATCATTCGATTACAATGATTTTGGGAATACTTAGTTATCAGAAAACATGTATGCAACATACTTAAATTCATGCAGGCATTCTTCTCAAATTAAGTTTATTATTCTGAATTTCTGATACTCACCTTCATTTATTTATGATAGAATTTCTGAGAATATTTAACACTTACACATATGTACATTTCTGGCATATTGCATGTGTAATTTAATCAGAAAACATCAATTCAAAAATAACTTCTCATGCAAGAACTCTCTTGTTAATATAAAAACACTATCTTAATTGAAATATGATAAGTAGGAGAAGCACCAAAATCGGTGTAAGTAAAATCTGCCCCTTAACAGTATCATTTCTGTTGTTAAAAAATTAAAATTTGCATTGATTTGGCTTACTTGTAGGAAGAGAGTAATAGGGAAAAAAATCTCTTATATTTTGTTTTGGGGGGGGGGGGGGGGGGGGGGGGGTGTTATTGAAGTGATTTGATTTGTAAAATATTTAAAAATATTTAACAAATATTTTAATTCAACATGGAAATTACCTGGACATAACTCACTTTTTGGACCTGCAATTATTATTGCCTGATTAAATTGTTAGTCTTCTGACTTGAAAACAGAAATATCTTCAAAAATTTGATTCTTTGCAAAACTTAAATCACAGAAAGCAGTTGATTTTGTAGATTGTAGATGTAGCAATAGACAGGCATATTGAATTTGTCTGCTAACATAATCATCATTTAAAACAAATTTACAAATCAAACAAATGATAAATGTCAAAAATATTTTCCCTATGTGTAATATTTTTCTATTAATATTCCGTTTGCTGTCCATTTCCCTAGTTTTATCTTTGCTATTAGATATACTATAAATATGGAGAGAAAAAATTCATTCAGCTTCGCTGTCTGATTCTGCAAACTTGGACAACAGAAAAAGATAAGAATTGATTAATGATATTAGCTTATAAACTATCCACCTAATGGCCGTATTTAGAGACACTTACTGGGACCCCCTTAAAGAAAAATAAGTTCATAATTAGTTTGTGATAGAATATGTAGCATTATATGTTTATTTCTAATGACATTACATCAAAATTCGGCTTTATAAACTCACGCCGAAAAACTCTCCTTACGTTTACATGTCAACAACTGCACACTTCCGGGTTCGTCGGGCCACTATTACGTCACTAGTACGTGCGCTCATTAATGTTCGGTTGTTTTCGGCTTTCGCTCGGAAAGCGTGACATTGCAAGTTTACCACGAGGGACAAATTTTTTATCTGGGCGATGTCGTAAGATGTGTCGTATGATTGAAACATCACGTATTTGACCACAATAGTTTCTAAGTGGGGTTTTAAAATCCTTTAATAACTGATATATTGTTCAAAGCACGTTAAACCCTAGCTGCAGAACTGTAGCTATATAACCTCTTCCCCCAGTATCATCGAGTTTATAGCTACAGAGTCTACACATGAAAAATCTAACCAATTTACCGATTCAACACCTTTCTTTCGTGCGGTTTGATAAATATCCTTTCTCGCACGTGTCACACATAAAATTAATCAAATGTCATCTAAAGTTGGTGTTTAACTGTTTGAGACATGATAGGGGTGTCAGAAGACGCCGGCATGTCTGCCGTACTGTTAGTTTACCGCAACGAACGTAAAAAGTGAGCGACTATGTGCTGCCATCTTGAATGTATTTTTAGATATGCAAATTACCTGTAATCTCGTTTAGGGTCACGTGATAAAGGAATTGAGCACTGGTGAACTTGTCAAAATTGCGCAACTTTCTAATGCGCAACAAACCTCGCCTGGCATTAACGTAATGAACCGATAAATAAGAACCAAAGTTAACACAGATAAATTGAGTAATATAGCATCAAAACATTTCAGTAGGTTATGATGATCGGCTAAAAATATGAATTAGAGATGAAAACTTTTATAAGAGCAAGTTATTGAAAAAACATTACACATGAACGTGATACATCTGAATATGATATTTACAAGTAAAATATATACATTTTTTTAATCATGTAACAACATATTTTTAATCAATAAACTCTAAAAATATCTACAGTTGATAAGACTGTCTATGTATGAATTGCAGGGGAAATGAATTCAGGCCTGCGTACAATAAGATTGGGGAGCTGCAAAGTCACTTTGCAGCCCCTTATCTTTTGCTGACAGCAACATGCACTCAACAAATATTGGACTCTCTATTGAGAATACTTCATCTTCAAACTGATGATGTTCACATTGAAACGTTATCCCCTGATAGGTAAAAAAATCTCTTCAATAATCAATTGAAAAAAAAAGAGTGATAAAATAATAGAATCAGTACTTTTAAAGTTTAAATTTTTACTCTCTCAAAGAGAAGAAAAGGACTAAATAAAGATCATATTCTTTCAATTTCTGAAAATGCAAATAAAGGGTTCAAATATTTACAGACCAAACATCTTCATTAACTACAAAAGTGTACCTGGCATGAATGCCCTGTAGGAATTGGAATTCTACCTTGAAATTCTTTCCAGTGATAGAAGAAACTGCCCAAAGGCCATCCTTTATGTGAAGTTAGTTTAATTTATGTTTGTCATATAAAAGTTTAACTTTTAACTTTGAATATTACTGAATAATCACTCAATAAATAATTCTTTTAAAAACATTTCATCCTACAACAATTACGAGATTATATACTATTATTATTTACAAATGTACATTCATTAAGAAATGAATACCCATAAATTAAGACAGACAATTCTATGTTTAAGGAAAATACGCAGTGTTGGCCAGCTGTTCAGAGACATCATGGACAGTCTTGGCAAAGATGCATATGATGGAGGTATTAGAACTACAGAGGCGCGTCACGTAGATGTGTATCATTCAGGACTGGCAGAGAGTGACAAAGAGAGAATACTTAACCAGTTTGTGCTGCCAAACTCAGTTATACGCCTGATGATCTGTACCGTAGCGTTTGGTTTGGGCATAAACATACCCGATGTTAGGTACATTTTTCACTGGGGTATTTGCAATTCGATCAGTGAGTACTGGCAGGAGGTAGGAAGAGCAGGCAGAGATGGCACACCAAGCCATGCTTTTACGTTTGCTACTAGAGTGTCACTGACTGATACCACCTCTGACATGACACCAATGTGCAAAACAATCAATGAAGGTAACAATTGTATTAGGTCAATGGTCATGACTGCTCTGAGTTTGAAGAGAGCTGACCACGCCAAAATTCTGCATATGAGGGAATTATGTGAGCAGAAATGCCAAAATTGTCAGTGCTGCTTCTGCAAATGCTGCAACATGCGTAAATCAAAATGTCCTTGCAACACATGAGTTATCAATGATGAAAGAACATAATTTCAATAATCATAAAGAACCTGACATTTAATGTTACAGTAATAGCAATGTATCATTTCATTAACAATTAAAATGGTTTAGATTTATCATAAATGTTAATCATAAATGATTAAATTTTACTTCATATGTAAACCAAAGCAAAACTCTGATGATTTCTCATGATTATTTGCTAAAGGCGTAATATTTGGTCATACCATAGTGAAACATATTGACTATAAAAGTAAATTTCTTTCCTTATCAAGTTCTTTGGAATAGCGCTTGAGCCTTGCAATTAGTGCATCAGGTTTCCTCATAATTATCTTATGTTCATGTTTCGGAAACGACTTGTGAGATCTGCCAGCCTTGTAGGAAAATAAATTTGAACAAGAATATTCCGCAATGAATTTTTGTATGTCATGTTTGTAGTCAAATCTTGTGGACTTTGATTTGTGACTATATTTCTGAATACCGGGGTAATCTGATTTGAGAAAGACACTTCCATGTCTTTTCCCAAACTACCAGTAATCCGACTGCAGCGATCAACAGTACTGTCTGTGTATTGGCCACTTGTTTTCTTCAAATTTGCTGAAATAGAAACATTATATGCTAAAACTGAAACATATATATACACTGTAATTTCAAAATAATGAATTTCTTACAGAGAACAAATGTGAACTACTCTTGAGCACACTGCATTTTTAACTTATCAAATGTCGACACTATAAATGAAGTCTTTTGACTGTTGACAAAAAAGCACATTGTAGCGTATACATGGAATAAATACATATGGTAGCATAAACTATTTCCCCATGAAGTATGATATAGTTATCATTACCACAGTTGTCCACAATTCTAAATAAAAAAGGTGAAAAGAATACTCTCTAACCTTTGAATTCATTGTTCAGAAATTCATTCAACAAGTCCAAGGCAATGTTGTGGCCTTCCAATCCAGTGAGGTTTGCAGTTGAATTCCAAGTCATTTCATCTCGAAGTCTCTGAGGTAGCCAACCCTGCATAGCTGGAAATGATTAATTTAAAAGTAATACATTTAACATAAACATGGGAGCTATGAACAAACTAATTATTTAAATTACAACAAATTTGGAAAAGAAAATGCAAAAATATATAAACTGATGAAAAATTAATTCATCAATTCAATAATTCAAGGAAATAGTGCTAATGATGCCATGCCATGCCAAAAATGCATTTAGCCTTTCAGACCTGTTGAGCTAATAACACATTTACTCTAATTTAATAATCTTACATATGAGTAGACGATGAGACAGAATGAGGTACTTGTAGTGATTGAATTCCCAGAATTCAATCATATTGATTGACCACATTGTCATCATCATTGGGCCATCATTCTCCCTTTCTGCATCCCTCTCCACCATGTACAGGAGACCTCTCCATGTCACTGACTTGCTGTATTCCTGGACATGATCCAGCTCTTTTGGCTTCTTGCCAGCCTCACAGTCTGCTGAGCAATACCATTCATTGTCTACAAAAAAAGTAAAGCATGTCAAATCCTTTCATTATGCCAAAAACATTCTGGTTGGACTGTTCAGCTAAAAAATGAATTCACTTTCTTTTTACTTAATGCAGTGCGCTTGCAATGGTTTGTTGGGTGAATTAATAAAAGTGATTGCATATGCATAATTTTTTATCAAGTAAAACCATCTCGGTTGCATAACACAAGCACTAATATTTTAATTAGAAGTTATCAGGTGTATTTATATTGGCCAACCTAGAAGAAAAATGGTCAACAATTGATGTAAGGGAAAGGAAGTAGTGAATTTTGTATACCTGGCACTGCCTTCAAGCCCTTGCAGCTAAGATGGAACCATTCACCATTAATGCAATTGTTTGCACTCTCACATCCATCCCATGTTTCACCTGGAATTAGGCAATGGCAGCAAAATGCAGATCTGGCTCTATCTTTACACTGCTGTGAACACCACCAATCTTCTGCTGCATCATAACTGTCTAAGTCCAAGCCAACGCAGGAGTCGTGGAAATATTGTCCATTGGGACATCCATCTTGACTTGAACATTCCACGGTAAACAGTGACTGAACTTCTGCAATGAAATGAAATGAACATATTATCTAGGTTAACATATGAATACAGCATAAAGATAGAATAATTGCAACAGCATATTTTTATATCAAATCGTTTATTAGATATATATATCTATATCTATAATATCATTGTTTAAAGCGTTCAGACCCAGCATCATCAGGGTCACACCAGCACATCTGTTCATTTCTTCGGACTCGATTTTCATCAGTTGTCTCCTGTGAAGGCCATATAAACTTCACAATGTCACCTGCTAGGGTGGTGAGATCAGCCTCTGTTGCTGAAAGTTGGTGGTCTAGTGATGGGACTTGCCACAGGTGAAGAGCTAGTAGACAAACATAACCCTCGGTGGTAAAGTTCAAAAAGTCAACCGTGTGGTTGATACAATCATTGATCTTCTTCTTCACATTGCGGTGACCAAATAAATTTCGGATGTTCATAAGGGTTCCCTTTTCAGATGGACTTCCCTTATATAGAGAATTCATGGTGTCCTGAAAATACAGATCAATTTGATATGTAACATTTAGTTTATCTTCTTTTCCTTCAATCTTTTTTAATGAAAGTTGAACACTAACTTTTAAAAGAAATCAAGCTTTGTTCATTTTTTTGCTATTTTGGTTCAGACAGATACCGTTCAACTTTCAAAAGAAATCAAGCTTTGTTCATTTTTTTGCTATTTTGGTTCAGACAGATACCACATATAGAAAGAATTATTGTTATTTATCGAAGTATCAATATCTACACAAAAATTCAATTTGTTAGAGTACAATTTAATGAAAAAGAAACATGCAACTTTAAAGGTTGTGGTCTTTATTGTCCTAGGAAACTCTGATATTTAAGTCAGTGATTATATATTTGTTTAGGTCAGACAATAAAAAATCTGTAACATAATTATTTGCTAATATACTAACTTGTAGAAGGATACACCTTTTGTGGAAATTTTGTGGCCTTGGCACAAGTCCTTGAAGTCGGTTGACGTTATCTTTGCTTGCAGCCATTGATAGTTGAACATCAATCATGCGTTCGACTGACAGCTGATCTCCGTTGACTATTATGGAGTAAGGCTTGTTATCTCCGGATAAAGGGACATACTGATGGAGAAACTTCATAATCTCCAAGACACCCTTGCATGAAGCTGGGTTCTCCTTGACAACCCCCAGGTTGACCTGTGAAAAGTTAACTTACAATCAATGTGGGCTCGCAATGGCAGCCAATAACAAATAAAGGGCAGGTTGCTAAGTACCCTTTAAAAATGAAATGTGTTATTTTAAGAATAATGAAATCAAATATGAAAAAAAAGTTGGATGTTTTCAACTAACCACATCACTTTTCTGGCTTGATTCCAAAGAATATTGATGAGGAATGTGCTGACACACAGCAATGTCTTGAAGAGCTTGGAAGTTTTTTATAAGAATCCTTTTAACCAATATCTCCATCCTATTTCTCATCAGGTTGTATTCATTGTTCCCAGGCAACAGATTCTACAAGCAAATATTTTAAAAAGATTATGACAAATTTCGCAAAACTAGTACTTAAATACAGTTAGAAAAGATTTACAATTTTAATTTGGATAAAAGAAAATATATATAACTTATTAAAAATAAATACTTTTCATGATTATTTAATCATTGCATCATACAATCTATCCAAAAACAATTGGCAATATCTTACTGAAGATTAATGTGCCTATTTTAAATTTCCATACACATTTGAATAAATTTGATTGAATACTTTCATTGATTTTAAAGCTTTACCACAACATCAATATCAGATGCCTGCCTCAAGTGATCTTGTGACTCAAGATGATGGAAACTGATCCTGTTTCTAGTTGCAAAACAGTTTGCCCACATCATGAGTTTGTTGTCAGTCCTCGTTGATTGATGCCTTGCACAGCTTAGTTTCATTACATTGTCCCATGTCAAACTGTATCCATCAACTGTAAATGAAATGGATATAAACTTTCTTCTTATAATTGTCAGTGTTTCTCCATAATCATTCATATTAATGAAATTATAGGAGTAACAAATATGAAATAAGCATTTCTGAAATTCTTCATTTAAACTTGGGTCATCTTGGTGGAGGGAAAGAAAATTATTTAGATCTATATTAATGTTACCTGTATTTTGCAATGGATGTTCCACTATGTTATTGTCCTCTTCATCTGAGCTTGACATCTGGGACTCTTCGCTTGCTGTATCATCAGAGCAATGAGAGGTGTCAGGGTCAGACTCATCCACATCTGTGTCAGATTCAACAGGTCTTGTGTATTCTAGGTCTGACTGCAGACATTGAAAAAAAAAGTGATATTACTGACCAGTTGAATAATATGCCATCTAGTAAGTAACATTTGATTAACATAAACCAATTTTACCTGGGATTTCAGAAAATTTACTTAATATTTTTTCCGTTTAACATAAGTACAACTGCCAGATACAACAATAACGAATAACAAAGTTGTTTTATCATCTAAATTTGAGCATTTTCATACTGCTTTGTGTGAAGGCATTACATGTAAATGGCTTTTTGCAAAAATTTCAATATCTTCCAATTTTTCTGCTGTTGTTGCCAGTTGTTTTATATTCAGTTTACATTTGGTCTACTTATTCAAGTTTTACAGTACCTCAATATTTTCTCTCCACCTTAGTACTTCACTGTCAAAGTCTTTGCCAAGCCTGTCAACTAGACTTCTTGTTCCACTAGTGCTCAGACAAAGTCCCAGATTGTTGAACCAACCAAATAACTGTAATAATGAATTTGAATAAGTTAAAAAAAAAAGTAAATGACATGTAGTCAAAATTATAGTTTATAGCTTTATTCATAAATCTTAAAATTTTCTTATTATTTGGATGTTTGTAATGTTTATGACAAACTTTTCCATTATTATTATAATTTACACGACTGACGGCATTAACTTTATCTGTATTTCATTTCAGTTCAATGGCTCATGTTCATACGTTCATTCAATACTCTAACAATAACTAAGGCCATTGATATTTTTGTTGTCAACTTAATTATAAAATAATTGTCAATCAGCCTTAATGTTCCATATCTAATCTATTGCTGGAAAAAATGCAATTGGTACAGTATTACACAAATATATATTTACCTTTTGACTGCAGCCAGCCCTAAACATTTGTATCGAGTTGATCTGGGGCAGGAACAAGTACTTCTTGGTAGTGGCCATGTTTAGAAGCATGCTTATCAACATGCCATAACCTGGAACCAGTGGACCAACCTTCTTCCCCTCACTGAAACATTTAAGTTGATAGAGATACACTTCATAGCATTTGGATGAATATTTGTACAACCACAACATCATTCCTTTTACAATATTTTTTATTATAACATTTTCTGCTAGAAACAGCCAATTTCTATGTTTTTGGGTTAGAATAGTTGCAGTATACTGTATATAATTATGAAATTTAATCATATAAGTATTGACTGTAAAATTACATTTACATTACAATATTCCTATCATACTATTTCATTTTCATTCATAGTTTTAAAAAAAAATATATCCAGAGTAGTTGACCAACCAATCAAGATACTAGAAACTTTTTAAAACATTTTACAGTTGTACAATTGATATCATATCATAATCACAGGTAGAATATACTATTTTTCGGAATATTTGAGGTACTTACATGGCTACTTTATGTTGGGTGTTCCTTCTAGTAACTGCAGATTTTATCACTGTTGATAATACTGGCGCTTGATTGTGAATTTCCGTTGCCGCTTGTGCCCATGAAAAAGTTTCAACTGTTTCCGGTGTGAGGGAACATGAAAGTAGAAATTTCTTTTGAGCTATTTTGGCAAAAGAAGCAACTTCTTTCCTACACACAGTCTGAAGGAAATGTAAAACAGACTTTTTCCCCTTCTTGCTCCTTTTGTAGATGATGTTCAGAGCGGTGGTGTAATTGCCATTTATAACAGCTCGCCGGAGTTTTTCTGAAAAACCCTGCAACAAAAAAACGCTTATAGGAACTACAGTACAGACTTCAAAGATTACTCAAGAACGACACACATGATCATGTCTAAAAATAATCACCACTGTATCAATTCAAAATCAGTATACCAATGTAAATAGCTACGTTTGCATTTAACAACTACACTGACCTTAATATAATTGTTTACGAACGCCCACCTGTCCACCCGTGTTGGATTACGTCACTGTCACAACTCAGTAGTCAAGTAAAACAAAAAAATTCAGGATTGATCCACGATTTTCAAGTTCACAATAATTTCTGAATTGTGCGACGGAAAATTATTGGGATTGGAATTAATTTATAACGAAGTTTAATTGCATTATTCCTCGTTAATATTCAATTGTATAGCCTACCTTTCGTTCAGGAACTCCAAATGGTTTCTTCGGAGAACACGTTCTCGCTTTCTTTGGCATAGGTCCGCTGTAGGTGTAGGTGTGATCCCCGGAAATAAAATCGTTAGCGGCTCGAGCTATAAATTCAGCTTGAGTTGCTTGCAAAACGTTATTCTGATAATGCATTTTGCTCAAAAGAGTCCAGCAACTGTCGCAGAGAAATTCATTTACGCTAAGAACTGGCCGCGACAAAAAACTTTCCAGAAACCCCCTGACACTAATGTTACTTCCCTTTAGGGCAGCATCAAAACTTTTTCTTTTAAATCCTTTACTTTTCGATTCGAACCCCTCTTGGCAATGCCAACAAAATGCTTTTTGCTTTTCCATTAGGCCTCTATGTTTGACGCTTGTTTACACAATTGACAGACGCCATTTTGCGCTGATGTAACGCTGGAAGGTGTCACATGACCACGCGCTTCTGTCACGTTACCCTTAACGTTATTCTCGCTCATTTGCATACATAACAAAATGGCGGCATTTGAAGTGAAAAAACAACTCGGACAATTAAAGAAGGTTGAAAGAAGTTTTATTTCTAATAATAGCAACAAAATAATTAATTTGTATTGAAGCGATGTATCCTTGCTACAAGATAACAAAAGATTGATTTATCTTATCAAGCCATTTTTGCAATATCTCATCATAAACGTCAGCGAACCTAGATTTGGTTCGCACAGGTTAGTTTTTCTAAGGATGTGTCTGCAGCCAAAAAGGCGACGTCAGGATATCAAAGAGCCTATTTTGGCGAAGCAACTGTAGCTAGTTAAACCCCAACTCACTCACTCACTCGGAAACCAAGTGTCACTCATGTTATTTATTCATTAATCTTGAGCTTAGACTTTTTAAAAATCTGAACTAGCGCGTTTGTTTTCGTTGCCTTGCAGAAAGTAGCGTCCTCAGTTATAAGATGAACTTTATTTAGACAAGTTGAAAATTAAAAGGTTTACAAGCATTTCAAATTTGTCTGTTCCTATTTATGATTAATGACTCCTAAAGATCCTGGTTTAGGGTCAATACATTCATTTGACTAGATAATCAGCAAAAGCAATGTTTTGGATCCCTATTCTAAATGATATATTTAGGTTGGAAACCAGGTTGGAGCATCAAAATGGCGGTGACAACGTCAAGAAACTACGTGAGAGGAACGTAAAGTAAACTTTGACACAACGTCAAGATATATATATAGATTTGTTAGATGGGAAAACGCCGGATAGAATTGGTATACATTTGAGAATTTCACACATTTACATAAACACAGTAGTATTTATTTTAATTAAATTCAAATTAACTGATAGAACCCTCCCTTCAACAAAATTTGGTTCCGTTGGTGGTTAACACAAAATACTTTAACCATCAGGAGGCGGACCACCATCGACAACACTGTGTCCTGTAAGTGATAATGCTGTTGTTGAGGTGGTGGAGAGACAAAATGTCACGACCAGCTTACCATATGCATTTCATGTATTACAAAAGTGACGAGTAGTGAGTGAGTTGGGGTTTAACATGTTTTGAACAGTATTTCAGTTATTAAACACATGGAGTGAGTTGGGGTTGGGGTTTAACATGTTTTGAACAGTATTTCAGTTATTAAACACGCGGATGACTAGCATCAAAAAGATAGTGGACAGATCATGGAGAAAGGATTAGGGAAAATACGGAAAGAAAGGCATAGTGAGAGATAAAAAGCAGGTTTCAGAACGACTAAAATTTGGTCAGGCTTCTGCCC
Source organism: Phorcus lineatus (assembly GCA_921293015.1). Classification (NCBI taxonomy): domain Eukaryota; kingdom Metazoa; phylum Mollusca; class Gastropoda; order Trochida; family Trochidae; genus Phorcus; species Phorcus lineatus. Next base: position 1,264,938 of record OV121084.1, read on the forward strand.
GTCGACCTGTCCAACTCGGTGCCCCTACCAAGAGTACGTTAGCTCCTGCTGGCATAGCTCTCAGGGTCTATGAAGCACGCAAACTACCACACCACGATAAGGTATGGAGTCCAGTGGTGACAAGTAAGAATTTCAGATATCAGTATTAATAAATTGTATTTAGTATGTTCTTACATTGAGGCATTATAGCAATAAGAGTAACTTTTGAGTTTTACACGGCGAGCGAGTAGTGTGTTCAACAATAGTTAAGTTATTTTAACACTTGTACTTGTTCTTATTAGATAACATATTTCATAGTTTTGGTATATCAAAAATTTACAGAGTGAAGTAAAATTAGTGATGTATGCTTAATATCAAATCTATTCCAGTGATATAACAAGTCAGAAGTAGGAACTTATATGTCTATTATATAAGGATATGGTTTTGTCTTTAATCAACTGTGTTCAGAAAGATGACTGCATTTTTAACAAAATAATGTCGCTTCAGTCCTAAAACCACTGGACTCGATACCTTATCGTGGTGTGGTGGTTTGCGTGCTTCCGAGACCCCAAGAGCTATGCCAGCTGGAGCTAACATGCTCCTGGTAGGGACACCAAAGCTGGACAGGTCGACGGGTAGAAGCCAGACTAAATTTGTGTCCTTCTAAAACCTGTCGTCTATCTCTCACTATGCCTTTCGTTCCGTCTTTTCCCTCATCCTGTCGATCCCTTTCTCCCTGATATGTCTCTTTTAGATGCTTGTCATCCACGTGTTTAATAACTGAAATATTGTACATGTTCAAAGCACATTAAACCCCAACTCACCCACTTCTATCTCTAACTATCTCACTTTCTGTCCGTCTTTCCCTCATCCTTTCGATCCCTTTCTCCCTGACCTGTTCAATCTTTTGGATCGTTGTCATTCCACGTGTTTTCTAACTGAAATATTGTGCAAAACGCGTTTGGTGAGGTGAGGCGAGGTGAGTTGGTGTTTAACGCCGCTTTCAAGATTATTTCACTGATATCGCGGCTGCTAGTGTTATTGCAGGGAGAAAGCCCGTAACACCATTGTGGATATGCATTGCGGTGCATCGGCTGGAACTAGCGAACCATGGGTGGTACTGCGCTGAAATTTAGTGTAGCATTGCACCAAAACCTTACTGCGTGTAGAACAGTTCTCTACTGCAGACAAAGTTGCCGAGCCCCTGGTTGGATTCGAACCACGGACCTCATGATCCGGAGCTGAACGCGTTAACCACTAACACGTTTGGAAGCAGACTCGTAATCTTATTAGTCAAAATCTGTCACATCCTTAGGGAGGTCCACTACCAGATTTCTTCAACTGCTTGTCGTACTCTCTTATCTCTTTAATATCTTAGCCCCCAACTTCATATGCTTCCTTAAGGTTTTCAGTTTCTCAGTACAGATAATGTCAAATCGTGCCCGAATCGCAATCGTGACCTTGCCCCAAGCTACCCGCGCTAAGAGCGTTTGCGTCGCATTTCTTATCTTCAAGTGCATCGATATGCCCTTCTACAAAACCAAAAAGAAAAAGTTGCGACACATTTGATGAACAATTCATGTTATGATATGGCTTTGCCCTACTACGTAAAACGCCGACTGCACAGAAATTGCCCGAACAACTGACTCAACTGCTGGTCAAATACGTTAGAAGATTGCGCTTGTAAAACAATTGTCCACTTAACAAGATTGGTGCAATGGATGAAGAGGCCTAATGGGTCGATATGATTTCTGATACAATTGTTGCTCATAAAGGAGACAAAACAATAAGCCTTTTGACCAGCGGGAACAGTAAGAATAGGTTCACTGTTGTCTTGTCAGCAAAAGCCAACGGAGAAAAGTTGAGGCCACTTGTCGTTTTCAAAGGTCAACGTTTCAATCCAGCACTACAGAAGCTCAGAGGTATTGTCACATATCCGCCCAATGGTTGATTGGAGCAAAAGCTTATATATCAATGACTGCATAATGTATGGGGCACCTTTTGCAGAATACTTGTGTTGGGACTCCTACCGGTGTAATATCAGTGACGCAACCGGCTATTTGACTTGCATGTAGACACATTATTTGCGGCAACAAAGTGATCGAAAAAAATAAATTGCACGGACGTCGCTCGAAATCGAAAAATGACATAATCTCCCGTAGCACAAAATGCACGTGCACACATGAACTGTATAAACAGGCGAAGCGTTAGGTTTACTGTATTTAGAAAAAACACCAAAAGTATGCCACGTTTGAGTCAGATTGAGAGAGAAAGCTGTTGGAATGTCAGAACAAGGAGCGACGAACACCGCCATTGCCAGAACCTTCGGCTGCACTAGAACTGTCGTGAAATTGATGCAACATTTAAGGCAGGCAGGCAGTACATCGGACAGGCCTAGCAGCCGCTACATGTCGACCACGCGTCACAACCCCTGCCGAAGACAGACACATACGGACTATCCACCTTAGAAACAGGTTGGTCACGGCGACGTCAACGGCTGCTACGGCTTTAGGTCATCGTATCAGTCGACACACTGTGAACCGTAGACTACGGCAATATGGCATACGAGCACGTTAACCCTATCGTGGAGTTCTTCTCACCCTTCAAAGTCGACGCCGTCGACTGATGTGGGCTAGGCGGGTTCGACGGTGGCAGAGGCGTGATTGGGCACGTGTGATGTTTACTGATGATAGTCGGTTTTGCCTATACAAAAATGATGGCTGACATCGGGCGAACGTATGTCGCCCAACTGCGTTCAGAAGTTCGAGCATTTGGAGGTGGTAGCGTGAAGACCAGGCTAGTCGTTATTCATTGCAACATGAATGCTCGGAGATACAGGGATGAAGTTTTACAACCAGTAGCCGTTCCATTCATCCAACAGCATGACGTTGCACTTCCTGACAAACGACTTCTTGCACAACGCTAATATTGTTGTTTTACCTTGGCCAGATGCTCTCCTGACACGAATCCGATTGAGCACCTGTGGGACCACCTGGATAGACAAGTAAGAAGACTACCAGTGCCGCCTATGACAGTTCAAGAACTGAAACAGTGTCTCCAACAGGAATGGCAAAGGATCACCCCTGACATTCGCGGGCAGCTCCGAGAGGTGTTCGTCAACATGACAAAGATGTTACCCTTTCATTACCAATGCGCCGACTGCAATCATTTTTTTCTTGATGCAGAGGCTTTTTACAGGCATCCATGTTTTCAAAGTAAGTTTATCAGTCAGAAAATTGAGACTTTTAATTGACATATCGTGTTGACCCTGTAATTGTGAAGGCATGAAATAATTAGATGGGTTTTCCCACAATCTAAATATAGCAGACGACAGCCAAATCAAACAAACAATAACATTGTTTACTCAAGTGCTGCCGCGAATGTGTCATAGTATCGAGTAATTAGTAGATGTTTACCCTCAGGTAACCTGTTATTGACCATCTGTTTTCGTGCTATTTTCAATTGAGGTATTTTCTCTCCTAATCCTTACTCCGTACTCGTAGCCAGTGGGCATTTTTTATTTTGTTTCGCATGGTTCAAAGCAGGAATGGTTCGCTAGTTCCAGCCGGTGCTCGCAGGTTTCACCGCAATGCATAGCCACTATGGTGTTGCGGGCTTTCTCCCTGCAATAATTCTAGCAGCCGCAATATAAGTGAAATAATCTTGAAAGCGGCGTTAAATCCCAACTCACTCACTCACTCAAAGCAGGAAACGCTCATTGTATTATCAATCTATTTATCGATTTACTTCATTGATGAAAATCGAAAGAAATTTTCATGTTTCTCCCGTGAAAATACTAAATTTTTATATAATATATAATCATGTTAAACTGTATCACGTGGCTTTCGGGTTAAGTCCATGTTTTATTGATAAATATGTTAAGGTATAGAAGCTTGATTCTTATGTATTATGGGCGTTGTTGTTCACATGTAAACCAAAATATAGAGATGTAAAAAAAATATCTAAAGAATTGAAAATGTATATTTTTTTATGCTCCTGCATTGTTTTTGTACAATGTGTGTTTTCATTATTCATTAGGGTCTTTGTCAACATAGGAGACAATAAAAATATTGTCACAATTACTGAGTAAATTGAAAGTAGAGTCTATATTATTAAGAACCATTACAGCACAGTTCCCAGAATCCTCCCACTTGGTCTTCGCCCCCAAACTAAATCCACCAGCAACAGCACAGCAAAAGCAACAATTACCTCGGCAACTTCAACATTATGTAAGTGCAGTATTATGCACTGTAAGATTATTGAAACTATGTATTTATATATTTGCATTATGCAAGTACAGTATTATCATTATTTATTAATCTATATAAGTTATTTGTTAGACATTTAGGCTTATGCACTGCAAGATTATTGAAATTATGTCATTTTTGCATTCATGTAATCACAGTATTATTTGATAATCTATATAAGTTATCTGTCAGACATTTAGGCTTATGCACTGTATTATGTTTGCAGCAAACAGATGAGATGAAAATCCAAGGAATGCTGAAGGTTGATTATTAAGAATAACAAGTAATGATAAAAAGTTGTTTATAACACCAGTAATCACTGATTTAGAGTTTGGTTGTATGTCATGTAGGATGTAAATTTGTAATTCATATTAAGGTTATCATATGGTAAATCTGTAGAAAACATTTCCCCTTCGAATTTGCTATTACAGGATACTAGGAAAAAGAATGTTTGTTATTGTAGAAAGGGGTTTAATCATGCTTATGTGCATTTTTGTTTCAGCAATCTTCTGGTCTCACGAGGCCATTCTGCTTCTGGTACTTCTCCATGTCTCCAGTCGTCAAAAAACATGGAGAAGAATATCTACTAAGTTGGCACAAGAAGCTCACATTATACCCCAATAGCTTGTGACAAGCAGTTTCGATCACTGAAATACAGGTTTGATAATGTGTCAGTCTATGGTATTCATGTTTTTATGACCTCATGCAGTTTTTACATTATATTTATTTTACATTAACAGATAATCAGGTTGTGTAAATTTACCCTAATTGATGAAATATATTTTACAAAGTCGAATATTTCAAAGGGAAACAATACTCAATACATACTTTAAAATATTTGCTACACTACCATTAATGTTGATTTCATACAGAGAGATGATTATTACAATCAAACAAGTAAATTTTGTGTGCACTTATACTTCTATGCTTGCGATTACTTATTAAAGTGATTTTCACAGCCAGTAACTACTAATATGAATTTAATATTAATTTATTAAGGTACAACACAATCAGTGACTCAGACAGAATGGGAGGGGCCTGGGGCTACCTGGACCTAATGGGTGAGGTTTTGGAAGGGGATCCAGCTGTCACTCCAGTGGCAACTCTAGCCTCAATTCAACAAGGTAAGAAACAGTTCCATCTAATGCAAATGAAGGCTTTTACTATGAAATTCAGTAACATATCAGACATACGCCTTGAAATTTTTTGAAAAAGAACTTAGTTTGCATTAAAATTCAAATGAAATTGTATTATGTTGTTTTTCAGCAAAGGAAGCAAATGAAATGCAGCCAAAGACAGCAAACATTGCGAGTCAGTTATGCAAAGAATAATTTAAAGAATTCAAGAATAAATTGTGTAGGATGTTTTCCCCCACTGAACAAAAAAGTTATATATGATTTGATTCCTTTACTTGAACAGGTGTGTCATGCTCATGTTAATTTTTCAGAATCAGCATCACAAACCACACCAGAAACTTCAGGCACTCCTGGCAACAAAGCCTTTACTCTGAAGAAGAAAGCAAGAAAGCAGATGTTCCCAAGTTGTTCACCGAATATGCTAAAAAGCAAGAAAATCAACTTGATGACTTAAAAACATCCAACTTGAATCCATAGCTGTAGCAAAGGAAAATAATGATATTCTGAGGGCATTTACCCAAGCATGAGCTCGTAGAAATGAAGTGAAACATTTTCAAATCTTTAAGTTGATGCTTTAAGGGCCACAGAGTATGTTGTTGGAGTCAACTATGTCAAAATTAATAAAAAGTGTTATTTAATCGAGAAGTGGTGGTTATTTCCTAAAATGAGCATCTTATTGCTTTTGAGTTCAGTATATTGATAATAAAACAGATTAAATTGTTGATTTGTGATCGAAGACCGGACAGTGACACGCATCAGTGACTCAAACATTTATATGGGTTTTTTTCATTTATCATTGAAAACAAAAACAGCACAATTTTGGATTTTGGGAGGTATAGGTGCGAGTTAGATAGGGGATTTGAATTTAATTGAGGACATATGGTAATTTGGCTCTTAATTAAGGAACATAAAAAATCCTATTACATACTCTGTGTCACTTTAAATCAAGAAAAAAAGTGACTTAAGTTTTACTTATAAGCACCCTTTTTAATTCATCAGGGTCTGTCAAATAAATTTCATTTATTGATGGCAAACTTAAAAGATAAAACATGGTAAGCAATTGACATCATTACTATAAGATTGAAATGCAAAAATATAATTATTTTGCTCATTAAAAGTTGAATTTATCACAGAATCCAGAATATCGTTAAGATAATTTGAAAAAAGTAATAACATCATAAAAAAAACTTATATAAGCCAGTGTTCTCTACCTAATCTATTTGTATATTTGAGATTTGAATGTATATAATGGTTAAAGCTTTGTTGAGAGTTGGTGGAATATAAACTCTGAAAGTCAGTTTCTTTTTTTGAAAAGTTCAATATAAAGACCACAAATGCAAGTTAAACATTCACATGAAAACTAAAACGCTGTTTGAAGATCTCTGTTCAGTAAATTTTATTCAGAATAAACATGATCTTGAAATGCACAGGTGCACAAGTGTTTCAACATCACAGGGGTGCACAAATGTCAGTATCGGGTATGGCCACCATTGGCATTGATTATTGCCTGGCACCGACGACCCATGGATGCAATCAAGTTGTCAACAAGCAGACAGAGTCAGCTATATCCCCCGCCAAAGGGAAAGGGTAGTTAAGGATACTAGTTGTGGAATATTGAACAGTGATCATGTTGTTTTTCTACAAACACAACCTTTAAGAAATCCTATGTTACGTTTCCATGGAAACGGGTAAAAATAAAAATGCAAAGAAGTTGAAAACCCCAAAAGGCACATCTCCGCATGATGCCCGTTGCACATACCAAGTTTCGTCGAGCTAGGTCTCACAGTTTTGGAGTTGTGCTCCGGAAACATTACCGGGACGAACGGAGACCATTTCAATATCCCCCGCAAACTACGTTGGGGCGGGGGATAATCACAGCCTGTGTAATGTTCTGAAAATTCGTGCTGAAGTGCTGCAAGAAGTCCTGGAAGTGTTTGGGGTGGTGGATTGCTACTGCGCACGCGTCGATCCAGTTCGTCCCAGAGATGCTCAATTGGTGACAAATCTGGTGACCTGGCTGGCCATGGTAATCTCTGGACATTGTTACGCTGTGAGTGAGTGAGTTGGGGTTTAACGTGCTTTGATCAATATTTCAGTTATTAAACACGTGGATGACAAGCATCCAAAAAGAGAGTGGACAGATATAAGGGAGAAAGGGATCGAAAGGTTGAGGGAAAGAAAGGCATAGCGAGAGATAGATTGCAGGTTTTAGAAGGACTCAAATTTGGTCTGGCTTCTACCCGTCCACCTTTCCAGCTTGGGTGTCCCTACCAGGACCATGTTAGCTCCAGCTGGCATACCTCTTAGGGTCTATGAAGCACGCAAACCACCACTCCACGTTAAGGTATAGAGTCCAGTGGTGGTGTTACGCTGTAAAAAGTCTTGACAAACACGTGCAACATGTGGTCGAGCATTGTCTTGCTGAAAGAGACCACCATGGACGTTGACGAATCCCGGCCCACACCATGACACTCTCACCTCCAAATGGGAAAACCTCTTGAACACAGTTGGCAGCATAATGTTCTCTGCTTCGACGAAGTGATGGACGAGCACGTCGGTATTCCCCGACTGAGTTAAACAGTAATTCAACTCTGATTTTAAAAGGGGAAGGACGAGTTTTCGAGGATTTTGGATTGCATGCGTTTCGGTGATTTCTTCTTTATTACACTTACGGATGTAGGATTTCTTCGAAAAAGGTGTCATTCTTTCCTTTAACAATCATCCTGCTCCATCAGTGTATTTGAATCCGCTGATCGAGCTCCTTCCATTTACCCTGATATTCTTTCAGAATGAACTCTTGTATCGTTAACTATATAACTAGCTCATGAGACGACTCACCTCGGGCAACAGCGGCACAACCCGAATTGAAAATTCAAAAGAGAAGCTTCAAGCTCCTTGGATAACGACATTTAATTGCTGGAAACAATAACAGCCGCGACAGACGTACGAGGGATTTTGCTCGAAGGAGATCAGGGTAATTAGAACGCTCATGAGGCAGGGTATGGAGGAAGAACCATCACAACCAGAGCAGATGGTAAATATAATGTCACAATGTACCTCGTACGGACTACGGATCGACACCGTACGCAATAAAACCTAATTCTTCTTAATTTCCTTTTCTGTTACAGTACACCCACGACCCGCCTTACATGTGTCTTTAGGAGAAACTGAAGGACGTCCCACGGAAGCAAACCAGCAGTGGACGAACAGACAGTTCAACAACCGAAGAGATATCTGTTATACTTGACCATGGAGAAATCGGGGAAAACTACAACAGAGTCGGCAACAGCTAAAACTCTGATGACAGGTCGTTGACCGAATCAGCATTCTCTTCCGTTTTTCCCATTCAATTGCCATACATAAAGGTCCCTTCACTTAAGTTTAATACTGGAAGTTCATTTTGTCAAACACGTTTTTAAACGAGGGAGTCATTGAGTTTGGGTTTAGAACAATATTTCACAAGCATCCAAAAGAGAGTGGACAGATCAGGGAGAAAGGGGTCAAAAGGATAAGAAAGAAAGGCATAGTGAGAGATAGAAAGCAGGTTTTAGAAGGACTCAAATTTGGTCCGGCTTCTACCCATCGACCTGTCCAGCGTGGGTGCCCCTACCAGGATCATGTTAGCTCCAGCTGGCATAGCTCTTAGGGTCTATGAGTGAGTTGGGGTTTAACGTGCTTTAAACAATACTTCAGTTATTAACCACGTGGATGACAAGCATCCAAAAGAGAGTGGACAGACAAGGGAGAAAGGGATCGAAAGAATGAGAGAAAAGACGGAAAGAAAGGCATAGTGAGAGATAGAAAGCAGGCTTTGGAGGGACTCAAATTTAGTCTGGCTTCTACACGTCGACCAGCTTGGGTGTCCCTACCAGGAGCATGTAAGCTCCTGCTGGCATAGCTCTCAGGGTCTCTGAAGCACGCAAACCACCACACCACGATAAGGTATAGAGTCCAGTGGTGGCTTAGGGTCTTAAGAAGCACGCAAACCACCACACCACGATAAGGTATTGAGTCCAGTGGTGGACGTTGTTAAATTATTTATTTGTAAATCTTGTACTTTAGAATAACTGATTGAAAAATTCATTGTCATTTTAAGAAATGAATTTCATCATATGGTTGTCCACACGGTTATAACCTGTTTGAAACTTGTAAGATAAACTTGTATAACCGGCAAGCTTGCGACGCCGGTTATACAAAAGTTTATCTTACAAGTTTCAAACAGGTTATAACCGTGTGGACAACCATATGATGAAATTCATTTCTTATAAATTCAAACGTTGTATTTAAAGCGAAAATGCATTCGAAATGCAATTCTATAGCTGCTTGTCGCACTGACCTGCGGATCTCTACCCGTATTCAGACGCATAAACAAAATAGTTCCAAAGACTCGGTAAAAATGACACTTTTTTATTCTACAAATAATACATTTTGTGTATCAAAAAACTAACAATGATTATATTTTTGGAAAAAAGTGGAAAATGTAAAGTTTAATTTAAATAGATCAAAGTTAACAAATAACACTCGCGTATTTATACTGTCCAGAATCTAGGTGACAGTACAGCGTGTTTTGGCTAGTTCCGGCACGATATCGTATCACCTGCATTTACTGAAGGTTATTTTGTATAACCCTCAACTTTGGGTTCATTGAAATGTATACCGATCACATGACCATGTCTGATCCAATCAGAATGCAGCATATCGTTTACATCCCAAAGTCTGAATTTATTGTAAATATGCTTTTTAAAACGTTTCCATCACATAAGATAAACAATTTCAGTAACCTAAAATTATTACTTGATTTCTAGATACATATATTATTTATTCATATATAAGTCAGTGTTAGTTCATAAAAAAAATGTCACCTGTTCAATGTAATTTTCACTGTTCATCAGTAATACTGTATCTGTTCATGTTAAAATCATAAGAGGAATTGTGAAATTTTGGCTCAAGTTAATATTCATCTTGCATCTAATATTATAAGATTTTTGAACTTTTTAACTATTAACATTTAAAGATTAGTAAAATAAAAACTAGCAACTAAATTCAAGTTCTTTGAGTAAGGAACTTCAAAAATATACGTGGCCAATTACTTATTGCCTCTTATATAATCTTATTCAATAAATAAATTTTAAAAATCTGTTTTGTTCAAACCAAAAACCGTTATTAAATATAGTTATTGTTTTGGTTATATACCTGTATTTAAAAAAAAAACCTTTGAACTTTACAAAACAAACGGACCATTATTTTTCACTGATTTTCCCCGGATGTGTGATTTTTCAGAAGCATTGGGAGTGGAATGGAGGGCAAACCTAGAGGAATGATAAGAGATCTTGTCACGAGAAGACTTGTTAATGCAAAGTTCCTGACAGTCATTAGTTAACTCGCACAAAAGGACAGATATTCTTACTTTGTTTGGCTATCAGGGCAAATTGATCACATATTTCGTTGCAGTTACATTTGTTTGACACCTACGATGACCCGATATTGAGAACCATATAGGACAAACTTGCATTTGTAGAATTTGGATCATCATGGAAATCAGAACTTGTAGCCAACGGCAAAATGTATGGTGTCAATGAAGTGTCAGATTGACGTGGCTGTTCACGCCTTAGGGTATACTGTTCACCCCACAAGCTAGAGTTAGCATACAAAGGTGCTTGTTTTAAATAAAGCTTTCTTGGAAGGTAGCAACACTGCTTAGAATTCTGAACTACTTTCAATTCTAAACTACTTTATCATTTCCTCCGTTTTCTTTGCCATGATTTTATTAATAACGTCAGTTGCCTTTGATTCCTAATATGTAGTGGCTCTTTAAAGATAGAGGTATTTACGGGATACAATCGGTCCCAACTAGTCAGATTGTGTCTGTGACTTGGATTTGTCGGCAGACGGGAGCACAGATCCCAGAAAAAACCTATTATGTCTGATCTTGAACTTGGTGTTGATTCCTTAAATTCGAATGGTTATTCAAATGATTAACCAAATCACCAGAAACACCTTCTCTCTTAACAGAGGTAGCTCCGTCATAAATTCCTATACTAGCTCTCTTGGGAGAGAAGCAAGAAATAGGACTCTATGATGTTTTAATTACCTGATCACTAATAGGCTAGATTATGACAGGCGGAAACTACGGAGATTACAGGCGCTTTGCTGATGGACATACTGAAAATCTTCAGTTTAAGTCAATTCAATTGGATTGTTGGAAGCTGCTGTAAAACCCACTTAACGTGTGAAACGTGACTCCTACAACCTTTGGATTGCAGTCGATGTCGTACTATTCGAAATAAAGACAGGCTCTTGGCAATGTCCTGAGGGTGAGTGGTCGAAATAAATATATAATCTTCATCATAGTTAAGTAAATATGGCTTATGTAACGAAATTGGAAATATATTTTATGAAAATTGAATTTTGATAATGAACAACACATACACATCTTATATATTTTGAACTTACTTATTTTCTGACCTGATTTTCAGACGAATGTAATACTCATTTTCATATAATAACAAATTATAACTCTAAAACTTCTTTTTAAAAAGTACTCAAGTGGATTGTCTTTTAATTAGAAAATTTCAACTCGTCCATCGATTTGATATAGCATATAGGATACAGAGCTTGAATTTGCCATTCAGCTGTCTAAATGCTTGAATTCAGCGACCACCACTTGACCTTATCGTGGTGTGGTGGTTTGCGTGCTTCAGGTACCCCGAGAGCTGGGGCAGCCGGAGCTTAAATGCTGGACAGGTCAAACGGATAGAAGCCAGACCAAAATTGAGTCGTTCTAAAACCAGTTGTCTATCTCTTACTATGACTTTCTTTCCGTCTTTTTCCTCATCCTGTCTATCCCTTTCTCCCTGATCTGTCCACTCTCTTTAGGATGCTTGTCATCCACGTGTTTAATAACTGAAATATTGTTCTAAACACGTTAAACCCCAACTCACTCACTCACTCGCACTGATTTAGCAGGATTACTATTCATTTATTTCATAATGTCCTGGGGATGGTTTTGTCAATAAAAACAAAGCCATATACATACCCTTATGTGGTTTCTCATGTGCACAGACCATCATCTGGACCTATTGATTTTTGTTTTACCATAACTAAGTTAAAGAGCCACTCCATGGGTGTCATTACATAGCATTTACCTTTGATATGAACTTAAATATCATATGTTGTGATATGAAATCAAAACATCTGATCTTTTCATGTCCAAAAGACATATAGATGACAAATACTGGTTTTCCTTAAAAAATTTGTATACAGCCTTATAACTCCACTATACATGGATACTAGTTATATATCCTAACAAACACTATCAACTCGTAACTGCCCTCCTGGCTGTTTTAGATAAGTATCCAAAATTACGTACGACTATTTGGCGCGCGCCACTGTCCGGTTTTCGATTATAATTGCGACGTTCTACCCTCATATTATCTCTGCAAAAATACCAATAAGCTTTATGAATGTGTCTTTCTGGTAACAGTCGATACTTCGCGATCGAATGACAACATTGATTAAGTTTGGCATATATGACTCCAACAACTCGCGGAGTGGCTCTTTAAAGCTAAAGGTAAATAAGGTGCACAATCCCTTTCTAGAGTACTGTTCAATAGATAATGTTGAAATTGTACAAAGTTAGGGACATTTTGAGTTGTTTTGTAAGATAGGTAAGAATTTATCTATATTTGTTTTCACTTTAATTCTCCACAGCAACCTTATGTTTCCCAGGAGAATGTGATGCCCTAAGTCTTTGATGCAGCAAACATTAATTTAAAAACATGCTTGTGCTGTAAGATGTCGTATGTGTATCATTGATCCCATGTTACTCAGAAAACAAGTTGTGGAAAACCTTTTCCTATTTTAGATATTTTTCGAAGCAGTATGTTGAGTAGTGCCTTTGAATATCTATGTACATTTCTATAGGAATTCTCTATGTAGCTATTAATATCATCCTAGGCCTGCTACTTAAAAGTATATGGATCCGTTGAACGAGCTCCTTTGATATACCCTGATCTCCTTTCAGCCAAAAGCCTCGTGTGGCTAGCTATCTAACCAGCCAATGAGAAGACTCGCATTCAGCAACAACGGCACAACCCGGATGGAAAATTCCGTTGAGATTAAGATAGTGTCTTCAAGCTGCTTGGTTAACGACATTTCATTTGCTGAAAAAATAACAGGAAAATGGGAAAACGCGATGGTACTATACAGTGATTGAAATTTGAGAAATGATGTTTTACGTTCTTTTGTGAACCCGGGATTTGATAGCATCTGATATATGTTGACGGTCTAAGGAAAACCTTTTTTTAGTGAGTTTGTGGTTAAAAGGACACCTCCTTTACACTGATCAAGGAGAGCAGTAGTTGCCTCAGGCATTGTGCGATGTATCCGAACAGACACGTATACGTAGATAATCTCCATCTGATCAATTTGTCTGTACCGATACGGCTTTAGTGCCCCTGAAGTTATACCAATCACAAGATATTGGATTTGGCAACTTTCGCCGATTGAATATCTCGTAATAGTTACTCTTTGCCCTTCATCCAGAATTTTATCCAATCATCCGATATACCAAGATGTAATTACAATACCTTACAGAAGCCCGATGACTCCCTTAAAAGTCTGGTGCGTTATATTGGTGTTAGATATAGCACTCTGCCCACTCTAAGTTAATTAAATATATTGAATCTGTTCAGGAAGAACTGAATTACCAAAATCTTATATAATAATCCTTTGATTTGGGCTCTGACATTATTTAATGAACACACAAGTTTTAGAAAAAATAGCTAGTTCACTTACTATGCCTTTCTTTCCGTCTTTTCCCTTATCTGTCCACTCTCTTTTGGATGCGTGTCATCCACGTGTTAAGAAATGTCTATGAATGAATAAGTAATTTTTTCCAGGTAATATTTTCCGGTTTGATCTTTCCTGTGTACTTAAGAAAACCACTGATTACATCGCAGTATCACAACCTGCAATTTCGAGTGAATGATGAAGAGTTGCTGTTAATTTGGTTGGGAACAACATACATGGTCTGCACATATCCTATATTTTTTCAATTTATAGGGAACTTCAATTGTATGAAAATATGCAAATCACACTTGTGTGGCGAAAGGTATTTCTAAAATAAAACTAACAATAACTGTTAAAAGAGAGAGGCGCCAGGAAACGTCAAGAATGTCCCGAAATAACAATGATGCGACTTCAAGTGATCATGTCTTAAGCGAATTGAGTCTTGCACTTAAATACAAGATACAATGCAAGATTTCGTGCCTCGTTTGTTTAGCATTTGCAATACACGTGTCCGGGATAACTAGATCTAAACGAATGTACCGTGTGAATTTATGAAATTGAACCCAGTCAAACCATCAAAATGTATTAAATAGTTGAACGTATTAATAATAGATTAATTTAATTTAAAAACCGAAGACTTTAAGGTTAAAATATACGCTTAAACAAAACAAATTATTCAAATGGGTCCAAAGGCTGGCTAAGAGAAATAATCACCCACCCAGGAAAATAGGCGTATTTGAATCTGCTTAACTCCTTACTAATACCCTGATCCTTTTCAAGTCAAAGTCACTAATTGTACCGCTAGCTAATCAGCCAATAGGAGGCTCGCATTCAGCAACGGCGGCATAACCCGGATAAAAATATATAGAGCGGATAACGAGCGCTTTTGATGACATAATGTAATTTATTACTCTCCCGTTAAAAATACCGCCGTTTAATAAATCTACAAAGTTATTACACATAGTGTATTGTAACATGACTTCGTTGCATCCTCGATTCTGATTGGTCGGTTCGAAAAAAATTACCTTATGTTGAATGACAATGAATTCCCGCAAATTAGCAAAGGCGAATCACCGCGGATTGATACAACATGTTTACTAGTGCCAACCCGACTCAAGTTTTAATTTTCCAGTTTCGTGCCGTACTCCGATTTGACAGTTGACTTTGTCCTTTTTTATATTGTGTCTACCGGTAGATATCACAAATAAACTTAAATTTGATTTATTTTTGAAGAACGAAAATATTTTCAACTGGCTTACTTAGACCAAGATTGCTGCAAAATTTCATACGGCCGCCTTCTTTCGAATGCCGTTCCCATGGTAGGACGTCACAAAGGCAAACCGTTTTGATGTCACAATGTATTGGTATAGGGCTAGTTCAAGACTTTTGTACTCGGGGTATTACGATATCTTTCTACAATCGCGAGCTTTCTGTCCCCCGCCGCACAACGCGGAACGGGGGACTATGAATTCAGCGGCGTCTGTCCGTACGTCTGTACGTGCGTCCGTACGTCTGGATTCTTGTTAACGCAATAACTCTTGAAGCTGAGCACCTAGAGTGTTCATATTTGGTGACAGCTTTCTATGGAGGAAGACTCAGACGCCATTCGACTATGGTGACATTGACGTCATTTTCAAGGTCACCACGACACTTTGACCACTTTGTAATACATTGTTAACCCGATATCTCGTGAAGCTTAGCACCTAGAGTGTTTATATTCTACAACAGTCTACAATGGCGGATGGCTCAGGCACCAGTCGACATTGGTGGTTTAAACGTATTTATTTTCATGAAATTTAACATGAAATTGGATTGGTCAACAAGCTAAGACAAGCTTATTTAAAGACCGCTCCATTGAACATACATATATATATACAAAAGACATCATCATGACAAACTTAAGTACATGAATAACGCAATGAACTTATATGAATAATATATTGGTAAATAGTCGAATCATGGAGATGGAATCAAATATGATGGTTAAATACATTCATGATACACACAGTCAATATCGGAGGTAACAGCATGTTTTGGTTTATGAAAATCGGTTGGTTTCAATGATAAATTGATATACTGACTTAATAATTTCAGATTGATTTGACAGGTTCGAGGTAGGATTGCCGTATAAGACTGTGTCAAGTGAATGGCCACTTGTATAAAACAACTTACTTGACCTTACGGACTCAAAAAGAGAGCATACAAAGAAGTAGTGACGTGCGTCTTCTATGGCTTGGCCACAAGAACATTCTGCTTTATCGGATATATGTCTGTTAAATTTGTCGGCGTTAAGATCGCTACATCCCAACCGTAGTCTACAATGTAGGATTTGACATCGCCTTGTGCCTATATTTTGGTCAAAATATATTTTTCTTCTTTTATGAGTCAATGCCTTTTTGAAAGTCGACATTGGTGACCGTGACGTCATTTTCAAGGTCACCACGACACTTTGATCACTTTATTATACATTGATAACGCAATATCTCGGAAAGCTTAGCACCTAGAGTATTCATATTTGACGACAGCCTACAATGGCGGATGGCTCAGGCACCAGTCGACATTGGTGACCGTGACGTCAGTTTCAAGGTCACCACGACACTTCGACCACATTGTAATACATTGTTAACCCGATATCTACTAAAGCTTAGCACCTAGAGTGTTCATATTTGGTGACAGCCTTTAATGTAGGAAGCCTCAGACGCCAGTCGACATTGGTGACCTTGACCTCATTTTCAAGGTCACCACAACACCTGACCACTTTGTAATACATTGTTAACGAAATATCTCATAAAGCTTAGCTCCTAAGTATCTCATAACGGCGGGGGACAATGCCATGTTAGTGGCAAACACTCATTAATTGTTGATTACGGTATCTAATTAAAAAAGTATGTTGTAAGTTTAACGAGGAATTTTATGGATAATCAACTTCTTTATTGTACTGGTAGCGACGTTTCGGTATAGATTCTTATACCGTTTTCAAGCAATGGTGATATGGTAAGAAACAGCATTTTTATACAAGTTGCATATGGATGGAATAACAAGGTAACAATGATAACAGGATGAGGTTACAATAACATGAAAGGATACAGGTAGGAAAACATGATAAGATGTGTGGGATTACCTATTAACCAGAGGAGAGTTAATTAGGCTGAGGCGGATTAGGGAACAAAGTGGGAGGGGTGATGAGTGAAGCCAGAGTAAACCAAGTGGATTAATCATGGGCGGATTAGGTGGTTGTAAGCTGATGGGATGAAATAGCCTTGATCCCTGTTTAAAGAAGGCTTAAATCTAACAATTTGAAAAGCCTAAGCTAAACGACGTCGAGTGTAATCATGTTTGTTGTTTGTAAGTGTTTTGACTGTGTCCCAATTGATTTTGTGCTGAGGAAATTTTGTGATGTGTTCCGAAACGGCTGATTTAGTGTCTGCCTTGATTGTTGATGTTTTGTGTACCTTGATGCGAATGTTGAGTGGTCTGGATATTTCCCCACTGTAGTTGCCGCCACAGTCGCATCTGATGTTGTAGACCACCCCTTTTTGCTGATTAATAGGTAATCCCACACATTTTATCATGTTTACCGAAACGTCGCTACCAGTACAATAAATAAGTTGATTATCCATAAAATTCCTTCTTGTCCTTATACCGACAACTTCTAGAATGCCACTCAAACAGCTTAAGTTGTAAGGTCTCGGTGTTACGAATGCCACTTTTTGCCAATATCACAACGATGTTTGTAATGTAAATAATGCCGTGAATTCACATTAGTTATACCTTTTCTCACCTCTTGCTGAAATAGAACAGTCGCAAAGTCCTTTCCACACTGAAAGAAGTACGCAAAAACAGAGTTCGCTCTTAAACTTCAAATAACTTACGGTCATGTTACAATATCGATAAATAGTTAAATTTAAGCGTTTAAAACCTCCGGCTAACGCCGTCCGTTTTAAACGAAATTTGCGGGTGTTGAAAAACAATGAATCCCGGAAATTTTACACACGCAACTATTTATCTTCTAAATAACGTCTTGTGTTGATTGACGTCACGTGATGTCACAATCGTTAAGCATGACGTCACATTGTTAGCGAGGCAACGACAATGGCTATCCTCGCGATTTTCATGATTTTTCTTTGATTTAATTCAGCGAGTAATAAATAAAATACTTAAATCAGCCCCGTATAATTACATTTTTATGAAACTCGTGGATGGTATCGGTATCTAACTCGCTGTCGCTCGTTAAACACCAAACCACACACTCGTTTCATAAATATGTTATTAACCGTCGTTTAGTATTCTCTATGTATAAACTTTAATCATTTATAAATTATCCTCGGCCCAGCAGATTGCCACACACTTTAAGTGAATTTTTACAGGATCAGAATAGAAGTTTCATGCTTCAATTGTCTTGGAGTTCATTGGATTTCAATTTCAAATTATACACATACTTATAATACTTATGTTCTCGAATTTCTTCGTATATTTCGTTTCAAAGAGTGTCATTATTCTGGCTATTTATTTGTCCTTGTTACGAGTTGTATATCACAATCCAATGTAATGTAATAACTCCAGGGACTTTTCGACCAAAGGGTTTGGAACAATACCCCTCTAGCTAGTGTGCAATCAGTCCCCCTTATCTCGAGTACAAATTTATAAGTCATTTGGGCATTCGAGGTTGTTGCAGTAACTGAAATTTTAGAAATGCTATCTTATGATGTTTTGGGAACTTGTGATTCGTTATCGTCTTTTGATATATGTTGAAGGTCAAAGTTAGAACATTTTCTGTATGAGCTTGTGTTTCAAGGGACACATTTAGAATGTTTCTTGCTTATTGTGATGGATGCGATCATACAATCATGTAAAAAATCTCCAATGAGTAATATCTGTGTGTCGATATCAACTTTTGGAATTATTCCCATCTCATGGGATATTTAATTTAACTGCTATCGCTGATAAACCGCTACCCTTTGCCCTTCAATAGAAATTCTTGGAAGTTGATATAGTTACAATCACAAGAGCCCGATCCTATTACACCGTCTCCGAAATGTCTGGTACGTTCATATTTTGAACGGAGCCATATCAGATACAGAAATATGCCGCTCAATAAGTGATTGAAGTATCTTTAATCTGCTCGGGCACAGCTGAATTTTCAAACTCATTGATAATAAATCTTCAAATGGGGTAATGTAATTGTACATAATAACGGAAAAATGTATTAATTTCATTTGCTCCATATTTTTTAAAGTAGAAGTTAAACCACATCTCCTTGAATCTTAAAATAAGAATTTTGGAAGTACTTTGAAAGTGATGATGATGGTATTCCTTTGAGGTGATGTTATCCATCATGTCAGTCATTAAGAGCTTTGCTGCTGTCTTGATTGACTTTTCTGTAGAAGTGTGCTTTTGACGAGATTGTAAAAGTCCAAAAGAAATGTCCTGCTGTTCTAAAAGTGACCACGTTTCATTTCCCTACCATTTCAATTACGTTAGATGAGCGTGTTGGGGGTCAACACATTTTGAACAAAAACAAAAATTCAGTTATTTAACACGTGGATGACAAGCATCCAAAGGAGAGTGGACAGATAAGGGGGAAGAGGGATCAAACGGATGAGGTTAAAGACGGAAAGAAAGGCATAATGATGTTGCACCCCTCGGGTTCATTAACCCTGATCCGGCAGCCTGTAACAATAAATGACGATAAAATCTGTCTTCGATTGAATAATGTTGTTATTGTCAATATGGCGAGGCTCATCAAGTGGGGTGTGTAAAACCCTCATACAATTACTAATAGTACATTACATGATTCACTCAGTACTCATGTACAAATCAGTATCAATCTCATTTAAACATGCTGTTCTACTTATTCACTATTACTTTCAATGCTTGTTGTCTAGGGGTATTATCATTGCTCACTGAAAGTTACAAGATTCTTCACCATAGAAAAGAACAACTTTAACTTGGTAATATAAACTCAATATTTACAGAAGTATTGGTACAAAACTATAACATAGTATTTACACAACAAGAGATTAATTCTGGTGATAGATAAAATTATTTTATCATTATGAAGTAATGAATACGTATCAGAGTAATGCTAAGTGGCATTATTGACTACAGACTGTAGATCACTCATGTCATTGAAGCAATATGGTAATATATCAAAGGCACCGTGTTCTAACGTCAAACTCCATTCTCTTGTTATGATTTACATTCAAATTTAGAAACACTAGTACTAACTTTGAATTTAAGATTGCATTAACATAAATATTTTGAAAATAAACTTGATAATCCATGATAACACATCAACTTTTTATTTTGTAAACACAATACTGTAAAAGTATTTCAATTTTGATATAATTCTGAATCTATTTTGTGATAAAGCATACAAATTGTCAAAAATACACTTTCCATTAACAACTTACATCCCAAAGTGAAAATACTTTGAATTTACTAGTCTACAATCAGTGACATCAACGAATGTAAACAATAACATGTCGATCATGGGCGCAGCCATCTTGGATTGTACGACATCTATTGGGCAGGGGAGACAACTCGGTTATTACTAATGACCTTCAAGTACAAATATTCTTGCCCAACAAGATATGCATTAAATCAGTTGAAATTCTTAGTAAGACATTTCTTAACGACATAGAAACATATTTACACTAACAAATGTTTTGGGATTATGTAAATAACGATAAATGACAATGTCATGACCGGTCACGGCAACCGTGAAACCCGCCACGTCAGTGCACATTCATCAGCACTTAAAGATAAGCTTTTCATTCAACTACAATGCATCAACTTTACGTAAATATGGTCCTGACAATATAATGTAACAGTGTGACTAATAATGTGTTATGTATTTACCTGTAACAATGAATGACGATAAAATCTGTCTTCGATTGAATAATGTTGTTATTGTCAATATGGCGAGGCTCATGTAGTGGGACGTGTAAACCCCGTAGCTACCGACGGCAATATGAACGCATAGTTATCCCCCTTTGAGTGATTTTATGGGCCCCCCTTTTACAAGAACAGATCAAGATTTTAGCGTCATTTCTCAAATGTTACAATGAGAGACAAGAGGTTTTAGAACAGGACTTTTGACAAGGACTCGGTCTGATGACAATATCGGTGGGTTTGCCTTTACGCATTCTTGATGTACCTTCAGCTTGTGATCCTGCTACTACTACTGCCGACTCAACATCAAGGTCATGATTGCATAGGAAGCATTTGCCAATTGACCATTTTCCAGTTTTGACGTTTAGAGTTATCTGCCCTTCACCGCGGGCAACTTCACGCTCACGTCAATGGGAACAAGATCGTTTAGTGTAGGAGCTTGCGTTCTGCATTGGAACATAGGATTCGTAGGGTCATTTCATAGGAAATTCGTGACCTCTAAAGGTTAATCAAGGATTTAACTTTATTAATCACTAGGATATTTCAATTATTTCTCTCCAATTTATAAAGTAAAATGTGACAGTGTCTGACTGTATAAAGGCGTTATAATATGAAGTCATGTGTGAGCCTACTTGATAATTCGTTGTAATTTTGTTTTAAATTGATAAATAGTCTAATTGCTTTGAAATATATTTTACCAGGTCTGTTGAATCCGACTAGATTTGAATAATCTATATATTATTTCCAACGTATATACACGTTTATAAGATTCACTATCGTTTCATCACAATTATCATAAATATGTTACAACCGTCGCATTTTAGTACAGAGTCGTTACATATTATCATGTCGTGAATTAGCGAGTTGAATAAAATACGTTGGGAATAACTAGGCCTACATGCAAGGGAGTATTGATCATAAGTACTTTTGTAAACTGTACGTGGGCCCATAAAGGTGATTTTTAGAATCAAACATTAGAATTTTTAACAATCAAATATTTGATGTCGAAATTTAGCCTACGTTGCCGTCGTGTAAAAACAATAAAGATATTTACTTTATTTTATTTAATTTGCATTATTAACATAATTATTTCTTTCACGTATATTATTAAAAGCATTTGTCACTCCATCCGTGCGTCAGTGTTTTTGTTACATGTACAGAACCAGGAATTTGTATACAGAAACATTGCAGATTGGTTTTCTACTTATTCCCCAGTAATATTCTGGGTTTACACGAAAACAATCTAGACAAACATGGGAATGGCTATTATCCCGGGCAAGAGGAGAAATATAGACAATTCATTTTGAAAATCTGAGAAAAGTACATATAAATATATGGTCCAGGTACAGATCTTGAAGGATTCTCTTTCACATTCTTCTAACTTATACCCTCGACCGTTCATGCCAGACCCATTGGATGGTGCCTATTGGCAAATGTCTCTTTTTGTTGAATTCAAACTGATCAACTCAAACTCTTGAAAAGACTAAGTCTAAAACAGAAAAATTATTGAAACTGAAAACTGCGCGAATTTATCAAAATCACCATATATGGAATTTTTTTGCAATCGGTTTGACGAAATATAGGTCTAAGAAAATGAAACACAGAAATTTGTAAAAAAAAATTTACACGAAATTGTAAGAAATTGCGAGTAATTCTCCTACTAGTACTGTGGAAGACACGTGAAAGACTTTATATATTATATATAGGTTTTTTTAGTGTATAACTTGTATTTTTTCCATTGAAACGCGGCCGATAATCAAAGGATGGGAGGAAGGACTCGTTGATTAATAACACTGAAAACGTTACGACAATCACGAATTTTAGTTTGCATTTGCCATTATTAATTCATGATCTATATTTTTGTAACTGTAACGAAACAAACATTTACATTTTTATTCATAAATCTAAAATTTTCATTTATAAACTATATGATATATACCGTGTTTGACGCAATAACACCCTGCCCCTATGAACATCCCGGACCACGTGTTTAATTCATGAAAATAAGCTATTCTTCCCCTAACTTTACCATTCATACCAAGGTAGTTTCACTGAAAAACATCTTGAGTCTTACTGTTAGCCTCTTTTCAATTCGTAATGGGGTTACATTACAAGTTAAAACCTATTAAATGAACATGCCTGTCATTGTATTCATTAAGATTGAAGCAAGATCTAAAAACGCTTTAAATATCATGATGGTATTATTAATAATATCAAGAGTATTTACACATTGCAATGTGTAAGGGATTTCGATAAGCGACCATTCTTTTCTGTTTCTACGCGCGTAGGGCACTTAATAAAGTAATAATATTCATCCAGATCAAACATGTTTATAAACATTCTTCAGCTTGTCAGTTTGTTTTAACCTCTTGAAATATTACCAAATAGTGGCTAACAACCCAAAATAGTATACTGAGATGCACATATTGCACAATTAGTGGTTTTGTTCCTTATTTAGAATTCAAAATATGAGCCAAAAATGAGAAGAAACGGCATATTTTAATTGCTGTGGAATTATTCGGTTAATCTTCATACACGTGTCACTAATGGTCTGGTTATTGAATTTTTAACCCATTACCATATCATGTCTTCTTTAAAAATAGTATTCTCAATATTAAAACCATTAGTTTAATTTAACATGTTACATGTGTGATTCCACATATGTTAGTACCGCTATAAATAACAATTAATATTTAATAATCATAACGAAAATATTCGCCTTCAGTTAATTTTTAATATTAGGTTATATGGTGGACAATCGTTTGAGACCTGCAATAGTTTGATTGAATGAAAGTTGAGGTCTATGGGAGCTTGAATAGTAGACCAAAATAACGTTCAAGTAAACGTAAGCGTGAACAGCTTGCCCGCGGTCACGTGACTTTTCAAAGGGACGTCACTCTAAACCGACTCGTTTCGCGAAACTGGAAAATGGTCAATTGCGTATATTTTGAAATTGTCTTAAAGAAAAAAATATTGTTATATTAACTTGGGGCCTATTTTAATGAAAACATATTTAAATTTCATGAAAATCATTTGCAAAAGTTTCTTAATATTTATTAAACTGGTGACTTCCATATAAGAATACTATTACGATTGATCAAAATCATCTGCGTTTGTCTTTAAAAGCTGTGCCATAAAGGGAACAGGGTTAATATTGATTCGAAATTTTCCTACCACGTGAAGTACCATCCAGAGACAACTATATTCCTCTTCTAAAAGTAACCATCACCTTTCAAAAGACAGACACTGATAATTAATATAATATGTTCATTCGCATGTTTCTGCGATCTCGTAAGATGTGTATTACATTTACTGTAATTACTGTTTCATGAATAGTATATAGTAATCCTGCATTCTTTTAACATTGCAAAATTGTGATACTTTGAAAACAGCATATTGTTGAGTTTTAAAAACGGAAAACGAGCTTAATGTAGAACAATATTTAATTCTCTTTGATGTATATCACTGTAAATGCACTGACTACCATATTTCCAGATGAAAGAAAATAGCCATTAATTCCAGGTTTCAGAGAGTCCCACGTGAGCTATTAAAGCTTAATGTCATATAAGAAATTTGAAACGGGATTTGCGGACCAGGATGTGCATTAGTCCATGTCCCAGACATTTTCTACCTTTGAGATTTTAATTCACACAGCGAATGAACATACTGAATTAGTCACTTGGAAATAATGACAATTCGTTTGGTTTTATCAGTAGTGAGGCCACGTTAACACTTCATCTACATGCAACAAATAAGCAACATACTGGAAACAATTCTAGGATTACCATAAAGAGGGAAACGAATACATTTCTAGTATACTTTAACGGATATAAAGTGAATATTTGATTCTTGTGTGATTTATCTGAGGACGTTTAGCTTGATTACTTTAAAGTGAATAATTGATTATCTAATTTCACAGCGTTAAATTGTATTGCCATAGGTGTCCAAGCAGTAACGTTATTATGAGATACGAATTTGTTTTCTTTTCACACCATCAAAGAATTTCGTAATTTCAAGAATTACATCTTGCTAAATCAGCGTATATGACTCCGCTGATCGTGCTCCTTCCTTATACCCTGATCTTCTTCGTTCTAAATACCTCCTTCGCCTGGCGTGGCATGATATTCGTGGCTATGCTCACCTGTTATATTTTCGGCCAATGAAATGTCGTTAACCAAGCAGCTAGAAGCTACTACCTTAAACTCAACGGAATTTTCCATCCGGGTTGTGCCGCACTTGCTGAATGCGAGTCCCCTCGTTGGCTGGTTAGATAGCTAGGATTTAGCAAGAAGGTGGTCAGGGTTTTAAGAAGGAGCTTGATCAACGGATTCATATACGCTGATGGTTAATCCACAGATGCAGCAGGATGAGTGGATTAATGGTTTTATGAATCTGACTACTAATATAAACACGATATGACATGATATTAGCACTAAGTCTAAAAGTAATGTAACAAACACTGATTCAGCATCGGTTATTATATTTTCAAATGGTTTAATTTGTGTAAAGTTCAAATCTAGAATAAGATTTTAATTATTCATTTATTTATCCGATTTTAAAAGTTTACATTGAACGAAACGGTATGAAAAGAGGTACTAGATAAGCACAACTGTTTCTCACCAAGTTTTAAGTAACTTCTTATCAATAAATATGGAAGTTTAAACAAAATATTAATGAAAAATACCACCATCTTTCTGCTGATAATGTCATCGCACCGTACGTATCTCGCCACTGGTTCGGTCACTTTGCCTGCAGTACTACACGCAGTAAGGTTCGGGTAAAATTCCACATTACCCCCCTTACCTCACCTCATCTCCACATGTGGGCCAGTAATATGAAATTTATTTTATGTAATGGAGATAAATTACGTTAGTAATGATCTCGCATGCTTCGATCACGTCATTAGTAATTCCAAGAAGCTGCGAGGACATTTACAAGTACTAGCCTAAAATGTATTGGGGTTATCAGTGTTTTTGTAATTTAACAATGGTTAATGTGCATGAATCTTTAACATTTAGCATCTCCACCTTAATAAGGTCTGTAAAACTCTCATAAACTGCTCTATATATATTTTACGTATGAAGATGAATATTCGCTTGTATGACTTGAATCAGTACATCTCTTGTAGAACGTATCAAGCAAACTAAAATTACAGTGTACTTCTGTATGTCCATTTAACGCTGTCCATAAGTAAAGCCGTTGGTCTATGTTCTGTGTACGATGCCTTTAGCTAAGATTCGCCATTTTGTTGAATAGGTTAGTGAATCCAATCAATTGATACACCACACGTGTTTTATTTATTTTCTCAATGTTGTTATCATAGGAGGAGGTGAGGTGAGATTGAGTTTAAGGCCGCTTTCCATCATAGAAGGAGGTGAGGTGAGATTGAGTTTAAGGCCGCTTTCCATCATAGAAGGAGGTGAGGTGAGATTGAGTTTAACGCCGCTTTCCATCATAGAAGGAGGTGAGGTGAGATTGAGTTTAACGCCGCTTTCCATCGTAGGAGGTGAGGTGAGGTGAGATGGAGTTTAACGCCGCTTTCCATCGTAGAAGGAGATGAGGTGAGATGGAGTTTAACGCCGCTTTCCATCATAGGAGGTGAGGTGAGATGGAGTTTAACGCCGATTTCCATCATAGAAGGAGGTGAGGTGAGATGGAGTTTAATGCCGCTTTCCATCATAGAAGGAGGTGAGGTGAGATTGAGTTTAACGCCGCTTTCCATCATAGAAGGAGGTGAGGTGAGATTGAGTTTAACGCCGCTTTCCATCGTAGGAGGTGAGGTGAGGTGAGATGGAGTTTAACGCCGCTTTCCATCGTAGAAGGAGATGAGGTGAGATGGAGTTTAACGCCGCTTTCCATCATAGGAGGTGAGGTGAGATGGAGTTTAACGCCGATTTCCATCATAGAAGGAGGTGAGGTGAGATGGAGTTTAATGCCGCTTTCCATCATAGAAAGAGGTGAGATGGAGTATAACGCCGCTTTCCATCATGTGAGGTGAGATGGAGTTTAACGCCGCTTTTGATCATAGGGGGTGAGGTGAGATGAAAATTAACACCGATTTCCACCATATAAGGAGGTGAGGTGAGATGGAGTTTAACGCCGCTTTCCATCATAGAAGGAGGTGAGGTGAGATGGAGATTAACGCCGCTTTTCATCATAGGAGATGAGGTGAGATGGAGTTTAACGCCGCTTTCCATCATAGGAGGTGATCAACCAAAGTTTTGACCATAACCTTGTCTACAGTTTGGACCACTTTTGAATATTTTGAATTTTTTTTTATGTTTCCGTGGAAACGTAAATTTTTTACTTAGTTATATGGTGTGCTATGGGGACTGATTTTCTCATGTATGACTGTCCATCCGTCTTTCAGCTCGTAACTCAGGTTCGGATTTTAAAACTTGGGTACAAAGGGTGTCCTCATGATCGAGTGTATATCAAATATATCCTCATTTCACCTTGAACGTGTACATACTATAAATATAGTTAATAACCTTCCATTATAAGTTTTTACACGTGTACCTTCTCTATGAGACATTCAACCGGAAACATTTCCAAAACTTTGTAACATTAATGAGGATGTCAACCATACCAGCGACTTATAATTTCACAACAAAACTAATCAGCATTTGTGTGTTTAGCGAATACATTTTCTCAATAGGAATGATGAGTATCATTATTTGGAAGTGAAAGTGTACGCGAGTTACACTTATGGAAAACATCCTGCTACATCAACTCCTGCCATATACCTTCGTGTGAAATCCCTCGTTCGGTTGGCGCGGCTTGATATTCGTGGCTATGCTCACCAGTTACTTTTTTTCAGTCAATGAAATGTCGTTAACCAAACAGCTTGAAGATACTACCTTAAACATAATATTTTCCATCCGGGTTGTGCCGCGGTGTTGGTAAATGCGAGTCATCTCATTGGCTGGTTAGATAGCTAGCGATTTGTTTTCTGGTCTACAGGTTTTCTAATCTTCACATGGTCGGATCACAGTTGATCAATGATCACTACTGGCATTTTCTTGTTAACGTGGATTTCTTCATGCAAGGAAAATCCCTGTTAGAACGAGTTTGAATCCCTGTAGAACTAAATAATAAAATTGTTAAATCTTCGGAACTAATTCAATTTAAATCATTCGATTTAGAAATACTTTGGAGATTGCAAAAATTGTGTTTAATTCTTTGTTTACGGCTCTTCAAGTTTAGTGTAAATAGGTCCATTGTAGTTCAATACAGAGATATGCTATCTACGTGGGGATGCCAGTAATTGGTCAGTGTGTTTTATAAGAATGTCACCTGCCCTTTCGTCCTTAAGAACTTTCTGTTAATAGTTACTTTCGACGATAATACTTTTTCCTCTGTTTCTCAAGTTGATAACATCTTGACCATGACATTTATAAGCCCATTTACTGTTTAGGAATCATTGAATGGTAACCTAGCGGTCATATGGCTATTTGCCTGAAGCGGGTCATTGTTGTTATTTTTGTTCACGGATATTTTAGTATGACATGCCAGAAGGAACGCTATTTCATAATTACATTGCATATCGAAAGCTCTATCTTTTGTTCATGCTAAATATTTCATACTTCAGTATCATACAGCAGCAATACTGACGGATTGAGTTTGCAAACGCGATATAAATAAAAAATAATGACATTCATTTTCTTTTTTGATATTTCATTCGAATCAGTTGATTTTGTGGATATGTAATGAAAAGCACCAGTTAACACCAATAACATTCTTCAAGTTTAATTAAAGAACTCGCTTTTTTAACACTTCTGTGGCTTTTGATAAATGTATTGAAAACAACAAGAAATTAGAAATAGTTGACCACCTTGTCGTTCTTATCTATTGGATCTGTCCTGCAATATCTTGCATAACAATCCACAATAAGAGCAAATACATTTCAAGGCTGCTGATCAATTGCTCATTCACTTAGAAAATTATTCTAAAAGATTCCCCGATGTATATGACCAATGTAGCTTTGCATGAAAACCATTCAGTTTGTCAATGACACTGACAGATTGTTAAAGCTTCTATTCTCATCACTGTCATCAGTCACAAAACATGGTCTCCAAGTCCTTCAAATAAAGAAAACAAATTCACAATAGATATCTATTTCTAACTTTAGGTTCCTTAAATCATGTTGAGTTCAATGCCTCAAGCTTTGTGGCAGATACATATGAGCTTATATTTAAAACAGCGTTTGCAATATATAATTAAATATACAAGGTTTGGAATAATCAACTACTTTTGATTAACGTGCACGTGATACTATACTATGTGCATCGAGGTTTTATTGTCATGAAAAGCAAATTTAATCATAATAACATATGAAAATGTTCTTTAACAGCATTTTATCTTGCAAATGAAAGCGATGATACAAAACTTCCCTCAGGCAATTACCACTTATGAATTATAATTATCATAGAATATTTGACGATTCATCCTCTTATCTAGGTTGCAGATCTGCAATAACCAACATTACGTTGAAGATAGCAAATCATATCTCAGAAATTCGATCATTCCTCGACCTGACACCCAATGAAACTGTATTAAATAAAGGTAATTGGATCGAGTTTCAGTGTATCGAAATAGTATGCTCTTCACACATGGAGAATGACAAACGTTAGATCACCAAAAGGTCACTCTTGATGTTAAACTGAGCAACGCTAATTAAGAAGATAAAAAGTTGCGCTTGTAAGCTTTCTGGCATTTATTGCTACTCAACACCCGCAAAGTTAGTTTAAAACCGACGGCTTTCCATAATCGCTTAAATTTGCGGGTGTTGATTTTACAAAGGCAACTATTCATCCAGTAACATGACCCTTTGTTAAATGAAGTTTAAGACCAAATTCTTATAACAAGTTCTTTAGGAGCACAACTCGAAAACTGTATGACCTACACATTTGGTATGAATGTTATCTACGGGCAGATGTTATACCATTTATTTGTTAAAACAGCCAACAATCTTTGAAAAATTGCGATCTGTGGTTCTTCTCCGGAGAAATATTTGAAAACTATATGGTAAATCACAATATATTATGTTATGAAAATTAATCATTTAAATAACTGAAAAAAAACTTATATAAGCCGTGTATGAATTGGTCTACTTTCACGCTCTTAAGCAAAAAGTCAATGTGTATTTGCCTTATCTTCACTGATGAGTTAAGATTTACATTAAAGTTAAATGATGGCAGACTTCGCGTCTATGGGCGGCAAGGAGAAAGATTTGCTGATGTTAACGTCAGCCAAAGCCATCGCTTTGGAGGTGGTACGGTAATGGTATTTTCGTCGTGCAAGGAAATTTAACGGGTATCAGGTATAGAGACGAAATTTTATCGCCTTTTGTCATCCGAAGTCTTCGTCAAATTGGAGCAGGTTCTGTTCTTCAAGATGACAATGTTGGACCGCATTGAGCACGATTTGTAAATGATTTTATCACCCAAAATGGTATTGAAGGAATGGATTGGCCTGCATAGTATCCTGACTTGGCACCAATTGAGTATGCATGGGATGAGTTGGGCAGACGTTTGAGAGACACTCATAGGCAACCTGATAATCTTCAAGAATTGGTGCAATTCCTCCAGGCAGAGTGGCAGGCCATTCCCCAGATGTTTTTCAGACGTTTGTTCGACAGCATGCCTCGTCGTTGTGTCGACTGCTAACTTTTCACTCGTTATCAACAAAAATTATCGTATAGAGACAGTTTTGTTGGACCGAATTTTCATCAGATCCTCAGAATAGTTGTGTATAAAACGTGCATATGCTTTGCATAACAGATTCAACATTGAGACACATTGAACTCATTCTGACCAAAAGTGTGCTTAAAAGTGTGTTCCCCATGTCTAATAAAATGTCAAACAAAAATAAGTGGTTGACCCTTAACTTCTTTTGAGTAGTATATGTATAGTTTGTCGTCGAAAAGGGTTCCAATAGCCCCAAAGGAACCCTGTCCCTGTAAACTGATTTAAACTTTCTCGGAAGAAACTTCTCAGACGCTGATAATCACATTTAATCTGGGTTTACCTTCTTCCGACAAATTGGATCTAGACCTAGTCACAATTTGATAAGCAAATAATGAGGGTTTATTGTATATCTTTACACATGAGTACCGTTACTGCGAGCGTAAAAATCGTTTTTTGAAGTGTCAACAGATTTATTTATTCTTTTTCATGAATAGATAGAATTGCAGAAGAAATAACCAGACTTGCCATTAATCAGAGAGAGCCTCACCGTTAGGATAACATTCAATTTGTCTTTCATACCTTTCAAAATATGATGATACTAATCTAAAACGTCAACATATAATAGCAACATTAACTCTATGTAAATGTTGCTGACGGAATAGTTGTGTGATGACCATTTATTAATTTGTGAATAAGGACACATAAAGAAGTAAATTTAAATCCCAAGAATATTTATAATGATAAATATAGACAAACGAAAAGAAAACGACAGGATGTGAAAGAAGCCTGCGGAACTCGTCTTTTAATGGTCCCAAGCTGACATCCTTACCTCATTGTGCCAAAGGTCAGCTGATTAGGGCCTCAATCAGTACTAGTAATTCCCTAGATGTAATGAAGGATCATAAGTAGTGTTACGAATGAGTTTGGAATAAGGACAGTCACACCAGCAAAATATAACAAGACAAATGTATATAAATTACAATTTAATTAATCAAATAATAAATAAAGTGTTTAAGGTTACAATATCAAGCTAACACAAGCTATATTACAATAAATGAGTCACACTAATTAGCTAAATAAACACATTCACCAGTCCTTATGAATCACAAAGTTGATGAATGTAGAAAACAGTCAGTGGGTCTTGATAGGAGATAGATGATTCCGGCTTGTAAAGGTATCCAAAAACAGTGGCACGGCAGATTATCGCAAAGTTGATTGCAAGAAGCAAGATGAGTAAGAGTTCTAATGCCAGCCTATATACATAGGTTAGATACCTTCCAGAATGTTTTTAAAGTTCCACGACAAACTCCAATCAAGAGTGTCCAACTCACGCAATCAAGTAAAAGATAAAACATTCTAGAATAGATGATTCCAGACACTGCCAGCTAAGACTATCAAAACAAGTGTAAGTGTGACGCACTAAACAATGTTACACAATGTGAAACCTATAAACAATCACACACTCACAACATTAGATTGTATTGCTAACTTACAACTCTTTTCCTGTACGGTAACTAATAATGTCAATGGGAAAGTATTATGTCAATGGAAAGTATTATGTCAATGGGAAAGTATTATGTTAATGTGACAGGATCGGAGAATGCATAGAAATGATGTTGTTAATGGTAATGTAGGAACAATGAATGTTTGAATATAATGCCTTAGCTGAACGTTAAACATTTTACGTTTGTGTTGATATATCTTGCTCTAATATAATTTTAATAGGTGTTAATTGTAGAAATTTAGTATTTTCTAAAAATATTTAAAATGAAAAATGAAGCTGTGCGCGAACTGCGAATTCAGGAGTGCTTGCTAGATATATTCATTATTGGTACTTTTCAAAAGTCACAAGTGCCACAAGTGCCTTCAATAGTATCCTTCAATTCTTGTAACATTGCGGGACAAGTTCACGGTATTCGAACCATCAACCTCGGAGCACTGACTAACGAAAGTGCCCCTAATACGACAATGTAAATATCTGGAGCGTAATTGCCCAGGTATTGAAGTAACAGCTGACGTGGACATGTAGGCGAAGGTTGGTCTCTCAAGGTTTCATGGTACTTTCATGTCAATCAATTGTATCGAGATATAATGGAAGCTGGCAATGCAAGATGGGAAAGGTAATTTAAATCGGTGTATTCTATTAGAAGGTCCAATTGATAGACCCTCAACTGGAAATGGCAAGTCATTGGTTTAATCGTCCCAATCAGTATCTTAGTAATTATCTCAAATAAATCTGTATCACGCTAACCAGATTTATTTACCATTCACTCCTATATGAGATGTAATGATTGGTCAGTATTCAGTTTCTTACGTTCAGATACCTATTCATTATAATGTAAAACTCTTAACCTTTTTACATATTTTAAACACCATACTGTCGAACTTGCTTGTGTAAAAAATTTAAGATAGCATAACTTTCTTAAATAGTAAGATGTTATAAA
The DNA here is from genome assembly GCA_921293015.1 of Phorcus lineatus. Taxonomy (NCBI): domain Eukaryota; kingdom Metazoa; phylum Mollusca; class Gastropoda; order Trochida; family Trochidae; genus Phorcus; species Phorcus lineatus. The sequence goes on from OV121084.1 coordinate 1,298,117, forward strand.
ACTCGACACAATTCAGTTCACCAAATTAGTTTTGTATTGTTATACTTTTCATCACGCATAAACAAACAGTAATGTACAAGCCCCGTGTCTGTGTAAAATATCATACGATTTTATATTTTCAAAGGCTTTGGACAAGTGTATTATTTACACATTCCCCGAGTCATACTTCCTTGATCACTAACTGCTTGGTAATATAACTTTGCATCTCAGCTTCAGCGCAAATAGCTTTAGCATTTATGTTATCTGACATTTTATCGCATTTTGAAAATCTTTTTTACTGTTTTCCTCTGGATGTGGGTAATTGATGAATGAAATGCCATTTCTAATGAAACACAATCTAAGTAACCTTTAGACGATAAGAAGAAATTCAATTCAATTGAACACAATGATATGTGTGATTTGTTATGAAGACTCCTTGAGGGTTTCGCTTTTCTGTGAATAAATTACAGATCGTTTTTTTTATTCTTAGTAATTTACTAGTATGTATCTTCAATGAATACGTTCGAATCATGTTAAGAAACTACGTTAAAAACTACGTCTGATTTGACAACACATGACACAGACCCTAAAGGAGATTTCACCTCTACTTTAATGTCAAACATATCGACACCTGTCGAAAAAAGTTACAAATTCTAGATCCTTATCAGTGCTCAACTTATTTAATAGATGAAGACATATATAGTCCATTATGGCGTATCATTACTTGTAACGTTTGAATGAAGCCGTTAATGGCTGAAATATTGCCCAAGCGGCGTTAAGCAAAAACTAACTCATTTACTAAAATTTGATATTTGAACACATCATTTCTATAACACTTCAAATAAGTAGACTTGTCAAGTTCTTTTATCAAGTGATATAATTGACTTCAAATAATATATTCCCACATCTCAATTGAGATATCAAGCCAAAATATTAAATGATTAAATGTAATCTCAAAATTATTTAACTGATGTGCCAATTTACTGTTAATGAGTTGGTGACTTTCATTAAATAAACTATGAGGCTCTGATAAGGATAACATTTCTCTTCATGAACAAGTAGTAACATAATCGGTTCTTTGTGATTGACAATTTACAATTGTGTCGCAAAATCTTATATCATATTACTAATACGGCACATAACCTTTTATTTTCAAAGTTTAGTTGACATTTGAATTTAAATTGTATCACATCACAGATAGACAAGTCAGATAGATATGAAATCAATCTACATTGATTAAATATCCATGCATTTATATTCAATCACCTGGCTCATTCCCTTTACGATGTAAAACCAAATATTTTTAAGCATTATTCTCATTTCCTTTGTTATCGATAACGATAAGCGGGATTTCCAATACATTTAGAGTGAGTGAGTTGGGGTTTAACGTGCTTTGAACAATATTTCAGTTAATAAACACGTGGATGACAAGCATCCAAAAGATAACAGGTTTTAGAAGGACTCAAATTTGGTCTGGCTTCTACTCGTCGACCTGTGCAGCTTGGGTGTCCCTACCAGGAGCATGGAAGCTCCATCTGGCATAGCTCTCAGGGTCTCTGAAGCACGCAAACCACCACACCACGTTAAGGTATTGAGTCCAGTAGTGGCAATACATTTAGAAACGGTTTAATTAATGTTTTTACTCAAAATGTTCCATTTCTGACATTTAACTTACTCGCTTAAAGCGGTTGTGATAAGATCGATAGATTGAAGCATAGACTTATGTGATGGGTTGTGATAAGATCGATAGATTGAAGCATAGACCTATGTGATGGGTTGTGATAAGATCGGTAGATTGAAGCATAGCCTATGTGAGGGGTTGTGATAAGATCGGTAGATTGAAGCATAGACCTATATGATGGGTTGTGATAAGATCGGTAGATTGAAGCATAGACTTATGTGATGGGTTGTGATAAGATCGATAGATTGAAGCATAGACTTATGTGATGGGTTGTGATAATATCGGTAGATTGAAGCATAGACTTATGTGATGGGTTGTGATAAGATCGATAGATTGAAGCATAGACTTATGTGATGGGTTGTGATAAGATCGATAGATTGAAGCATAGACTTATGTGATGGGTTGTGATAAGATCGATAGATTGAAGCATAGACTTATGTGATGGATTGTGATGTTGAGAACATGTAATATCAGCCTTCAAGCATCCACGCAGGGTTTAACATTGCAATTCGCTACTGTCTATGTCTGCCTTAGAGGTGAGGTGAGGTGAGTTGGTGTTTAACGCCGCTTTCAAGATTATTTCACTTATATCGCGGCTGCTAGTATTATTGCAGGGAGAAAGCCCTCAACACTATTGTGGCTATGCATTGCGGTGAAACCTGCGAGCATCGGCTGGAACTAGCGAACCATGGGTGGTACTGCGCTGAATTTCAGTGTAGCATAGCACCCAAACCTGACTGCATGTAGAACAGTTCTCTACTGCAGACAAAGTTGCCGAGCCCCTGGCGGGATGTCTGCCTTAGACATTTCATCAGAAATTATGTACTAAATCTATCCATGACAAAGATTTCTGCCATTTAGATATGCCACTACCATAATCGTTGAAAATAAGCATTGTATAATTTTTACCTCAAAGATGTTCCTGCAGAAGTATACTTTATTATCTGTCTAATGATACAAACTGATTATCTATAATGACTTGGTATGTCGCAGCAAGTCTCAAGTCTTTCCAAGAAAAAATCCGCTTAGACTGCCTACCTAGAAATGTACATGCTAGCGGTGTACAAGCAAATGTTCATTAAACACAAATAAAGGTACAATAGCACATGCGCTTTGGAAGGCATCGGCTTTAATCAGCATGTGTTACAATTCAGGAGAATTATTAATTCTTTGGTGACACTACTTTGTATAACATAAATATAAATAACTTATATGTTTACAAACCATTAGTAACTCACTGTATCACAACCAGCTGTCAACTGAATTGGCTGGGTCGAGTCTGCGGACTTTCATTTTTCATTTCGAATATATGATAAAATGAAAGAAATTACAGTTAATCAATCTTTAACTTTAGTTGGAAATACACAAAAGGGTAAGTTTGTATCCTCCTTATGTTAGTAAATATGAGATATGAAAATGAAAATCGGAAACTGACACTTTAATAAGAACTGATGTGGTGATTAAACGTTTCCTATTTCTAAAGTAGTAAATGACTAGAAAGTGTTTTAACTCGTAAAACAGATGCTTGACAAAATATTAACTACATATGATTCAATATAAGAATACTGATTTTTGGAGGAGAGTTAATGTTGAAAGTCCAAACTGTTGCCATGGAAACAAAAATAAAAAATTGAAAAGAAGCTGAAACCCCCAAAAGGCACATCTACATGATATGAAGAAGATGCTTACCAAATTTGGTGAAGATCGGTCATGCATATTCAAAGTTATGCTCCGGAAACTAACCCTACCCTTCTAAATGACAAAGTCCAAACTGTTGCCACGGGGAAAAAAATATAAATTACCCAAAAAAGTTGAAATCCCCAAAAGGCACATCTACATGATATTTAATAATTTCAAACGAATGTGAATGCCAACACGGACGCGGACGGGAACTTAACCAAAACCAATATGTCTGCCGATCCTTCAGGGGGAGACATAAATATCAAATGAGACTCAAATAAACCTTTAAACGTCACTGCTTGTTTAGAACAACAGAATCTTGCCCTTAGGAGAGTGTCTATGTCGTACAAGTACTTTCCCTTGCGCGCTTTGATCTGGAGAGATGAAATGTGTCATGGTCGAACCAAATTACACTCGGTGTCAGCTTAGCCTCGACTGTCTGGTACAGAATCGGTAAGAGTGAGTGAGTGAGTGAGTGAGTTGGGGTTTAACGCCGCTTTCAAGATTATTTCACTTATATCGCGGCTGCTAGTATTATTGCAGGGAGAAAGCCCGCAACATCATTGTGGCTATGCATTGCGGTGAAACCTTCGAGCATCGGCTGGAACTAGCGAACCATGGGTGGTACTGTGTTTATACTCAGTGTAGCATTGCACCCAAACCTGACTGCGTGTAGAACAGTTCGAATCGGTAAGAAACACAGTCACAGTCAAGATCTCTTAGACCTAAGGTGAGGTGAGGTGAGTTGGTGTTTAACGCCGCTTTCAAGATTATTTCACTTATATCGCGGCTGCTAGTATTATTGCAGGGAGAAAGCCCGCAACACTATTGTGGCTATGCATTGCGGTGAAAACTGCGAGCATCGGCTGGAACTAGCGAACCATGGGTGGTACTGCGCTGAATTTCAGTGTAGCATAGCACCCAAACCTGACTGCGTGTAGAACAGTTCTCTACTGCAGACAAAGTTGCCGAGCCCCTGGCGGGATTCGAACCACGGACCTCCTGATCCGAAGCCGAACGCGCTAACCACTGCGCTATCCCGCCCCTTCTTAGACCTAAAATAAGGTCAGTATCATTTAAGGTCTTCACCATTATCTGTATGGTAACTATTATAAGTAGATATATGTAAATCATTATACATGTAACCATGTAGAGTTATCAAAACAAACTCCTCTTTTATGAGTAGATGACATATTAAACGATTTGTCATTGGCAAAGCAATCAATTCAAATTTTCAAATGATTTATTGTGGTGAAACAAGTTATAAGCATACATAATACAGATGTGTTTGCATACCTGCGTTTTTATTGAAATAAATAGTATGGTCAAAGTCAATACTTGTAATGATAAGTTTTCACATTAACAGTGAAGTACAATTTACCATTACATATCTTACGAAGTAAATTTGACAGCTAATTGTCGTTGTGGAATAAAACATCCTGTCTCAGGGTAAGACGTTTAGCTGACGCTCCACTCTTCTTACCCTGGGGTTTACAACTTCGCACCGTGTCCTTTTCCAAACGAACTTTCTAAAAATAATCAACCAATGACTGCGCTTGAAAGGCGAGTCGGCAATTTAATATGGCAGCGCCCATCCCTTAAAATTCAAACCGAGTGAGTGAGTTTGGATTTAACGTGTTTTGAACAATATTTCAGTTATTATACACGTAGATGACAATCATCCAAAAGAGGATCGAAAGGATGAGGGAAAAGACGGAATGAAAGGCATTGTGAGAGATAGACAACAGGTTTTAGAACGACTGAAATTTGATCTGACTTCTACCCGACGACCTTTCAAGCTTGGGTGCCCCTGCAAGGAGAATGAAAGCTCCGGTTGGCATAGCTCTAGGGGTCTCTGAATCACGATAAGGTATTGAGTTAAGTTGTCGAAAATCAAACCAATCTCTTAAAACCGAATATATGGTCTGTTTTAATAAACTAACCAGAACCGCAAAATTGGACAAAATCGGTTAAAAAACTTTCGATTCCAGTTTGTTTATCTATGGACGTCGTCATTTAGCATACGAACGAAAGCGACCTCCTGTGCGAGAGGCTGTCTTTGGTTGGCTGAAATTTTATCGACGAATATGTTATCATCAGAAATTTTATACGGATAAAACAGTACATCTCTTATTTTTCAAAATCTCAATTTAATTTTGTTTTACAAAGAAATGTTAAAATAATAGTTGAGCAATTTTATTCCCATCCTGTCTCAGGGTAAGACGTTAAGCTGACGCTCTTCTTACCCTGGGTGTAAACCCCAGCAAAACCTTCGCGCCGCAACCCATGATTCAGCCAATCAAATACTTTTATCGCGATGGTGTGCGTCATTCAGTTGATATCGGAGAGCGAAAATCGGAATTACGTAAATCTGATCCTTGACCATGGTAGCTGCACGTTTCCAAGTGATTAGAATTAACATTCCCTCCTCTTGGTTCATTATGGTAAAGCGACTTTAATTATATAGAGCGTGGGTGACTGGCTGATTTTTCTAGGAATTTCGTCGAAAAATCGCGTCTCAGGCTAGCTCGATATGTTTGAAATCTGGCCTAACGCTTGGCCAGTCAAGGGATTCTATATTGTGTTGCTCCTTCTAGTCTACGCTTATCCAAGATAGAACGATTGAGGCGAGCGGTGTCATCAACTTGAAGATTCGCTAAGAGGTTCTCGAAGAGGTCACGGTCATGCCTGTGCCCAGGCCAGACGAAGGCTCATTGACGGAGTTGATTGGCAGACCGGAACGCGGTTCTCGGTATGCCATACGGAAATATCTTGTGTCATCCCTTAAATTGTTTTAAGCCTACCTGTCTGGGGATGACAGCTTTCCTTGACGTTAAATCGGCAGAATTTTATATTGTTAGACAGTATGTGAGTTGACAGAGCTCGAAATGGACAACACAAACTTTTCATTGGATTACTTTTAATAGCTAAAGTTATGTATATTCGGTTTTGATCTGTTTCACATATCAAATTTGCCAAAAATATCTTTTTTTGTTTCGACCAATCATAGTCACTTCCGCCTACGCCAGGCGTCTGTCGAGAGTTTTCTGTACTACTGCCTATTAGTATAGGGTAGGGTTTTTGACCATGTATACTGTATGGCAACCTAGAAAGTGATTATTACAATCACCGGTACATTTGAATCCCATATGCCAAATTTGAACGATATACCGCAGAAAGAAGGAGAAATTGATTACGTGGTCGGTAGTTTATACAACTAGTATTTCTGAGAAATGTATATGGCTTGCGGCTTTTGCATATACACATAGATGGTGTTAAATTTTCTTACATGCCAAACGTTATCAATGACGTATTTCGTTAGAAAATAACTGATTAGTGCTAAAAGGTGTCGATGTAAGCCTTATCTGTTCAGTATAGTGTCAAAATCAAGTAAGTAAGTAACGATGATTATCGAAATACCGCAGAAAGTAGAAGAAATGGGTTACGTGTTTGACAGCTATTATATATATAACTAGTGTTTCTGAGAAATGTACTTTTGTTTGCGGCCTCTGCATATACACATAGATGGTGTTCGATTTACATTACCAACTATGAACTTTCTTATATTCCGTATTTCTATTTTGAAGATGAATATTCGACAAAATTGAAGATATATTGTATTGTGCCTTTATTAAAATAAATAACAAAGGTTTCATAAACTACGGTGTGCCTCTTTTCCATCTATAAACCATTTCAATGGATTCTTAATGAATATATGCGATCCATATATGATCCATGCATGTCATTTGCTTGGGAAAAGTAGTAAACAAACTTTCACCTTTCTTTCCTACTAAAATGTTCATCGCAAGAATAGATATGTTGATATTCAAATATCAAAATTCTACTCTATCAGCGTATGAAGCAAAAGGCCTTGCGCACCACTGAAAGTCGGTCCTGTTTAGCTATGATTAACATGGTCTTTTTTCACAATCTGAGAATCGACTCCTAAACCTTCCGAGTTTAAATAAAGGTGACCTGACAGCCCTTCACAATCTGAGAATCGACTCCTATGCCCTCCCGAGTTTAAATAAAGGTGAACTGAGAGCCCTTCATGATCTGAGAATCGACTCCTTTACACCCTCTCATTTAGAAATAAGGATGAGCCCTTCACAATCTGTCAATCGACCCTTATACTCCGTCAGTTTGATTTATATGCGAGCGATAAGCCCTTAACAATCTAGGAATGGACACTTATACTCCCTCAGTTTGATTTATACGCGAGCTATGAGCCCTTCACAATCTGAGAATCGATCCCAATACTCCCTCAGTTTGACATATAGGCAAGCTGGAGCCCTTCACAATCTCGGAATCGGCCCCTGTACTCCCTCATTTTGATTTAAAGGCGACCTTTGAGCCCTTCACAATCTGAGAATCGATCCCAATACTCCCTCAGTTTGACATATAGACAAGCTGGAGCCCTTCACTATCTAGGAATCGGCCCCTGTACTCCCTCATTTTGATTTATAGGCGAGCTATGAGCCCTTCACAATCTGAGAATCGATCCCAATACTCCCTCAGTTTGACATATAGGCAAGCTGGAGCCCTTCACAATCTAGGAATCGACCTTTATACCCCATTAAGTTTGACATAAAGGCGAGCTATTGTTATCCCTTCACAATCTAGGAATCGACCTTTATACCCCCCTAAGTTTGGCATAAAGAAGAGTTCAGAGTCCTTCACCATCTCGTAATTGGCCCCACTACCCACTCAATTTGAGAAAGAGACAAGCTGATTGCTCTACACAATCTGGGAATCGATCCCAATACTTGCTAAATAGAAAAACCTTAATTAGCTAGATAATTGCCATTATCTTATCAGATTGTGTGCAAACAATATGCATATTGTTCGAACGATCTGAGTGAGTGAGTTGGGGTTTAACGTGCTTTAGACAATATTTCAGTTATTAAACACGTGGATGACAAGCATCCAAAAGAGATCTGCAGTTTGTGACATATCACAGATTGTTCGTAACAATTACACCACCAGGCACTCTCTTGGACGAAGTGCTTATATTCAAATAATTTCATCATCGTCAGAATTATTAGTTTTCAAGACAGGTTTCTTTCAAATATGCGAATTTTCGAAGATGTCTTTTTCCAGCGTTGTTGATGGATTCAAGTAAATCCTCAAAGATCCCCAAGGTGAGTTAGTTTAATTAAGTTAGTAGTAGATGCAAATGTCCATCAGATAGATAATAACATTCAGTTTGTAAAGGTTTATATGTGACAAGACACGATTCTGCTTACAGATTGTGTAACAGTGTATATTTTAGCATACTTACGTCACTAAATGCCATCCGATACGTTGGCGTCAAGGCATTACAAACGGTTACCAAGAGATAAAACGAAAATCCCGCATCAAAAGGCGCTGTAAAACTGGCATTGTCACACGTGTTAACCCTATTGACAAATGCATCTGGATGTTCTCCTACTGAAACAAGAAAAGCCTTTAAAAAGGCTAAGTTGGAGGCACCCTTGTTAGGCTAGGAAATACTGCGAAATCATAGGGTACAAATAGGATAGGTTTTTCATTACAGCAAATAAGTAGATTAAGGCCATTAATAGAACAAAGACCTTCATTTTATCTTTTATTTAGAAAACAAGTTATACAATTATTTGTTCATAGCATCAAATAATAGAATAGTCAGGCAAACTTGCAGTTATAAATAGATCTATACAGTTCTGTTTTAAACAACAGTCACCTATTTATCCCTTGGAAATAGATCTATTTTTAGAATATAGGTCACAATTGATAGCGTCAAGCACCGCACAAAGTGTTCGACTCTCTTGCAAATTCATAAATCCATATGTATCACTAATTGTTTCTCAACTCTCAAAGATTGCCAGTACAAGTTATATTAAATTAAAGTCTAAAGCATAGTTCACTACCTCTATCTTTGTCTGTCACGAAGCGATATCCCACAAATTGACTCGCCTTTATGACATTCTCTACTTATCGACTTGTAGCCGCTTGTTTCTCGCGTGTGCCGTTGTAAAGGAGGTTTTTTTTACTAACATGGAATAGAATTTTCTAACCTTTCATGCGACATTTACGCGTCTAATTTAATACACGTGCGGTCATGAAGAATTGTACTGTCTTTTTTATTCTTAGACACCTCTGTTCCCTTTAAATTTTGAGATTTGCAGAGACAATCGTTTTCCGTATTAAAGGTTGCCAATTATTTCGGAATACCCACATGGTCACGTGGTTCTAAATTTGATACAGATGTGTTCATTGGTTTACGATATTGCCGAAATACAAAGAGGCTAAATATGATTGGTTGAAAGTTCCAACTGTAATATAGAGAGAATTTCAGCTGTTAAGATGGTTGGAGGCCGGTGCCTCCAACCAATAAGGGCTAAATAGACCCAAGAGTAAAAGGTCAAGATGATGCAAAAGGGAAAAATAGAGCCATGGGCTCTGTAGCTCATCAGACTTTTGATAGAAATAGGTGTTTGGGTTTAGACCATGGGGTCATGGGTAGTGTAGGAAAGATAGCCTGTCCCAAAGTCCGAGTTATTCACAATCAAATTAAAAATGCCCATTGCCCATTTGGGGTCAAGGGGTCACCAAACCTACAATTCAGAATCCCCATTGTCCAAGGAGTCTACACACAACTATTAAGCTATCAAGACCTTTTGGAACTGGAGAAGAAGATGAAAGTAGGATTTTAAGGTTTTGACCCCTGTGACCCGATTTGGAGTCAAGCGGTCACCAAACCTACAATTTAGGATCCCCAGTGTCCAAGGAGTCTACACACAATTTTACAGCTCTCTAGACCTTTTGGAACTAGGGAAAAAGATGAAATTAGGTTTTTTAGGTTTTGACCCCTGTGACCCCATTTGGGGTCATGGGGTCACCAAACCTACAATTTAGAATCCCCGTTGGCCAAGGAGTCTACACACACCTTTTCAGCTCTCTAGACCTTTTGGAACTGGAGAAGAAGATGAAAATAGGTTTTTCATGTTTTGACCCCTGTGACCCCATTTGGGGTCATGGGGTCACAAAACCTACAATTTAGAATCTCCAGTGCCCAAGGAGTCTACATACAACTATTCAGCTCTCTGGACCTTTTGGAACTGGAGAAGAAGATGAAAATAGGTTTTTCATGTTCAGACCCCTGTGACCCCATTTGGGGTCATGGGGTCACAAAATCTACAATTTAGAATCCCCATTGGCCAAGAAGTCTACACACAACTTTTCAGCTCTCTGGACCTTTTGGAACTGGAGAAGAAGATTAAAATAGATTTTTAAGGTTTTGACCCTTGTGACCCCATTTGGGGTCATGGAGTCACGAAATCTACAATTTAGAATCCCCATTTGCCAAGGAGTATGCACATAAAATTTCAGCTCTCTAGAGTCATTGGTTCTGGAGAAGAAGTCGAAAAAGTGAAAAGTTTACGGACGGATGGACGGACGCCGGACGCCATGCCATGCCATAAGCCCATCGGGTGTTTGAGACCTGATGAGCTAAAAAAAAGATTGGTTGCTAATAATTGTAAATGCAAGAAATGAAATTAGGTTTAAGAGTGATAGTTAATTTATGAAAATATAATGCTATGTAAGCGGCAGTTTTAAACGTGCCATTTATGTCTCAAGGTTCATATCTCGTTTAAAAATAATATTTCATTGTTGTAAAGAACACGTTATAGTCCATCCCGCAAGTCGTAGTCATTTATTGCCGTAGTCATCAAGTTACATCTTTTTTGTTTGGTTTGCTCCTTTCTTTGTACTTGCTCAAGGGAATACACGTTAACAAAATTTCAATACTATTTTTTCTCAACAGTATCGGCACAAAGAATGCTTGCGAGCGCACTGCTATTAAAATCATTCTTATCATATTCTCACAGTAGTTGCAAATTTATATTTGTTCCTATTCTTTGCACCAGTGAGCAGCGTTCAGTTGGATATCTGATGCTATACAAATACATTCTTAATGTGATTCTTATGTGACAACCCCAATATCTTTCTACAACATCTCAACACCAAATTTGCAAGAATGCAGTTTTCAATGGAAACCAATTGGACTTTGAAGTACGAATTTCAGTCCAGTAATTATCTCCCAAAATTGCATCAGAAATGATTTCAACTGTTTAAATTTCTTTGATTATTCCTTATTAATATGTAAAAATTCTAGGAAGTCTCAGTTGTGGAACAAGGTCGAAATGATCATGGTTGCGTTCAAAATCCTGCATTGAAAAGTACTTTTTAAAATGATTTACTCTATGGTGTCCTGTCATATATCTAATGACAGTTCATATCACAAGCTTGTAAAAATGTATAGTTTCCAATAGTTCAGATTTACTATTTAATTCCTAAAAAACAAAAATTGTTTTATAGATATGAAAACCCTCACGTCACATTACGGTGATTCAATGAGCGATTCTACCATGAAAATGCTGGATACTCGATTCTGATCAAATTTTAGTCGTTCTAAAACCTGTTGTCTATCTGTCACAATGCCTTTCATTCCGTCTTTTCCCTCATCCTTTCGATCCTCTTTTGGATGCTTGTCATCCACGTGTTTAATAACTGAAATATATTTCAAAACACGTTAAATCCAAACTCACTCACTCACTCGCTCGGTTTGAATTTGAAGGGATGGGCGCTGCCATATTAAGTTGCCGACTCGCCTTTCAAGCGCAGTCATTGGTTGATTATTTTTAGAAAGTTCGTTTGGAAAAGGACACGGTGCGAAGTTTTTGCTGGGTTTACACCCAGGGTAAGAAGAGTGGAGCGTCAGCTTAACGTCTAACCCTGAGACAGGATGCTAGCTTCAAGCTACTAGATTTTTCCATCCGGGTTGTGCCGCTGTTGATGTATGCGAGTCGTCTCATTGGCTTGTTAGAAAGCTAGCAATATGAGGGTTTGGGCTTGAAATAAATCAGGGTATTATGAAGGAACGAGCGCGGATTCATATACGCTGATTCAGCAGGACGTCTTTTACACTTAAACCACTCCAAGCCTGACTAGAAGGAAGAAGGCCAACTACGAGTTCTATCAATTGACAGTCTGGTTAGAGACGGAAAAGTATCCTGCCAAGGATTAAATGATGAACCTCCTCCGCCGACCTCATTAAACCATCCACTCTGCATCTCGTATGGATCAGGAGGTAAGACATGTTTGATAACGAAAGTATTGAAATATGTGGATAAAGAATAAGGTGAATTCAGTGATGTTTACATTGCCTAATTTAATTTTTTTTTTAAACAATAATAAGTTGCGAAATTTCTTAAAACTTGATTTTGATTTTTAATAGATATAAAACTGATCACATAATTGTAACTCTAACGTTATACATTTTAATAAGACTGGAATAATTTGCCATTCAGCTGTCTAAATGTTTGAATTCAGCTAGTGAGTTGGGGTTTAACGTGTTTTGCACAATTTTTCAGTTATTCAACACGTGGATGACAAGCATCCAAAAGAGTGGACAGACCAGGGAGAAAGGGATCGAAAGGATGAGGGAAAAGACGGAAAGAAAGGCATAGTGAGAGATAAAACGCTTTTTATAGAAGGACTTAAATTTGGTCTGGCTTCTGCCCGTCGACCTGTCCAGCTTGGGTGCCCCTACCAGGAGCATGTAAGCTCCGGCTGTCATAGGTCTTGGTTGAACAAATGAATGTTTTTGCTGAACTGAATTAATACGTCAGTAGAGAGGTTTAACATACTGAACATTCAACAATACGTGTTAAACTGAAATATTTCTGAAACTCGTATTAACCGTCAGCGTAATGTAAAACCCCATTCCAAGAACATAATATCTATAATACTTTTACACAGATGAAGTGGTTGGCAAACTTGTATAATCATTAGTTAAGAATATTAAAACATTATTTGGACTTTGATATTTTGATAATGAAATTTGACCATGGAAAATAATTAAGGTAGGCCTTTTTTAGGCAATTTATAGAGTGAGTGAGTAAGTTGGGGTTTAACGTGCTTTGAACAATATTTCAGTTATTAAACACGTGGATGACAAGCATCCAAAAGAGAGTGGACAGATAAGGGAGAAAGGGATCGAAAGGACGAGAGAAAAGACTGAAAGAAAGGCGTAGTGGGAGATGGAAACAGGTTTTAGAACGACTAAAATTTTCTCTGGCTTCTACCCGTCGACCTGTCCTTCTTTAGCGCCTATTTATTAGCATATTTACTATAAGGCTTGCAGAGTTCTCGGGATCCCTGAAGCACGCAACCCACCACACCACGATAGTGTGAATGAGTGAGTTGGGGTTTAACGTGCTTTCAATAATATTTCAGTTATTAAACACGTGGATGACAAGCATCCAGAAGAGAGTGGACAGATCAGGGAGAAAGGGATCGACAGGATGAGGGAAAAGACGGAAAGAAAGGCATAGTGAGAGATAGAAAGCAGGTTTTAGTAGGACTCAAATTTGGTCTGGCTTCTACCCGTCGATCTGTCCAGCGTGGGTGCCCCTACCAGGACCATGTAAACTCCACCTGGCATAGCTCTCAGGGTCTCTGAAGCACGCAAACCATCACACCACGGTTAGGTATTGAGTCCAGTGGTGGGGTATAAATTGAAAGAAACAATTAGTGCCTCATTATTGTCAACTTGTAAATTTTAATCACAAGCACAAGCGAATCACAAATAGAAAAATTCGTATTACAAACTCATTAATACAATTCTGTTATTTAAAAGTTGAAAGTCGACACATGTATCCTTACAAATTCATGTTACTCCACTCCGTATTGTGGCCGTTTCCTTCGAAGACAGTGAGAATCATGCCGGGAAATTTTAAGCTGACGGTAGCAGCTTTATCAAATTCATTCTGCAACATAATTGACCCTGATTTCCTTTATGCCAAAAACCTCTTATCGCTAGCTATCTAACCAGCCAATGAGACGACTCGCATTCAGCAATAGCGGCACAAACCGGGTGGAAAATTCCGTTGAGTATAAGGTAAAAGCTTCAATCTGCATGGTTAACGACATTTCATTGGTTAAAAAGATCAAGTTGAGCAAGCCTAACGAGCGATGTAGCTCTAAAGAGGTCAGGATACATGGAAAGAGCTCGATGAGCGGATTCAATTACGCTGATGTAACAGTATGCAAGGACCAAATGGGTATCGTTGTAAAACCTGCTGTCAATCTTTCACGCTGTTTTCTTGGCGTGGCAATCTTGGTTAATGTGCCTTATGATGCTCTCTTGAATTCAATGTTCTCGGATAGATCTAAAGCCCGTTTCTCAAACACCTCGTACCCGTAGACCTCGTATAGCAGGTCGTACTCATGTCTTACGCTTTTTGACCCGATTCACCAAGACCTCGTTTGTTTACACTGCGTTGGAAAGAACCCAAATTTTAGGACCCGGTTGACCTGTTGTAAATGATAATTATGACGTCGACAACAATTTAAGATTGCGTCGAAGGTCTCTAAATTCGATTTATTGACAGAACGAGGATTGAGACAGGATAGGGTATATCGGGACAGGAGCAATATATATACGAGTCATTCTCAAAAGATGCAGCTTTTTCCCGTACCTGAAGTAAAGTCTTTAATAACACTAACAAAATGCTTTTTTTGGAAAACATTTTGATATCTTCTTGAATGCCAACATATATTTGAACTAATGTTTTGTTTTGATTCAAGAAAAATGAAAATATTTTTTTTCATTGTTTCAACAAGGGGGTAGGCGTTTTGCATGTATCCAGGTACAAAATCCTGTGATCAAGTGGCTATTGTTCCCTTATTTTCATAAATCAATCTTTTATTCTGCAGTGATCATAAAATATGGAGCTTTTCCCCATTCCTGGTTGAATTTCACAACTTTCAAGCATTATTGTGATATGAAAATTAAACTTATGTTCTTGTATACAAGAAAAATGGCTTTCCTGTAACAGAACCATAACATTGAGAAAAAATAAATGATCCCTCATCATATGAAACCTAAACTATCTGTAATGCTCATTATCAACTTCTGGATCAACCTAATGAATATAACTCCTTGAGTCAAAGACAAAACCCTTTAAGAAAATGCCACCACTGGACTCGATACCTTATCGTGGTGTGGTGATTTGCGTGCTTCACAGACCCTGAGAGCTATGGCAGATGGAGCTTCCATGCTCCTAGTAGGAACACCCAAGCTGGACAGGTCGACGGGTAGAAGCCAGACCAAATTTGAGTCCTTCTAAAATCTGTTCTCTATCTCTCACTATGCCTTTCTTCCCAGCTAACAAATCTACGTTGTAATGACGTTGTCACAACGTCCACTTTACGTTGTAATAACGTAGATTCATGACGTTGTGACAACGTGATTTTGTAGACTCCCGTTCACGTTGTGACAACGTAGTATTTCTACCTAAATAAGACGTCGTGGCGACGTTGTAACGACGTTCTTATTTACGTTGTCCTAAGGTTGATTCCTGACGTTGTCACAACGTGATTTTGTAGACTCCCGTTCACGTTGTCACAACGTGGTATTTTTACCTAAATAAGACGTCGCGGCGACGTTGTAACGACGTTCTTATTTACGTTGTCCTAAGGTTAATTCATAACGTTGTCACAACGTTATTTAGTAGACTCCCAGACACGTTGTCACAACGTGGTATTTCCCTAGATAACAAAATTACGTTGTGAGAACATTTTTACAACGTTACCTTTACGTCTCAGGGACATCAGCATGAAACATCCTCGGAACGTCCCTCTTCTGGAGTCGATAAGTCCCAACAACGAAAGTATGGACTTTAACGCGACCTAACAATAACGTTCCTACAACGCACACGACTTCCAAATAACACTGGAAGTTTAAAGGAATACTTTGTTAGGCTGCACGTACCATATTTGTTTTAATAGACGGTGGTCACTAATAAAAACGAATGGTGGGTAGTGAAATATGCACATTCTCTTCGCACTCAGAATTTTTCTAATTATTGAACATGGAGTCAAGATTGCGAATTAAAGGCGTCGAGTTTCTATTATAACAAATATGGTAATGGAATATTCGGATTAGCCATACTATTACAAGGTAAAAAACAGACAGGGATAAACTATACAAAATTGTTTATTCAGCCTTAGAATGTATAAGGGAAACGCGTTTCTTCATTGTTCTCGCTTCATTGTACATGTTTCTTCACAGCACTGTTCAGGAGTCAAGGAACGTTCTGTAAAATAAAAATGAAAATAATGATAAACAGAATAAACCGTTCCATATAATGAATAAAACACTGTAAATCGATGGTTTTATGTATGGAGCCTATTTTTTATTATCTAAATATATCATGTTGTATCCTTTCAAGTATCTCAGTTAGTTTTAATTCTGCTTATATATACATATAAAGCTTTAAGCGTTCATCACACATAATATTTATCATTAGTGGGTACCTGAGAGTAAGATGAGTTCCCCTGTGTAGATGGAGCAAGCTAGAACACTAAGATTCATGTTGGCTGTCTTACTCTTCCCTGCCTCTCCGGTCCTCCGCCTCGTCTACCTCGAGCAGCCCAAGAAAAGAAAAGGAAATTGAGTATTTCATAATACTGACAACACAATTTGATAGTTGTTCGTAAAGATACAATTGACTGATGGGCACTATAGTATAGTGTGCATACTTACGAAATATTGGTGACTTCATGAAAAAGTCATGTAAAGGTAGCGATTCCCGTTGACTTTAAATATGTTTCATAAACATAGAAGTTAAATTTTATATGAATGCCTGACATTTAACTAATAATTGATATGAATCAGAATGGTCCTTATCTTTTGGAAATAGATTTATGCTCATTTTACGCTACTCAAATAATTGCATAATTTCAGATGTTCGGAATATTCAGCACTTGACGGGGCAATCATGAATTTCAACGTTATCACAGAAAGGAGTACAGTGCTGTCGGGTAAAGCTACGCACCTAAGAGATACATGATCATTCATCCGAGAAATATGCAATATATTTGATATAAACAACATCATGTTAAAGTTCAGAGCTTCGTTGATAATATTAAAGCATATATTGTGAAGTGTTTTTGTCAGTGACACTGAAAGTTTTCAAACGACTACCCCACTAAATATTTCATTGGTCGGCATATGTAGCCTAAAGATATACAGACAGTGTTTGAATACACCAAACATTTCCATCATCATGATTTTCATAGATTTTGAAATTGATTTCTGAAGGTTAGGCAAGGACAAGCCGATATTTGGTTCAGTATTTTGGTTTCCATTGACAATTGTTATGCGAGAAGAAAAATGTTTAAAGACGACAGGTTTCCTATGAATTTTGTCAGTTGTTACCATTTTCTAGGTCTTTATGGCCTCTTATCACCATTTAGTTAGAGAGGCTCTACCTGCAACCCCATAAGATAGTTAGTATGCGGTTCCATTGCGAGAATACAGCATTCGGCGACAGAAATTTCGGTCTTATCACCATTTAACCTTTTCAGCCTCTTCAAAAACTTCATGATATCTTTCAAATTGCCTAAAGATGCAAAGACGTCAATGTATTACAAGCTCACACTCATCCTGACTTACTAGGTTAATAAGTTTGTGCAAGTGCGTATCTTTACCCGACACGGCTGTATATTCCGCCTACAATTTATCACTGTACACTAACCATACAGTGTTGTCGGGTAAAGCTACCCACCTAAGAGATACATTTGTCAGTGACAGTGAAAGTTTGCCAACGACTACTCCCTTATTTCCGTAAGTCGGCATGTGTCGGCTGAAGATACGCACGCAGGGTTTGACTACACCTAACATTTCCAATTTAATGATTTTGATAGATTTTAAAACTGTTTCCTTAAGTCTAGGTAAGGATAAACCGATAGTCAGAACAATATTTTGGTTTCCAATGACAGTTGTTATGTGGGAAGGCAAACTGTTTGATGACTGCATGTTAGCTAGGAATTTTGTCAGTTTTTCCCAGTTTTGTGCCAATAATCAACATAAAATCGTTTTAACCTTTTCAAAAACTTCATGATATCATCTTAATTGCCTAAAGATTCATAGACATAAATCAATTACAAGCTAACACTCATCTGATTTACTAGGTTAAAGAGCCACTCCGTGATTTTCATAACATATTATTTACCTTTGATACGAACTTAAATGTCATATGTTGTGATATAAAATCAAAACATCTTCACTTTTCATGTCCAAAAGACATATATATGACAAATACTGGTTTTCCATGAAAATCTAGAATCAGCCTTTTAAATGCACAGAGGTGTAGATATCACGTCCAATATACATGGATACTAGTTATATAACCTAACAAACACTAACAACTCCTAACTGCCCTCCTGGCTGTCTTAGATAACTTTCCAAAATTACGTTTGACTATTTGACGCGCGCCACTGTCCGGTTTTCGATCAGGATTGCGACTTTCTACCTTCATATTGTCACTGAAAAACCAATATGCTTTCAAATGTGTCATTTTGGTAACAATCGATACTTCGCGATCAAATGACACCATTAATTAAGTTTGGCATATATGACTCCAGCAACTCTTTAAGTTTTGTGCGAGTGCGTATCTTTACCCTTCGCGTATCTTTACCCGTCACGGCTGTATATATTTGAAATATCTTGACATTCATAGACGTTTCCTCACGTTTATTCATTTAGATTTATTATTCACCTTCACTTACTGCTGGTTATCTACTAAATGATTTTAACTTCACCAACATGTTTGCATTGTTTATATGAAACACAAAGAAATATATTTTGTAATGTTATCACAGTGTAAAGCCATTACCCGCGAGATAAAGAATCATTTATTCAAATATTATAAATAGTTAGGTTTAAAAGACGTACTGCATCCATCTAATAAACAATGGAACTGAATGTCAAACACAAAGCCTGCACTCGGTGAACTCGCAAACAGCTGATTGAAATACTTTTCAAACTCCGTGCAGCACTTGTGATAGACGATGCGTCACCAAGCAAGAAATGCTATGCGGTAACACTGTAAGGAGTTTGACCGTGTTTTCGGAGCCGAGCCGGCGACAACAAAACTGCCTAGCAATCATAATGTTGGTCAAATGGATATGAAATAACTAAAAATGTCTAAAAAGAAAACTAAGATAGTAAATTGGCTGTTATATAATGCTATAGGACATACAAGAGTAGTCTATTTACTTCTAATTTTGTATCACATCCTCCTCTATGAGAGGAGATCTAGGCCTTGACTATTTATCGTAACGATGATCATAAATCAAAAGTGCGTAGATTGTGTTAAATTCCAATGATACAAAATATGCATAAAAGTTCTAAAACAACTTACCTCAGAGCTTTGGGAAGGATCGAAGAGACGCCAGTGCCAAAAAACTTGCAAAGTAAACATTGATTCCCCACGGCGACGTCAAACATGGCGGCCAAGTACTCGTTTGTGACGTAATCGTTACGACGTCATGTTTTATATGACGTCATGAGCATTTGTAATGGCGCGAAACGTACGCCTTGTACAATTTCATATCAAAGTTGAGAAATTATGATGTATGATAGATAACAAGTACATCGCAGCGACGCCAAGATATCCCATTATGGTTTTAACTTACTGTTACTACTGTTTCATTTTTCAATTCATAGAACTGATGAATTAGTGTTGATATATTTTTGATATCACAGAATAACTTTCTTTCGTTTAGGCCTATGTTTGATGAAAAATGCGTGATGAAGACTTTGTGACGATGTAAGACTGGGCATCACATAACTACGTTAAATACGTAATACTTACAACTGGAGATATAACGTTAGATTTTTCGTATTTAATACGTCGCAGATACGTCAGGAAATAACATTACCAGTAAAAGGCTCTCTTTGAATATTTGACCATCGTTTATTGTTTTTGCTGCTTCGTTTGTGTATCCCAAGATTAAATTACATTTTTCTTTCATATTACTGGATAACTTTTCTACTATTATATCCCGTAAAAGGCACGTAATCAGGACGTTGTGAGGACGTACCACTGGACGTGACATAACTACGTTACATTTACGTAAAAAATACGTATAACACAACGTCGTAACAACGTTGAGGAATGACGTTATTTTTTTCGTACTTAGTACGTCGCAGGTACGTCAGGAAATTACGTTACCAAAATAAAACCTTTTCACAACGTCGTATGTACGTCGTGTGTTAGCGTCTTTTACCTTATCCTGTCGATCCCTTTCTCTCTTATCTGTCCACTCTCTTTTGGATGCTTGTCATCCACGTGTTTAATAACTGAAATATTGTTCAAAGCACGTTAAACCAAACTCACTCACTCATTCAATATAGTAAAGAGCGCCGCGTCAGACAGATTGCTTGTGGAAGAAGCACAAATAATATCTTCATCAACTGCTGTAGTGACCTCTCCTGGTTGTGATCGCTACACCATCCCCTATTGCAGCAGATGCTTCTGGCAAGGCAGGACAAGGCCTAGTGCTGCAATAACTTCAAATGCTTAATGCTTAATGCTAAAAATAATGAAAGACAATTATTTCAAAGAAAATCTTTAAATTTTTGCCCTTGTCATTGGTGGAATTACTGCCCAACAAGGGATTATGGCTGGTTGTTAAAGTCTCCAAGAATAAGAAAGGGTTTAGGGAGTTGTTGAACAAGATCATCAAGATCTTTTTGTGTAAGTTTATCTGAAGGTGGAAAAATATTGAACACAATGTAATTGTTTTAAATAATCTAAGCTGTACAGCTACAGCTTGAATTTAAGTTTAGGAATTTTAGGGGGATTTGAATGTGAATCACTCCTTTGCTAACACGATTTAGTGTTTAATCTCCTCGATCCCGTCCTCTATCCAAACTACAGAAGACGAGTCAGTTCCAAAAATGTCTACAACCTAGGACAAGCAGGTTGACTCGTTCGTTTGAGGTCCAGTTTGCCGTTTCACAAAGGCCTCCTAAATTTAGGAGGTCGTAGCATATACGACCTTGTTTACGACCCTCTTACGACATGCTCTACGACCGTTTCACAACGGGGTCGTATCCATGTCGTACAACGGGGTCGTAAATCCATGTCGTATATCAAGTAGGAGGTGCTTGGTTGCATAGCAACATATGATCTCGGCAGGACGGGCACCTGTCTCCGCATTCGTACAATTCATATCCTGTCTATACCTATGAATTTTGTGTTTGTAAGTATTTTAGTTTTATGATTTACAAGTGGCTTACACAAATCAAAAGGTAAATTCATGAATTTACTACAATCTTTACATTCTAACAGAAATTGTAGTAACTAGTAACAAATCATTTACGGGCAAAATCAGAGAGATTTGAACCTGTGGTTTTAGTGCCTTATAAAAAAATTTTGTTCATGACCCTAAAGCATGAGTTACTTCCCTTTAACACTGTCGCGTACAACGTGAATTATTGACGCCTAGTTGCGGCTACCCTGACCCCGTTGTATTAGGTAAGGTCGCCGGATGACAACTTTGGGATAATTTAGATGGCCTTAGTGGAAACACAAGAAAGTCAACATTGCCAATATTTAGGTCAAATTGAAACGTTAGTAAAATATCGACTGTAAGATTTTCAGCTTTAAAACTATTACCTAAGCTAAAACAAATCATATCATGCATTATAATGCATGCTTTTCATGGTTTAAGAAAATAAGATGAGCCATTACTTTGTGCACGGGACAAAAGAGTATCCCAAATCTTTGAGTTAGATTTCTTCATGAATACAAACATCCTATGATACTATGACTGCAGGATTTGATTACTTTCCAGGGTTTTTTCAACTACTAAAAGATAGATCAAATAAGCAGGAATATTCCAGATATGATATTCTCAGTTATGCATGAACATTACATTAAAAAATTTATTGGAAATCAAATGGAGAATATTACCAGGCCATTCTGATTTATCAATTCAAATAATATATATCACATTCTCCAACTAAGAAGTTTTATTAATTTCAAAGATTTTGATAATGTCTATGTAGATTGTTTACTTAACAAAGCTTGCCATTAATTTACCCGCAGAAATGAATAAAAGCAGTTAGTTTAATATCAGGGCGTATTAAATGTTTGAATTTGAATTGTGTGTTTGAATTTTTTACAATATCTCTGAACAAGTTTTTAGTTTAGAATATTGACATCTCCTTTAAAATGTTCATAAATTGACAGAAAATTATATTTCAGTAGCTCTTTTAGATATTAAGAAAATATTATCTATTTCAAAGATAAAATGTCAACAATTAGAAAAGGCAAAATTAATGCAATGAAATGATGATTTTGAAAACTATAAATATTGACAAACAAGAGCCCACTCAAAGTCTAGAAAAATGATTGGCTTTGAGACGTTTCGTCACAAAAGTTTGCCGAAAGTTATCAGTTAGCCTAGGCCCTATATACTTATTTTTTCCTTGCTTATTATTTAACTGCTGGAAAACTTGTTATCTATCTATGAATATTAAAAGGTGTTTAGATAAGGAAGCGATAAGGAAGGGCTGTAATTATAATTATATATTTTATTACAAGATTTCATCGCTAGTTACGAAGCATTGTTGACATCCCGCAGTAAAGGTGAAGGTCACAGAAATGTAACTTACCGCAGTTTTGCAGTGTTCACCTCATTGAGCTAAATATTGATGTATTAGTATCCTTTCGTGAAAAGAGTGTGCAAATGTATCTTGGAGAGGGGCTAGAGTTCTTGATGAGGTACGTGTGTTGTAGGTGAAAACAAATAGCGGTATATCTATGCATGGCATCAAAAAGTCTACGCGAGTTTTCGGTCCGACGGTCGATCGTTGTCAGGCATGTTATGTCTACTCTCGGTCACAGTCGAGGACACTAAGAATATTTGACAGATTTGACCAACACATTTCTCAATAATAAGGTAATCGACCCCTAGATTGACGAAATTGCATATATCTATGAAACTGAAGAGGTTTAGTTGAGTGAAATGTAAAGTGATCCGTTATGTCATGATTGAAATAATTGAATCGCTGACGAATTTGTTAACCAAAAGGATGTTCGGAATCACTATGAAAAACAAGCAAATTGCTTCCTAATATTTCTGAATGTAGCATTTTTTATTCGAAGCGGAGGATGGCCGCCATGTTTATATGATTTACGACGTCCTAAATCATTTACGACAGGTCAATCGGGGTCCTAAATTTGAAGCTCTTTACGATGCAGTGTAAATATACGAGGCCGTTGTGAAACGGGTAAAAAATGTAAGAGATGGGGTACGACCTGCTCCAGTGGCCGGGTTCTTCATGTCACCTAGGTCAGGTTTTGCCCTTCTTAGAAGATCTCTCCATTTCTTTTTTCATCATCCACATCGTGGTTCACACCGGCCGATTGGGAGTTGTTCACGGGTGTGATTCGTCTGCATTCCTCCTGTTTCTGCTTATCGGTGACCGAGTTTGTCGACCGTGATTGCAGGATTTTCTGCTCTCTTGAGTCTGCAATCATGGATCGGTCATTTCCACAAAGTTCTTTGGCGCGTTTTCCCGGGAGTTTAAACGTACGGAATCTAACTTTAACACGCTAACGCTGCACCGTGACTAAGACTTGGTTGTGCATGCCGCTTATTACGAAGGCGCTGCTATGTCTGGCGAAGCGCCTGAGATGTGCATATATGGCCACAGGGTATTGGGAAGGAGCGAGAATTGATTCATATACGCTGACTTTTAGCATTGAATTGACAAATGGAAAACAGGTAATACATATCAATTTAATTCCTTAGTTTTAAAGCAATTATCTAAATCTTTAATGATAAAAACTGAAATTACCTCTTAATAATACAAGCCACCTATAATCTTGAATGCGGCGTTAAACACAAACTCACCAACTGTTGTATCAACCTTGTTTCATCAGTTTTTGTGCCAATGGAGGTAACTTTGTAAACTGTCTATAAAATGGTGTCCAAACTATCTTCAAACAGTATTAATTGGTGTATCATCGGAATTTTAAAAAATAATTTTAAAATAACGTCACGGCTTTTTTGCTGGACAGAACAGTGCCTTACTCAATGTTAATGTTATAGAAGAACTCTGATGTGTGATCTATAATCTCAAGTGTGTCGGGGGCGGGATTAGCGCAGTGGTTAGCGCGTTCGGCTTCGGACCAGGAGGTCCGTGGGGTCGAATCCCAACTCACCTCACCTCACCTCAAGTGTGTCATGGTCGTGCTACGTAACTCCAATTGTCAGCCTAGCTTAGTGTTGAGGCTGAAAAGGCAATACTTATTGCACTATAACACTTTTTAAAGGAGACATAGAGAATCTCACCCGAGTGTCTTCAGATATCAAATATATCAACACGAGTTGATAAAAGTTAAAAATATCCGAGGCTTGCCGAGGATATTTGTAACTTTTATCAACGAGTGTTGATATATTTGATATCTGAAGACACGAGGGTGAGATTCTATTTATCATCCAATATCATTTTAATTTTAATTTTTAAAAAAACCAAAACACAGACACGTAACTCTTTGTCAATTTTACTGCGGTCCGGCGTATGAATACATCACAATTTAGTAAGGTACTGCAGCACCCAAGAACTCATTACGTCACCGTAGTATTATCAAAGAACATTAACAAATAGTTCTTCAAAAAGTTCAAGATATTGAGAAAAGTTTGAACAGAATTAGTTTCTTACTTAATGATTGTCGAATTTCGAACACAGAATGATCAGATTTTAATCTGATTTGATATGAATTGAAATTAGAAAGTTTATAATGAAATTTGGCGACCGACATAGTCAACAGTTTGAGAGCCGAGATGGCGGGTGGACAGTTACTGAGAACCGCTCTCACTGTCACTTTCGATGACAGGTCTTCGTCGCTTGTCAGTCCTGTAATTGTTCACATTTATTGTGAAAGAACCACCAGCAATGTAGCTGGAACCAAAAACAGACTGAAGGTGATCACGTTTCGATGAAACAGTCATCGTGTTTGATGAACTTGTGTTGGGGGAAACAAGCGGCATGGTTTCATCGTTGACCTGGTTATAACGAGGGGCATATGGCAGAGCAGGGACTTTGTTTACATCCCGCCGTGGCTCGTTATAGGGCACAAGTTGACCTGACTTTGAGGAATTTGACAGAATTGATGAAATTTGACTGTGCTGATCATCGCTTATGTGTGAGTAGTTGTTGATGCTGTGAACATTCTTATGGCCGGTTATCTGCATGATATATGCGATGGGGGAACGTTATTGTCATTGAGTTTCTGGACCAAATGCTTCCTCGCACTATGGTTTGTCAACTTGCGGTCAGCGGCCAAACCGGCAGCGCCAGCCATACGTTTCATGAGACATTCCAACTTGTGGATACCTACAGGCTGCCTCTTGAACCACACAGATTCCATGGAAGGATTTTTGACTGTAGTGGTTGCAACGTAGAAAGGGGAATCAGGGAACGAGTACCCGGACGGGCGTTAACTTTTGTACAATTTGTACATGGCGACGGGACAACGGTCTGGATTGTCAGGGAGAACCCACATTTTAGGGGTGACCTCGCGGGAATCTGCCTGATTTCCCTGCCTTGTTTTGGACACTCTTTCATTCAACTCCAAATATTCGGAACCATTGCTGTCACACTTCAAGTCAACATCACCCCATAACATCTGTTTGTGCTCATGACTTCCCCTCAATCCAAAGTGTACAGTATTGTTGAACCAAACAGTGTTTAGGATCGAATCAGGAGAATTGTTTCCTAACTGTTGACAAGCCCACAGCTGTTCAATTTCACTGTCCGTGATGGCTACAGAACGATTGGGTAAGTTTCCTTTTCCTTGAGCTTTAAGATGTTTTAGCTTAGCTGACATGACCTCTCTGTACTTAGTGAACTCTACGCTCGCTCTCAGTGTGTAACTATAACAATGGCGACGTAGGTAACGCTCGATAGATGAATTGATTCCCCTTAGAGAGTTAGTTTCAAACTCTTGGCCATCACTTTTCTTTGTAGAAACAACAAACATACACAGAAGATTGTTTAGAATTGAGGCTGGTAATTTGTGAATAGGACGAGTTTCACCTTGGGTTGCCAGGAATTGGGTCAATAGGTTAATGTCTCTCAAAGTTTTTCTAGCGGTATTTTTGTTCTCTTGTGCAGTAATCAAGGCATCAACATCATTCTGACTTACTTTGGCAAATCTAGAGTTAGTTGGTTGTGGTTCAGGAACACTGAATGGTAGTTCTGTAACTCTAGAACTTGATGTTGCAGTAGATGTGTTTGATGGTGTTGATAATGTTGACGTCTGCCCACCTGATGATTTGTTGTCATTAGTTTTCACTAATGAAAGCCTATGTTGCATCACCACGACTTCGTAATCAATCCCATCAATGACACAACGATAACTTCCATCACCTTCATCAGATAAGACAGTTACTTGGCCAGTACCATCAATCGATACCTTATCCCCTTGATGGAAAATCTTAATGTCGGCCATGTTTGTTTACCTCTCAAAATGTAAATGAAAATAGTTCCGTTAAATCATTAACCAATCAGCAATTAGCTCAAAATTTGTCAAAACGATATCTCCTAGGAGATATCGCTTGATCTTCCACAAGCGATATCTCCTGTGGAAGCCAGTATTGGATGATAAAAAGGGATCTCACCAAGATGAAAATCAAAAGGTTTCAATTCCCAAAAAGTTCTCTTCGTTTCAGTACAAACATTTATGAACGGCTGCACAAGGTTCAGTCAACCGGAATTCATTTCCTTAACGCCAAAAAATAAAGGTTTTCGTACCAAAACGGTTTTCCCTTGATATATGACGGTAATCTATAAGACTATAGATAAACCATGGAGTATAGATATTTTACGCTCTGAAGAATAGATGTGTTTAGCATACGAATATAAAAGAGGAAAATTTTTACAAATTGAGCACATGGGATTGTTGATTTTCCGTCCACGATTTTATTGAGACGACTAATTACATCTACACTAATCATGATGCTGAGCTATTAGCACATGTATTAACTTTCAAAAATCTTTTTGGAATCGATTAAAATTTAACGGATGGTAATTTTTCGCTCAAATTGTAAACCCCAATTTAGGTCGTGCACAAGGCCAACAATTTGGAAGATATCAAAGACAATGGATCCAGGATTACAGTCGAACACTATTAATTACTAGTGCTCTTGTTTATCAAGTGTGCGATTGAAGGGATATTGGGATATCCAAATCACTGTAATATTAGCAATAACTGGATATGGCGCAAAGTATTTTCAACAAAAACTTTGAACAACCGTGTTCACAATTACAAAGGTAATGTCAAGTCATTCTCAGTTACTAAGGACTTTATGTCAATGTGGGCAGAAAGGAAATATCAGGTAACCAGGGATGTTTTTCAGCATCTTCAAAAGTGAAAGATAAGTCATCCAAAATCAAGGCTTCTTGTGCTATAGTGTCGATCTGTTGCTTGTTTATTGGCGCTTTACTAGCACAATGTCTGTTGACAGCAACACATTTACCAGTATGTATATCCTATACTAGCAGGCGCTGCTCCAGATGAATCCATCATGGTCAGAATAATCACATTTAGAACAAATTTATATCAAATGGTAAAGTGGTCGGCTGCGTTTTGCCCCAGTGTGCCTAATGGATGCAGTGCAATTAAAGGATCCCGAAAGTACAAATATCAATTAGATAGATAGAGGATATTTGACATATCTCGTCGAATACAATGGATATCTCATCGAGTGAAGTAGAAAATTATATTTTCACGAGACGAATTTTAATATATGATTTTGTACTTCACGAGATGAGATATCCATTGTATTCGACAAGAAATGTCAAATGTTCTATTTATTATGTTTCCCAAAACCCTGTTACTTACCGTAAAGATATGAACGCAGAAGCTAAAACGCTTCGCTAGCGCGGCCTTTGCATGACGTCATTAAATTGTTTCATGACGTCACAGACGACGTCATATGATTGTTGCATCATTTCACTGAGTAGAATACCATTTTTATTTAACTCAGTGAAAATACGGGTTTTATTTTCACCTATAAATGGCATATTTCACCTTTCGAAACATAATAAATACTGATATTCTGGTTGTAAAGGTTGTACTTTTGCAACATGTCTGTTAGCAATAAAGATCACTATTTTACAAATAATGTTAACTGTTATTCACTTGTGTGCAGTACGCATATAAGAATGTTTAGGCACTCATGAACATAGAATGACATGTTAGTCGATGTCTCAGTGTCTCAATTTTAGAAAGTGAACAGACGTTTGACAAACTAAGAATTCATGATTTTACTTTATTAGCGTTCATGCTATATGTCATGGCAGAATCAACTCGTATATCACTGCAAAGTGAGTTTGTGTTTAGAGATGCTTTTCAAGAGCAGAGATTTAAAGGCAATTAATCTTTATGAAAATTCTAGCTTCATCTGTTTGCTAATATTTTAACAGTCTTCATGTTTCTTTTTCTTTTCATGTCAATTTATGAATACAAATTTTTTCACGCCAATTAAAGCTAAAATATGTGAAAGCGGCCCTCAACAATATGACACTCACTATCAAAAGTCTAAGAAATTGCATCTTACCTCAAAAGTAAACACCCTGGAATATGTAATTAGTGTGCCTAATGTTTAAAGGGTAAGTCCAATGAAAAATGAAAATTAAGCCTTTCAAACAATGTATATTCGTAAATCCATTCATTTCGGCCAATAATTTTTAGATATTTTACTTAAATTACAATAAAAATTCAAAGTTGGAAATATTACGTTTTGATGGTGGCCGCCATATTGCTATCTCGAACGGTAAACGAGAGCGAGAAACAGCGGGAGTATGACGTCAGCGACACACCACGAAATTAGGAGACACCGCACAATAGCATTACCGCGCAATGCCCGCCTGACAGGCTTGGGCTGTTCCAACCGAAACGACCGGGGAAAAGACGTCCCCGGTCACGGTAAAGCTTATTTTCAGATCCTAAAAACTGACAGGTATAAAAACCTGTCAAAACGTTGGCTACATAACATTGGAACGGGCTGGACGGTTGCGACTTTCAAGTTCGGCCGCCACAAGGTTTGAATACTTCCGACATTTTGTTTAAATGATTAATCACTATATATCATTAGTTTGAATTAAGTGATTGTTTTCACAAGTTTTTAATTTTAAATGATAATATATAATCTAAGTGGTATCAACGAAAATTATTTTCATGATAATGGGTTTTTTCCTTTCCACAATAAAACAAATATCGGTCAGATCTAGTAAAAGCGAATCCTAAAGCGAAAGCTCGCTCTTTAAGTGGCATGTTCGTAATCAAACTGATATTCGCCCATACGCAAACGATTTCATCTGATTCGACCAATATTTGGCTTAATTATGTTTGAATTTGGAAATAAAATTGTGACTAGCAATTTGTTAGTCAATCACAGTCTAAATATTAGTATTCCCATTAAATAGTGACAATACCCAATGCATTTACTATTGGTACGAAATCAATTTGATTGCGAAAGGTTGAAATTTTACTCTATGATCAATGCATTCTATTTGGCATTGATATGGCATGGAATAGGATCTTAATTTCATTGAATTTCATTGTTTGCTTTGGTATTGTACATATTTTGAAAAAAATATGTATAATTATTAATTAGCATTAAGTTGTTTTTTAATTCAACTGGTTACTCGTTCACTATTTTAGAATAAAAAAATTCAGACAATGCATAATTATGGTAAGACTTACCTTGCAGAACTCTTACATTAAATCAAATTCTGTTGTTTGTAAAAAATGTTATCTTTGAATGATAATTTATAGATGAATTAATATTTATTTTTTGGGCTTCTTTTAAGATGTGTGACTATAATTTTGTACTATTTGTACATTACTGTTTTTCAATATGTATTGCATGAAAAGTGTTTTTAATAGCACAATATCAGATAGAAATTGGGACAAATAAGTTGTTTACATTATCTGAGTAAATATTATTGTAGTCTGCTTTAAATAGTCTATCATATCACTTAGTCATCTTTCAAAAGAGTCAATCTTCATAGGAAACCAGGAGGGTAGTAACTTTCATTACTGTGTCAACTACAATTTGCTGTGAGTGCAAACATTCATAATTTCATTTCAAAATGTTATCAGTAGCAGCATCAGAATTCAGCAACTGCCAGCAGAAAGAACTCAAATGTACTTGTTCATTATTATCATGTAGACCCACCAAACTTGAATTGGTTTTGTTTACAAAACTTCCATGATAAATGAGTAGTAAAATATTTTTTCCAATAAAAAGTTTCAAGTACTAATCATTGCACACACATAAAAAATAGTAACAACTTCTTGGTTTACCCAAAATATAATATTGGTTGACTTTGAATGAATGATATAGAGAATCCTCCCAAATGTCTCCTGATAAAAAATATGACAACATATAATGATTCAAATATAATATATCTGAGGCTTGAATTGAGATTTTAATTATCATCCAACATCATTCTTCAACAGTTATCATCAGAATAATGCAAATGTCTAAGACACGATTGACTAAATCCCATCAGGCCGCATTAGTAGTGAGTTATCGCATTGTTAGTGTGACGTCATCAGCATTTTAATGTGACATCATTTCTAGGTCATAGAATTTTTTGGCTAATAATATTGTAAGCTTGTTTTACACACAATCAAACTTTGGGTGCAGACTCCTTGACTAGTGTGGATTATTACTTATAACTTGTGTGACCTTGTGGCCCTTATTAAGGGCTACAGGGGCCACGACCTTAAAATGTTTCTTCGTCTTTACTGAGTATGACCAATTTTAAAACCTGATGAGCTACAGAGTCATTGGATCTATTATTTAATTAATGCATTTAGTTGTAATTTTTAGTATAATACAGTTTTTGAATTTTATTTTAGAGCATTGGAGTTCAGAAGAATGACTGGTGTAGAGACTGTGGCTACACTACCCACCACAAATGCAGCAGCCCAGACGCATCCTCCTCAAACATACTGTTGGACCATTCCTGCCATAATTCACAGTTCACAGTTAATGTTTATGAAATTAATCATAATGACATGGACAGTCAATCACTTGACATTGTTGACAATGTTGTAGATAATTGTAATGAATCATTTTCTTCACAAATTGTTGATACTTGTACTGAATCATCTGTTCAAAATGAATCATTTTCTTCACATATATCAAGTGAAATATCTTTGTATGAACCCTCATCTGATGCAGATACGCAAAGTCGGGACGACGAACCAGAATGTGACCATATTTTCAATGTCATCTCTCAAGATAAATATTGTGTATTTTCAGATTCACTTGATGAGCTTTTGTACCAGAATCATTGTAAATCCTGTTCATGTCCTGTAGATGAAATAAAAAAATAATTTTTTGGTAGTATGATATCGGCAAAGTTATATTGTAAAGGGGTCATGAGGTTCTTTATTGGAGGTCACAGCCATAAAGTTGCATCATCATCTGCCTTCTGGTATTATTATTATTGGGGCTCACCTTTGAGGAGTGATTGTCTGCAAGTGTATTCACAAGTTTTATATGAATTGAAATATTTATGTCACTTTGTATATCTCTGAAGGTATTGTGCTTCCCAGCTTATTTGAGAAATTTGAGGTACAATTGAGATTGTTTGACTGATAAGCTCTTTCAACTTTCATTGTAGTTAAAATTTTCAGATATTATTCATGTGATATAATTGTATATCCAAGCGTGATAAGAATTTCAGATAAACTTCTTCTGATATTCAAACGTAGTTAATCAATAATTCTACTTTCGCATTAGCTGAATTGATACAAATTATTTGCTGATTGTAAAATGATTTTATGGATGAACAGTTGAAATTATTGAACATTAGTGTAAATATTATTGACAGAGTGTTGTGGATAGTAAGCGAATATTGTGGAATCTTAAATTAATTGGACTGATTGATTAGCTGACGATATTGAACCTTGGCTCAGGTACTACACATATTATAATAATTGAATTAATGATGATAATAGTGATCCATGTTTTTCGTCCACTCATGATTAGAATACTAATTTCCTTACTCAAATAAAACAATCATCTTTTCAAATATTCCCTGTTTTTGTTATTGCAGACAGATCATAAAACAGAGTATGAAGGGCCATATAGCTTCGCTAACTTCTTTGAAGCCAGTATAATCTTGTCCTGGAAACTGATCTCTTATTTTCCTGACTGTACAAGCAGGGATCACTTTTCACACCCCTTTCTCAAGTTTCTGCCTGCTGTGAGCCCATGACATAAAGTTTATATATGCCTTGAGCCTTGACTGTCTGAAAAAGGTAGCGGGTGTTTTATTATGCTATCAAAATGTTTTCCGAATGCTTTCAGAAAACTGTGTCTGTCATTTTCTATCACAAGTCCTCTATCTAAAAGGGGGTGTTTATGTAATAAATTAAGTACTGGTAATATAAAAAATATATTAATTTTTCAGTTGGTCTTTCATGTATGAAAAATTCGCCAATTAATTAGCAATAATATGTAAATAAAAAAAAAATAATTTATTGGTTTATTTGTATTTTTGTTGTTTATGTTATTTTATTATTCAACGCTAGTTTCTCACGAATAAGGAAGCAGCTAAACATCGATAATCCATAGACTTCTGATGCTGAATGTCATACTACGACTTACTTTTGATTTAAAAAAACAAGCAGCCAGTTATTAGTATTGAAGGGTTATAAGAAAAGGAAATGAAAATTTTGACAGAAATGACAGTTTTACAATTATTATTCCGTTTTCAAATTATCATCATCGTTGAAACCAAAATAAAACATGCCAAAATTTATATCACTATCGTCCATCCCTCCCCTTAAATAGCATGAATTGGATATAAGACATGAGTAATACTGCTGGGTTATGGCAAATCGTTGAAAAGTCTATGTGCTCAGTAATACACGAAATGCCAACGGTTCGATCGTGCAAGTACGAAAGTTTTGGGCAACATGCCATGTCTTCGAATCGACCACGATCACCGGATTCAGTATCCGAGTCGCTACTGCTGTTATCGCCTTCCTGACATTCCCCTTCCACAACCTGCATGAGGTTCAAATATGAAAGGTTTTAAACTAAACGCCATAGCTGGTTGTAAAAGAAAACACGCGACTGGGTTTTGCAATATGACTCAATGTTTATGTTTCTTTACAAGTGCGCAGCGCGTATATACAGCAACTCTAGTTTTCGTTCGCAAACTCTACAGCACAAAGATGTTCGGAGATTACAAATCAAAGCTCCTTACACCGATTTCTTGTGGTGTGTCGATGACGTCATTTTTTCACAGAAAATGGCGACCCCCTTCATCGTGCAAATGCACAGGTTTAAAATTATGTAACTAATTAACCCAATGACCAAAAAATTTAGAGAATTGTGAGAAATCGTCTTATGACACAAACTTTCGATAGAATTAACTTGAATCTTTCTTGGACTTACCCTTTAACTTCAAATCCAGAGATTTTCAACGCTCCACTTCAGTTATCTTTCAACTGAGAACAACTCGAAGAAGCATGAAGAGATTCCAACTCTTATTTTCAGCTAATATTTTAGTAATTAGGGACGCAAATTCGCTAATTACGACTTAAATAGAGCCAATAAGCTTTATAATAACAAGGTAGAGCTATTGGTTTGTAGACAAACCTAAATATCTACATTGGCCTTTAATCAAAACCTGTAAGTACTATTCATTTTTACTATTTTTATAACTATTCATTGTAAGCCTAGCTGTTAACATCTTCGATCAACGTTTGAGAACTACAACATGACATAATACTTTTTTCATAATGATATGGTTGTTTATCGTAATCAGCATCTTGCTAAATATGCTTATATGAATCCGCACCCGCTCCTTCCTAATATAACTGATGTCTTGCAAGCCAAAACCCCGTATCGCTAGCAATCTAACCAGCCAATGAGACGACTCGCAACAGCGACAATCCCCGGATGGAAAAATCCGTTGATTTCAAGCTAGCAGCTTCAAGCTCCTAAATTAACAACTCATTGACTGAAAAAATAACATGTGAGAATAGCCACGAATATCCATAGGCTGATTTAGTAGGGTGCGTAATCAGATTGTGATTGGAGTGTGTTCAAGCTTCAATAGTGTTACCTGTCTTCACTTGTATGCATAGATCTTAATAAATAAAACTGTGACGCAAACACAGTATGACATTGTCACTCATATAATATCCCCAGAAGTCGCCTAGTTGGTGTCGCGGAGGCTGCAATGAAGTCTGCAATGAAGTCGTTGACCAGATAGTATTCTCTGTCAAAGATTTCATCTGCACGTTGCAGTGCTGCAGCCAGGCTGCGTAATTGCAGGAATCCCGCTAAATGAACTTACCTTGGCGCTTTATTTATAAACGTATGCGCCACTATTGGCGCAAATTTATCATTTACTACGCATTTTTTTTTTATCATACGCGCTATCATCTTTACAGACAAAAAATGAATTCAAACGAAGTCGACAATTTCTGATGACAAAAACGACCAAACGATCGTATAATCTAAGCCGGAAACAAAGATTAGTTAACTCCGTATTGTGCTACTACATGTATTTGCATTGAAAACCATTACTATGTGCGATGTACGGAGCTTGTTCGTTGTGAGGAGCTTCCAGGTCACAATGTTACACGGAGTTTGTCGTAGTTTCAAATTAAATTGTTCGATGCAACGTGTCAAAAAAAATAATAACAGATTATTTTGGTAATCAAAACAAGAAAATAATACTTGAAAGTCAAACAAATGAAGCAGATGAAGTAACAGAAAAGGATGATGCAACTGTAGAGGTGCATACCGAAAGGATGAAAATCGCGAAGCTGTCCAAGCAGACGAAACGGAAACTGCAAAGCAGAGTGACCGTCACGTGGCCAAAACTAAATTTATTCACAAGTATTTATAATTTTTTACACTTGTTTAAGTGTTTACTAGAGCTAGTTTTCGGAAGTTTTCTAATTGGCCCACATTTTCAAAAGTTGGGGGCCAATTGGCCCCTGCCACTGAAATCCTGGCTGCAGCACTGACGTTGTCGAAGTGTCTCAAATTGTTGAGGGGGCGGGATAGCGCAGTGGTTAGCGCGTTCGGCTTCGGATCAAGAGGTCTGTGGTTAGAATCCCGCCAGGGGCTTGGCAACTTTGTCTGCAGCAGAGAACTGTTCTACACGCAGTCAGGTTTTGGTGCAATGCTTCACTGAATTTCAGCGCAGTACCACCCATGGTTCGCTAGTTCCAGCTTAATCTTTTGAAATCATTTAAGTTGATTTTAAAACGACGGGGATAAATGTCACTGGTCACATCGATAATAATGGCGGTGTTCAAAATCGAAATAGATTATTTCCAAAAATTAGGATTTGAAAATATTTGGTGACAACAAATCAGTCTTAACAAATTATGACACTTTGTTCAGAAAATCAGTTTATGTTGTTTACCTGTTTTGAATTTTTCTTTTTGATAAACTGTTTAAATTTCCAGGTAATTGTTTTTACAGTGTTTCAAAATGTGTTTGTAATATGATAAATAATTTATATACCAAAATAATGACACTGTTCACATATGCAAGTACCTAGATACATTTTAACGACAACTGCCCTGATATGATAGTAAGATTTAGTACAAAAGGATTAACAGAAACAAATCATGTGAAAAGTTCACATCATCCAAAATTATTGAAATCACTGCGTCGGTTTGTATTGCTCAGTGTGCATTTGCTATGGTAACATAATGGCGCATGTACCCGTAAACTGAGTTACCACTGCAGTTTAAACTGCAGAAAAATAATACTTATAATTTCTTTTCCCCTTATCCTCCGGCAAAACTCTGATTTCATGGTGAAAGTTAAAATATTTACAACTAAAATGGTATCAAGTAGTGTATTCAGGGGGAAAAACACAAGAGTAAGATGTATTTGAAGAATGTTTAATATAATGTCAACATGCTTCAAAATGTTTTCTTTCATCAATGTTGTTCATCCATTAATGATACTGTTGATGAAGGTGAGGTCATCGTACACACTGGCATATACACCTGGGTTGTTAGCACGAGCACAACCATATCCCCAGCTTACAACACCTGAAACAAGAAACCCTGTTAGAAATCTGACCAAATGTTTTTAGTCATTGCAATATTCATTATAATTGTATATGGTTATGTTGCTCAGTCATAAAATACCTTTAAAGATCATAGTTAAACATTTTTGGTGTTAATAAAAACGATATCAAATTAAGATTGATACATTGTTAGAAATTATTGCCTCACAAATTGTTATGAATACTTGCCCATGATGTTGAAGGAGGAGCCACTCGGAATCATGATAGGACTACCACTGTCGCCCTGTAGTAAATATGTGAGACTTTACTTTTATTATATTAGGTTGTGAAGAGAGATCTCTAACTAGAATTACCGAAGATGCTTTAATGGCTAACGCGGATACCACAAATAGATATATGCATATTCCTGGTACCGTGGAATTATTACCTTCATTCGTTAGCTTCCAGCTCTCCTCTATTGACATTGTGGCATTTTTCTATTTGATATATCATAACAGTCTATTATAAACAAATCTTCCTTAAATTTGAATTGCTTCTTCAATAACTAGGTTATAACAAAGAAAGTAAGTCCTCCTGAGCACGCCAGGGGCTCGACAACCTTGTCTGCAGTAGAGAACACGCAGTGAGGTTTGGAAGCAATGCTACACTGAAATTCAGCGCAGTACCACCCATGGTTCGCTAGTTCCAGCCGATGCTCGCAGGTTTCACCGCAATGCATACACAATGTTGTTGCGGGCTTTCTCCCTGCAATAATACTAGCAGCCGCGATATAAGTGAATTAATCTTGAAAGTGGCGTTCAACACCGAATTACCTCACCTCCTTCTGAGCATATGATAAGATGAAAAAAAATAAATTCTTGCTTCTTCCTCAAAGAACAATTTTCTTAAAAGCATACATAGTACAATCTACCTGACACGAGTCCTTTCCTCCCGCCAGTGGTCCGGCACAGATCATGCTCGCTGGATCATACTCGTTACCATACAAGCTGGAACACGTCGAGTCAGACTGGACCTCCACATCCACTTCCTGCAGCTTTGCAGAAATCGAGCCAGCTGAAAAAGTTTTTGGTCAATTGTTTCTGATATCGAATTTCATTCAGATATTTCGTGGCTTCTTAAGGGTTGTTACTTTACTTCATGATGCTCCTCGCGTGAGTTGGCATCCATTTATTTTGTTTTGTGCAGTAAGAACTGTTTTCATGCAGTAAGATTTGGGTACAATGCTACAATGAAGTTAAGCGCAGTGCCACCCATGGTCCGGTCCAAGCCGGTACCCATAGGATTTGCCTGAATTTATAGGGAGACAAATACTAACACCCGTGCTATCTTTTTAAAGAGTAGCGTTAAACCTCAAATCACTTTTCCTCACTTCACATTTATGGAGAGCATAAAGAAAAACTACAACTAAAATATAAAGTAGTATTTGCATTCTCTTGTCAATCCTTCAATTGTATCATGACTTTAACAAAAATACGGAGTGAAGTTTTACCAAACTTACGATTTAACCATAATAAAAAAGGGAAAATTACATTCACTTGTTGTTCCCCATCCTGTGACAGTCAGAACATCATTAGCCGCCGCATCTGAGGAAGTCAGCGTGCCAGCTTGGACCTCATCAGTAATGTCGGGCACACCATCCAGTCTGAGGAGGGCGATATCGTGCTCCAGTGTGATTCTGTTGTATTGAGGGTGGATGTAAGTCCTTCTAACTGGCAATGCTTGTTCGTAGGGCTGCAGAGGGATAGTCAAGTCGTGAGTACCGAGGTAGATAGTGAGTCTTCTTCTGAATCTCCTCCTTTGGCTGATGGTGAAAGTATAATCGAGTTTTATTGCAAAATGTACATCAGTTTGTAACTTACTTTGGATTAAGTTATATGCTATCAAGGATAATAAGTATATAATAGTGAAATCCTCTATCATCACGCAAAAAATGTGGTACCAAAGCCAACATTCTTCTGTTTTTTATTCTTTATTAATTTAAATTCTGAGGGGTATTTATAAAAAGATAACTCTATAGGCAAACGATGTTATATAGAAAATTGTGTTACATCACCTCTGACATTTAATTATAATGTAACTCCGAAGTGTGTTAAACAAATTATTTTGGTTGCTTCATGAAGATAACCTACTATCCTTCTGCACAGTGGGCCGCTGTCAGAACATAATAATGTCGACTACTGCCTTTGATCAGGGATCCACCACATGCGAATCCATACTCGTTAAACATTGCTGCCTGAAATGATAGTAAAAATATTCTCTCAAATACTTTACAT
Source organism: Phorcus lineatus (assembly GCA_921293015.1). NCBI lineage: Eukaryota > Metazoa > Mollusca > Gastropoda > Trochida > Trochidae > Phorcus > Phorcus lineatus. The sequence goes on from OV121084.1 coordinate 1,336,659, forward strand.
TGTTTACATGTCATTTCTTCATAATTCTTACACCATCCATTTGAAACATGTTACTTGATGTGATACGAATATGAAAGCTTGGCTTGAAAACGCATTATTGATTGGTCTTACTCACTATTTCTGTTGAGGATTCTCTACAATACATTTTTATATGGCTCTACAAATACTTTAAGGAGAGCGGATTTTTCTTAACTTGAGATTTTTCTTAAACGAAATGCTTTTTACAAACACTCAGTTAATTCCTAATTCAAAACATGTAACTCGTATACAACTATGGTTAACAATTACAGCTTTACAATGAAACTAATAGGTCAGCGATTCAATTTCAAAATAAAACATTTTATATTTACAAGTATGTAATCAAAACAATAAAATTTGCATCAATATACATGTTAGTAACGTGGACGTATCATATGAATATACATGCAGGTAACGTGGATGTATCATATGAATATACATGCAGGTAACATGGATGTATCATATAAAAATACATGCAGGTAACGTGGATGTATCATATGAATATACATGCAGGTAACGTGGATGTATCATATGAATATACATGCAGGTAACGTGAATGTATCATATGAATATGCATGCAGGTAACGTGGATGTATCATATGAATATATACATGTACATATAGATGTTTTTTGTGAAAACAAGGCAATATATTTTTTATGAAGATAAACAACTTGCACGTACCAAAGGAAACATCAAGAAATTAAAAATGTATAATGGTTCAGTTTGATTTATATTCCATATCCATAATAGAATGAACTTATCAAAATGTTCAAAGAAGTTACCATCCATGGGTACGTGTGTGGTGTGGCTTCTGTTCCTCCCACTATACTCTGCACCTCGTCCTTGACATCCATACCAAGCTCTTGTTTGTCCTTGGCCCAAGCTGGATTTCATAGGATTAGGATAGGATAGGATTTTAAAATTTATTTTTAGCTGGGATTCACTTTTCCCTTAGTAATTCTTATGTTATATGCTACAATGCTACATGTTCTATAAACATGTTTTTATGAAAATGGGCGGCGTTTTAGAGTATATGCTTACAGGGATCATTTTACTATGCAATGTGCTTATCTGAAGTAGGTTGCAAAGAAATAACATTTCTAGCTTGAAGTGTGTACAGATAAAAACAAACCCAATAACCTCAAGTACTTTTTTCATTCTTTTAAGAGTTGACTAATTTCCGCAAAAATGTATTATATCTATTCCATGACATTCATCAGTAACCTTTTACCTTTCCCCTTGTCAAACACAGATTTATAATATTTGACAACACATTATTTTCAATAATGCAAACTATTTCTGTTTCGAGACGGGTTAATTTCTGGATTCGAACCCTCAACCTCAAACAGTCAGGTACTCGTCGCAAAAACTGAATGTTCCAGCAGGATAACCACTTACCCCCCAAAAAACTATGATCTCTCATATAACAAAATATAAATTATTAGAATACTTCATGTTTGCACCGTGTAGTGAGTGAGTTGGGGTTAACGTGTTTTCAACAATATTTCAGTTATTAAACACGTGGATAACAAGCATCCAAAAGAGAGTGGACAGATCAGGGAGAAAGGGATCGAAAGGATGAAGGAAAAGACGGAAAGAAAGGTATAGTGAGAGATAGACAGCAGATTTTAGAAGAACTCAAATTTGGTCACTGTCAAATGAATGTGCTACTTACCAAGGGCAGCCATAGAAAACACCGACCAAAGTATTGCTTTCATCATCTTCGAAGCTGATGTTTTACACTTGCAGAAGTCTGCTTATATACATTCATGGTATCTCAACGAAATCAGACAATAAAGTTTAGGCCACAGGCACATTTGGAATTGGTAGTTATATCATGAACATAGAGGAAAATAGTTCAATAGTTCACAACAAATTATGCCCTATGGCTCTCGACGTTCATAAACTAAGCAAAACAAACAACGTAAATGAATATTGATTTGAAATATAAATGAGTTTGAACTGAAAATGAAATTGAATACCAATTAAATTTGTTCGGTTGGCGAGCTTTTTCAAAGAGAGAAAAAAATTTACAAAGTGATTTTGATGAACGAAAATGGAAAGTTGTTAACATTATTGCTAATAAATGTTCGAAAAGCACAGACTTAAAATGGTTGCAATATAGAATTATTCATGATATTCTCCCAACAAGACAATTTATTTATTAGATAGGATATATATAATCACCACTTTGTCCGTTTTGCAAAAGTTAAATAGAAACCGTAAACCATATGCTTTGGGAATGTGAACCTATCCCCAGATTATGGAAGGAAATAGAATTATGGTTAAACTCTGTTCAACTGAAATTATAATTTTTTAATGAAATTGTCATACTGGGAATGAACGGAAATAACAGTAATCCTTTAAATGCAATGATTTTACTATTCAAAAGTATATTTATAGTTATAGCATTGAAAGTTGGAACATCTTCAAAATGAATTTGTATGTCATTATGACTTATTTAGATATAGTTTTCTATTAACCGAAACTGAAGCAAAGTTGTTTCAATGTTGGTCAACTTTACACTTATTACTTGGAAAATAATGTTATTTTGATTTTTTTTTTTAATGTAATAGCCAACTGTGGATTATTTGTATCTTTATTTATTACCCATATGGTTAATCATAAGTGATGACATATTGTCAAAATGAGCACATGTGCACATATCACTTTTGCCTAGCAACGATTGTTTCAGCGCTAGTTAGCGTATGATGTCGTCTGTGACGTCATCAAACCATTTTTCGTGACGTCACTTAAGCGGGCCGCCACAAAAAAAGCAGGCCGCTTTCCGTGTTTTAAATGAAATAGAATCGGTAATAAAGAAATTATAACTCTCGGAAGTGTGTCATATGACTTTTACGAAACTCGTGCGAACTTGTGTATAACCCTCGCTCTCGCTCGGGTAATAACAAAATTCGCACTCATTTCGTAAAAGTCATATGACACACTACCTCTGGTAAGAATCTCTATTTATCAGACGATTGTTTGATTAAACATATTCTCTTTTTTGGCCTGTAACACACAATATGGACAATAATTTTTTTTTTAAATGACCAGATGAAAAGAGTTCAATAGTTCACAACACACTATGCCCTTGGCTCTCGACGTTCATAAACTAAACAAAACAAACAACGTAAATGAATGTCGATTTAAAATATATAAATGGGTTTGAAGTGGAAATTAAAATGAATACTCATGACGTCTAATCTTTAGCAATTACAAAATAAGTACATCTTATGTGTTCAAATAATGTTAAGTACAATATTAATCCTTTTTGTTGAAGTTGATAAAAGCAAGTATGAAAGTGAAATATGTCTCTTCCATGCACTTCTGTTTGAGTGTTTTGTCCCTTATAACATATTATATCATATTGGAGGTAAGCCGTCAAAACACTGTAGTTCAACATGTACTAATGCTGATGTTTAAATCAAGTGAAGAATTTTATGATTTGTCTACATAAATACATCTCTAAATTTTATTCAGAATACAAATGTTTTTTTGTCAAACCATAAATTACTTTTAGAAACATAAGAGTTCCCTTTATCTCACACCTCAGCTTAAATATTTGAAATGCATGTGCTAAGGTTATATATTTCAACTTGAAATGATAACATTTATGTTTGAAAATTAAAAATTGATATTTACTAGTTTGGTTTGGTTCAGTAGCCCGTATAAGTAAATAAACTTTTATACGATTTAATGTCATGGTAATGGACCGATTTAATGTCATGGTAATGGACCGATTTAATGTCATGGTAATGGACGACAGGTGAGTGGCATTATTTCTATGAAATGAAATAAATGATGAGGTTTGATAAGTTGTTAACCGGTAACTACTAGATAAGGCTTCAAGTAGACATTATCGTATAAACGCTGACATAGTGTTATTATGTGAGTAATTGCATTTATTTATGGAATATGTACTACAGTATATAACACTAATGTATAAGCACTTCAGCAAGCAGCAATTTATCTGTGTAGCAGGGTCAATGTGTCTCAAAGATGATGAAAACACGCTGCTGGGGTGTGAAACGTTTATTTTGTTTGATGGTTATTGAAGTATGAGTTCAACACCCTGTAACAATAAATAAAAAAATATAATATACATCACATATTGAAAACACATGATTCATCCACAGTAATAATGAAACATATGGATACACACGTTTTATGCCTCAGTTACTCATTGCTTAATAGAATAGCATTATCTAGAACATACATTGTGCATATTACTTATGCTTACATCATTACACATAAAGCAATGAGAATATCTTTCAATAAATAGGATATTATATATTATGATATGACACTATAATGCATCACATGATGATACAATAAACAACAGTGTAAATACATATTAATGATCATTACGACTAATACGACTATATACAATGATATAAGTATACATGTACACATACCCTGTGGGTGGAACGAGGGTGCACCCAACTTGATTACAGCGTACGTACTGGAATATACGGGGATCTCGCTGTAGTAAAAATCATTGAATATAAGGTAAAGGTTATGTGGAATGTATTATTAATAATAACAACATAACTTATCGAAGCATTTCTTCCACATCACTTGTATTTACACCTACAAATAGTTAAAATATAACCACTTATATAAAACACACTCTCTCATCTCAAACGCTCATAAAAAGGATAGTAAAGATAAGAATAAAGAGCAATACTTAAGTCTTAACATTTGTTTAAGTCACATTCAATAGGGTCATCTGGTCTAGAAATATGCTGGGAAACAAGACATAAGTAGTTTTTGTAGTAGAAAAAAAGCTAATTGGTTGAATTAATAATTGACTGAGGGTTTGACATTATATCGCTATTTCATCGAGTAAAGAGCAACTATGGCTACTTAAAACTACTTTAAGAAAATTATCTAAAGCAGACCGAGAGAAGCCGAATTATAAGTCATAAATGATTATTCTTTTAACCTTGTTATGATTTTAGACATTCTGCAGGTCGTCTTTACAACACTATAGAACGAGACTTTGATGTATAAAGAATTAATGTTAACATGCAATCAGTTTTTTTTAACAAAATATTTGTTCTGGTTTCGTTCATATAATTATAGAATTTTCTATCTAAGAGTGACAAAGAATTCTCACTCTAAACTCGAGATTAGATCGTGTTGATACAGGATATTGTACGATGTCAATAGAGGAAATTGCATGATAATATCACCGGATCATTTGATAAACAGGAAAGCTGATGGACGATCAACATGATAATTTGATGAGAATGTCATTGTAAACGTTCTCCTCCTGGAGAATTATGTTACACGTTATATATTCCATATTTACTTTTATAAAACATCCAACAATCGTGCACTATGTTTCACGCTATAACATATGAACGCAGAAATGCAAATATTGAAATGTTTTACTTTTTACAACTAGTTCATAAATATTTCTCGAATAGTAAATACTTCGGGTTCATCTAATAAACAAATATCAAATATTATAAATAATCAACTTGGATCAACATGCATCTCTTTGGACATGAACAACTGAAACGAAGTTTTTTAATAATAGTAAGTATAATGTAGCTTTAGAAAGCGTGCCTTTACCTCTGCTAATTATCCACCTTAAAACATATACATAACAGCTTGAAGAAATCAATCTCTATAACGGCAGGATTAGTCACATAATGTCAAACATAATCAGCTTATGTCGTCAGTCAAATAATTTTCAAATGAAAAATGGATAACATTATAATCATACGATATACACTGATTTACATGTGTAAATCCATTTCTATTATATCAAACGAAAAGTACTTGACATTTCTGTAAACGATAAAATTATAATTGAATCACCTTGCGCTAGGGACTAGTTGTACAATTACGTGTAAAATTTCAATATTTTTTACATTTCATACATTTGTAATGAAACTTCAGTATAATGACCTTTTCAGTAGCACAGATAATCAAGTAACTGACAATTGTACATTGGATAACGGAAGTTTTAATTTAATTACTTTGCATGCTTACTTTACAGCTACACCCTCTTATGTACAATACTTTGGTACCAGAGTGTTAAATTAAACATATATGACTATGAGGGTTTGATGTCATACATTCATGAGAACAAACATAAGTTACATGTCTATATGTTTATTCAAATAATTCTTAAGGGGAAGGTTTCACGTTATTATCAAAATGACGTCATGTCACCAAAACTAAAAAGGTTGCAAGATAATAGTTTTGTAAGACAACAGATGCATTTTCAAAACGGACCTACCATGATCGGTTAAGTTATAGAATCCATTTCAGGACCTTAAATGATTAAAGGGTGTACCCACAAAAATGGCCGAAAGTGTTTTTTGTTTCACAGTAATGAGAGTAAATGAACTTGGTATATGGTTATTGTCAAAACATTTTAAAAGATAAACTTTCAAAATACGTGTTATTGCTACTTTAAACACAGATATATGCACAAATACAAACACTATGTGTGAAACATCCGGGAAAATGTGCAATGCTGTTAAAGCTCATATAATTAAACCTTTGACAGTGAACTCTTTCTCATTACCAAGCGTCTACATGTGTTCAGAGATTTCAAGTTTCAGCATGTATGAAACGCATATAGATATTCACGAGGGATATAATAGTATCTGCTGGCGCCTTTCGCCTCTCCTTTTCTCCAAAATATGTCGCTGGTTCCCGTTTGGCTACGGTAAGCCATCAGGGACATAGATAACTTCAATCTCATATTTGATTGCGATTACGCCTAGTCAGTAGGAAAATGATTAACTTCCGATATATCTTTTCCCCCTTTCACTCAGACCTTGCGTTGGGTTGTGCAGTAATTTGTCTGAGGGACATTTCAGGAGTTGTATTACAAATCTTATGAAAGATTTATAAAAGGATAACTTCTTATTATGGGATCGACGTTTCTGTATACATTCTCATACCGTTGTCAAACAAAAATGTAGTACAGAGAGACAGGTAGCTATATGCACATGTTTGATATATTTGAGAAACAACTAATTAATATGACCACGTGCACGGGTACAAATATATATAGATACATTTCTAGAATGTTAATACATAACCGACATTAATATCAACAACACCAATCATAACTGCCTCATATCATGATATAAAAAGCAGTAGCAGAGGAAAAAACACAAATGCACTCATGTGACATGAACTTGGTTTTGTACAGGAAACATTTCATGGTAACCAAATAATATATGTTTCCATGCATTTTGATTGAACTGTATTAGGGTTAACATGTACATTCATATGTCGCTTTATCATTGCTGCTAGTATTATTGCAGGGAGAACGTCCACACCACCAGGGTGGCTATGCATTGCGGTGTAACATACGAGCATTGGCTAAACTAGCGCAGCATGGGTGATTCCTCGCATATGGTTGATTAATGTTATATAAACTCACGTTGAAATGACAAAACGAAAAACAAACACTGCCTAGTAGCAAATATAGCGTTTATTTCTTTAGAGGCCTCCTGGGGCTATTACAAAACTTGTATGTTAGTATAGTAGATTCACTCATCTCATAAACCGTAGACGTAGTATAAGATTCGCAGAGCACATTTGTCTAGTGAAAAGCATGCTGGCCTCTCACGCACATTGAATTTGGGAGGGGACACAAACACGTGTGACCTTGGCCTTGTACTGTGTACTTCTGTCCCTTGTCAAGACAACATTGCACAGACAACCCAGCTGTACAAATGGGTACCTGAACACGGAAAAGTTTGGATTATCATAATTCTTTTTATAATCATTACTTTTCATGTTATTGTTATGAACGAAAAGTTAACTACGTACTTTAAATCAATTTAGAACCTGTTTACCCACCCTTGCTTTACAAAATCTTCGCTTTTTGAAAAGTGCAATTTCAATTTCAACTGCAATAACAAACCAAACTTTATGAAAGTACAAAAGAACTAGGTTATAATCATTCTTGGTTTTATTGTTATTTTTAGTCACAAAGTGGAAGATACAGGTTTGAACTCCGTGACACCGTACCTCCGCTCAGTAATCATTTAAGAATAGATAAACATATTCAGTATGAGGAGCCCGCGATTATTTTCAGGGGTGATTGGTCTCTGCCGACTCTGTTCGAGGTAACTTCATATTTGCTCACAAACTTTAATACCGGAAAACAAAATTTGCTTATGTGTTACTTAGTAGTTTGCCTTCCTACACATCAAGGCGATTTTCTTATATTTCGAAGGCTTAACAATTTAGAAAACAGGATATCCTGTAAATTATTGTATTTCATCATTAAAAGTAGGCCTACATGTCCCATCACTGTACCCTGTATATATGAATATCTGGAAAGGGCTTGTCTAAGTTAGATAACTTGAGCCCAATCCATTTCTTAAATGAATAAAATATGTTTCAATCAAAATCAAGTAATCATCAACAGTTTGAGTGGGAAGTGGGAAGGGACGTTTTATCAATTTACGCAATCCTGACGCCAAACGGTCCCCTCATGACCAAGGCCTGACAGAGTTCATGTATTCTCATCATAGTGAATTATCAACGATGTTCCGTTTTTTACCTGATACATTTTATTTCCCAGATCCAGATTCAGAAATTCAGAGGAGCTTGATATAAAATTACAGTATATTACAGAAGTAATTGATTGTTGTCCCGTGGTGTAAACTGCACAAACAACAAACGTCACGGCGTACATGTCTTCAAATACCTCACTTGTAGGCCAATAGTATAGAAAAGCTTTTTGCCCATGAGGTTACTGGATATTCAACAGTTAACACCTTTCCACCTAAGCTTTTGTCCCGTAATTTTCTAGCCGAAATGTAGCTGTCCTTGTACATTATGTAGAACAATCTGTGTTCTATTAGAAACAATCTGTATGTATTTAGCGGCGTGCCGGTTTTAAATTCAGTAATGATATTCCCTTTCACATCAAACTTAATAACATTGATTTCTGCCTTCTTTAGAAATCTCCCTTCAATTCATGCCATTACAGCGATATCTGAAGTCATAAACAGACTGAGACTTCTCATCTCATCACGACCTTTACGGCTTAAAATCATATTTTTCTTTTGTATGTCAAAACATTCGACTTTATAACTGCCGAGAAATTGAATCCAGCAAATAGTGTCTCTGTGCACGTCAAAGTCCATCAATTTGGAAAGATTTGTGAACAAAAGTTTAGGATGTCCAATATGAGTAGATGAACAAGTGTATATTTCATTGGCAAGACTTGTTACAAATATCACCTTTTCCTTGTATACTTTAAACATACGAGTATTTTTTGGTTCCAATAAACGGACGGCAGGCTTGCCTGGTTTCATGATTTGTCTAAAAATGCCAGTCTCCTGTGCCCAATACAGAGTGTTTTTCTCTTCATCATAAGCCATGGAATATACATCTGCAGTAAAATAAATCCCCGTAGGCTTCTTTGAAGATGTGTTGAAAGAAACTTCTATAACTTCCCTCGGCTCGTTCTTGGGTCCCGCTGTCTGAACCATGAAGAAGGACCTGTAACTTGGTTGAAATGATCCAGTGTCGTCTCCACCGTTCTTGATAGCAGAAGCCAGGAGGTTCGAAATAAGGCCAGAATCAAACATATACTGCCGAAAGAGTTTAGTTCCTGGCAGGACGACCTCTTCCCGGAAACATCCGGGTACAGCCGCACATGCTAGAGCACATTGTAGAGCAGTACCACAGAAGAATCCAGCTGTTTTTAGGGAAATATTCTTCCTATCGCTTAGATATGATTGTTTGGTTTGAACGGTGTGGACAACCAGGGAAAGCAAGAAAACAAAGCTTGTTTTTTGTGAAATACCGTAACCACACGACATCTTTCTACAGATCATGACTTGTAACCTCTTAATGAAGTACTTCAAAACAGATCTACCACAGTTCGCATTTGTAGTAAGTGGTATGCTGATTGGATAGTTAATATTTAACGTTATCTGAAATAAGAAACCCTTTCGCATGACCACTCAGATTCATATTTCACTCTCCTAATTGAACCTGTTGAATGCCTAAAATATTGATGAATGCACTCCACAACTCAGTTACTCACTATCACTACGTTAGGAAGAAAAAAAAATACAAAGTAACCTTGAAAATAAATCTCCATGTACTTTATTTCTGAATTTGATTTATTCGAATGATAAGAATAATTATTAAGAAAGTATCCTACACTCAACTACATGAAGACATAGCAGCCACGTTTTCGCTTTGCTTCTAAATTTCTATCATATTTATAATAACGAATAAAATTAATTTGAAATGGTAGATATTTTGCTATTTGAGGGTATATATGATGGCTTTAGATTGGGCTTGTAATATTTACGTTCACTTGTCTCTCGTTTGATTTAAATAAATAGATTAGTTTACATTTTAAAAAACATGTTATTACTATCTCAAATTTTGTATAAAATTCAAAAAAAAAATTTTTTGTTGGAAATTAAAAAAACAAAAAAATAAAACATCATTTTAAAATGTAACTTCAAAGTAGTTGATTACAAATTTCATATGTTACATGAAAAAATAGAGCCATTTTTTATTATCATGGTTGTAAAATTAATCATCATTGGGCTGGGTCCCCATTTTTTAAAGGCCCACATAAGCCTTTAATTACTAGAGAAAAGATAGTTTTAGGGCATAGCCCCTGAGACTTTAATGACGAACCAAAAAGGCACAAAATCTATTTGACAATGCTCATAAGACGATGAGTTTCGGGATCTCTTTCTCATGGAGAAAATTATGAAAATAGAATATCAAAGTTTCCCCCTGTGATTCTAATAAGGGGGCCTGAGGGTCACCAAAGCTATATATTTAACCCACACCCGTTCTGGAATTTGTACGCAATATTGCAGCTTCAATACCTTTACCTTCCAGAGATGAGGATGACAATAAGTATATAGGGCGTAATATTTCAGCTTTCACCTTTCACGTTTTGCCTTGTAGAAGGTGATTTAAATATAAGTAGGTTCCTAGGGCATGAACCCTGTGGCATTTCGTAAAGAGCCACTCGGTGATTTTCATTACATATTATTTACCTTTCATACGAACCTAAATGTCATATGTGGTCATAAAAAATCAAAACATCTTAACTTTGCATGTCCAAAAGACATGTGTATGACAAATACTGGTTTTCCATGAAAATCTAAAAACAACATTATAAATGCACAGAGGTGTAGATATCACGTCCAATATACATGGATACTAGTTATATAACCTAACGAACGCTATCAACTCCTAACTGCCTTCCTGGCTGTTTTAGATAAGTCTCCAAAATTACGTTTGATTATTTGACGCGCGCCCCTGTCCGGTTTACGATCATAATTGCTACCTTCATATTGTCACTGTAAAAAGCCCAACAAGCTTTAAAAAGTGTCTTTTTGGTAACAGTCGATACTTCGCGATCAAATGACACCATTGATTAAGTTTGTCATATATGACTCCAACGACTCACGGAGTGGCTCTTTAAGGGTAAAAATTCTCAAGATTCCAACTTTTTGGGGCGTTTGTTCTCGAAAGAAAGAATTTAAGGACTTCGTCAGTTTCGGCCCTTGTTAAGGGCCACATGATCATATAATATACAAATTAAACTTCCCGTTAGTTATGGATTCTGTACACGTTACAAGTTAAAAACAGGATGTCATGGTATTACCCCAAGGCCCTAATTGAAAGTCAGTTTTACAAGTGGGTACCTTAACACGGATACTTTTGGTTTATGATGATTATTTCGTCATTATTTTCATGTTTGTGTTATAAACGTAAATTTAGCAAATAATTTAAAGTAATTTAGATTTTATTTATCCTTGCTTTACAGAACTTTCGCTTGTTGTAAAAGTTGGAATTTAAAACAGTTTTTCAACTGCATTAACAAATCAAACCGTATGAAAAGACAGAAGTATATAAATCATTGATGGGTTTATAGTTATTTTTGCCACCAAGTGGAAGGGGGATACAGGTTTAAACTCTGCATGAGTATTATGAGCGCACATATATTTTTCAGGAATTATGGTTCTTTGTCGATTCTGTTCGAGGTACCTTCAAAGGGGGCATGTTTGCTCACAAACTTTAAGATAGGATAACCAAATGTGGGCTTTTGCTTCAGGTTATCAAGACCTTGATGGATTTTGAAGTTTAGAAGTTCGCAATGTTTTCTCGCGTTATTGACCTTCTTATTGATCAACATCAATCAATCATTTATAGTTTAAACATATTAAGGTATTCATATCAATTTACGTGATCCAAACGCAAAACAAAAGAAACGTAAGTTTCAGGACTTGTCCATTTTGGCCCTTGTTATGGGCCACAGGATCACAAATTAAACAAATTAAAATTCCCGTTAGCTATGGAGTGTGTCAACAGAAAGTTGAAAACAGGATTTCATGGTCTTGGCTTAACTGGTTTTGTTATTGTGACGGGTACACCTTGGCGAGTAAATCATTTCCGTTCAAGCCACCGCCGAGTTGACTTGTCTTTTGACCCGTGTTTACTTCCTTTAGAAAACAAATATGAAGACCTAGAACCGAATATAAATTTAAGACACTTCCAATTTGTCATGAATATACAGAGTTTTAATAATTAAATAAGAAAACGATAACGATGGGAGCAGAGAAACATTTAATATGATATCTAACCCTCTCTACTCGTTTATAAACATTCAAGCTTTCATTTATTCATTAAACCAAACCTATTCATCAAGGACTACCCCTTATTATCAAAACAATGTCCGGAAATTTGACCTCAAATCGTATTCTGGGTTTGAAAAACATTCATGAACATTTCTCTATAACACTTTCAATATTCATTGATCAGATCCAGGTTTAACTGTGGTTGTTGAATTACTCCTGCAGATGACATAGAAGGCAGAGTGTGATAAATTTAAACTACATATACGCGTTTGTTGGCACTTCCATTAAAGACAAAAAGTAAACAAGTGAAAAGTATTTGTACATTACATTTACTTTGGGTTATGGGGATGACAAACACGGGACTCGGGGTTTTGAAATTAGTACTTTACAAACTTTTTTGAAAACACAAAACGTACCACTGTCATGAGTTTAATCAAATTGACTAGAACACACATTCTCAGTAACGAGAGACTTTTGGGCACAACAGATCAGCCATAAGATAAACTAGACAAGTGACCTGTACGTCACCCTGCTTAATCAGCGTATATGAATCCTCTCTCACTCCTTCCTTATACCCTTATCTCCTTCAAGCCAACACCTTCGTATCGCTAGCTTTCTAACCAGCCAATAAGAAGACTCGCATTCAGCAACAGCGGCACGTCCCGGATGTAAAAAGCCGTTAAGTTCAACCTAGTAGCTTCAAGTTCTGTAATTTACAACATTTCATTAGCTGAAAAAATAACAAGTGAACATCGCCACGAATATCAAGTCACCAGCCATACGACGGTTTTGGCTTGAAGGAGATTAGGGTATCTTCACTGTAAAATTTCAGCAGTCTCAAGACTTTCTAGTCGCTACTGGAGATTGGACTTTGCACGTTGTCTGTTCCTAGGTCATCCATAGTCGGGACATCCTGCTAATCAGCGTATATGAATCCGCTCTCGCTCCTTCCCTATACCCTGATCTCTTTCAAAGCCTAAAGGCTCGTATCTCTAGCTTTCTAACCAGCCAATGAGACCACTCGCATTCAGCAACAGAGGCACAATTGAGTGTAAGATGGTAGCTTAACGCTTCATTGGCTGAAATAATAACCGTTGAACTGAGCCACGAATATGAAGCCGATCCATCATTGGATCATTTTCAAGGAAATCTGATACCTCATCTTGATGCAAAATGCAGATCAATAATTGTGTACAACACATGAATAAGTGAGTGGGAAGTCTTTTGGCACTTTTAACATGAGCTTCGCGCAGGTGAGTGAGTGAGGAAGTTGGGGTTTTACGTGCTTTGAACAATATTTCAGTTATTAAACACGTGGATGACAAGCATCCAAAAGAGAGTGGACAGATCAGGGAAAAAGGGATCGACAGGATGAGGGAAAGACGGAACGAAAGGCATAGTGAGAGATAGACAACAGGTTTTAGAAGGACTCAAATTTAGTCTGGCTTCTACCCGTCGACCTGTCCAGCTTGGGTGTCCCTACAAGGAGCATGAGAGCTCCAGCTGGTATAGCTCTTGGGGTCTCGGAAGCACGCAAACCACAACACCACGTTAAGGTATTGGGTCCAGTGGTGGTAAACCTTGCTTTAAATTTCATTTCAAAAGCTAAAACTCTAACCTTTATATTTTTATACCTTCTGCACAATAATTTACTTTGTCAACTACAATAAGAAATATCACATAATAGGTTACAGCCACAAGGGAGTGGACAGATCAGGGAGGAAGGGATCTACAGGATGAGGGTATAAATGGAAGGAAACAATTAGTGCCTCATTATTGTCAACTTGTAAATTTTAATCAGAAGCACTAGCGAATCACAAATAGAAAAATTCGCATTACAAACTCATTAATACAGAAGAATACAATTCTGTTATTTAAAAGTTGAAAGTCGACACATGTATCCTTTCAAATTCATGTTACTCCACTCCACACAATACCTTTCCGTATTGTGGCCGTTTCCTTCGAAAACAGTGGGAGTCATGTCAGCAAAAGCTGACGGTAGCAGCTTTATCAAATTCATTCTGCAACATCACCTTAATTGACCCTGATTTCCTTTATGCCAAAATTAATAATACAAGCCACCTACAATCTTGAATGCGGCGTTAAACACAAACTCACCAACTGTTGTATCAACCTTGTTTCATCAGTTTTTGTGCCAATGAAGGTAACTTTGTAAACTGTCTATAAAATGGTGTTCAAACTATCTTCAAACAGTATTTATTGGTGTATCGTCGGATTTTTAAAAAATAATTTTAAAATAACGTCACGGCTTTTTTACTAGACAGAACAGTGCCTTACTCAATGTTAATGTTATAGAAGAACTCTGATGTGTGATCTATAATCTCAAGTGTGTCGGGGGCGGGATTAGCGCAGTGGTTAGCGCGTTCGGCTTCGGATCAGGAGGTCCGTCGTTCGAATCCCGCCTTGTCTGCAGTAGAGAACTGTTCTACACGCAGTCAGGTTTGGGTGCAATGCTACACTGAAATTCATTGCAGTACCACCCATGGTTCCCTAGTTCCAGTCGATGCTCGCAGGATTCACCGCAATGCATAGCCACAATAGTGTTGCGGGCTTTCTCCCTGCAATAATACTAGCGATATAAGTGAAATAATCTTGATAGCGGCGTTAAACACCAACTCACCTCACCTCACCTCACCTCACCTCACCTCACCTCACCTCAAGTGTGTCATGGTCGTGCTACGTAACTCCAATTGTCAGCCTAGCTTAGTGTTGAGGCTGTAAAGGCAATACTTATTGCACTATAACACTTTTTAAAGGAGACAAAGGGATCTCACCAAGATGGAAATCAAAAGGTTTCAATTCCCAAAAAGTTCTCTTCGTTTCAGTACAAACATTTATGAACGGCTGCACAAGGTTCAGTCAACCGGAATTCGTTTCCTTAACGCCAAAAAATAAAGGTTTTCGTACCAAAACGGTTTTCCCTTGATATATGACGGTAATCTATAAGACTAAAGATAAACCATGGAGTATAGATATTTTACGCTCTGAAGAATAGATGTGTTTAGCATACGAATATAAAAGAGGAAAATTTTTACAAATTGAGCACTGATGGGATTGTTGATTTTCCGTCCACGATTTTATTGAGACGACTAATTACATCTACACTAATCATGATGCTGAGCTATTAGCACATGTATTAACTTTCAAAAATCTTTTTGGAATCGATTAAAATTTAACGGATGGTAATTTTTCGCTCAAATTGTAAACCCCAATTTAGGTCGTGCACAAGGCCAACAATTTGGAAGATATCAAAGACAATGGATCCAGGATTACAGTCGAACACTATTAATTACCAGTGCTCTTGTTTATCAAGTGTGCGATTGAAGGGATATTGGGATATCCAAATCACTGTAATATTAGCAATAACTGGATATGGCGCAAAGTATTTTCAACAAAAACTTTGAACAACCGTGTTCACAATTACAAAGGTAATGTCAAGTCATTCTCAGTTACTAAGGACTTTGTCAATGTGGGCAGAAAGGAAATATCAGGTAACCAGGGATGTTTTTCAGCATCTTCAAAAGTGCAAGATAAGTCATCCAAAATCAAGGCTTTTAGTGCTATAGTGTCGATCTGTTGCTTGTTTACATTAAAGCTTATTTTCAGATCCTAAAACCTGACAGGACATTGAATGTCATTGTTTGCTTTGGTATTGTTGTACATATTTTGAAAAAAATATGTATAATTATTAATTAGCATTAAGTTGTTTTTTAATTCAACTGGTTATTCGTTCACTATTTTAGGATTACAAAATTCAGACAATGCATAATTATGGTAAGACTTACCTTGCAGAACTCTTACATTAAATCAAATTCTGTTGTTTGTGAAAATGTTATCTTTGAATGATAATTTATAGATGAATTAATATTTATTTTTTGGGCTTCTTTTAAGATGTGTGACTATAATTTTGATTTGTTGACAGTGTTAAATAACTGTTTAATAATTTTTGGTACAGGTTATTTGTGAAGAGCACTGAAAGGGACTGCTTTGATGACAATATCCAGGCAAGAGTATTGGGAAGCGGTGAACTGAGAAAATTAAGAGCAGATGCAGATACCTACTCTCTTTGCTCATAAAAAAAGACCAAGTCATGAGCGAGGATAATGCCTTGTTGAAAGGAAAACTAGACAGGTAACTATATTAAGAGAAAAAAAGCATACACATGTACATTACTGTTTTTCAATATGTATTGCATGAAAAGTGTTTTTATCAGATAGAAATTGGGATAAATAAGTTGTGAACATTATCTGAGTAAATATTATTGTAGTCTGCTTTAAATAGTCTATCATATCACTTTGTCATCTTTCAAAAGAGTCAATCTTCATAGGAAACCAGGAGGGTAGTAACTTTCATTACTGTGTCAACTACAATTTGCTGTGAGTGCAAACATTCATAATTTCATTTCAAAATGTTATCAGTAGCAGCATCAGAATTCAGCAACCTTCAGCAACTGCCAGCAGAAAGAACTCAAATGTACTTGTTCATTATTATCATGTAGACCCACCAAACTTGAATTGGTTTTGTTTACAAAACTTCCATGATAAATGAGTAGTAAAATATTTTTTCCAATAAAAAGTTTCAAGTACTAATCATTGCACACACAGAAAAAATAGTAACAACTTCTTGGTTTACCCAAAATATAATATTGGTTGACTTTGAATGAATGATATAGAGAATCCTCCCAAATGTCTCCTGATAAAAAATATGACAACATATAATGATTCAAATATAATATATCTGAGGCTTGAATTGAGATTTTAATTATCATCCAACATCATTCTTCAACAGTTATCATCAGAATAATGCAAATGTCTAAGACACGATTGACTAAATCCCATCAGGCCGCATTAGTAGTGAGTTATCGCAGTGTTAGTATGACGTCATCAGCATTTTAATGTGACATCATTTCTAGGTCATAGAATTTTTTGTCTAATAATATTGTAAGCTTGTTTTACACACAATCAAACTTTGGGTGCAGACTCCTTGACTAGTGTGGATTATTACTTATAACTTGTGTGACCTTGTGGCCCTTAATAAGGGCTACAGGGGCCACGCCCTTAAAATGTTTCTTCGTCTTTACTGAGTATGACCAATTTTAAAACCTGATGAGCTACAGAGTCATTGGATCTATTATTTAACTAATGCAGTTAGTTCCAATTTTTAGTATAATACAGTTTTTGAATTTTATTTTAGAGCATTGGAGTTCAGAAGAATGACTGGTGTAGAGACTGTGGCTACACTACCCACTACAAATGCAGCAGCCCAGACGCATCCTCCTCAAACATACTGTTGGACCATTCCTGCCATAATTCACAGTTCACAGTTAATGTTTATGAAATTAATCATAATGACATGGACAGTCAATCACTTGACATTGTTGACAATGTTGTTGATAATTGTAATGAATCATTTTCTTCACAAATTGTTGATACTTGTACTGAATCATCTGTTCAAAATGAATCATTTTCTTCACATATATCAAGTGAAACATCTTTGTATGAACCCTCATCTGATGCAGATACGCAAAGTGGGGATGACGAACCAGAATGTGACCATATTTTCAATGTCATCTCTCAAGATAAATATTGTGTATTTTCAGATTCACTTGATGAGCTTTTGTACCAGAATCATTGTAAATCCTGTTCATGTCCTGTAGATGAAATAAAAAAAATAATTTTTTGGTAGTATGATATCGGCAAAGTTATATTGTAAAGGGGTCATGAGGTTCTTTATTGGAGGTCACAGCCATAAAGTTGCATCATCATCTGCCTTCTGGTATTATTATTATTGGGGCTCACCTTTGAGGAGTGATTGTCTGCAAGTGTATTCACAAGTTTTATATGAATTGAAATATTTATGTCACTTTGTATATCTCTGAAGGTATTGTGCTTCCCAGCTTATTTGAGAAATTTGAGGTACAATTGAGATTGTTTGACTGATAAGCTCTTTCAACTTCCATTGTAGTTGAAATTTTCAGATATTATTCATGTGATTTAATTGTATATCCAAACGTGATAAGAATTTCAGATAAACTTCTTCTGATATTCAAACGTAGTTAATCAATAATTCTACTTTCGCATTAGCTGAATTGATACAAATTATTTGCTGATTGTAAAATGATTTTATGGATGAACAGTTGAAATTATTGATCATTAGTGTAAATATTATTGACAGAGTGTTGTGAAAAGTAAGCGAATATTGTGGAATCTTAAATTAATTGGACTGATTGATTAGCTGACGATATTGAACCTTGGCTCAGGTGCTACACATGTTATAATAATTGAATTAATGATGATAATAGTGATCCATGTTTTTCGTCCACTCATGATTAGAATACTAATTTCCTTACTCAAATAAAACAATCATCTTTTCAAATATTCCCTGTTTTTGTTATTGCAGACAGATCAAAAAACAGAGTATGAAGGGCCATATAACTTCGCTAACTTCTTTGAAGCCAGTATAATCTTGTCCTGGAAACTGATCTCTTATTTTCCTGACTGTACAAGCAGGGATCACTTTTCACACCCCTTTCTCAAGTTTCTGCCTGCTGTGAGCCCATGACATAAAGTTTCTATATGCCTTGAGCCTTGACTGTCTGAAAAAGGTAGCGGGTGTTTTATTATGCTATCAAAATGTTTTCCAAATGCTTTCAGAAAACTGTGTCTGTCATTTTCTATCACAAGTCCTCTATTTAAAAGGGGGTGTTTATCTAATAAATTAAGTACTGGTAATATAAAAAATATATTAATTTTTCAGTTGGTCTTTCATGTATGAAAAATTCGCCAATTAATTAGCAATAATATGTAAATAAAAAATAAATTAATTTATTGGTTTATTTGTATTTTTGTTGTTTATGTTATTTTATTATTCAACGCTAGTTTCTCACGAATAAGGAAGCAGCTAAACATCGATAATCCATAGACTTTTGATGCTGAATATCATACTACGACTTACTTTTGAGTTAAAAAAACAAGCAGCCAGTTGTTAGTATTGAAGGGTTATAAGAAAAGGAAATGAAAATTTTGACAGAAATGACAGTTTTACAATTATTATTCCGTTTTCAAATTATCATCATCGTTGAAACCAAAATAAAACATGCCAAAATTTATATCACTATCGTCCATCCCTCCCCTTAAATAGCATGAATTGGATATAAGACATGAGTAATACTACTGGGTTATGGCAAATCGTTGAAAAGTCTATGTGCTCAGTAATACACGAAATGCCAACGGTTCGATCGTGCAAGTACGAAACTTTTGGGCAACATGCCATGTCTTCGAATCGACCACGATCACCGGATTCAGTATCCGAGTCGCTACTGCTGTTATCGCTTTCCTGACATTCCCCTTCCAAAACCTGCATGAGGTTCAAACATGTAAGGTTTTAAAGTAAACGCCATAGCTGGTTGTAAAAGAAAACACGCGACTGGGTTTTGCAATATGACTCAATGTTTATGTTTCTTTACAAGTGCGCAGCGCGTATATACAGCAACTCTAGTTTTCGTTCGCAAACTCTACAGCACAAAGATGTTCGGAGATTACAAATCAAAGCTCCTTACACCGATTTCTTGTGGTGTGTCGATGACGTCATTTTTTCACAGAAAATGGCGACCCCCTTCATCGTGCAAATGCACAGGTTTAAAATTATGTAACTAATTAACCCAATGACCAAAAAATTTAGAGAATTGTGAGAAATCGTCTTATGACACAAACTTTCGATAGAATTAACTTGAATCTTTCTTGGACTTACCCTTTAACTTCAAATCCAGAGATTTTCAACGCTCCATTTCAGTTATCTTTCAACTGAGAACAACTCGAAGAAGCATGAAGAGATTCCAACTCTTATTTTCAGCTAATATTTTAGTAATTAGGGACGCAAATTCGCTAATTACGACTTAAATAGAGCCAATAAGCTTTATAATACGAAAGTAGAGCTATTGGTTTGTAGACAAACCTAAATATCTACATTGGCCTTTAATCAAAACCTGTAAGTACTATTCATTTTTACTATTTTTATAACTATTCATTGTAAGCCTAGCTGTTAACATCTTCGATCAACGTTTGAGAACTACAACATGACATAATACTTTTTTCATAATGATATGGTTGTTTATCGTAATCAGCATCTTGCTAAATATGCTTATATGAATCCGCACCCGCTCCTTCCTAATATAACTGATGTCTTGCAAGCCAAAACCCCGTATCGCTAGCAATCTAACCAGCCAATGAGACGACTCGCAACAGCGACAATCCCCGGATGGAAAAATCCGTTGATTTCAAGCTAGCAGCTTCAAGCTCCTAAATTAACAACTCATTGACTGAAAAAATAACATGTGAGAATAGCCACGAATATCCATAGGCTGATTTAGCAGGGTGCGTAATCAGATTGTGATTGATGGAGTGAGTTCAAGCTTCAATAGTGTTACCCGTCTTCACTTGTATGCATAGATCTTAATAAATAAAACTGTGACGCAAACACAGTATGACATTGTCACTCATATAATATCCGCAGAAGTCACCTAGTTGGTGTCGCGGAGGCTGCAACGAAGTCGTTGATCAGATAGTATTCTCTATGTCACAGATTTCATCTGCACGTTGTCGAAGTGTCTCAAATTGTTGAGGGGGCGGGATAGCGCGTTCGGCTTCGGATCAAGAGGTCTGTGGTTAGAATCCCGCCAGGGGCTTGGCAACTTTGTCTGCAGCAGAGAACTGTTCTACACGCAGTCAGGTTTGGGTGCAATGCTTCACTGAATTTCAGCGCAGTACCACCCATGGTTCGCTAGTTCCAGCTCGCAGGTTTCACCGCAATGCATAGCCACATGGTGTTGCGGG
Source organism: Phorcus lineatus (assembly GCA_921293015.1). Taxonomy (NCBI): domain Eukaryota; kingdom Metazoa; phylum Mollusca; class Gastropoda; order Trochida; family Trochidae; genus Phorcus; species Phorcus lineatus. The sequence goes on from OV121084.1 coordinate 1,358,144, forward strand.
CTTTCTCCCCGCAATACTACTAGCAGCCGCGATACAAGTGAATAATCTTGGAAGCGGCGTTAAATACCAACTCACCTCACCTCACCTCAAATTGTTGATTCTTTATTTATAAAACGCCCTGTAATGAAAGTAAATAAAGTAATGAAAATGAAATCATCGATCATTGTTTTGGAAAGCAAAGCTTTTATCCTTAAATCATTTCTTATCGTGTCACATTTGCGTAATGGAAAACTTAATCTTTTGAAATCATTTAAGTTGATTTTAACACGACGGGGATAAATGTCACTGGTCACATCGATAATAATGGCGGTGTTCAAAATCGAAATAGATTATTTCCCAAAATTAGGATTTGAAAATATTTGGTGACAACAAAACAGTCTTAACAAGTTATGACACTTTGTTCAGAAAATAAGTTTATGTTCTTTACCTGTTTTGAATTTTTCTTTTTGATAAAATGTTTTCCAGGTAATTGTTTTTACAGTGTTTCAAAATGTGTTTGTAATATGATAAATCATTTATATACCAAAATAATGACACTGTTCACATATGCAAGTAACTAGATACATTTTAAACGACAACTGCCCTGATATGATAGTAAGATTTAGTACAAAAGGATTAACAGAATCAAATTATGTGAAAAGTTCACATCATCCAAAATTATTGAAATCACTGCGTCGGTTTGTATTGCTCAGTGTGCATTTGCTATGGTAACATAATGGCGCATGTACCCGTAAACTGAGTTCCCACTGCAGTTTAAAATGCAGTAAAATAATACTAATAATTTCTTTTCCCCTTATCCTCCGGCAAAACTCTGATTTCATGGTAAAAGTTAAAATATTTACAACTGAAATGGTATCAAGTAGTGTATTTAGGGGAAAAAGCACAGAGAAAAATTTATTTGAAGAATGTTTAATATAATGTCAACATGCTTCAAAATGTTTTATTTCATCAATGATGTTCATCCATTAATGATACTGTTGATGAAGGTGAGGTCATCATACACACTGGCATATACACCTGGGTTGTTAGCACGAGCACAACCATATCCCCAGCTTACAACACCTGAAACAAGAAACCCTGTTAGAAATCTGACCAAATGTTTTTAATCATTTCAATTTTCATTATTAATTTATAGGCTTGGTCATGAGCTCAGTCATAAAATACCTTTAAAGGTCATAGTTTAACATTTTTGGTGTTAATAAAAACGATATCAAATTAAGATTGATACATTGTTAGCAATTATTGCCTCACAAATTGTTATGAATACTTGCCCATGATGTTGAAGGAGGAGCCACTCGGAATCATGATTGGACTACCACTGTCGCCCTGTAGTAAATATGTGAGACTTTTATTATATTAGGTTGTGAAGAGAGATCTCTAACTAGAATTACCGAATATGCTTTCATGGCTAACACGGATACCACAAATGGATATATGCATATTCCTGGTACCGTGGAATTATTACTTTCATTCGTTAGCTTCCAGCTCTCCTCTATTGACATAATCGCATTTTTCTATTTGATATATCATAACAGTCTATTATAAACAAATCTTCCTTAAATGTGAATTGCTTCTTCAATAACTAGGTTATAACAAAGAAAGGGAGTCCGCCAGAGCATATGATAAGACGACAAACAGAACGTCCCGATTCTTCCTCTAAGAACAAATATCTTAAATGCATACATAGTACAGTCTACCTGACATGAGTCTTTTCCTCCCGCCAGTGGTCCGGCACATATCATGCTCGCTGGATCGTACTCGTTACCATACAAGCTGGAACACGTCGAGTCAGACTGCACCTCCACATCCACTTCCTGCAGCTTTGCAGAAATCGAGCCAGCTGAAAAAGGTTTTGGTCATTTCTTTCTGATATCAAATTTCATTCAGATATTTCGTGGCTTGTTACTTTATTTCCTCGTCCTCCTCGCGTGAGTTGGCATCCATTTATCTTGTTTTGTGCAGGAAGAACTGTTTTCATGCAGTAAGATTTGGGTACAATGCTACAATGAATTTAAGCATGGTCCGGTCCAAGTCGGTACCCATAGGATTTGCCTAAATTTATAGGGATACTTACAAATACTAACACCCGTGCTATCTTTTAAAGAGTAGCCTTAAACCTCAAATCACATTTCCTCACTTCACATTTATGGAGAGCATAAAGAAAAACTACAACTAAAATATAAAGTAGTATTTGCATTCTCTTGTCAATCCTTCAATTGTATAATGACTTTAACAAAAATACGGAGTTAAGTTTTACCAAACTTACGATTTAACCGTCATAAAAAAAAGGGAAAATTACATTCACTTGTTGTTCCCCATCCTGTGACAGTCAGAACATCATTAGCCGTCGCATCTGAGGAAGTTAGCGTGCCAGCCTGGACCTCATCAGTAATATCGGGCACACCATCCAGTCTGAGGAGGGCGATATCGTGCTCCAGTGTGATGCTGTTGTATTGAGGGTGGATATAAGTCCTTCTAACTGGCAATGCTTGTTCGTAGGGCTGCAGAGGGATAGTCAAGTCGTGAGTACCGAGGTAGATAGTGAGTCTTCTTCTGAATCTCCTCCTTTGGCTGATGGTGAAAGTATAATCGAGTTTTATTGCAAAATGTACATCAGTTTATAACATACTTTGGATTAAGTTATATTCTATCAAGGATAATAAGTATATAATAGTGAATTCCTCTATCATCACGCGAAAAATGTGGTTCCAAAGCCAACATTCATCTGTTAGGTTTATTAATTTAAATTCTGAGGGGTATTTATCAAAAAATAACTCTATAGGCAAACGATGAAATATAGAAAATTGTGTTACATCACCTCTGACATTTAATTCTAATGTCACTCCGAAGTGTGTTAAACAAATTATTTTGCTTGCTTCATGAAGATAACCTACTATCCTTCTGCACAGTGGGCCGCTGTCAGAACATAGTAATGTCGGCTACTGCCTTTGATCAGGGATCCACCACATGCAAATCCATACTCGTTAAACATTGCTGCCTGAAATGATAGTAAAAATATTCTCTCAAATACTTTACATTGTTTACATGTCATTTCTTCATAATTCTTACACCATCCATTTGAAACATGTTACTTGATGTGATACGAATATGAAAGCTTGGCATTATTGATTGGTCTTACTCACTACTTCTGTTGAGGATTCTCTACAATACATTTTTATATGGCTCTACAAATACTTTAAGGAGAGCGGATTTTTCTTAACTTGAGATTTTTCTTAAACGAAATGCTTTTTACAAACACTCAGTTAATTCCTAATTCAAAACATGAAACTCGTATACAACTATGGTTAACAATTACAGCTTTACAATGAAACTAATAGGTCAGCGATTCAATTTCAAAATAAAACATTTTATATTTACAAGTATGTAATCAAAACAATAAAATTTGCATCAATATACATGTTAGTAACGTGGACGTATCATATGAATATACATGCAGGTAACGTGGACGTACCATATGAATATACATGCAGGTAACATGGATGTAACATGAATATACATGCAGGTAACATGGATGTAACATGAATATACATGCAGGTAACATGGATGTATCATATGAATATACATGCAGGTAACGTGGATGTATCATATAAAAATACATGCAGGTAACGTGGATGTATCATATGAATATACATGCAGGTAACATGGATGTATCATTTGAATATACATGCAGGTAACATGGATGTATCATATAAAAATACATGCAGGTAACGTGGATGTATCATATGAATATACATGCAGGTAACGTGGATGTACCATATGAATATACATGCAGGTAACGTGGACGTACCATATGAATATACATGCAGGTAACATGGATGTAACATGAATATACATGCAGGTAACATGGATGTATCATATGAATATACATGCAGGTAACATGGATGTATCATATGAATATACATGCAGGTAACGTGGATGTATCATATGAATATACATGCAGGTAACGTGGATGTATCATATGAATATACATGCAGGTAACGTGGATGTACCATATGAATATACATGCAGGTAACGTGGACGTACCATATGAATATACATGCAGGTAACATGGATGTAACATGAATATACATGCAGGTAACATGGATGTATCATATGAATATACATGCAGGTAACGTGGATGTATCATATAAAAATACATGCAGGTAACGTGGATGTATCATATGAATATACATGCAGGTAACATGGATGTATCATTTGAATATACATGCAGGTAACATGGATGTATCATATAAAAATACATGCAGGTAACGTGGATGTATCATATGAATATACATGCAGGTAACGTGGATGTACCATATGAATATACATGCAGGTAACGTGGACGTACCATATGAATATACATGCAGGTAACGTGAATGTATCATATGAATATACATGCAGGTAACATGGATGTATCATATGAATATACATGCAGGTAACGTGGACGTACCATATGAATATACATGCAGGTAACATGGATGTAACATGAATATACATGCAGGTAACATGGATGTATCATATGAATATACATGCAGGTAACGTGGATGTATCATATAAAAATACATGCAGGTAACATGGATGTAACATGAATATACATGCAGGTAACGTGGATGTATCATTTGAATATACATGCAGGTAACATGGATGTATCATATAAAAATACATGCAGGTAACGTGGATGTATCATATGAATATACATGCAGGTAACGTGGATGTACCATATGAATATACATGCAGGTAACGTGGACGTACCATATGAATATACATGCAGGTAACATGGATGTAACATGAATATACATGCAGGTAACATGGATGTATCATATGAATATACATGCAGGTAACATGGATGTATCATATGAATATACATGCAGGTAACGTGGATGTATCATATGAATATACATGCAGGTAACGTGGATGTACCATATGAATATACATGCAGGTAACGTGGATGTACCATATGAATATACATGCAGGTAACGTGGACGTACCATATGAATATACATGCAGGTAACATGGATGTAACATGAATATACATGCAGGTAACATGGATGTATCATATGAATATACATGCAGGTAACGTGGATGTATCATATGAATATACATGCAGGTAACATGGATGTATCATATGAATATACATGCAGGTAACGTGGATGTATCATTTGAATATACATGCAGGTAACGTGGATGTATCATATGAATATACATGCAGGTAACATGGATGTATCATATAAAAATACATGCAGGTAACGTGGATGTATCATATGAATATACATGCAGGTAACGTGGATGTACCATATGAATATACATGCAGGTAACGTGAATGTATCATATGAATATACATGCAGGTAACATGGATGTATCATATGAATATGCATGCAGGTAAAGTGGATGTATCATATGAATATATACATGTACATATAGATGTTTTTTATGAAAACAAGGCAATATATTTTTTATGAAGATAAACAACTTAAAACGTACCAAAGGAAACATCAAGAAATTAAAAATGTATAATGGTTCAGTTTGATTTATATTCCATATCCATAATAGAATGAACTTATCAAAATGTTCAAAGAAGTTACCATCCATGGGTACGTGTGTGGTGTGGCTTCTGTTCCTCCCACTATACTCTGCACCTCGTCCTTGACATCCATACCAAGCTCTTGTTTGTCCTTGGCCCAAGCTGGATTTCATAGGATTAGGATAGGATAGGATTTTAAAATTTATTTTTAGCTGGGATTCACTTTTCCCTTAGTAATTCTTATGTTATATGCTACAATGCTACATGTTCTATAAACATGTTTTTATGAAAATGGGCGGCGTTTTAGAGTATATGCTTACAGGGATCATTTTACTATGTAATGTGCTTATCTGAAGTAGGTTGCAAAGAAATAACATTTCTAGCTTGAAGTGTGTACAGATAAAAACAAACCTCAAGTACTTTTTTCATTCTTTAAGAGTTGACTAATTTCCGCAAAATGTATTATATCTATTCCATGACATTCATCAGTAACCTTTTACCTTTCCCCTTGTCAAACACAGATTTATAATATTTGACAACACGTTATTTTCAATAATGCAAACTATTTCTGTTTCGAGACGGGTAAATTTCTGGATTCGAACCCTCAACCTCAGACAGTCAGGTACTCGTCGCAAAAACTGAATGTTCCAGCAGAATAACCACTTACCCCCCAAAAAAGTATGATCTCTCATATAACAAAATATAAAATATTAGAATACTTCATGTTTGCACCGTGTAGTGAGTGAGTTGGGGTTAACGTGTTTTCAACAATATTTCAGTTATTAAACACGTGGATAACAAGCATCCAAAAGAGAGTGGACAGATCAGGGAGAAAGGGATCGAAAGGATGAAGGAAAAGACGGAAAGAAAGGTATAGTGAGAGATAGACAGCAGATTTTAGAAGAACTCAAATTTGGTCACTGTCAAATGAATGTGCTACTTACCAAGGGCAGCCATAGAAAACACCGACCAAAGTATTGCTTTCATCATCTTCGAAGCTGATGTTTTACACTTGCAGAAGTCTGCTTATATACATTCATGGTATCTCAACGAAATCAGACAATAAAGTTTAGGCCACAGGCACATTTGGAATTGGTAGTTATATCATGAACATAGAGGAATATAGTTCAATAGTTCACACCAAACTATGCCCTATGGCTCTCGACGTTCATAAACTAAGCAAAACAAACAACGTAAATGAATATTGATTTGAAATATAAATGAGTTTGAACTGAAAATGAAATTGAATACCAATTAAATTTGTTCGGCTGGCGAGCTTTTTCAAAGAGAGAAAAAAATTTACAAAGTGATTTTGATGAACGAAAATGGAAAGTTGTTAACATTATTGCTAATAAATGTTCGAAAAGCACAGACTTAAAATGGTTGCAATATAGAATTATTCATAATATTCTCCCAACAAGACAATTTATTTATTAGATAGGATATATATAATCACCACTTTGTCCGTTTTGCAAAAGTTAAATAGAAACCGTAAACCATATGCTTTGGGAATGTGAACCTATCCTCAGATTTTGGAAGGAAATAGAATTATGGTTAAAATCTGTTCAACTGAAATTAGAATTTTCTAATCAAATTGTCATACTGGGAATGAACGGAAATAACAGTAATCCTTTAAATGCAATAAATTTACTATTCAAAAGTATATTTATAGTTATAGCACTGAAAGTTGGAACATCTTTAAAATGAATTTGTATGTCATTATGACTTATCTAGATATAGTTTTCTATTAACCGAAACTGAAGCAAAGTTGTTTCAATGTTGGTCAACTTTACACTTATTACTTGGAAAATAATGTTATTTTGATTTTTTTTTAAATGTAATAGCCAACTGTGGATTATTTGTATCTTTATTTATTACCCATATTGTTAATCATAAGTGATGACATATTGTCAAAATGAGCACATGTGCACATATCACTTTTGCCTAGCAACGATTCTTTCAGCGCTAGTTACCGTATGATGTCGTCTGTGACGTCATCAAACCATTGTTCGTGACGTCACTTAAGCGGGCCGCCGCAAAAAAAGCAGGCCGCTTTCCGTGTTTTAAATGAAATAGAATCGGTAATAAAGAAATTATAACTCTCGGAAGTGTGTCATATGACTTTTACGAAACTCGTGCGAACTTGTGTATAACCCTCGCTCTCGCTCGGGTAATAAAAAAATTCGCACTCATTTCGTTAAAGTCATATGACACACTACCTCTGGTAAGAATCTCTAATTATCAGACGATTGTTTGATTAAACATATTCTCTTTTTTTGCCTGTAACACACATTATGGACAATAATTTTTTTTTTTAAATGACCAGATGAAAAGAGTTCAATAGTTCACAACACACTATGCCCTTGGCTCTCGACGTTCATAAACTAAGCAAAACAAACAACGTAAATGAATATTGATTTAAAATATATAAATGGGTTTGAAGTGGAAATTAAAATGAATACTCATGACGTCTAATCTTTAGCAATTACAAAATAAGTACATCTTATGTGTTCAAATAATGTTAAGTACAATATTAATCCTTTTTGTTGAAGTTGATAAAAGCAAGTATGAGAGTGAAATATGTCTCTTACATGCACTTCTGTTTGAGTGTTTAGTCCCTTATAACATATTATATCATATTGGAGGTAAGCCGTCAAAACACTGAAGTCCAACATGTACTAATGCTGATGTTTAAATCAAGTGAAGAATTTTATGATTTGTCTACATAAATACATCTCTAAATTTTATTCAGAATACAAATGTATTTTTGTCAAACCATAAATTACTTTTAGAAACATAAGAGTTCTTCTTATCTCATACCTCAGCTTAAATATTTGAAATGCATGTGCTAAGGTTATATATTTCAACTTGAAATGATAACATTTATGTTTGAAAATTAAAAATTGATATTTACTAGTTTGGTTTGGTTCAGTAGCCCGTATAAGTAAATAAACTTTTATACGATTTAATGTCATGGTAATGGACCGATTTAATGTCATGGTAATGGACGACTGGTGAGTGGCATTATTTCTATGAAATGAAATAAATGATGAGGTTTGATAAGTTGTTAACCGGTAACTACTAGATAAGGCTTCAAGTAGACATTATCGTATAAACGCTGACATAGTGTTGTTATGTGAGTAATTGCATTTATTTATGGAAAATGTACTTCAGTATATGACACTAATGTATTGGCACTTCAGCAAGCAGCAATTTATCTGTGTAGCAGGGTCAATGTGTCTCAAAGATTATGAAAACACGCTGCTGGGGTGTGAGACGTTTATTTCGTTTGATGGTTATTGAAGTATGAGTTCAACACCCTGTAACAATAAATAAAAAAATACAATATACATCACATATTGAAAACACATGATACATCCACAGTAATAATGAAACATATGGATACACATGTTTTATGCCTCAGTTACTCATGTCTTAATAGAATAGCATTATCTAGAACATACATTGTGCATATTACTTATGCTTACATCATTACGCATAAAGCAATGAGAATATCTTTCAATAAATAGGATATTATATATTATGATATGATACTATATTGCATCACATGATGATATAATTAACAACAGTGTAAATACATACTAATGATCATTACGACTAATACGACTATATACCATGATATAAGTATACATGTACACATACCCTGTGGGTGGAACGAGGGTGCACCCAACTTGATTACAGCGTACGTACTGGAATATACGGGGATCTCGCTGTAGTAAAAATCATTGAATATAAGGTAAAGATTATGTGGAATGTATTAATAATAACAACATAACTTATCGAAGCATTTCTTCCACATCACTTATGTTTACACCTACAAATAGTTAAAATATAGCCACTTATGTACAACACACTCTCTCATCTCAAACGCTCATAAAAAGGATAGTAAAGATAGGAATAAAGAGCAATACTTAAGTCTTAACATTTGTTTAAGTCACATACAATAGGGTCATCTTGTCTAGAAATATGCTGGGAAACAAGACATAAGTAGGTTTTGTAGTAGAAAAAAAGCTAATTGGTTGAATTAATAATTGACTGAGGGGTTGACATTATATCGCTATTTCATCGAGTAAGGAGCAACTATGGCTACTTAAACCTACTTTAATAAAATTATCTAAAGAAGACCGAGAGAAGCCGAATTATAAGTCATAAATAATTATTCTTTTAACCTTGTTATGATTTTAGACATTTTGCAGGTCGTCTTTACAAAACTATAGAACGAGACTTTGATGTATAAAAAATTAATGTTAACATGCAATCAGTTTTTTTAAACTAAATATTTGTTCTGGTTTCGTTCATATAATTATAGAATTTTCTATCTAAGAGTGACAAAGAATTCTCACTCTAAACTCGAGATTAGATCGTGTTGATACAGGATATTGTACGATGTCAATAGAGGAAATTGCATGATAATATCACCGGATCATTTGATAAACAGGAAAGCTGATGGACGATCAACATGATAATTTGATGGGAATGTCATTGTAAACGTTCTCCTCCTGGCATTTATGATGTCTATAACAATATACTAGGATATAGAAACGTCCCTAAAGGTAAATTATGTGAATTTGATAATATGCAGCTAAAAGAATACGGGATCAAATTATGTTACACGTTATATATTCCATATTTACCTTTATAAAACATCCAACAATCGTGCACTATGTTTCACGCTATAACATATGAACGCAGAAATGCAAATATTGAAATGTTTTACTTTTTACAACTAGTTCATAAATATTTCTCGAATAGTAAATACTTCGGGTTCATCTAATAAAAAAATATCAAATATTATAAATAATCAACTTGGATTAACATGCATCTCTTTGGACATGAACAACTGAAACGAAGTTTTTTAATAATAGTAAGTATAATGTAGCTTTAGAAAGCGTGCCTTTACCTCTGCTAATTATCCACCTTAAAACATATACATAACAGCTTGAAGAAATCAATCTCTATAACGGCAGGATTAGTCACATAATGTCAAACATAATCAGCTTAGGTCGTCAGTCAAATAATTTTCAAATGAAAAATGGATAACATTATAATCATACGATATACACTGATTTACATGTGTAAATCCATTTCTATTATATCAAACGAAAAGTACTTGACATTTCTGTAAACGATAAAATTATAATTTAATCACCTTGCGCTAGGGACTAGTTGTACAATTACGTGTAAAATTTCAATATTTTTTACATTTCATACATTTGTAATGTAACTTCAGTATAATGACCTTTTCAGTAGCGCAGATAATCAAGTAACTGACAATTGTACATTGGATAACGGAAGTTTTAATTTAATTACTTTGCATGCTTACTTTACAGCTACACCCTCTTATGTACAATACTTTGGTACCAGAGTGTTAAATTAAACATATATGACTATGAGGGTTTGATGTCATACATTCATGAGAACAGGGGGGCGGGATAGCGCAGTGGTTAGCGCGTTCGGCTTCGGATCAGGAGGTCCGTGGTTCGAATCCCGCCAGGGGCTCGGCAACTTTGTCTGCAGTAGAGAACTGTTCTACACGCAGTCAGGTTTGGGTGCAATGCTACACTGAAATTCAGCGCAGTACCACCCATGGTTCGCTGGTTCCAGCCGATGCTCGCAGGTTTCACCGCAATGCATAGCCACAATAGTGTGGCGGGCTTTCTCCCTGCAATAATACTAGCAGCCGTGATATAAGTGAAATAATCTTGAAAGCGGCGTTAAACACCAACTCACCTCACCTCACCTCATGAGAACAAACATAAGTTACATGTCTATATGTTTATTCAAATAATTCTTAAGGGGAAGGTTTCTCAACGAAATCAGACAATAAAGTTTAGGCCACAGGCACATTTGGAATTGGTAGTTATATCATGAACATAGAGGAATATAGTTCAATAGTTCACACCAAACTATGCCCTATGGCTCTCGACGTTCATAAACTAAGCAAAACAAACAACGTAAATGAATATTGATTTGAAATATAAATGAGTTTGAACTGAAAATGAAATTGAATACCAATTAAATTTGTTCGGCTGGCGAGCTTTTTCAAAGAGAGAAAAAAATTTACAAAGTGATTTTGATGAACGAAAATGGAAAGTTGTTAACATTATTGCTAATAAATGTTCGAAAAGCACAGACTTAAAATGGTTGCAATATAGAATTATTCATAATATTCTCCCAACAAGACAATTTATTTATTAGATAGGATATATATAATCACCACTTTGTCCGTTTTGCAAAAGTTAAATAGAAACCGTAAACCATATGCTTTGGGAATGTGAACCTATCCTCAGATTTTGGAAGGAAATAGAATTATGGTTAAAATCTGTTCAACTGAAATTAGAATTTTCTAATCAAATTGTCATACTGGGAATGAACGGAAATAACAGTAATCCTTTAAATGCAATAAATTTACTATTCAAAAGTATATTTATAGTTATAGCACTGAAAGTTGGAACATCTTTAAAATGAATTTGTATGTCATTATGACTTATCTAGATATAGTTTTCTATTAACCGAAACTGAAGCAAAGTTGTTTCAATGTTGGTCAACTTTACACTTATTACTTGGAAAATAATGTTATTTTGATTTTTTTTAAAATGTAATAGCCAACTGTGGATTATTTGTATCTTTATTTATTACCCATATTGTTAATCATAAGTGATGACATATTGTCAAAATGAGCACATGTGCACATATCACTTTTGCCTAGCAACGATTCTTTCAGCGCTAGTTACCGTATGATGTCGTCTGTGACGTCATCAAACCATTGTTCGTGACGTCACTTAAGCGGGCCGCCGCAAAAAAAGCAGGCCGCTTTCCGTGTTTTAAATGAAATAGAATCGGTAATAAAGAAATTATAACTCTCGGAAGTGTGTCATATGACTTTTACGAAACTCGTGCGAACTTGTGTATAACCCTCGCTCTCGCTCGGGTAATAAAAAAATTCGCACTCATTTCGTTAAAGTCATATGACACACTACCTCTGGTAAGAATCTCTAATTATCAGACGATTGTTTGATTAAACATATTCTCTTTTTTTGCCTGTAACACACATTATGGACAATAATTTTTTTTTTTAAATGACCAGATGAAAAGAGTTCAATAGTTCACAACACACTATGCCCTTGGCTCTCGACGTTCATAAACTAAGCAAAACAAACAACGTAAATGAATATTGATTTAAAATATATAAATGGGTTTGAAGTGGAAATTAAAATGAATACTCATGACGTCTAATCTTTAGCAATTACAAAATAAGTACATCTTATGTGTTCAAATAATGTTAAGTACAATATTAATCCTTTTTGTTGAAGTTGATAAAAGCAAGTATGAGAGTGAAATATGTCTCTTACATGCACTTCTGTTTGAGTGTTTAGTCCCTTATAACATATTATATCATATTGGAGGTAAGCCGTCAAAACACTGAAGTCCAACATGTACTAATGCTGATGTTTAAATCAAGTGAAGAATTTTATGATTTGTCTACATAAATACATCTCTAAATTTTATTCAGAATACAAATGTATTTTTGTCAAACCATAAATTACTTTTAGAAACATAAGAGTTCTTCTTATCTCATACCTCAGCTTAAATATTTGAAATGCATGTGCTAAGGTTATATATTTCAACTTGAAATGATAACATTTATGTTTGAAAATTAAAAATTGATATTTACTAGTTTGGTTTGGTTCAGTAGCCCGTATAAGTAAATAAACTTTTATACGATTTAATGTCATGGTAATGGACCGATTTAATGTCATGGTAATGGACGACTGGTGAGTGGCATTATTTCTATGAAATGAAATAAATGATGAGGTTTGATAAGTTGTTAACCGGTAACTACTAGATAAGGCTTCAAGTAGACATTATCGTATAAACGCTGACATAGTGTTGTTATGTGAGTAATTGCATTTATTTATGGAATATGTACTACAGTATATAACACTAATGTATAAGCACTTCAGCAAGCAGCAATTTATCTGTGTAGCAGGGTCAATGTGTCTCAAAGATTATGAAAACACGCTGCTGGGGTGTGAGACGTTTATTTCGTTTGATGGTTATTGAAGTATGAGTTCAACACCCTGTAACAATAAATAAAAAAATACAATATACATCACATATTGAAAACACATGATACATCCACAGTAATAATGAAACATATGGATACACATGTTTTATGCCTCAGTTACTCATGTCTTAATAGAATAGCATTATCTAGAACATACATTGTGCATATTACTTATGCTTACATCATTACGCATAAAGCAATGAGAATATCTTTCAATAAATAGGATATTATATATTATGATATGATACTATATTGCATCACATGATGATATAATTAACAACAGTGTAAATACATACTAATGATCATTACGACTAATACGACTATATACCATGATATAAGTATACATGTACACATACCCTGTGGGTGGAACGAGGGTGCACCCAACTTGATTACAGCGTACGTACTGGAATATACGGGGATCTCGCTGTAGTAAAAATCATTGAATATAAGGTAAAGATTATGTGGAATGTATTAATAATAACAACATAACTTATCGAAGCATTTCTTCCACATCACTTATGTTTACACCTACAAATAGTTAAAATATAGCCACTTATGTACAACACACTCTCTCATCTCAAACGCTCATAAAAAGGATAGTAAAGATAGGAATAAAGAGCAATACTTAAGTCTTAACATTTGTTTAAGTCACATACAATAGGGTCATCTTGTCTAGAAATATGCTGGGAAACAAGACATAAGTAGGTTTTGTAGTAGAAAAAAAGCTAATTGGTTGAATTAATAATTGACTGAGGGGTTGACATTATATCGCTATTTCATCGAGTAAGGAGCAACTATGGCTACTTAAACCTACTTTAATAAAATTATCTAAAGAAGACCGAGAGAAGCCGAATTATAAGTCATAAATAATTATTCTTTTAACCTTGTTATGATTTTAGACATTTTGCAGGTCGTCTTTACAAAACTATAGAACGAGACTTTGATGTATAAAAAATTAATGTTA